>OZ020482.1:58000449-58640637 GCA_963971345.1 Andrena flavipes
AAAATTCAACAAACAGTCGAGTTCGTTTAGCAAAACGCTGAGATTCGCTCTGAAATTTTGGATGTTGCTAGCAAGTAGTTCAGAGCAATGGGGAAAGTTGAGCACTGACCTATATCACGAAGTATAACTTTCTTTGTGTCGACTATCTCACGTTATGGAGAACTCTTTCCCTTGCGTTCTCTCATATGCTTTGTTGTGTGTTCAGAAGTATACCACCCGTGAGATTCCACAGTACCTGAAGAAATTATCCAATAATATAACGTATCAGCAGCGATTGCTTCCTCACTTTCCAATACATTAAAGCGCATCTCTCCTGTTTTGCATAAAAGTAAGCTGAAACTGTGCGACAAACTCGAGTGCAGCGTGTCAGTTTTGTCGCTTAGAATTCCTGAACGCGTGGTTTGCAAATTCGCGAGGATGTTCCATGAACAATCGACTGCAACGTCGATACGCAGGCCATTCATAAGCAAATTTCGGCGTTCGAAAAGTCCATTCTTTTGAAACGCGTTTATAATTGAACAGCGGAGGAAAAAACAGGCTTTGTTCGTTCAGTGTTTTTCGACGAGCCTGGTGCATTATTTGGAAATGCCTACATTTAGTTTCTTTTTAAACAAAAATAATAACTATTAAAAATTGTTAACATATGAAATTGGAAGCGCGGGAATGGAAAGTCCTTTCATTTCTAGCGTAATGAGTAACTCTCCATGAAAACTTAACAATCATACTCTAGTAAACTGTATGTATATCATTTATTATTGCCAGAACGAGTTAATTTGACTTTAATCACTTTCAAATGTACGTTTTGACTCTCCATGGGTGGTTATTCAACTTGCTCAAGATGGAAGCATTAACCAACAGCTATGACAGTTAAAATTAGGCTAATTCGGAAAATCTCTAAATATCATCTAAGCAAATTTAAAACTCGGAATATTCACTGTCAAACTTTTGCACTCCAAGTTATTCGCTTCTCCATCGTCACGTAATATTTTGCTAAATGCACCCGTTAAATACGAAGTTTAGAAGCAGGAAATAATCTAGTATAGTGATCTGAAAGTAAATAATTCAATTGATTCCACGAATCACGAACTTTTCCGCATTTACAAGGAATAATGATAACTGTATACAACTTCAACTTCAACTTTCATATGCCTGAGAAGAAGATCTTGAATCGAGAAACGAGTTCATTAACAGAATAATAACAGGCACTATCTTTCCACTGAATTACACACGGTCGTCGTTGTAAAGTAAAAGATGAAGACTACAGTGATCATTGAAGGACGTCAAGTTGGCCGAAAGACCGAGCCGGAAGTCTCGTCTGGCACGATGGCTTTTCGCTCCACTGATTTCCTGTTTCTTCGAGGTCTTCTTCTGTGGCGACGCGTGCGTACGCTGCATCTATGCACCTTGGACGATGTTCTCTTTCACAGCAGATAATGTCCTCTTCCTCGCACGTGTAATACCGTGAAGTGGGATAACTTTTACCAGTTTTTGTGAATATTTCTATTTCTCTTAATTGTAACTTCCAATGGAAACAGGTCATTTAAAGTAGATGAACAGGATATTCTTGAAAAACGAAGGAAACAAGTCAATCCCCCTTGAAAAAATTACAAGTGATATTGAACTTACCAACGTTACCAAGCTTGGTGGTACCAAGTTCTTCCACCGATGCTGTTGCAGAATCGCTAAAGGTTCGAATAGGAAACGCGTTGTGAGAGGAATTCTTAATCTTAGACAGAGGCAGGGGGAACGTAGCTACGAAATCGGATTTATCCTCGATTTGATAAACGACATCCTGTTCCCATGCAACCTCACCGCGTTCCGCTTAATCGAATTTAAGGATACACTCATGTATCTAGTTGACCGATGGGAATTTCTTGAGTTTTTAGGGTGAACTCTTACGTAGTTCCAAGCACTCAGTCTTCACTTTTGGTAGCTTATCTCTAATCAGCGGGCAAACGAGTACAAGACAGAATTTTTAGTTTCACACGAAGACGAAGTGAAAGTTGAAAGATGCATAAAAACATGGTTCAAATTTCAAATGAATCGAAATGCCAGTTTCTTAAACAAAAATTCCTAAATTTTACTATGTTGCTAGCCCATAAAATAGGATTCCTCCCTTAAGGTCTAACGCAATATTTCATAAAATGATCGCGGCCTATCGCAAACTCATTTTATGAATACACTTCACGAACGTTTCCAGTAATACAAACGCACAAGCTGCGGAGCCTAGCAGTCAGAAAGTCCACCGTTGTTACAACGAACAATTTCACGGAATGTTCCATGCTGAATGCAATGTACGGCACGTTTCTGTGTTAGGTGGTCGCGTAAACGGAAGAAACGTGTAAACTTTCAGTGTCGCTATCTTAACTACTCAACAATCGAAGCGTACGGAACGATTCCACGTGATGCCGGCTAGTAGATTGTGGCTGGAGCTTTTGCAGGCCTTTTTCCTTGGCGAGCCTGGCAGATACAAAGTGCACGTAGCCGTTGAAGCGAACGCGCCCGTGGTCACACGTAAGTGCAGCCCTCCATCGACTTATGCACTCGGCAGACGTGCCCAAAGGGAAGCCAATTTGCATACAGAGAGCACAATGAATTCACGACTTTGCGACTGCGACACCCAGCTTCTTCTGTCCACGTTATACGTGGCGAATTTTCTGTACGTTTAGTATTCTCCCACGCAGAAGAAAGAAGACGCTTTCTGCGTTGATTTCAGAGATTCCATTCTGTTCGATTGCCTGTTCCACTGATATTATTTCTGTAATGAGCTGTGGTTTATATTTTTCTATTACCTGGGGATGTTACCTCTTCGTTTAGAAATGTCTCTGTAATTGACAAAACAAGTGACTCGAACGAGAACCTGAAATGTGTGACCATTTTCTGTGGTCAAAACGACTTAATTCGTCCTTGATAATTTCCAAATACATATAATTAAAGTCCAGAAAAATTGCACAGTTAACGCCTATGTCACCACAGATTCTGCGGTATGTTTTAAATGTCGACACTTGAAAATCGCCTATAACAAAGGAATAATTGAAATACGTGATGCACATCAAGAGAGGTGTGTGGTAGATCATTATTTTGCTTGTGAACAGACCTGTAGTGCTCTATGGAATTCGGTCGACAACGCGATGTAAATCATGGCAAAAACAATTGGGAACGTCTTGGCAATGAAATAGAGAATCTCCCTCTTATTGTCTGTACAGCATGACGCTCTTGGTTCGATGAAATTTATCGCTCGGGCGAGACGATATGGCGTTCGTATCAGGTAGAATGCAACTGCGACGATCACTGCAGAAAATACTTCGTTGTGTCATCTGTGAACATGCTTACTTACGCGTAGCAAATTAATTTAGAAATGAATTTCTATAATTCATTAAAATCGACGTTGGACATTTGTATATATGAATTTTCACGACGATAGATTATGTTTGAAGGGTTGAAGAGAGAAGGATGGAAAAGATTTGAAAATTATGTTAGGGAAGAATTAATAAAATCCATTTTAGAGATGTTTATATTTTGAAATTAATCGCCCTTCAAAATCTCGACTAGAATTGTTTTAATAGATAAGAAAAATTTCCAAGATTTTCATCCTTCGCATTTGTAAATTGCAAATTTATACATACACTTGCAAAAATTTTACTCCGTCTATTAACTCACCGAACTTAACGCATCGCTGCAATTCTTTCCTTCGCCACGATCCTTCTATCTCCCTCAATATTGTTAATTCGTACAGGATGAAAGCATCCAGTGCGACAAATATGATAAACGGCATAATAATGAACATAAAACTATTCCAAACGTAAATATGAGCCATGTCTCTTTCGAGCAACTCGTATATGTGCAGCCCAATAGCCAGCGATATGATGGTCGTGGACCAAATCAGAAAGATGCCTTTTATGGCTGTTGCCTTCTTCAACAGGCGTTGCCCGAAAGGTGTGTGCTCCTGGAAGATGTCGATGTACAGCTGGAACTTTAAAACCGCGATCGTTACGACGGAAACGTCGAAGCTGATCATGCAAACGTAGTCCATGTTCAAGCTGATATCTATTCCGAAGTACCATCGAAAGATATTTTCCAAAGGCTCGATCAGAATCACCATGTTCGAGCATGCTAAACTGATGATGTAGAAATTCGTAGGGGTCCACATTGAAGATCTGGATACGATGGTCATTATAATTAGAAGATTCAGGATGACTCCCATAGACAGAAACGTCAGGTCTATGATTCGCGCTGTACGTAGAGGAATACTCGAGGCGATGATGTTAATTTTCGTGGGATTGTTCGTCGGTGGCCGAGTCGAGGGAAATATTGAAAATGGAACCTCCGGGGTTTTGGAAGCATGTCTCGAGAGGTGAGACTGTATCGAACTACTCTTAGTCATAAATCCAACGATTAGCTCTTGTGAGATCAAGGTATCTGAGGTGATATTTGATTTTTATTTGTGTTTTATTAAGGTATTCGCAGGGTTTGGTTCAATAAAAATGAAAGATGTTTGGATAACACTTGGTCACTGACACTGTTTTTGCTTGAAAATTGAGGTTCCCGGCTTGCAGAGTTTATTAAGTTAAGAGAACACGTTAGTTTAGAGGGTACAAAACACGTCCGCGTTGATTCAAGAACTGCGATAATACTGAATACGAGGAGAAGTAGTTGGAGCTGTCCTTTTAAATACTATTACCCAAGCCTCATTCCATTAGGGATGTTAACGTGTTGGAATGTTCTAGATGGGTTTCTGTAGATGTCCCTGACATTGGTGACACGCAATTTTTTAATTTTATTAAGTACTGTACACTTGTGGGCATGGCAAAGTAGTTCATCAGTTTGTCCATTTTTATAATTTATGCGAATAATAGTCGTGTGAGATCAGTGGTTATCTTGTTATTGTAGAATAAATATTTCTTTTTAGAACTTAGGTTTTACGATTGAGGCTACTTTAAGTAATTTTTCTAAACATCTATTAATAACAGCTCATTTTGCTTAGTTAATCCAGAGGAATGTGACTATTTTCACACAAAAATAAATAATTTTTTTGTATAAAATCAAAAGTTAGTTTATCCTTTGTTATCATCAATTTCACGTAAAACCTAGTACAATATGTCCGAAATAACTGTTTAGACTATAGACCAAATTTTTATATCCCAAACTTCAATAAAACGAAGATAAAGCAGTAATGCTTTAAATCATAATCTTATCCCAGTAATCCTAACTTGTTATTCCAAATGGGATCACTGTGGGATTATGATTCGGAGAATTATTGTATTACCTTAACCATTTTGAAATTTAAGAAGTAAGAATTTCAGAGTACCTAACAATTAACATTAAGTTGCTACATAAAATTGAATTATAGAATGAGATTGTGAGAATGTTAAATGTATTTTAATCAAAGTAACATCGTATTCCCTGTGTGTTCCACAACTTCGTGTTCATTAAGTGCAAATATAAGGTACTCTTGACCCTGACACCACGACCAGAGGATTTGGTTCTTCGACCTCGGCAAACGACCCGGCGACCAGTGACAAAAATAGTCCTGCACGAATAAATCATGCCTCGTCCGACATATTTATCCGACGAGAGGGATCCAGCACGAGAGACGTGACCGCGAGATAGAGAGGGAGAAATGCAGCCCCACGTTCGACTGCATAATGCAACGAGAGATGCAGAAGGAGGCTCGAGCCTGTCTCTGGCAAATGGCCACCAGCGCAATATCGGTCAGTGTTTGGCCCTAATAGGTTTATCGTCAGGCTTGTACACCCGAATCTTATGAAGGCGGGAATTATTTCGTCAAAAGTGGATACCTGTCTATCGCACACGTCAGAACGTGTGTATGTATTTTACTGTAGAAAATAGAACTTGCGAGATGGCAGTTTGTATTTTCGTGAAAGAATGTGGTAGATTGAAACACGGAATCATGTAGGAGAGTATCGGGTACTTTCTTTGGTGAGTAGGAAACGCTTGTGGAGACAGTTTAAATATTCAGAAGGGGTGATTTTGTTCTTTATGAAACTTCCATTGCTTTTGAATAGGTAATACAGTATTGTAATAATTCTTTTTGACTTAAGAGAAATTTAGATTACTTTATCTGACGTTTAGGTTAGTTGAAAAATATGTAGCCTACTGAAAAGAGTATTATATAAAAGACTCAACCCTGCGTCGCTTTCAAAACAAGATATTAACCTTCCTCGAATTCAGTGTTTCGTATCGAAGCTAAAATACTGTCTCTTACCCAGCAATCTTCGCAGACCCTTCTCAACTACCTGTTTTGCACCCAGAAATCTTCTTTTCCATTGGCAATAATTGAAGAGCCCTTTGTGCCCTTTTCGTAACTCACGAAATCCGTGTTCTTCTTCGCGAGCCTCTTCGATGCTGCCTCGAAATCGCACTTTTATTCTTGGGCCAGGTGTGTGGTTCAGTTTTGCGGGTTCTCTGTGCTTTTTCTTTCTTTTTGGTTTGGTCCGCTGGGATCGGGTTAGCTGATGGAGGGCGTAGGGGCCAAATAAGTGCAGTGGCAGGGCCAGGGCCACAACCGGTTCGTCGGTTGGCCATCATTACGATGTAATTCTACCGGCGGCCCTGTGGTGGCTTCGGGCAGCACGATAATCATGGGGCTGTATTATCATCACGAACCGGGCATTCCTACGCATTATCATCGCAAGGACAGCAGAGGTGTAAAGTATTCCGAGGCTCGGTGTCATCACTTGGCCCTGAGCTGGGTGATAATGTGCCTACGTACTTGTTCAGTGGGAGTCATTTCTTCAATCCGAACTACGTGATTTTTTCTACTATACGCTTCGTTGCTGGGAAAAAATGCAATGAAGTTTTTATCGACGTCACTGGAAAGTAGAGTTTTACAGCTGATTTTTCACATTGGAATGCTCAAAGTTGATCTGTCAGAGTTGTACTCTCAGATTTGAATTCTCAAAGTTGAATTTTCCAAGTTGAATTCTCAGAGTTGTAATTGAAAAGGCCTGATAAAATAGGGGGAATTCAAATTTCATGAGAAACAGGAAGCAATATCTAAGATTCTACAAACAAAGCCACAAAGAATTCGCTTCATTTTGAAAACAGAAGTCTGCATTTTAATCAAGAAAATTGATAATCAGACTGAATACAGGTTCATTAATAATTTTAATAGAGCCATTTCTCGAGAGCACGCTTCCAGCTACCGGAAAGTATTATTTGACAAGCAAATTATAGGTACACACTTTTAAAGCATATTGTCGTTGCCATGCAATCAATATACCCCTATAACATATTATTAGTTCTGCATCGATAATTAATTGCACCTATTCAATGCAGTTCATACCGTGGAAACGGAGGTGTCCCCGTTCGACTAGCATTTTAATTAAAAGTGGCAACTTATATCGAGTGCAATTGTTTTCCATCGAATGACTCCGTTGGATATGTTATTTCGATTTATTTCAGCTACATAGAATAATTAAAACAATGCTATTTTTACGAGTCAAACAAGGATATTAAATTCGACGCAGTAATTGCAAATTTTCATTCAACAATATCTATAATCCACAAAGTACAGCATACTGATAATACATACCGAATAAGTGAATCATTTAGCAGATTTAGCTGATTCAATTCATTCCGCGTGACAAATTAAACTTATATATTTTTATCGACAGGCGCATTTGTATTATTAATCCACGATACGATAAAGAATGAACTCATCATAAAATTTCTACGCAAATAAAATTGAGATCATTTATTTTTAGAGTCACTGACATGCCTTCTAAACCATCGTGATTATTACCAGAAACGCGACACATTCACAATCATCGTCATGATTAGACTCATCCTGAGATTTTATTAATTGCAAGCGTATCTTCACACTTTGAATTTCTCGCGCAAAATTTCATTCCAGAGTAATTCCCTTGCTCGTTGAGTCGCAAAACCGTAACACGTCTCGTTTGTCGGTGGAACGAAATTGTTTCGAGTGTGCTCGAAGAATGCAACGCTGAGCGTAGCTGGCGCTCGTGCGGGCAGAAAATGTTTCTACGCACATGATACTGCAAAAGAACGATTTATCGCGCGTCGCGGCATTACCGCAGCCTCGTGCTCTTGCGACCACTTTGCTCCTGCTTGGGTCCTCTTGTCAAGAGGCTCGTGATATTTTACGCATGACCGGTTCGGCGAGTTTTTCCCGAAGACCGCAATCGCGACGTGCAACTGGGCAACATTTGATACTTGGGCCGCAGGTGCATCCTCAAAAAATTCGCGAGCGGGCCCCTCGAACAACCGACGCGCGATCTCGATCCGAGCGGCGAGGAACTCGGCCTTACAGGATTTTTGGCACTGTTTGGCGTATTTAGCTCGATGCTCGAGAGGTCTCGAAACAGTTTGCAAGAGCATTTTCTTTAAGTAGTAGTAGGTATTGTACAGTTTTGGAAATTTTACGAGGTCTTGGTGGTATTGGACGTTGGAAGGTTTTTGAGTTTTGAATGATGGGTGCTCTGCACGAACAAGAATTTTTTTCAACAAGTGGTCGATTCATACTAAACCGCAATGTCAAAGAAATATTTTAAATTATTATTATAAAGGATTTGGGCAGTAGAGGGGGAATATGGAACGAAACGAATTTGTATCGGGTGAGTGAGCCCTCGATTTTCCTCCATATCGTTTGCTACGATCCACCTATACCCCCCGTGGTGATCGATAAGATTCTTCCAATTCCCCGAAAATGGAAACACTTTTTAATCTTACCTCCTTAATCGAGCCACTTATATGAGATTGGGAACATGATGAATGCTCTGAAACTTTTTAGCTTACAAACCACTCGATGCGTTATCGGCGCGGAAACTTTCGCAGGCGTGCCCATATAAGTGGAAAATCCGTAAATCTCTGAGGCGAGAAATGGCTGAACCGAAGCCGGAATTACCACGTCGATCATCCTTTGCAGGCGACGGGGTTAAAATCCTGTTTGACGTATCCAAATCCTTTCTATTGGTTGTGTAGTATTCTAATCGATGCAGCTTCTTGCATACCGACTTTCTCGAATTGTTTTATTTCACACGAGTGTTTTACGAACATACTTTGAAACTATGCACTGTTAGAATCAAATCATTTGTGGGACATTTGGAACACCGAACTGTTCAAATAACAAATTATGAAAATTGTACTTGTACAAGAGTACTGCAGCGTTTAGTAGAAACTGCACTAAAATTCGAGGTTTTGAACAGGAAATAATAATTGCTTTTGCAACTGAAAAATGCACTAAGCGTTTTTGAAGGTTTTTAAAGATTCTGTCTACACGTACGCTAGAGTGACTCGTGCTTAATAAAGTGCACATAGAGAGTTAGAAAAGTAAAACATATTCACAGACACGAAAAGTCACGCATAAATTAAAAGCTGCTGCATTGCACATGCACATCGTTGCACAGCAAAAGCGAATTTTCTGCGTGGCTCCTACGTAATTAAAAACTCCCGGCAAAGTATGATAGCTATCGCGCGATGATGTACACGGGGACGACAGAAATTAAGCAAACGGGGAAAATAGGAGGGGTGTTTGGCCAGGGTGCATTTTAACGTATGTATCCGCGACGGATTTATACGCGTCAGCGTCATCGCGTTTCACCGCAATGCGGTTCCCCGTTGGATGGAATCTCTTCTTTCGCGATTGCGACCGCGGCGCGCTTGACGCGAGGGTAAACAATTACGCGAAGATGCTGAAGAAGTGGAGGAAAGTTGGCAGTGTTTCGCGGCACCCGCCGGAAGAACCCGCCGTCGACGGACCGGAGGGGGAGGAAGAAAAAGTTGCCTGCTTGACGGCGGGAAAGTAACGCGTTTCTTGGATGCGCGTTTCTTTCCATTCGTTTGAAGATTAAAATAGCGAATCCTCTTTCTTTGCACTGGGGAAGCCTTGGATATGGTACATCAAAGTTGAGATCACGCTCTTAGATATTCTCGATGCAATTTTGTGATTTGATACCAATATACATATGCACTCTATAGGTATATATATTTTAATATACCTATAAAGCAGAAAGCTTCTATATGTTTGTGCGTTTGTCTTTCTGGCGTTTGTAAATTCAATTAGAAAATCGTGAAAGTGTGTAGGTACATATGGCAGACTTTTAAACTAGATTCTCTCGAAAAATTTGTAGTAGGACGCTTTGTGCGTTTAATAGATTATTATACAAGTCGTGTACTAATTATATACTAAATTGAATCAAATTGGTGATCTTCATACACTCTTCTTGTAACATAAAAAGCGTTTAGAAATTAAAAATTTTGGAGAACGCTGTTCTATTCAACTGGAGCTCCTTCTAATAACACGCATTGTTACCAATAAACAACCGCGACCAGGAATAGAACCTTGAAATTCGCATTCATCAATCCTCCGTTACCCAAACGAACCATTGTGAATCTTCGATTTAATTTTAGATTGCGCTATCAGCACGAGGTATCGTGGTACGCACTGAGATATGTGTGAATAGATGTGAAAGACTATCGTCCCGAACGAGTATGCAACGTGTCTTGCAAACGCAGACAGTCTTCGAGTGTCTGCTTCGCATCGGTATCGAGTACTGCACAGAATTCACTGCACTGTATAAACGCTACATGCTACAAAAATAATTGAAGATTGATTTTTTAGAATTCCAAAGGGTTGCGTGACAATGAGAGATTAAAATCTTTTAGAGCTTTAACAATAATAATCAGACTGCTTATTAAACGATAGAGTAATTTGTATAAGTGAGCCTCTAATTAGTTTAAGTACTCTAGTTTAATCTACAATAGGTTTACTGAAAAGACGGAAAGAGGGATTAATCAGGGTAATTGACCAGTGGGGCTCTATTTTAGGATAGCATGGTTGCTGAAGGGTGCAGCAGAACTTTCTGCAAAGTAGAGAAGAGAAAGTATCCTCATATAATTCGAGGACCCGTAAGGATGTCCTGTGTTTTGTGCATCTCATCTGGCAGACACTTGGCCTGTCAGTCCTTGTGTATAAGCCTGGGGCTATTGTAAAACCCCCGTCTTAGGGGGTATAGGCCATTGTCAGATGGCCTCGCATCGAGCCGTTCACGTGGTCACTAATCTGCACTTTCCCCTTCCTGCAATTTCCAAACAACGACTTCCCACTACGCTCCCACCAATAAGGATTTTTTCCTACCACCTTTCCCTAAGAATTCTACCCCTGAAAGGTACTCCATAGCTTTCCCTCAAACCAACCACCAGTACGCAGTCAGAACTCATAGTAACAACATTAAAGAATTCATAGAAAACTCGTAGGGAGCTCATTTCTATCTATATCTTAATGAGGAATTTCAACATTCCTCCAAACAGACCTTATCTAAATTAGTACAACGGAACTCGTGTATTGAGTACTCTAACATGTTTAAAGCATTAAGTTAATTGTTATTTTACTATCTTAAGAATATACAATAAGTGTTATTGTTCAAGTGCGGTGCTCTCATTTACTGAAACACAACGCCTCTATATCTGTTATAAATTAATCAGTGAGCTCTTGTGATCATGAAACATAGCAAGAGAGTGAGTGACAGTGTCTCGTGTAGTTTTATAAATTACTAGGCACTAAGTCCTACAAGTAGCTTCTTTTTCTTCTGTAAAAATATATGCTTCCGCGTTTTCAAAAAAATTCACAAACTTTGCGCCTTTTTTCGGCTCCTTGACTAGATATAACTCCTTCAATTGAAAGTATTCTTTAAAGACGTGATAACAATATTATACAAATAAGGATTCGTGGTATTAATATGAAAATAATATTTGGATACGATCCACCAGTGTACTATATTTGTGATAAAATATTAATATTCAGAAGAAAAAAAAATTTCCGGTACCGGGAATCGAACCCGAGCCTCCTGGGTGAGAGCCAGGTATCCTAGCCACTAGACCATACCGGATTTCGATGTATGTACTGCTTTCACGTTGGTAGATATAGTGTAACTAACATTTTGTTAAATTATTTTTCTGCTTTTTGTTTATTCTACAAAAATTTAATATTACAACCGTGATAATGGAACAACACATTTTCATGATGCCAATTAGTAATGCAAAACTCGATATTCCTTCGGATTTAAAATACGCTCCATTCTTGAAAGGCTTTAGGTATTATATTTTCATATTGTATCAGATATCTTTCGCGTTGCAGAATTTTGCGCGCAATTTAATAGTTTCTGTAAGCTAATATATCTCACTGTTAATGTAATTTGCTACTTCTCATCGAGGTCATTTAAGAAGAACGGAAATTTCTTTTAACAAATTCGAAAAATAACTCGAATTTAAGAGGCTCACTGATTTCTAATTTCGGACAATCTAAAAAAAGTTGTATCGTAAATTAAGAATCAATTAGAAGTTAAAAAATCATAAAAAAAATTCTCACCATGCAAAATTTAACGAATCAGTCATTCAGTAACCAAGAAAAAATGTTCAAACTGTGGAAAATTTAAAAAAAATTTATATTTAATTATCGAAAATTGTTAAACTTTCTTCTCGCATCTATTGCAAAAATTCGTAATGCATATCCCACAGAAATTTTCAATTCCTTTGGTGAATACTTGTGACTTTCGAAAAGCTGAAAAGTTGAGACCTTTCCACAGCCCGTTTTATTCTCCTTCCAAGCTATCCCCTACGTGTTATGCATGACAACGTAAGTAATAAGCCTCCGTTGTTCTCTGAATGACAATGTACTTGCGAGCGTATTTATAGGCGACCACCATCCATACACCGTACGAGAGTTTCTTTCGGTTTCTTTACTATTCGCCTTCTTAGGATTTCTACGGGACTCGAGGTGACTGTAACGGTACAATGGTTAAGTTTCTGCAATCAGGTTAAACGCACGGTAAACAAATTCGCTTCCAGGAAATTTTTTCTCACACTCTGCAAGTCATTGACGACGTACGTGTCTGTCACTCCGAAATGAACGCCAGATGCTTCGCATTATAATCTGTGTTTTGGTTAAATGAGTAACTAAAGAACAACTAAATTTTAGTACATATAGTTTAAATTAACTTTGATTATAACTGATCACGTCAAAAATTTCAGTTGAAGCTAAATTTTAGTAAACTTAGTTAAAATCACCTTTGATTTTAAATGATTACGTCAAAATTTTTAGTTGGAGCAACTAAATTTTTAATTTAAATACATGAAATTCTAAATACAGACGTTCGTTTGGAACCCCAGTTGCTACCGTTTTAGTGATTCCTAAGCTATTATGGAGAATCGAGTTCCTCGAAAACACATCGCGGCCACTTCCGGCGTCTTAGAACGGCACGAAAGGCGTATTTTCTTGCAAAAATCAACTCCTCGACGTCGCGATGAGCGGAAGAAAGAGACCAGGGGGAGATTTGAGCGAAAAACGGAAGTGGAAGAGAGGGGAGATCGTGTATTACGGCATAAACTTGGGGCCTGTTGCTATCGCGAGGTTATTTCCGTTTGGGCGCACAAGTAGACACCGTAAAGAGTTAGCCTGTAGAGGCGCCGCGACGCCTAGTCCGTGGTAAAGAAAACACGAAAATTAGGCTAGCCTGCCAGTGCTTTGGTCGAGACGCTGTTCTGGCTTTCCATCGTATGCATTGGATTGATGGATGTGAAATGTCTTTCTTTCTTTACCACGAAACTTCAGGGACATTTTTATCAAGAACGTGAAGTAGCAAGCCTAATTCACTGCAGCTTTCATGTCAAATAACTATAAACTAGGATAGAGAGCACCAAGGTTTGATTTCATTATCCAGTAAAAAAAAAAAAAAAAAAAAAAAAAAAAAAAAAAAAATCACCTTCGTTTGCTCTTCTATATTTCACCATTCTAAAAAAAAGAATATAAAATACATATTTCATCAAAATTATCTGTAGAGTGACCCTCAAAGTTTCATTATTTACACCTTGTATGCATTTTTATATGGTTTTCGAGTTTCTTTTGGCTTTTTCCAATTCCAGGTGGTGGGCTAGTACTAATTTAGAAGGATGACTTTCTAAATTTGAAAAGCCATAAGAAATTTGCTTCCTTTGGAGCCTAACGCGTATCACGTGGCCGACGTTAACCTCCATTGCAACGTCCGTTCCCTTTACAAGCGAAATCTACCGCGGTCGCATTGTTACCGAACCCTAAAAGGGACCACGAAGACAGCGAGGCCAGCTTAGCTCTCGAGCACGTACTCGCTGCGACCACTTTTCTTGGCCCCTCGAAATTAACGCCGACCACTCAGCCGTACCATTTAGTGTGTCGCCTATGCCAGTCCTACCGCGCTTTCCACCCCCTTGTCGCCCGATAACATCATCTTTCTTCAGCAGCCTCCTGTTCCTTCTCCTTTAATTTCCCTTTCGACACGACCCGCGCGTGGAAAAGGCGTGAACGTTGTCTTCTTCTGTGCCCGACATCGCGCGCCCACGTGGAAGAATTTGCAACTGATACTTTCCCTCGGGAAGGTAACATCTCAGTCAATGTTAAATTTCTTGAAGTCTTTCTCTAAAATTTTTTGGAGATACGGAAGATTTAAATTTTTGGACAAGATAGGCGTGGAAGAAATCAATTTTTGGTAGACAATCTCGTTGATTTTTTTGCAATTTTTTTCTGGTGATTGAGAATACAGGGAAACGAAGCTTCTTGTGCTAATTGATGAGATTATTCTCGAATTTCTGTAGCGACTGTGAATTGAGAATTTTTGCTGAAGATTCGTATGAAGCAAGAAGTCTATTTTTGATGATTCAAGATGACGATGCGTCGAGCGACGCAGGATTCTGGGAGATATTTTCGTGCTGTTTTTGGAGTTAAAAAAGAATCGACGGGGAGGTCATGACGTCGATCTGCTTTTGGGGCGAAGCAAAAGATTCGCGGTGAAATTTAGTATTTTCTATTATCGTTGAAACTACCATTCTATAATTTATATTTGACATGTCGATACATTTCTGTGTGGTATTTTAAATATCCCAAAACGTGCGTAATTTCGATATTCTCAAACTAGCAATCATTAAATAAATATTATTTTTCACATGCATATGGAAAAAGTTGATGATCATTGCAATTGGATGCTAATTATTATCTTAGTTACATTTCTCGAGAAAATACACACGGCTGCATCCTGCATCCTGTCTCTTGCAGGCCGAGTGTGCGGTAATGTTTCCATGTCTCTCTGTATTTCAAATTCATAGAAGATAACGGTGTTAAAACATATGCGAGCTAATATTGTTCGTCCACGAACAAAAAGGGGACGTATGCTATATGTCGTATAGAGAGTGCGAAGGTAAGAAATTACGGTGGAGTCAATATGTTACGGGTTTACCGTTATCGAGATTGCGTGTGACTTACACGTGGTGCGTGGATTAAAAGTGGGATTGTTCTCCTTTCTTGAAAATTCACCTTTAAATTTTTATATGTACACTTTTATTTATACAGTATTTAAAAACTGACCCTTTTCTAAAAAATTCGGTAATGCTTCGTTGATCTGCCTGTGATTTATGACCTGTTTATTCAAACAATTCCACGCAGAGAATTTTTGGCACAGTTTTAAAAATATTTAGAATCTTGTTCCACGTTGAAGTCGAACACCAAAGAATTCCGTATTTTGGTATTTTCATAAATTGTAAAATTTCAGTCTCTTCACATTTTTAAATATTATATATGATCTATTGTATAAACTACAAGTGCATATTTTTATGGCTTGATAGAATTCATTGATGGGGAAGAAAAGGTCGCAATAGGTAATCGTATCAAATTCTTCAATTTCACAGAGTGTAAAAAAGATATTTTTTCAGAATCGATTCTATATTTCAAAATAATGGAATAAACTCATACAACTTATTTTATAGCTGATAACATATGCGATCAGTCGATGAAACTGATTTTCAATTATTATAAAAACTTACCATTAATATTTAAAGAAAATCTAGAATGTTGATCTCAGTATTTCCTCCCTTTCAATTGCTATTTTTACCAAGTGCTATTTATAACGAAACCGTTAGCGAATGTTTTCTTTCCTTCTCTATACACATTCTATTTCAAGAATATGAACATTCGCGGTGACAAATTCTCCGTAAGATATTCCCTGATGAAATATAGAATTGTATTAGCTTATTTATAAGCGTGTTAGAAAAATGTCCTCGCTATGCCGTTTTCCTTGAGGATCCTCGATCGAGGCCGCGTTTCACTCAGCCAGAACATTGGGGAGCGTATGAGAATGGCTCGTGAATATCGATTCGATGTTCATTGATTCGTTGAACACGATTTCTTGGTATCGTTACGATCGTCTGATACGTGTCGCGTTACGTGAAGACTACTAGTCGACGTGCATAACGTGATTACATTCAACGTACGGTATACAAAATGCATACGAAACGCGTGAAATTCACTTCTTGTAAGTGACGACACGTTGTCAATAATGAAAGTCATATTTCGTGGTATAATATAATTAATTGATCGATCTAATTACAACCTTTTGATATCCAGCTTCTGATTTTTTCAAGTACTATACAAATAGCATTTATGAACCATTTATAATCACTTTTGTGTTGATTTGGAATATGGAAATTGGAGAATGCTTTATTAAATTTTTATTAGCATTATTAGAGACTCTTAACGCAAAATTTACAATTGTAGTACTACTCCTCCAGTTATTGTCATTATTATACACTCGAATTTTATTTTATTCTAAAGTGAAATTAGTGAAATATACGAAAAATTAATTTCTGTTTTGTATCGTAATTTATTGTTCTTGAAGAAGGGCAACAAAAATTTGTATATTTAAATCTTCAATATTATTTCTAAAGTTATCTTCCATGCCCTTAAATTTCTGTCTGTAAGTAGAGAAGGAAATTATTTCGACTTAAGTATCGGAACAAAAAAGCGCAGTCAAGACATCAAGACAATTAGTGTTCTAGATCTTATCTTTCAGCAAAAAAGATATTCTTCCAAGCAAAAAGTTAATGGACGTCACGACTAACACGATGAAATATAGCTTCTCTAAATACTATAATTGATATTACATCGCTTAATCAACTACTGAATTAATATACATAATCGTTAATTTTTAAAAATACGTTAAGCTACAACGATCCATGTGGAAGAATAAAGAAACAAAAATATTTAACTATAAATATACCACCACGTGACCACTGATTCCTATGGCAAACGTATATCGGTATACATACACGTGTTCATATGACCCACAAAGTTAGCTTAGTCTCCAGCCAAGGCAGTCGTTACTTTACTGACTTTACGATACCATTTTCATTCCAGTGAAAGGTTGAAAAGTATGTTCAATAATGTCTGTAACATACATAGACCTTTCTGCGTTGTCTTTGTTACGGAAATACCACGTACATATATAGTCCTCATACGTACTATTTCAAGTTGCATTCTTGCCAATTTCGAACATAAATCTTTCCAACACACCCCCTAGATAAAAAGGTCTTGAACTCTGAACTCTATAAATTTCTAGGCTCGTTTTTCTCAAAGTATTCTTCTCTTACTACTAACTTTGGCGAATAGTAGACATTATATATCTCAGCGAAGGATGAAAGAAAAAGTAGTACACTCAGAATATTGTTTTTAAAAATAGACAGTGTTGAATGGATAAAATTCAAGAGAATTCTTTTTAATCGAGATTCAAATCTTTTTGCTTGCAGATGACACTGACGTAGCTCTTTGACGATGGCTTCCATCATGGGGCTACAGCAGCCAGCTGCGTCCCAGGATACCGTGGATTACAGTGGATACTTACAGTCCTCGCAGTGCCATCAAATACATGGAACTCAGGCAAACTCGCAGATTCAGTCTTCACAGAAGTCGTCGTCCAGCGACCATAATACCAGCTTCACCAGTACGAAAGGATTACTCAATGGGCCTGGTCAAAACAACTGCTTCCTCAACAGCGCCGTTCAGGTAAGATAAAATTCTTCAAGAATGATGGAGAACTTCCACGTGTCACATTCTCTGCAATTTATTGCATGTCGAGATGAATTTTATTCTTTCTGCTTATACTTATTTTATTTCATGTGTGTTAGATAGCTTTGGATATATCATTGTTCGATATATGATAAGATCTTTCTTAGCAATGGAGAAATTGAGATTTTGATGAATACGTGTTTGTAGGATCGCAAATTTTGGAGATAATCAGTAGGATCATTAAGATACAGTGTAATCTCTGTTGCTCTGTATTTTATATTTGAGTACCCTTTATCTCGAAATTATGCTGATTATGTTCACGATGTCTTACAATTATCTTATCTAAGTATATCTAAGTCCTTCACCTATTATCTTCGAAATTTCTAGATTAGAAGTAATCATTGTCGCTTATAGCTTATAAGGTCCCTATATTGATCATTCTTAAAATGGTGACACAAGTATATTTTAATAATAACTGAGTCAGTTTCCGTCAGCCTAATTAATTCTTCATAAGGAAAATAGAACTTGACTTCATATTCACAATATTCCACAGTGTTACTTTTAAACCCTTCGTGGTGTCACTAGCGTCCATCAAAACCCCAGAAGTCCCCTCAGGGTTGATGAGCAACTCCTTTTCTCGCGAATCTTCTAATCCATCGCGAGGTATCACGGAGTTAATTCGATCAGGACCCGTTGGTGGTGGATCCAGGCATGATTCACGCGGAATAAATCTGCGCGGGTCAGTTTGTCTGATGCACGGAGAAGGTTGCACGCTTCATTAATGGAAATAATTCTCGGCAGCCTCGTGAAAAGGTGCCTTCCCACGGACCGTTAGAATTTATTATGTCGATCAGAACTGTTTTTCCCAGCTTTTGTGCAGCACGTTGTCCGATACGTAGCGGTAATTGTAACATCCGGAGGAAGCAATTACGCTCGACCGGGCTCGATTAGAACAATCGATCAGAATCGCATAGAAAATAGTACGCCGGCCGTGCAAAGGATCTCCAATTGGGCTTTACCTTCTCGTTTCGAGGTAATTACGCGACGTTAATCGCGCGAAAGAGTCGATTTAGAAGGCTGCCCGTGTTCCTTGGGTAACCCGAGTAATAGCGGTGGCCAGGTCAACGTACACGTGTCTGAAATACGAAAATCCTTGCCTTCGATTACTGGGATCGAGTTATTTCGTTTTATTCCTTCGTTAGGGAAAACGTAACGTAGAACACGAGTTGTCGTATTTTAAAAGAAAATCACGCGACGCTGTCTTCGCTTGTAATAAAATCGTGGGTCATATTTCACTCGACTCGCGAACTCTTTTTACTTTGGCACGAAACACGTGTAACCTGCCATTTGAAAATCATAGGTGACATTAATGTGCCTCTGGTGTCTCCATCTTCCGATCTTTCTCCTTGACATTTTAACGCCCTCCTCGACCTCCTTTAATCCCCTAGTATGCGATACTACAACTCGACACAGATTTCGAAAAAATATTAATTTGCGAAGTACTTGAATTTTTTGTGACGTTCAGTCATTTCATTTCGAGCTGAAGTGTCGGGGAGAATTTTTCTTCGAGGCAACTGCTTTATTTTGTGATATTTTTATCGACTGTTAGGCAGTTTCCGGTTGATTTTTACTTTTTCGAAGGTTTATTTGCGTCGCCGATATCCTCGTGCGTATTTCTCGTGCTGCATACCTTGCCGAAGGCCGGCGTGCGCCTTCCTGCATGCAACCCGATAGTCGAGCATGCACTTGAGCGTTTTCGAGACCACTGAGTTATGTCACTTTCGTACGGAACGTTGTGAACAAATTCGATGAATCAAATTTTATAAAAATATATATAAATCAACGACTGTAAAAGAATGTATTTAGAACCAGTGCAAAGTGTTCAAATTATTGGGTAATCAAATAACGATAATTTGTAATTCGATGGAAACTTTCGCGAACAAGAATCTTAAGGGAGCATGAATTTCTGTTTGTGTAATGAAGGAGGAGAAAGAGGAAGCACATATAATCCGCGACAGCAGCAGGAATCTTTAACATCTCTAAATCTTTTTAACGCGAATTGATGACTTTTTCTGAAACAGGTTTACGACGGTGGTCATGATCCACGTCCATAGTTTATGGCCACGAGTGGCCACCAAATCTTTAAGGCTCCTATCTTCGAAAGCCTTGGAGGCAGACGTAAATATTCATGCCCACTAAGTGACAGGACACGTGGAGAATCTTCTTAAGCTCCATCTTCTCCATTTTCCCTTCTCCCTCGCTTTCTCTTCCACGCTTTGTATCGTTCTCCTTTTTATTCTTTCTCCTCAAGCCCCTCTAATAGGTAGTTTCAAAATGTACCGTAGTCACGCCATTTCCTTGGCTATGGTTATTCCACCTCCCCGGAGCTGGACAAAAAGTCACTTGGTTTTTCCTAGTTGATACTGAGATTGGGCGTCTCAGAGATTTTTGAAACGATTGCTATTCTTCTATTGATAAGAGACGATCAAGTGGACGATGTTTGATTTGATAATGCGTTGGAGATTATTGGCGAGTTGAAGTTCTTAGGAACTGAAATTTAATTGACATCGAATCGTAATTAAACTCGGATTGAATGGGAACTGAACTGCTTTGAAATGAGAATTGAACTGGTACCAAGTTGAAATTAATACTAAATCGAATCTGAACTGAAACAGAGCTTTGTGGCAGACTCCACGATCGTTTGAAAAATGAATACACTACAGTTCAGGTGGTGACAAATAATTTTCAATATAACAAATCGAAAATCGGTGACACAGGGCATAGAATAGTCTGCGGAGGGCGACAAGAATTTAATCGAAATATTTAACTATTGATAACGAACTGGATTCGTTACAACCATCAGGTTTTTTGGAAAATCGGAAACGCTTCCATAGACCACGCTGGACGTTTTGAATTGCAATGGCGCGCTCATTTAGCGTGTCGCTGGTGACGTTCATTTTTTATTCGTGATACAGGACAAAGCAGTTACCACACCCTGGCTGCGTGCGCGGTTTACGCTTAAAACACTTGTATCACGTGTCACGTAAGTCGAGGTATTGGGTACGCGTGCTTCATGTTGAACGGACAACCATCGATGCCTAATGGCACGATCGTTTGTAATAGATTAGAATCCCTCTCTTCGTATTTGTATTTTGCTTGATGTTGCGTCTTGGAAATTAATCTGTTTTAAACCAGGCTTCCCTGTCAACTTGTTTCCAATGATTGACGTCCTACGAACGTGTTCATATATCTAAATTTCTACGCAAAACTTTGTAACGAAAAAATTCATTTTTATTGTTCAAACGTGAACTAAAATACCCTGAAAGTTTGGAAACGATCCGGTTAACAGTTTCTTTGTAGAAAAAGAATTCCCAAGTATCACCTTATTCCTATTTCCTAAATAGGGCTCCCCCTTTAAATAATTCGAATTCATTCATCTGAATAGATGAAAATCATAGAGGGCAAAATGCAAATATTTTCTTAATTGATTGTAGTAGTATCAACGGTTTTCGATTTTATTCGACAACGACTTGTCCCTGAGACCTTCCTTGCGCAATTACCTATTAACGCCAATTTCATTCGCCGGTGGAGGATGAAATTAAACAATCGCGGTCTGTAGTTGTCGAGCAGCGCCCGATAAATGGTATTTTTATCGGCGCGATTTAATAGGCCCATAAATTAGCAGAGTGGATTAATGAAACGTTGGAGTGTATCGCTGGAGGGTTCGTTCAGAAACTGTTTCATTAGTCCAGCCGAACTAACGAATGAATTAATGACACAAAACTCGTTTCGGCCTGCTATAATGGCAGCTCGAGACTAACGGGGTGCAGAGATGTTTCGTCCCAGATGCCGATAAATGTTAAAACGTTCCTGGTATCGACCAACGAAGCCCTCTGTTCGTAAATAACAATTTCAACGACGACACTGACGAGAAGCATATTTTTAAGCATCGATTATATTCTTCCTCGTTCGTGTGACATCGAAACAAAAAGTTCCATCACGAATCCCGCGCACCAAAACATGTTATTTCTGAACCTGGAATATACCACTTGGAAGAAAACAACGTGTATCGTTTGTAAATGAAATAATTGAGTACTGCGTTGCAGGATTTATAAATCAACAGTGATATTTATTTCTAATTTGTGGTTTGCGAATGAGTTTCGTGCTCAGTTGTAAATTGGCATTAATTGATATTCAGAGGGGCGCTATATCGTTTCTGTTTTAATACTTGGTTCTTAAATATATTTTTAGTTTAGAGAATTGAAGGATTATGGAATTGATTAGATTTTTAAATCGAGTGACAGTTTCTGAACGTGGCCGTTTTATTGATAAAGTGAACCAAATAAGGAGATCGATCTGTGACCTAGTTTTTAGATAATTGGAGTCGGTTGTGAACGGACTGTTGATTCTTTTTGCAACCTTTTTTCTCTCGTTCCCGTTTTGCTGATTATTTCGTTAATTGGAGACACTTTCTGCCTTACGATCGGCTTGTTGTCAAGAAACTACCTTTGATGGTAGCCAGGAATTCAGAGAAATGCGAACGAATGGAAGTTAAGAGTCCCGAAACAGTCGAAGCGGTCCTCGTTAGACGTTAATAGTCGTTGAAAAGTCAGCTGATCGAAACGTGATACCAAGTTGCACGTCGGCGAAAATTTCATTACAATTTAAATGTTAGATTATACCTATATTTCTATTTGTGATATTCGTATTTATAATATAGAGCTATGTAGATAAAGGCATGGCTAACGAGGGCTTGTGTGCTCATTCATGATTTAATAATTAGTTTTTCTTCAAACAGTTAATTAGTCTAAGACAGTTGAAAAAGCTATTCGCGTTCTGAGATTCAGGAATGGAGCTGTAATGACTTAATAGTTAATAGGTAACACAAAAGTTACCATCTTGAATAATTTTGTTGGGATAGACTTCCCCTTTTATATGCAGAAACACGGTGGAATATAATATTAGATAGTATCGTGTTTGAGTTTTAGAAACTTAAACCTTTGCTTCGATAGGAAAATGTCTAAGTTTTTAAGGATTTTGAGAGTAGAAACGATAATGATAAAACAGAGCAGACTCTATAGAATTAGGTCCATAAATTGAAAAATTATTCAGAGTATTCGTTTGCATTCAATTCTCCATCCATCCTTGTTTCGTTCCTTACAGAATTTTGCATAAATTCTCTGCAAAGGGCATGCATAAAATTGCAACGAAGTGCATTCGTATTGTCGGCCCAGCGAGAAAAGAACGCGCTCTATCACTTTATCTCGAGCCAAAGCGCTATCAAGCAGCTTGTGCCGGTTAATGGGCCTAGGTTTTGTAGTATCTGAAGACACAGCAACGGAGATGCGCATATTTGTGCAGCGAGATAAAGTTTTGTCGACGAGGCTGAGAGCAAAAGCTCCAAGAGGTTTCCAGGCAAAGATTAGGTAACACGTTACTTTACCTTAATCTCCGTACGTGCACTTACTGCCGTTTTTAAAGACACTCGAGAACTGAAAAGAGCTACTCGAGCGTATGAGATATTCCCTGGCTAAAGCGTCGTAATTTGTAGCTACCGCTTGTAATTTTACTGTTTCTACAATCCTAGGAGAGATTAAAGAGAGGAAGTCCAGGTATTTACCAAGCGCGCATCATGGAATTGGTTAGTTTCAACTTTTTAAACAGTAAATGCATCGTGTAGATATTTTAAAAATAATTATAAACATTGTCCCTCCTCGTCCAACACCAAAGTAGTCTGCAAATTGCACAAAAACACAACGCAGCTGGGAAACATCCATTTCATTCGAGCCCCCTGGCGGTGTGGACGGAGGGGGAGGAAAGTTGCATTGTGTAGCGTGCGATGGGAGCGACAGTGTCAATAACACCCAGAAGACGAGCACGGGGGCAGGTGTAAAGGGGTGTAGCCGTGTGGCGTCCTTTTCCGGCGACTAGCTAATTATAATAGGAAACTGATTCATCTGGCCCCGCGGTAATTACACTCGCGAGCAGACCGCGCCACTAGGAACGCTCGCCAGCTCCCTTATTTCGGATTAGCGTGACGTAGTGGGAGTACCGATAAGAGAGGTGCTTGTGCACCGCTGCTTGGCTTTTTTTTCTACCACGGTGAGAACGAAAGGGAGTCCTCCTCAGGAGAGCGGCTGCGGGAGGAACCTTGAACCCTAACAATCGACATGGCGTGGCTGCAGGAAACCGTGAACACTGGGTGTCACTGTCTCGATTATTCAGACGATTGCGTTCTCTTCTTCGCTTGGGTTATAGTTTTCTTTGTGACGAAAGTGGGTGTTTAGTTTTTGTTTTCTATATCAGACGATTCCAGTGATATTGAGGAGTATTGAGGAGGAGCTAGAGAAGATTTCTCTTGAAATGGAAGGGAATTATTAATAGAAGTTGTTAGGGAAATATTCTATGGAAGGTCAGTGATTAGAGAATTGTTATAATATTTATTAATTTCTTTTGGAGTAGGTATTATTAGCAGGGGTAGTTTGTTAATTTAAAATGTGCTGAAGTAACTGACCATGTTGATCACTACTAAACAATTTATTCCTGCCAGTAAAATACATTATTCCAAACACTTCCTTTCGTCCGGAAAAGTTACCGTTGGGAGAATGGATTTGTAATCCGAAGAGAATTAAATCCTAAATCCCTTGGTTGTGGTCTATTTCACTCGCTCTATTATTTTTCTAGTCGTCGACAAGTAAATGGAAAAAGTTTGCAAAGCGTTAGTGGCGGATGGAAAAATTTAAATGCGCGAGCAATTGCGTGCTTGAAACACGGTGCGATGCGAGTAACCGCGTCGAACGAGTTCCTCGTTAAACTGTCCTGAATGTATAAAACCGGGAAGAAGCGTTTTACTTCCGTAAACGAGCGGGCATACGTTTAAATGAAACTCTTGTGTCTTGTTACCAGAGCAATCGCGTTTATCGCAACGGTTCGTAGCCGCGCTTTTCTCTACCGTTGCCTGTGACGACCACTGCTTGGTTGGCAAAATTGTACTTTTGTGCAGCTCGTTGCTTTTAACTAAATCTCCGGTAATTTTCTATTAGATTCGAATGTTGCATTGTGCGCCATTCGTTAGAATTGGAAAGTTCGATTATCCTTTCCCATTGGACCACTTACACTCTACATTTGAATTTATCTCATCCAACATCGTTAATAATTAGATCTAAATTTCGTGTAGTTTCTGTGATCAATAAACACCAAAAATAAAACAAAACGGAGGAGCCACATGCCACACGCCACATGCCTTTTCTACATCCAGGAGGCGTCCCTTAAAAACAAAGGGTGATCTAGCCATCCATCTGGTGGCACGTGGCCGATCTGCACCTGACCCGATCTTTCTTCAGGATTTAGCCGTGCAATTGGTGAACCATCGGTGCAGGATAGCAGCACGTGCCCTGCTCTACGAAACATCTGCTTCGTTAGATGCAAAGTGAGATCGGTCGAGGATGATGCGCTGGCATTTTAGGACGGTCCCCTTGCCATCTGTGACCACTAGATCACACACACTCTGTCATTGTCACGTAAACGATATGACGGTAAAATGTTAGTAACTATACAACGTTTATCAATGTAGAAGTCTCTTCAAGACGAACCTACGATAACTCGATACTTCCTCACAGGTTCCTAATAGCTCCCCACTTTTAATAAAACTCTTCTTTGATACTTAGGGGAGAAGGTGTAAAATCAACTATTCCTTATGTCTTTTTTTACCCTTTTAGCTCTGGTCAATTGCCAACTCAATTTCTGAAACACTGTTTCTGACAAAATTTTGTAAAAATGGCATACTTTCAAAATAGTCTAATTTTCAAAGTAAAAAACTATCAAGACATCTCAAATCTATGAGCTATCATTTCCACCTTTTATTTATGCTATTTTTATATTGTAAATATGTGTTTTCCTCGAAGCAGAAAGCGAGGTCAATATTTAGGTACTCCTTCTCTCCTATCTTCACGTTTCATGAAATAAAAAAATTACACCAGCATATACGTAGAATGTTTTAAAGAAATCTCGACGTTTCTTTGTACGGCTATGGTGACTCGATAATACCGTCTTTAAAAAAGGCACTTTACAACGACGAATCAGTGAGTGTCGAGGTCTGGAGGGTCCCGTTGATGTCGCAAGTCGCTGGCCCATGAATCCGGGTCTCGTTTCGGGGACAATAGACGGAGAAGTTACGTTTCTGCCGACCTGTATGTTAGTAGCCCTCGACCCCCGGTAAAAAAAGAGGCGCATGCATCGTTAATGGCGGATGGAACCTGCTACGCGATTCTGACTCGGGGCAGCAGGTGTCTGGGAAGGGAATTACTTCTCTGACTCATCGCCAGGTGATGTCTACACGGCGCGAGGAAGGAACCGGAAGCTCTTGCACAGACGGCGAACCGTTTCCTTCAGTCGCCGCCGAGAAGGAAAGTTCTAACGTCTGCTCGGTGGTCTGATTTCGCGGTTGATGTTTTTTCTTCCGATCTTCCTGGATCTGACTAGCAAGTCATTAGTGCTGAATGTTCTTACCCCTTACAAAAAAGGATAAGCGCGTCTAGCATTGTGTACCAGTACATGGTCTTCTTTTAAAAAGATGCTCACTAAAATGAAGAATCATCTTTTAGGGTAGAAACTTACTCATGGAGGAAGTGCAGAAGGCTGGGGAAGAAATGTGGCTCCAATTTTGCATGTACTTAGTTTGTACTGTGCATAGTAATGTGCCAGATACGTAGAAGGCAGTGCAGAAAAGTTTTCGAAACAATTGTACTCCTAGTTTTGGAACTGTAATTAAGTTTTAGTAAAGAGTGTCATACAGGAAAAATCGCAAAATTTAGAAGAGTAATGCATCCAATATATTTCATAAATTATCATACATAGTATGACCTAACAATACGCAAAATTTGTGCCAAATTCAATACACGAAACCTCCTGTACTCCTCTCGCTAGTATCTTCCAGGCAAACTAGTAAACTCCAAAATAATCTGAAAGGTTTAAAAAAATTATATCACGCGGAGGCGTGATCCCTTCGATTTCCGATAAAAGGTACATCTGATTTACAGATTCCGTGTACCATCGCTCTCGTCCTAAATTCACTACCATCGATTTTGTACATTCGTACGCGAAACGATAAAACTCGGTGCAGGGGAGTCCCGATTGCGCAACGGTTGCTCGCTAAACGTAGGAGGAAGGAAAAAAAGGCAGAAGAAAAGAAGAGGAGGCGGAAGAGCTGAAAGAGGAATACACAAGTGGTGGAAGGGCGCCAAGTCGAGGCAAGGAGGAGAAGAATAACCTAACCGGGGCCGTGGCTTCGTCTACGAGCCACGTGTGGGAAAGCTCCACGATGCGAGACTGAGAAACGCGTGCGTTCGATCGTGAATTCGCACGTGCGTGTTGGTCGACGTGAGCGTACACCCACGCAGGTCGCATGCATATCGGGGCAGTTCCCTTTTTCTGTTCAGCCCCGACAACGTGTCGCCAGCGTACGCCGAGTCTCAATTCATTAACATCAAGAACAGCTTGCGACTAACGATTATCCGTTTGAACGGATTAGAAACACATTGGATCGCGTCGAGAACTCTTATGTTGCCCAATATGTGTGCTAAATCGATTTAACAAAATTTCTGAACATTAGAAATTACTCCATGAAATTCGCGAGCTATCGAACCTGTGCCTTTATGAGCAACTAGAAAGATGATATCTTCATAAGCCATTTTTTATTACAATCGCTTACTCAGTTTTGCAAATGGAAAGATTCTCCTTAATTGCAATCTGCTATGCCCGTCTCTACACCAAGTGCAAGATAAATTCAATGTACAAGAATCCTTCGAAAGCAGTCGGAAAGGGACCAAGGTTCACGCTTCGCCACTTCATTCCCGACGTATCGTTCCACGGTTCTCGGGGTATCGTTTGCTCCAGTACAGATCCGATTAGTAACGCGATATTCCGCCCTCGCTGGTAAATCGTCCGTGCACTTTGAACGGTAGAGTTTTCTAGGTCGTGGCTCATACAACACGTACGTACGTACAACCCCCTAATTCGAATGTCTTTGGACGGAATCGGTCTTCCTATCTTCTTGCCTGAGCGAGTGTTCCTGGCTGGATCAGCCTGTGAAATCTAACGCTCTCGACGCTTCGACGATTCCTGAAACCTTCCCTGCGAGTATTCGCGCCTTGGCCTTAGTGGACCAGAACTGTCTCACTGATCTCAGGTTCTGGGAACAGAGCCGATGATCCCACATCGCACGACGTATCAAATAATACGTGCAGCTAGCCCGTAATGGCGAATATTAAAGCAGGCTCGGCTCTTCTTCTCATCTGGAACGGTTCTCCTGCATCCTTTGACGCCTCGCTATTTCCGTCATGACGGATGGGACGTTTGTAATTTACTTAATTAGCGCTTCCTTGCTCTGGCGTTATGGTGGTGCGGGGTATTATATGTGCAATTTAGTTGGATGGTTAAATGTCACTCCCATTCTCTGTTTGTCTTGTGATAAGCAAGAGTGAGGGTGGAAGTAGATTTCTGAAGTCATATTTTTAATTGAGATTCATTTATGATGTACCTTGAATTTTTTTGGGGTTTGATAGTTTCCTAATACTTGTTCCTCGAGTCAATCCGTACGCAGAGATGTTAAAAACTATTTTCACATGACAATCCACGCTTCTCTTTATGTTACACTTCGACGAATAACATTCCAGTGTCTTCCACTTCTCCCATCGACTGCCCTAATTATTATGAGCAGTCAATTGTACAATTTCAGTGACTCAGTTATCCAAATACACTCCTCACAGATGAATCACTCACACACGCTGATCCAGCAGTTCATCGATGCTCCGTGATCTCAATTCTCTAGTCATAACTCCGTCAAAGCAACGATGAAACGAACCAAGCAGCTGGAAACGTACAAAACCGATTTCGCTGTCGAAACACATAAACCGAAGGGTGAAACGGTACGAATCAAAAGGTTAATGCGCTTGAAACCCGTTTCGTTCGGCCTAGTTTCGCGTGCATGTTGGAATAATACACCTATACGGTTCTCCAGTCCATTGTGACGGTCTCTAGTCGGCAGTCTAACGAGAACTCGTAACGAAACGTTTCGAGGTCAGAGCTCACGTTTCTGTCAGGATGCTGTCTCATCGATATTGTTCGACACCTCGAACCTATTATCTGTCATCTCTTGTCTCTCGCCCGAGGGCTTGGGGCATGTTTCACGGGCAATGATTCCTTGAAAACATGTTCCCAAGGCGGGAACTGGAGATCCCAGGATACCTGAGCTCTCTCACCATTGCTGAGATTAATTCTAAGATGTTTTACATTGCAATCGATTTTTATATTATTCAATTTCACGTTAGATGATCACGACCACCTCGGTAAGACTTGGTGGGGAGGAATTGAGGTAAAGTTTGAGAAACTCTTCTACCTATTTCGTAGAGGTGTGCGAGAATCGAGAAATGTTCGTCTTCCAAATTAGGCGATGTCAAGTGAACGTGCGTGACTCAACAACCGTGACTCTGTCGTTCTAACAATGAGATTTAAACACTCCAGAGCAGTGGTTATATCGATGGCTTAGTGCACAAATATTGTATGCTCACTTTTTGTTAAATTTGATTTTTTATATTATGCTGTATAAAAGTCACATTTATATCAATTTCATAAATTTCTCAAAAGTAGTATTTTTGTTCACTGAACGCTCCTGAATTTTATATACCATTGCATGTTTAAACTTGTTTTTCTCGTAAACACTAAAAGTGGACATGAAATATTTGTGCAGAAGCTTGATGATGTTACCAAATTTTTTGTTATTAAATCACAGGGTGGGAGTCATTGCAGACTACTTATTATCTTTTTTGAAGGAATTGTTTATGAACCTAGTTATTTTAGTTTCAAGCCTGACCAGCCAATGGAATTCTGGTTCGTTTGTTACGTTAGATACTACCTCTTGTTTATCAATGATGAGGGAACTCGTTTCGGTGTATTATGCGTGGTGCTACCAGTGACGTCATCGGGTCCGCGTAATCCCACGCCTACTCGATTACTCGAAGCTATTAGCAGGCCCATATCCTTTTTGCGAGAAATGTGGTCGTACGTGGTTGGCCCCAGTCACGTTTTACGAGAGCTGCATCTCGTTTGCGGTGAAACTGGATCACCCAGCTTCGCCGACAGAAGGAAATCCACGGAACTGTTGCAACTTCGTTTCCCATTCGAGAAGTGTTTCGGGAATTCTAGTATCGAAGACATTTAAGTGTACCGTGAATGGTTTGCTGAATTGTTGAATTTTCGATGGAGAAACCTTTCTTCAACTTCTACAACTTTGGAAATATTTGGGGAGGAATTAGATCCACGTTTACTGATAGTGTCTTGCAAGTTGTCTAGCCTTTCAGTACAGATTTATGTTTAATTTTAATTAAACTGGTATTTTGGTAGATAACAAAGTAATGTCACTGAAGACATCTGCCAGAAATACATACCCTACATCGTCCTAATTAAATTAGTTCAGAAGACGTTCGACTAATTAGGTAACAAGACACGTAGCAAAAAGCCGTATAAATTATAATAATTCAGCTTCGGAATGAAACCGCGCGATCTCCATTCCTCGTTTCTTCGCTATAACTGCGGTGACTTTCCTTTTTCAGTAATGTACACTTAATGAACGATTTTCATGGCGAAAAAATTAGCTCGCGCATGGTAATTAATGCGGAGTATTTTGTAATTAAATCAGCGCTCGTACCCATTGCCTTACGCTTATACGGAATCTTCAACTGTAAACGGGTGCACAGTGGGTGCGGTCGCGCATTTGAGAGCAAAACGGGAACGAGAAGAAAAAGATAGCGTAACTAGTAGTTAGCTGCAGGCTTGATAGGCGTTTCTCGGTTCTTCGACGATTCTTCTTATTTCACGGCCATTCAATGCATTCCTCGAGTGTTCGAGGGAAATATTCCCTCCTTCCCTTGCAGATCTACAGCACCTCTGCGTCGTTTTTCGTTTCCCCATGAAACTATCGAATAAACCTTTCTTGGATTGGAAATCTCTGGTTGTGAATTCCTAAGTGTTGGTTAGATTGTTTATCCCACGTTGAGTGATCTAAAAAACAATGAAATTGTTTATAATTTTTAAATAGCAGCTAAATATTCTGAAACCGTTTAAGTGATTGAAGGGGGTAGCCCTCGATAGCCCTAAAATAGAAAAATGAAAATTTAATGAGAGATATCGAAAACCAACAAAAAAATGTCCCTAACAAGCATCCGGAAAATTGATAAAACTCAAAAGAATGGGACACCTCGTCGGATTTCTTTGCACGAGACACCGGACAGCGTGAAATAATTACTTAAAACATTCTTAGTTGATCGAGAATAATGTGCATCCGCAAAGAAAGGACATTCCTCGCGTCAGCGTGGAACTCGAGTGATGCTGAGGAGGAATTACAGATGTGTCCTCGATGTTTTCCCGCTGCGGAACGCATAGTGGTACTAATGACAGTGGCACAAAGTGTTCTTCTGGCTGTTAGCTCGTGCCAGCGTTCACCCGTTGGCAATTTCTGGCCGCGGGAAGCTCATTTTCGATGAAGCCCCGCGGAAGATCTTGCTCGTAAACCGCGGACGTAATGCCCGCTGTCCGAGTATTTCTTTGAGGATCCGCTTAGGCCCGTTGCTCTCTGGCTATTTCTTCGCGGCAAAGAACATCGTAGAATCCTTTTCTTTCTTCTTGAGTCATTGTTACGAATCTGGTCTACCTTGAGGAACATCTGGGGAGAGTTTTACGTGTAGGGTAGGATGGGGGTTAATGTCCCGTTTTTCGTATAAACCTATGTAAAATTTAGAATAACAGTCTAGAGATATCTAGTGTTATTTTGTATAAATTATAACTATTATGCTTTACGTTCACGAAGTTCGTTTGTTGATACTGTTATATTCTGTTGAGTTATGCCACCAAATGTTGGCATATGATAAAGTACATGTATCAAGTACCTGCATACTGTGTACATTTTCTCCTTACTCCTAATATTTGCTCGACTCTTTAGAGTACTCGACTCATGGTACCATAATCTAACGATTTTAAACATTTTCTAAACTGATTCCACAATACATTCACCATCCCTGCCCAACTGTACCAAGGCAAAGGGGGAAAAAATATTCAAATAACCCAACACGAGGGGTCGAGAATTACTTTCTCACGTCTCGCAGCAGAACATAACGACACGTCTACGACTTCCTCAGCTTCTCGAAATTGCTTCTGAAAAATCTACTCCTCGTGTGAGAATTCTCGTTAAGCGTATTCGAAACACGAGAAACACGCTCGAGACCATTAAAGCGCAACCCTCAATTGAAGACATTGCTGCAGAAATTAAGCAGCTCCATTGTTGAAATTCAGTTATGGATAGTATTGAATGTAAAAAAGTTAGCTATGAGTTAACTGCAGGTGAGAATCATTTGCAGTTTATAGTCAAGGAAAAGAAATACAATTTTCCGATATTTCGCTTCGTTTCCGAGAAAATCGACTTTGACAGTCGCGTACAGGAAAACGTAGGTTAATTCTGGAAAGCCTGGACGCGCTGCATCGAACGGAAGAAGAGGTGTCCTGGTAGCGCGCGGATGCTTCTTATTATCGCGAGATAAAGGGAACACGAGCTTCGCTGGCGAACACGAACAAGGTCAGAGTGTCTGCCACTCTTACGCTACGCTTTACGTGGATCCTGTACCGTGGCGCGCGCGTGGGCGAGCGGACGCAGAGTCGCGCGGGACACTGTACGCTATCCCGTGGGAATCCTCCTCGAGGCTGAGAATCTTTTTAGCGGCTGAATTAACGCCTGGCAAATAATGATCGTTGGCAGTAATTTAGTCGGTCCCACGGGTCGCGACGTATTTCGTCGTCAGCCCCGTCCAGGATTTGGTAAGCTAATTTACCCGCGATCGCGATATTATCTCTGCTAACGAGCATTAGAACGCAGTTTGTGTACGGCTTTTGTGCAGCCAGACTGGTACAGAGGGCGCGGCGTCTCATTCCTAATTAATCCGCGAGGGAGTGAAACTAAGGCGAGCAATGTAGGATAGCTAGTGAATTAGCTCCTCGATTTAGCCTTGGATCGTTATCGACCCCCTTGGCAAATGCTTTTTAAATTGACCGTGAAATTATTTCGAGATGTCGGTTATCACGCTCGCTGTGGGGCTCTGGGCTCCGTGGGGGGATGTGTTAACCCGGGGATTCGCCTGGAATCTAAGCTAAGCTTATTCCATACTATGCTATGCTATGTTTGGCTGTGCTATAAAACATAAAATGTAGCATAGCTTAGCTTAGCTTTTGGTGGGGACGATTCCATAAGGATGTTATTGAAGCTAATTTTTTTAAACTTAGCATAGCACAGCATAGCTTAGCTTGGCTTAGCTTGGATTAGCTTCCAGGTGCTAAGGACGTCGCGTTGGAATATCGGAATGATGGTGAACGGATGATTTTGATTACTTTTAAGAGAGTGAACATTGGTTCAAAGAAGCTAGAAAATATGTGAATATGTACAATAGGCCAATTGTGAACCACAAAGCTGTAACTAATTATTATTCATTGAAACAGTAATCTAAATTTTGAATCTCCACCTTTTAATCACAATCAATCAATCACTTCGTTAATCACTTTTCTTCATGTACCGTAGCTAACAATTCACGAATTACATTTTTAATTAGTTATCCACTAGTGATGCAAAGTTGAATTTGTATTACGTCATAAACACTGTGCATTTACCTGCAATTACTATTCGATACGCAACTACCAATGCAAAACTCGAGACGTCCATCGGTAGGGTCTGCCGACCCTCCGAATCCTGTTTCTCATAGTGGTTCCCCATGTGTGGAAATACACGATTATAAATTAATCGAGACCAAGAGTAACGAGCCCCTACTACGGACACGGTAGCTGCGTCACGTGGGAGTCGGCGTCCTGTAGAAGTCTGGCGCCTCTGGGTCGATCTTCGATTGCAACGATATGGCGTTCATTAGACCTGCAACTTACTCCTCCTAATTTGACCTGCAACCCGTAACCTCGATTAACAAATTAACGATTAGCGCGGTTCTTGGGAAACACAGGAGGTTAAATTATAGTCGTAAATTAAAAACCGCATATTGAGCTTGATTGTTGGGAATGTTGCACATTCAGTCGAGAAAGAATCTCATCGAAGGATGGATTTAAAGTGGAAGATCGATAAATTAAGAGGAAAATAATTTTATTCAAAGTGTACTCGACTTTGACACGAAGGGAACTATCCTATGATATCGCACAATAAATTTTACCTTGCAAACATTTTATTGAAGAGTGAATAGGACAATGTAATTTTGCAGTTTTAAAATTGTAGAGTAAATTGATAATAGTTTTAAAATTCTGGTGGAAAACTTGATTTCTATTTGCACCGTTGCTTCTGCAGAAATTATTATATGACAAGATGTTTATGATTATTGTTGAAGCTATGAAACGGGCGTGTATGTAACAAGTATTTCTGGCTTCGCGTGTAAATGGAGCAGCTAGACGATTAAATGGTAATTAAATGAAGCTAGAAAAAAAAAAGGGTTACCAAAGTATACATGGCTCTTTAGATTACATTAATCAGTCGCATCGCATATGCGGAGCGCCAGGTCTCACGTCGTTCAACAACCCCGATCGTAGTAAACAGGCTTATCTGTGTTAGGATTTTTGCACGCAAGATAAACGTGGTTACAAGTCGGGGGTACCTTTTCAATATTTATATAAATTCTGAAAAACTAGATTTTATTCAATTTTTATTTTAATATTCATGTAAAGTCTCTTTTAGCATTAATCAATCAATGCACTTGAATAATTTATAGTAGGTATTTAACGAAAGTATTTAATTTCGTATGCACTGAAATTAGAATTTTGGGGATAAAATATGATAAAATTCAATTAACGAATGATAATATCACTCATAATTTTAAGAAGTAAATTAAAATAGTCAGCAGGAAATGAGTTCTAGGCCTATACTATCTTACTTTTAATTATATTTCTATTTCTTCATAACGAACTCTTTAATTACTTCTAATCGATCGCATCAATAGAAATCGTTTCTTCTGCCCATATGCTTCCTCTCTATCTTTCTATCAACTTCTGGTTTGCCTCACGTCCAAATTAGAGGTTCAGAGTTCAAAACCGAAGGAACGATGGGGGTCGGTGCGAAAGCATTCTTTATCTGATGCGAGCACCTGCACTGACACGGGGAAATTATCGTGACCTCCACGGTGAACGTCGACCATGTGAACCTACGAAGTAGAAGCTGTTCCGGTGACGGCTTCCGGTTTAACCTATACCCCTCCTTCGTCTACCCCCTCTCGCCTAGGTCTTCCATTCAACCGACATCGTTTCTATCTCGTGGGCACTTTACTATACTATTGCTCGCCACGTGGTCACGCTCGCTGAACCACGTGGGACCTGCAGATTTACGTGTGTCTTCGTAATACCTCTGCCCTCGCCGTTCACCTCTGCTTCTTCTTGGGATATTTAGCATAATTTCACGAGCAATCACCTTTTCCACTTTTGTTTACACTGCCTTTTCCAGCTCCTTCTCCTTCGACAGTCTTTTAGCATTTAGCAGAATGTTACCTTGGTGTATACCTTCGCGTATCTGATATATTATTTTTGCAAGAAACCAAGTTTCAAGTCTTGTTCGATTTCTTTATATTTCAACGTTTATTTTCCCGGAAAATGGTAATTTGAGGAAAGCGTATTTATTTTATTTAGTTTCATTTTATAAATTATTTTTAACATTTGAAAATAAATAAAATTTATTTATGAATTTCTAAAATACGAAAAGATAAATATTAATTCTTAGATAGACAAGAGTTATGTATAGAACAAAGTTATGTTCTATCAAAAATAATATTCTCCATGTTTATAACAGGTGGAGGAGCAAGTAAATACACTTTGAGTAATGTTGTAGGAGACCTTGCGCGTGTTCTTTAAAATACGTAGGAACATTTGCTTGTCATGCTTCAAGGGCCGAACGCTTTCTTTTCCCTGGATCTTATTAATGGAGACACAAAGGATTTCCGATCGTACCAAGTGAACTGTCGATTTTTACGCATCTGTCTTTTCCTGCTGTAAATGAGTGCACTACCCCGTGAAACACACACCCTTTCAGAATCGAAGATTTCGCGAGTAATGGCCCGTGAAAAGTGGTGTGCTACATGCCGGCCTATCAGAATCCCTGTGAATTAATTCAGGTAGCTCTGTTTCGTCGAAGGGTGAAATCGATGCAGGTTTTGATTTGCTGACGTGGCAATTTTATTTCGTCGATATTTCTGGAAGAGATTTCTTTACATGGTAATTTATTTCCTAGAGAGTCGTTGTAATATTACTTAGTTTACAATCCTCAATAATCGATTCTTTGATAGAAGAAACCAAATAATTTCATGTCTAATTCCTCCATGTTTTATTTAGTTAAAACATATTGCTTTTATGACTGTAGTTGTATAAAAAATGGGAATATTTGCTTTTCCATCATTACTTGGTCGAGTCAATTGAGTGTTACTTTAAACAATCGTTATCTACAACTTTAGCTGTAAGAAAAATAGTTTTCTATTTAAATAAATTAAGTTACCATTAGTAAACTTCGACAGTTGTAAGCACCATATTATAGATCTTCCTTGAAGCTTTCATCGCAACAAACGTTAGATGCCGCGCATACTTACAGAATTATCAAGATATGTAAATTCAATGGCATGGATCAGTCAGTATATTTGAAAGGCTTTGAAGTGGCGTGTATTTTGCATAATGCATGCCGAGCATTCGCATGAATGAAATAAATAGGTTAATGCAGTGACATGAGAGTGGCTTAGGGAAGCGGAGATTTCAACGCTTGGTAATGGCGTAACGACAGGTGCACGGGTTGAACGGTTTTGTAATCAACGCCAGAGGGTACATTCAATTCCAAGCGATAGAGAGATTTCATTCATTCATGTGTCTTGTAAATCGTATGAGTTACAAAGTCTCAAATGGAGCACATTTAAACAACATTTACTTGGAATTTGGGGACCAAAAAGCAACAGAAAACCAGATTCACAAAAGGGAAACCGCTTAATATTAATTACGATTAACGACATTCGCGTGCGAGAAAAATTCAAATTAGCTCACCGTGAAAATAACGCCTGCCAGTAAATTTGGGACTTTAATTATATCGAGTTTTTTCAATTACTGAAAGCAGAATTCTTTCTAATTTGAACAGCAAAGATACCAGTCGAAGTAAATGTCAAGTACCGTGACATTCTTCGGTATTTCAATCGATGAAAAAAGGAGCTCCCTTTCTTCATCTATCGTGCCTGCAGCGCAGCGCTTAAATGCAGTCGCGCCTGCAGCGATGCAAACTGCATACGCGTACGAGATGCAGGGAATTTTTCAGGCGCATTTCCCTTCACTGTGACTGAATAGCGGCTTCGCCTTTGACGGTATTGCACTATGCGCATAATTATATGATTTTCAAACGAGTCACATTTACTGTTTCCTTTTTATTATTCCATGGAAAAAGAATCAGTTTCAGGTCGCACACGATTACAGTTAGATTTATCAGGGAGGACATTGTTTATTGTAGTTGTCGAAATGCCTGCTCGTGTGATCTATGCGCGATAGAACAGGCAGCAGAGAATGCCAATGCTGATTTACGCCTATGCACGCACCACTCCACACCCTGTACGCGTAAACAATGCCAAACGATCATAAATCATTCTGATAACCGAACAGTTGTATTTTTCAGTAGCTGCTTATTATTCCTTTGTTTTTGTACCCACACGCTTGTGCAACGGTAGGCAATCGCTCGGTTATCTTTCAGCGTGTTTCGAAGGCTCTGGGAGCTGATACAGGCAAACTGATTATTAATAGATAACAAAGAGCAATATAAGCTTTCTTTTTTGCTTGGTTTTTGTGATAGGCTACGATAGGGTAAACTACCTAATTAATTCCAGCTACCCAATTACTGTCACCCTAAGTTGCTTTACTTAAAATAACAAAATAAACATGGTAGAATCATACATAAAAAATATTTAGCATTCGATTGAATTTTTTTTAACACTTAGGTTTTTCTTCGTTAATTTTGATACGACGACCAAAAATTTGAAGCGGATATTAGAAGAGTGGAAGCGACGACTTCCTTACTAGCGAAAGAGAAAACAAAATAAAATAAAATCGGAAAATAGCCCCCTACGGATTAACAAAGTTTTAGATTTTTGTAAATTTCCGGGTTCAGGATCTTCCCTTGTTAGTCAAACGTATGACAGTCTTTCAATAATTTTGTATGTGCATACAATAGTTCATTTTTAAATACATTACAATTTGATGTTCATTAAAATACCCCTGCTTTGGTAGATGAAGTTCTTAACTATTGCTTTCAAGAAAATTAAAAAACAATTCAAGCCATCTTCCGAACAGTGGTTTTTTAAATTGATAAGGGGCACAAGTTACAAAGATTCGATAGAGATGGAATGTACCGTAGCTCGATCAATGTAACTACGCTCGAAACCGATACGTGTTTTGAAACGAAACGTAAGCGTGCCAAGCACGAGGTGCCAGCTGTGTGTAGTACTACGATCACGTTCACCGTGATCCAAGATGGCGGCGCTGGGTCAATATCCTGTTAAGCTGGAGAACGGCGTCAGTGATCCTGCAACAGCTTCGGGGAGACACCAACTGAAGGCGCCACTGGAAGTCTTTTTAATGGGGACTGGTTTCAGCGGCGTCCATGGACCACAAGCTTACGTTTCGCTTGACCTCGGCTCGCATCTTCGGAAGAACAAAGAGCCACGCTGCCGCTACTTTCCACCTTTTCGTCAGAATCCCCTGGAGACGCGCATCGCATCTCGAACATGTCGCTGAAAAATATTCTGCTCTTCTTGCCTCTTCCAACACTTTTGCCTTTGGAAGCTTTCAGTTGAATGGGAATGGCAGGTCTGACATTCGATCAGCTGATTCGATGGACGGAAAAGATGTACGTATGACGATATAAGTATACACGAGATACCATTGGAAATGGTGGAAAAATTTTCTTTTGGGAAATCTTCTACGAGAAGTTCATGCAGCTGTGTTTTCCGAGAAATGCAATTCTAGAATAACTATACGGTTATTTTTGTTGGAGACTTGTCAATATCGTATTGGTAACCTAAGTCCAGAGTTGGGAAAAATTTAATCTAATTACAAATTACGATTAAAATTTTACATTCATTTTATCTACATATTACATTCATTATAAAATTTAAATGGATATTTATAATTAAATTGATCATGTTTCATGTTTCAGTCACTTATGTTCTTAGTAACAAATATGAAATATAACGTAAAATATCTTAAGTGGCGAAATATCGGAAACCCTCTGCTATGTCAGAGGGTTTTTGTTGAATGTTGTTCTTCTTGAAAGCATAGAAATAGGCGAATTAAATAATTTATTACGCAATATCGCCTTCTATAGCTCTTGAAGCATACGAAATTTTTAGACAAGGAAAGTTTCCAACGTATCCCAGGTTCTGCAGAGTTTTCACGGATGGTTGATTCTTCTCGAAAGATACCACGGGTGAAGAGATCATGGCTGAGTGGAAAGGCACGCATACGTTTACGGTCAATTTTACTATGCAGCGTAACAGTCGATGGCTTCTCAGTAGACCCCAGCAATCGTGTGTATCCCCGTGGAAAACCTTGGAGAGGGCGTACTTTTACGAAGCAAATTCAATCCCCGTGCCATGACTCCAACATGGCGCTGCTGTCGCTTCCCGCCATAATTCGCGGCATTGAAATCTCTGTGGTACCTTTCGAGAAATCGCTGCAGCCCCGAGCCAATGGAAGCGTTTCCCGCGCTCACTCCTCGCCCTTGGGATCGACTGTTGGTGTTTCCTTTTTTTTTGCAAAAAGTCGAACCTCGAAGCGCATACCAACCGAGTTATATACCGAGTTGCGTGTTTTGCTTGTAAGTACTCCGCGCGAGGACTCGCGCGTTCTTTGTGTCACGTAGGCGTGAGATCATTCTCTCGGCTGGCATATCTTTGCTACTGACGTTACGAGATGCTGATAATTAATGCATAGACGCTTTATCCGTGGGAAAATAATTTAGAAAAATCTTCATCTCTTATCTTGCCTTTGCTTCGTAGAAAAGAAAGTCGAGGGATTGGTAAAAATCGGTGCCGATCTTGAATTCTTTAAACAATAATTACTCGGTGGTTTTAAGTGGATTATTGTCTAAATTCTCATCGATATAAAGATGGGGAGGATTGATGGAGCAGTGAGGAAAGATAAGTGTAATACGTGAAAGTTTATTCTACAAGTACCCATTTTGAATAGTAACTAACTGGTAGTTGCAGCAACAGTACAATACCCGTTTTGTCCTTGTAGTAAATTAAACACATATCGAGTCTAAACGGTGCGCTCATCAGAGACAAAGGACCCCTTAATATGGACGACAAAGAGCTTCTTTTGTCGTCTGAAGAAGCCTGTTACGGCGTAATCCTGCCTCAAAAACTTGCCCGCCCCGTGCTAAAGGATGAAGCTCCCACATGTCGCTCGTAGCCCACGCAAAGTGCAAATGCTGATAATCGCGAATGCTCGGTTCGGAGGAGAAAATCGGTTCGCGTATCTATTTATACAACGGCGTCATCGAAGGTAATTTCCTAGCTGCGATCCCCACTTCCGAATCACTTCTTGCACGATCTCCATAATATCACAGAGCGCAAGCACGTCCAGCCAACAAAGTCTCAGCATCAATTCTCGTACCCTACGTCCAACAGCACTTTCAAACGATTCGGCCGTTGCCCACGTACCTTCTCGGCGTTGCTCGACGAAACAATCGCAGTGCGGGTACAGAAAGCAAGTCGTTCTTATTTCCATAGCCAGCTGTTGACAATGCGAGAAACCTCGCCGAGAGAGCAGCTGATTTCCCCTAGCGAGAGATTTTTTTCAAGCCGCGCCCCGGTGCTCTGTCCTCGGTGCTGCGCCTATCAATCGCTGTCTGGCTATCAGCCACCGCCTGTATCATAAACATGGACGCACGCGTTACGATTCAGCGTGTATGTTGTACACTTTTACTCCAGTTTGTATCGTAAAACCGGTTCTCTCTCTCGTAACAGGCCACGCTAGCCTCCTTTAGCGCTCGTACACCGTCCCCCTTCTGGCTAGCGTGGTCAGCGTGCTCCTTGGAGAACCGGTTCCCTCTCGGTCCTCGTCCAACCTTCCTCCTCGCCGCCTTTGCCTCGCTGTCTTCCTATTTTTCTCGGGTTCCACGGCCTCCTGCAGGCTACGAAAACAACGCCGCAACGGGTTTTCTCCGAGCTTCGATCCTGGACGACGCTGACTCGGCTTCGCTGTGGCGGTCCTTCTCGCGCTAGCGCTTCAAAACCCGCGACAGCTACATTAACCCCCTTCTGTCGCGATGAGATTCCCTCGATGTCCTCGTTCCCTTTACGCCGTTACATTATGACCAGACGCGTAATCGGCGTTACTAGAATCGTCTGTCGGCTTGGAGAACTTTGAAATCTCGATGGAGAACGTTAGTTCACTGGTAGCTGGGGTGAGGCACTTTGTGGCGGGCTTTAGCATGCTCGTTTACTTTAGAGCTGTCTTAGCGATACGGTTGTTTGTGAATTCTTGTGTATTGGGTAGGAGGGATGTTGTCTTTGTTGTAATCGTGGTAAGGGAAGCGCGTTTCATTTTGGTATTGTGTATTTGGTGCGGAAAATTGCATTTTTATTTCGGTAACATTCTCTTCATGTTTAAATTTACCTGGTAGTGGGAGGAAATAAAAGGATATCTCGTCGATGTTAATGACACTGTATCTTGCTTTGATTTCTAGACATAGTCGTCTTCATGTTAATAAGATTCATAATATCGTGTAGTGAAATAAGGAGAGGTTTATTTGGATATTGTTTTAATTAAGGGATCTTCCTACCTTGACGGACAAAAAATGATGCGTCCTTTGGGAATTTTTTAAAACGAAACTATCAAAAATATCGTTTTGAGAAAAACGCGTTTAATGTTTTAGCTACCGGTTTTTCAAATACTTTTTTTTAACTGTTTCCCAAATATGTACAAATGTGTGTATATAGTTCTCAATTAATATAATTTGAGGAATTCTGTTTAAAAAATTTCACATATCGCGCTCCTTTTGAGAGCGTCAAAGTAGGGGGACCCCTTAAAAACGGATGAACGTTGCAAGACACAGGAACACGTGAAAGAAATATTGAAGAAAAGATATAAAATGGACTTGAGTTCTCCATTCCTTTGTACAGCGATAACGTCAGCAATAAATAAAAATGCCACCAGTAGCATTATTCATTGCGAGTATCTGACTGTAGCCTTGAAATCACAACGAAGGCACATTTCTCGCGCTACTCTCTTTTAACTCCTTGAAACCCAACCTCCATTCGAAGAACGCCTCATTACAAATCGATAATTGCTCGTATGGATGTGTGCTTTACATTAACCCGTTTCTCGTTCGGCATGTCGATCTTTCATACTTAGAGCTAGCGATAGGATGTGGTTCAGTGTGTGTTCAGGAATCTGAATCGTTTTACCATCTAATTGTAAGTACTATTACACAGAAGTCTCGTCAGATTCAAGAACAACAATACACAGAAACTTTTCTCTTCATTATGCATTAGGGTAAATTCAGAATAGACGCCATAGGCGGAGAAACGCCACACTTTTAATATCTTCCAATCCGTAACAGAAAAGTATAGAGTATAAAAGCAAAATCTTTGCTGATTTGCGCAAGTGCCGCTGTTTTGGGCGCCTCTGTTCGCTCGAACGAAACAGTTTGTTGCGCGCGTAAATCCGTTGGTCGGCTGGGGGGAGGCAGCTGGGCCCGTTCCACGATATTTCAACGTCTTCGAGGGCATCTTCGCGCGTACGCACTAGGTTGACGGTTTTGGTGAACCGAGGCACAGAAGCTCAGCGTCTTCCAGGGGAAACCTGTTTTGCCGCGAGCTGCCTCCTCTTCTTCGGCCGTGGTTTTCTTCCTTTTGCTGGACCGAACGGCGCACGTGCGAGCAGCACCTTGGTGAACGGAGACCCAGAAGCCTCGCGGTGGGATAAGAAAGGGAAAAGACGCAGCAGGATGCTGAATAATTTCGAGAAAAGAAGGGGTTAGAAACCGTTTCGGGTTTTTAACTGAAAGGCATTCATATTTCCGGGGTTATTTTCTTCCTTAGATTCATTTCATTAATATGAAGCGAGGAAAAGGAGTTCTCGTTCGTTTTCAGGCTTTTCAATCTATTATTCGCCTGTCACTGATTTTTCGGAATTTAATTTTGTAGGTGTGTTGGGCTTTTTTATGGTTAAAGAGCAATTGTGGTGTAAAAAAAATGTTAATACACAGTATATAAACCCTATTATCCTTAAAATTTAATTTTCTTACACTTCGTCTGATGCTTAAAGTGGTAATACCATTTCAATATAGAACATTTTCCGATAATTTTTTTTCGATTTTGGCACTTAGTGTTTTCCATAAGCACTCTTCAATTAAGTGTATCTACTGCGTTTGAAAACAGTAATCAGTTGGTAACAACCATTACACAGGCATATCGGTTGCGTAGGAACTGTTTGGGATTGGTAACCATACAGAAAATTAGACGATGCCTTCTGTAACGTTGGTTACAGCAGATAAATGGATCGCAAGGTAATTAATGGGCCCACCGAAGGGAAGAGATATTGCGATATTGTAGGGAGCCGAAAATAAAACGAAGCTTAGCTCGCCGCTATTTATAGCAAATCTTATCCCCATGAAAGACGATCATTTATCTCTCCTCGTGCCGTTTCTGCATCGCGTTTCGTCGTTCTTTTCGTCGTGTTCTGCTGACGGTGAGCGGCGCACGTGCGAAATGCGGCATAGTAAATGGAGATCCAACTAGAACCTCGGTAGTGTGCCGGCCCGAGAAATGATGCGAGCCAGAGAACGCTGTTTCATGTCTCCAGTGAAAGGACCATGATCTGCGCGATTGTGCAACTGTAACGGTAATGATATAAATTAGCGAGTAACGAGGGATGTCAAATCACCCAAGAGATCCTGGAAAATCTTTTCCCTTTGCCACTTTTAGAAACAACAAACAAATAATATAATATAATATGTAATTGGATATTATAGTTTCAGAACACAGATGACAAAAGGTTAACGAAGCATGTAGAATCTTAATTAGAAATTTCACCATTAAGCCTGTTGTCTCACAGAACAATGTCCATCGTTAAAGACAAGTAGTTATTCCTCAGATAGGCCTCACCTTCGATGTGGCGCGCAGTCGTGAATAGATATGCAGGATAGTCGCGGTGAAGTTTCTTAAGCGCGGTGTTTACTAATTTGTATGCAGAAATGCACTTTTATGTGCACTTCTGTTGGATGAACCGATCACAGGGAGCTTACGGTAGTCTTGTGGCAACTTGTGGTTTCCTTTTTATCGTCGATCATCGCGTCGGTTGCTAGCGCTTCTCGCGGCTGCGAATTCGCCCACTAAATCTCGTAGGAAGCGGATCAGGTGCACAGGTGCACGCAGATGTAACGATTGCACTTTCCTTTCCCCGCTGACTGGGCTGATATCAATGCAATCGGCTTACCGTTTCTTCCTGCTCGCAGCTGTAGCGGAGAGCACGTGCGACGTGCACGATGAAGAAGTCGAAATGTCACTGCCTCGTGTTACCTCAAGCCCATTACGATTGAATCGAGTTTTCGTAGGAGGAATGTTCTTTGACTTGACGAGCCTTTTGCTATCTGTTACCTGTATTTATCTCTTGAAGAACTTAACCCAGAAATGGTTTCTTTGATTGGAAAAGGTAATTATTGTGGTCTGTGGGTCACATTTTTTCAGGGTTTCGAAGGACTTCTATATTCTTCTAAATGGAGCTGTTTTTTTTTTATTAAAAAAATGAATTCAATGACATCATCTAGCACAAATTTTTCGTTTACTTGAGCTGGAAATATTCTGCGTCAGAATAAATAGCCAAGTTTCTTTTTTCACTGGAACTTTTACTCCTCGAATTATATTCATGAAATATATTTTCCAATCCCACTTTCCACTTCCAAAGAAGATGCACGAAGAGTTGATAAGAACCACTCCGTTAATCAATTTAAGCTTCTTATACCATTTCGAATCTCATTATTCTGCACGTTACCCGTCCATTCTCTGCAATTAATTACCATGTTTCACTATCCACCCGACGAACCCTGTCGATGCAGCGGCGACTTCAATTAACGCGTGATAGAGCAGTTCATCTTCGTTAAGTGTCAACGAGAGACGGCGAATCTTTGCTGGACTCGAGGTCAATCAGGCGCGCTGCAGGTGTTGTTGGGTCATTCAGTCGCGAATAAATGTCAACGTAAGAGCAGAGGAGCCAGGCATTCCCGGTGCTCGTGCCCTGATCATGGTGAAAGGAAAGGGTTTCGCGTGCAACGTGTCCAACCGAATAGTTGCACGCCGTTGGATCATGCTCATCCTCCTCCGCGACTTTGCGAACCCGCTGAAAACATCTTCGATGTCTGCCAGTGTCCTTTGATCCTGAGATTCTCCGCAATCGCGTTGTTACATCACCGTGCAACGTGATGGCTGTTTACAGGATGTCGAGGGAGCTTTGTATTTGACAGAATTTGAAGAGAAATATGTTTTTACTCTTGGGAGAGGTTACATTCCAATTTTGTGTTAAAAAAATAGCTTGATATGTTGTACTTGGTTATTGAGAAGTGTAGGGGTGGTGTTTGATAAGTTGGAATTATTCTTAGGGATATTGTTTCGGGGTTATTTATTCATGAAGGTGGTTTAAGTTTTGTTGCATCATACGATAATGAAAATTTGTGTTTAAGAAAAGACAAAAAGGAACGAACAGAACTGTTCCTAAATCATAATTTGAATAAAATGTCTATGGATATCACCACCGATGCTAAAATCATTGTAAGAGTATCTTCATAGAATTTCGGAATTATATTCACAACGAGCTGATCGTCAGTACAATTCCCTCTCCAAGAAGTATCCAATCAGGCATTTACTTACTTTCCTTAAATAAGTTTAACCAAGTTTCGTTAAAACAAGTTTTGCTCGAATACGTGTTTTGAATACATGTATCCAATATACCTACCATTAGGAAGAACAAAACGATCCTCATCACAGACTGACAACGAACAGAACCACAGTTTCAAGCGCTTCTCGAGTTTCACGTCACCGAATGCCTGGAAATGGCTGGAGCTTGCTTCTTACATGGATATCGTTTCAGATGTAAATATCCTTTCACGCGAGATGGAATGGAATTGATCACTGCGTCACGGATCACTGGATACGAATAAAAAATCATCTCTTGTCAGTCGAGACACGTTGAAAGTCGACATGGCTCATCCAGAACCCCAAAGTCCTGCCAGCGTATCTAAAACTGCGGCAGGTAGCTTCTACGACCCCTGTTCTCGAAAAACCTTTACCTGCTTCTTTTGTATCTGACGAGTGAACCTGCGGCCCCTTTTCTAACGCACTACCTGCTGAAGAATATGACAGAGTAGCACCTGCGGTCTAAAAGGTTCGGTCTAGCAGGTTACAGAAAGTATAATACGTTCTTCGAAGTTTAGGAAAAGCTCCTGATCGGACCAGATAAGGCGGAGATAAAAGTAAAGTAGTGGAAGTATAGTGTAGGGAAAGAAAATAAAGCTTCACATCTCGCTTGAAAATAAATTTATTTTTCGAACCAACAAAGGATTCTATATGGAATTTAGGAATTAACGGGAATTCTAATTTTAAGGTGGGGACTAATTAGAGGGCTCTATATTCCATTTGGAAATTAATAGATGACTCTAAATTTAATTTGGAAGCTATTAAAAATTCCCAATAATCCATACTTCACGCCAATCTTTCCTATGCGTCAGTAAAAGAGTGTTTTCATGGTCGATAATGGGGCTATATACCTTGTGAAATCACCCCACAGTGCAACGACAGTAAATAGCTGAAATTTGCTCGGTACAAGTATCGTAACATCGATCGCATCCTGTCATTGCAACGAAAGTGAAACGCGAATGTCCCGTCGGGGATAAAAGTTGAATCGAGCGACACGCATTTACCACCTGCATCGCATCGAAGGGTGTTGCATGGCGACAGATGCGCCGGTGAAACCCTGCAAGGGGTGTGCATATCGAGAGCCAGTTGAATTACCGCATGGAACGTGCGTACCACGTATTTAACTCTAATATCGAGGTAAAAAAAGCACGAACGGCTGTCCCGTGTAAGACAGATACCAAATGGTGAAAAACTCGCCCACAAAGTATCTGGTTTCTCGAATGGTATTTTTCAAAAAAGGGGGTCCTGGCTAAATGGAAAGGTTTTCAACAGATTTTGATTAACCCTCTGTGCACTCAATCTTGATACATAAAATTTCATTTTTGCCAGTGGAATTAAGCAAAAGAGCAGACAAAATATTGTCTTTATAACGCTATTTAGTTAATTTTAATCGTGGTCTATAAAAATTTGCATGAATATTGATATTCAGTAGAATAAATTATGGTCGTTAGATATTTCTTGGTAAAACGTGATTGATATTAATGTACCTATCTTAAGAGTAGCTTCATCAAATTTCAAATCATGTTATTTGCATCAGCACACCTTTGAGTCTAGATTCTCCTGCACTTCACATATCGAAATCATTCGCTATGGAAAGTACTGTTACTTCTTGTTACTGTTGTGCTCTGCGTTTTAATATTGCCATTGTATGTCACGAACTAATGAATAAACGATCACTGCTCTGACACACGACACAGCTTTAATGTGTGTCGAGACATACAGAATTCAAATTTAATGGTACATTCTCAATCATGATGACAGTGCAATGTAACACTCTGATTCTTGAATTATTATTTAGGGACCAGTTAGCAGAGAATCGAACACGTTGAAGAATAACTGTAAATAAAAAACAGTAACATGAAAGAGGTATTTCATTTCATTGGATTCATGAACAATTCTAAAAATAATAATTCATCTATCCGATAAATTAACTGTGATGTTTTCACGCCTCGTATAAATCGACGTGCGTTACGAAGAGTAGCACGTTTCAATTTTCTTACGAAAACTAGCATGTTTCGGTTTGTCACGAAAAGAGGCACGTTCCATCGTTTCTGACGAATATTAGCACGTTTCGTACTGTTGCGGCGAAAACTAGCACGTTATCCGGTTTGGCCACGAAGAATAGCACGTTTTGGATTATACTGCAGACTGAGAAACTATCACGTTTCAGCGCGTGGTCAGTTTAAAAGAATTCAACTGTTGAATTCTATCCTATTTCATTCATATTGAATATTTCTCACTTTCGTCTTCTATATTATGTTCATATCCGCTCGTATCTGACTTATATGGGCCCACAAAAATCAAATCGTGTCGGTTGCTGTGGTATAATTTTTTTTTTGTAGCCAAGCATTCAAATTTGCTTCTTTTCATCGCTACAAGTGGTAAGCACATACTACTTTTCGTGAGAAATCACTCAAACGTGTTAGTTTTCGCAGTGAAAGACGAAACATGCTATTTTCGTGGCAAATCGTTCAAACGTGCTAGTATTCGCAGCGAAAACCGAAACGTGATAGTTTTAGTGAGAACGAAGGCAAATGTGCTAAGTAGTTTTCGTAAGAAAATTGAAACGTGCTACTTTTCGTAACGCACGTCGAAATGCACTTAGTAGGAATTTATTTGCAAAGAATCTACAGGAGTGTCGATAAGTAGGATAATGGTTCCTGCGTGAAGATCTCAAGCACGTGAGTCTCGATGACTTTCTCAACTTGACATTACGGCCTGTTCATCATCATTCGCTATTGCAAACTATTCGAGCTTCTCGAACAAAGGCTGTTGCCGTTGCGTTTCCCGCCCACGTCGTTTTTCACTGAAAGAAAGAATAGCTGTTTGGAGAAGCACCTCATGTACCGCACGCTAACGTTCATTTTACAAGGCTGATTACAATGATTTCAGTTCAAAGCTAGAGAACAGATATCCTGTTTAATTACAACTATGAAGTTTGGAAATTAAAATTCTAAAATATTCAAAATTAAGATTCCTAGTATATTCCTAACCCGAGTACAATATAAAACCTCTAATTAAATCGTACATCAATGCTAAACTAATACCTGCAAATGATAGTAGATTTATCACACACATTGAAAATTTAACTAAATAATCAATATATGCTCAGGAATTATTTCAATAACTACGTCTACATAATTCAAAGTTACTTACTTTTGCATCGCCAAAATTCATTCAAAATAAAATTAATTTCTACATACCTATTTGAAGAATTTTTCTAATTGAAACATTTTCTTAAACTAGATAATTTCTGGTCCTCCATCTCCCATAGACAGTGTTTCCTCCCTCAATCTTTATTGCATAGATGTAACCAGAGCTCATGGGGCACATGGCTAAGGGAACAGACACGCGGCGCCTAATTTTCGTGAAAAACTTTCTCAAGGAAACATTCAGAGACGAGGAACAGAACACGTGCGTTACGAGCGACAAAAAAAAAATGGTGAAGGGTCTGCCGAATATTTAAGACAATCGTCCCGTCGAGTATCGGTACGATTCTTGAAGAACTCGGGAGAGGCCTGCGAAGCATCAGAGTAAAGAAGGGAGGCTGCACGACCGTGAGATTGTATAGCACCCCCTTTGTTATCGTACTTCGTTTTGCTCTTCCGAAAAGAAGGTCCTTCATTGTTGGTCTCGGCAAGTGGCGTCTGGAAATCCTCAAATAGTGCCAGACCCATGGAAAACTGGCGTCCTACGTGCTTAGGAATATCCTCTCTTAATTGAAGAGCCCAGGACCGAGCGACGCCACTCAAATTTCCTACCAGAATTGTTGTGCAGCTTTTGCTTCCGCACTTCGATGCATTCGAACCGTATATTTGGTGGAATTTTCCCTTTTCGCTTCATTGTGATCAATTCAAATGATTTCTGGGTAAACTGGGGGAGAAATTGAAAAACTGTGCAGAATATATTCTTTTCTGTTTGTGCTTCTTCCAGTGAAATTATTTTTCATTTCTCATTTCTTCAACAAACACCTGTTGCAATGTGAAGATGATTTATTTCACACACTAATGAATTCTATTGAATTTTTTTAATATAATATTTTGAATAAGTTTACAAGTAGGAATGATAGTTTGTATATAATTTTATTTGCGATACTAGAACTAGGAGTGTTAAATTATCTTTAAGAATTAGGATATTGAAAGTAGTAACGCTTCCACTTTTGAGAACATAATTTATTGGCCTCTAGAAAAATATGTGAAATGTGTTGATGATTAAGAGACTGGTATATGACATTTGTTATTACATTTCTCAGAAGCATTCTACTTTCCTTGTATTCTTTCTGAGAATAGGTACACGATCAAGGAAGAATAAATTAGAGATCTTTTTTAACAAATGTCAAAGATGCTGTAATGGATTCGCAATGATTGATTTGATTATGTTGTGCAACTTAATACTTCAAATTCATATCCAAATACTATTGATAGTATAGCTAGTTCCTCCAAAAAGTATTCATCAAACTGCAGTTATTAAAATACATTGCTTAGAGAATTCCTTTCATCCTACAGATATCAAAGTGCAAAAAAATAATTCACACTGAAATGAATCAAAATTGATAGATCCAGATGTATCAAACAGAAGAAAGTTAGAAATTTCGTCAACTTTCTCTACAGATCTTTCCAAACTCCTTCTCGTCTCTATCTCTATCCTCACTTCCAACCTCTGAATCGACTTCTTGCCAAGCAAAGTCGCCTAGGAGCAACCGAGGATCGAAGCACAGCGCTGTTCGAACGGAAAGACCGGTTGCGCGGGCGTCACGTATTTCAAGCCGCTTTTATATTTTCTATTTTGAATAAGAAAACGCTTAACTAGCTCCTACCGAACAGTCGCAGTTTCCTGCTCGCCAAACGACCAACGATTGCAGTTTGACACGAAACATTGATTACGAATCGTAGTGGAAAGTTGCTTCCATACAGTTTTTCATTTCTCATGGAAAATGCAGGAAAATGCACGTATTCGAGAAAGCTTTTTTAATCTGCTATCTAAGCACCTTATCGTATTTTTTTGCAGCGCGTATTACACGCGCTTATTTTGGCGAAAGGAAGCATTAAAAAAATTATAAAAAATATTTTACATTCTCAAAACACAAATTAATAAATAGAAAAAACTTCAATTTAGTAATCACATTCTTTTTGTGACAAAAAATTCCAAATAACGGTAATTTTCAGGGTATTATGGGGGAAAGACCCCTTAAGTAGAGACTTTCAATTTGGACTCATATCAACGTACTGGCGCTTGCGCGTGAAAGGGTGCAACTTTTCGTATGCACGTGCATCAGCGAGCTCGCAGTGTCTGTATGCATTCTGTTGCAACAGCAAACGGGTAACGTAATAACTCGCAGCCTTTCTTTCCATTGTGCGAATATACAGAAAAATTTGATGGCGTTTATCGATTGGCGCCTAGCTAGCTGCCATATGTGCGCAGTCACGGTGTAACGGAACAAAATAAATACGAGGCTTTCGAATATTTGCGTATTGTGAATAAAATGGATCCATTTGCGGATATTCTGTTTTTTGTCACGTACAGTGTTTGGTAAAGCGACATCGTATCATAAAATAGTGAACCAAAATTATTTTTTGTCACGTACAGTGTTTGGTAAAGCGACATCGTATCATACCTACAATAGTGAACCAAAATTATTTTTTTTCTATGTCATTTATGTTCAAATTATGCTTTTGAATTTGTAATTTCAACTTAGAAATTGGGGTGCTAATTAAAAGTATATTTCAGGTCTTGAAAATGAAGGTAGTGGTAATAGATTTCCCTGTCTTGAGTCAAACCGTTACCTCAGGTTGGGTATTCAATATGAACACTGAGAATATGGAATTTTGTTGCATACTGTTGCAAAAATGAAACATATTTTTTCTTTTTAATTTTTTTGTTGTTTTAACTAGCATACAGTGTGATGTAACTATACTTTATTACGAATCTAAAATAAAAACTTTCCAACGCTAAACTCTGAGATCACGAAATGTGCCTCAGTTCACATTTTCGCAAACAAAACTAAATTTTTTTTTTAAAAATTAGAATCTAAATTTCGGACGAAGCTGAGTAGTAAAGCTAGTGATACATATCCCAGTGTCTAAACATTTACATGTTTTTAAGTAATCATAATCGGAAAAAGTGGAAAAATAAAAAGATACAATATTTTTTATCATTTGAACCCTCGTACGAATCTAGAATATAAATTTAGCAAACAACAGCTACATCGAGAGGTACAATCAATTCACACGCTAATTCACTCCCCTGGCCCAAATTAGCGCAGGAAGCTAAATGCCGAATTTTGAATCGAGATACGTGTAGCCCAAAGGGAAAGGGGGAACAGTCCCCAAATTACTCACTCATTCTTTCCCGAATCAAATTGCGTAACAATCTCGTAGCATCGTAGCGTAACGTAAAACGTTGTCAGTCCCATGATTGCCCCCACTCGCCCGCCTCCTCGTCCCCCTCGCCTTTACCCTCCCCTCTTCCTCTTCTGTGTCAGTATACCTTCACTCGCGGCTCTGCCCTCCCCCTCCTCGGGGAGCCTCTTCCGTGGCCCTGTTCACCACTTCCCCTTTCCGCTCCTACGAAAACCAGACTCTCCCTACTCGCGCCCTGTCTCCCCACCGTTGGACGTTACAACTGACCCCGGGCCTCTCACCCACGCTGGGGCCTCGTAGTAAAAATGGCCGCCCGTGTGCACTGTAGTAAACACACCAGGGACGCATTCTGTCTACCTGTGCGTATTTTTCACGGGATCTCATCTCCGTTTCTCCGCTCCTCTCTTCCATCCTCGCTAGCATTGCTGCGCAGGAGTCCGTCTTTGTTCCCAGTTTCCCTTCTAAATCACTTTTGCAACGGTAGGGAACACTAGCTCGGATATTCACTTTCTCAAAAAATACTTTGGCTTCTGCATGGAGCTTCCGATGGACAGAATTATGCATTTCGGTACTGAATTTGTGGAAAAATAACGGTGGGGAGGAGTGTGCTTAAAGATGCATTACGCACACAACAGTTGTCATTAAGCTTCCTCTTCAAGTTCACATTATACGTACTATATTACGTGACATTAGAAGGTAAAGTCAATGCAATCCCTCTTTTCAAGGCCACGAGAAGAATTCTCAATGATACAACGTACATAGATAAGTGCGTAAAGTAGTCCATTATATTTTTATTTAACAAAACTTTATATTTTATTACAATCTACATGGCACCATCGTTTATATATCCCTTTAAACTTTGACTGCAGCTATTGATTCTGCTAAATATCACGCTAATGATATTAATAAGAGTTACATACTAACAGAGTCTACCGTACCAATAAAATCCCCTCCAAAATCGGTTACAATCATATAAAACTTCCGGCAAGTATAGCGTGACAGGCAACGTTTTAAAGAGAACAGGAGAAAGTACCATCAACGGTAAAGTAAACGCCGAGATCCTCGCTCTGAAATGCGTTCCTGCGGAGTCCCCAACTATAACGTACTATACGCGCTCGTAACTCGCACTGTAGCGCGGACGCCGGCACAGAGGCGCGCTCGCTGGGCCCGAGCGTTTGCGAACCTGTCCGCAGGAGTCCCACGGGCGCTGCTGTCGCTCTGGAGCAGTACCAGCCCTATCCGGGCATTGTTGCACCGACGCCCGCCTAAGTGAGTACTGCTTTCCGCGCAACCCTCGCGTCGCCCTTCTCGTGCCCCGTGTCAATAAACACTCGGTGGATGATGTACAGTGTGACTGGTTCGTCGTTAAGCACCGATCGTGGATGATCTCGGAGCGTACGGCGGAGAATCGCGAGTCGCGCGGATCTGCGGAGATCGAGGGATCGTGCGCGCAAGAGCTTGCCAGCCAAGGAAGAGCGATGAAGCAGGAGCAGAGGCCAAGGAGGCAGGCCCTCTTCCAGATCGCCAAGGTTTGACATTTTCCGATGGATATCGTTTTCAGGGGGCTGCGATAATCAAAGTGTACGCGGTGTTCGGAGCGAACGACTTTCCGGCGCGGTTCGATACGCTGGAATAACGCGTATACCGTTACACGTATCTCGATACCGAGCCCCTGTACCTGTTGATTCTTCGGCCAGACGTGCTTATTTAAACCACGCCGTAAATATGATGTTTCTTTCACGAGCGGTGCATGCTGCACCTTGCTCGGAGTTGGAGGGCTTAGGTTTCTGAGATGGGATCGTGATGTGGCCCGAAATGGCGCGGTAGAGTTTGCAGGTATAACCCTGGTTGATGCTGGGGGCGGAGAGGTGTCCAGGGCAGGGTAGGGTTCTCGGAAAAGATGCTGGTGATGTTTATCTCGCAAACTTTGAACCGTCATTTTGGTTCTGAAACCTAATTTCGTTGTAATAACAATCAGCATCAAGTTTGGTTCTTGAAAGCTGCTATAAGATGATGACACTAAATTTGTTGAAAGTCGTTACGAAATAGTCCCAAAACTTTGGCACAACACGTATCATGTACCTAACATAGAAAATACTATCCCTCAAAATCGCTCACAATTAGCGAGTACTAAAAACATTCAAAATTTCTCCCACAAAAAGCAACAGTGCTTATCTTTACATGAATACTGTCACTAGTATTTTTTTTATCACGATTTTTGGCGTTCGAAAAGATGCGTCACGTGTGAACGTCACGGGAAATGGAGAAAACTCGGCAGAATCGACTCGAGTTTAATGGAGAACCTGCCGTGGTAACTTTTATCAACCGTTTTGCAAGACACAGTCGTTCCCGCGTGATTTATCGATAATAACACCAAGTACAAGCCCAGTTCATTAACTGGCAAGAAACTTGGACGGAATGCAGCGACTCGCATTTTCCTCTCATTTTCCCGCCACCTTCCGTTGCGTTGATTGAGAATTAACCGTTTCTAGAGCAACGTTACGACATTAGTGCGATAAAACGCGTTTCCGCGGTTCAGCGGGGTTTCTGTTCAGTCGGGCCTGCGATTAATCCAGTATAATTGACTGATCGGCCGCGTATGCGTGGAAACCGTATGAAATCGCTGGCTACACATGCAAATTAGGCGGATCACGGTGGGAAACGTGACACTTTTGTGACGAAATCAGTAGGTTTATATGTTGCTCAGCGCGCGGTAAAAAGTGTGACTGCGTGTGAATGGACGGGGATATATTAATGGCAAAGAGCAGAGGCTGTTTTTGTTGGAACAAACGATGTTAATGCATAGATGGATTTATTCCGATGTGTTTTCTTAACTTCATAGGGATTTAGGTAATTAGGGACAAACAATACTTACACTTTTATTGTAGACCTTGCTGTGATGGTTTATTTCTGTAAAATATATGTATTTGCAATACTTCTTCACGATCATCTGACGAATTAAGTGAATTTACTTTACATGCATTTATTTAAAAGGAGACAGTGTCGGTGTTTTTCGAGTGAATGTGATTGTCAGGTATGGTTGGTAAATGAAGAGTTTAATTGCTGTATTTCACAGTAGAGAACCGTACAAATGCCTCGGAGTCATGCAACAATAACTAGGTATTTAGAGCATCCTGGAATTCTAAAGCATAAATGGACGTAATTTCTATGAGGTTTCCTTCCGACTCTCTTTGTAACAAGAGTGTAGTTCATCTAAAATAGATGTAGTTTAATTTATATTATTTTTCAACGTGACATGTGTCTTCTAATTAGCTCTCATTTTAAAATAAAATTTCAGAATTTATAAATGTATAAAAAGATTTCATTTTTCTGAGAATATTTTAAAAATTGTGAATCACTTTGTCCGCGTTGATCAAGCAAAAGGAAAATTATTGGAATACAGGATTGATGAATTTCGCAATGAGTAATCACTTGATCTACTTGCGTTCGATCGAGCGTCTCGTTAATAAGCATCAACAACCGTTACGGCAAATTATCCAGTAGGATTTCCTTGCTAATTAGTTCGCACGTTAATCAGCTTTTAATTAATATGTATCGAGGTATAGTCGATACTGTAAGTGTTTATAAAGCAGAGTTGTCTGGATTTTTCTTCAGCAATTAGCGATTTTCATTTTGTAGATAGTTACCAATTCACTTTTAGTTTTGAATAGTGATATCAATCCTAATATTGTAGTGAATTTTTAAAATTTTATATAGAATATTTTCATATTAACTGTCCTTCAGAAATTAATATTTCTGTATAGATTTCATTGTACAAATTTTTTTATTTGCCTCTTCTACTTCGTGCATAGTTTACTTATTTATTTAAAATACGATGACCGCAGAAATTATTCGTAGTAAAAATTAAACATAAACGAATTTTGAAGTGATATGCATCCGTTGTTCTTCGTCCAGAGTTCCAATGCAAATTTTCTTTTGTACAGCGAGGGGAAGTGCACCTAATAGCCGAAGTGTGCACTTGTCCCCAAGTATTGTGGACCAACCTGACCTGGTAGCCATATTGATACGCTTCTGCTGGAAGGGCCCTGTTCACTTGTTGGGTCCCACGAGTCTTTCAAAACTCGTCCATTCAATGAAAACACTTTCCCGCATACGAGTACTTCATTTCTCGATCTCTCATTTACAACAGCTTCTTTCACCAGAACGCCACAGGTTTCCTAACGTAGGGGACTGAATGAAGTAGCTTAAGGAACTCGTTAAATTGTGAACACGACTCGCAAAATTGCAATAATTAATGTTAATCGTCACATTCCTCTATTACTACGATTTAATGACGTGATCTAGTTTATTAGGTAATTTATTATATTTACTTACTATAAAAATTGCACGCATTTGTTAATTACTCGATGTTCGTTTCGATTAAACAGTTTAATCACCCGAGAAGTAGGTCTTAGAGATTTCAGATAGCTTTCGTGATCCTAGTTGATTCGTAATTTCGTTTCCCCGCGAGTTATCGCCATGATTTTTATGAATACCGGATATTTAGCCTGTGAACGCCGGAAAGGCGAAAATAATGTTCCGCTATGCGACAGGACGTGGCCACGGAAATTGTGATTTACTTTCCCTCGGTATAATAACGCGCTCACGATACGGTGGGCTACTATCGTGCGTGGTTGGAGGCTCGTTCCACGCAGGGTGATGTCGCATTTGCATACTTCCTCGTATTGCGTGCACACCTACGCCTGTATTCTTCATTCGTCGGACACACCGATGGGAACAGCCCAGATTTATTACCAATTAGCATGCTGTAATACTGATGTCATTATGATAATATGATAGAAGCACGAATTGGCAAGATAGGAATTGTGAAGGGTGTCCCTGTTGCAGTAAAGGTTGATTTTCAATATATTTGTTTAGTCGGTGATAAGAAAATTATTTGTCTGTCAAACTTTTGTTGAAATATTCTTTAGTTTTGCGTGAATATATTTTAAAAGTATCTAATTTTATTTTTCATTGTTTTTATAAACTTATTTGGATAAGTAAATTCTGGTTTGTAATGTAATTGTCAAATTGTATAACAGAATGAAAATTTATTCCAAATTGCTGGGAGCATTGAGTCAACTTTATAATTCATAGTCCCATAATTTCATTTAATATGCTGCATATTTCACTTATATTTACAATCATGCTCAAATTAATTCCACCTTCCACTGCCCATCTGCTTGAATATTACAAACCCAGGACAAGCAAGTACATCCTTTATCAACAATCCAAACATGGCACCAAATTGCGCCTAAAATACTGCATAACTAATCAGAGTACAGTATTATCGCGAGCCTAATTCATGATTTATGATTCCACAAAAAGAACATAGTTCCTTGGAAACTCATGACTAGCGAATCATAGAGTCAAAATTTTGAATATTAGATAATTGCTCCTCTCAAATTTACGACACTTGCTTCGAGATACAAATTTATGCTGCGGGCTGATTTTTATGCGCCTCTAAAAATTCATTCTCTTGCGTTCCAGGTGTTATGGCACCTCGACATCTTTCGGAGGAGCTTCAGGGAGCTTTCAGGACACGCCTGCATGCGGGAATCCTGCATCTTCTGCGCTCTCAAGGTAAGCGGGATGGATCGTCTAAAGCAGAAAAGGAGAAAAAGTACGCGAACCCCATTAAGGCTGGCATCGCCACAGTGGCTAAATATGCGCCTCGAGAGACGTAGTGAACGTATACACTACCGCTCAAAAGTATTTGGGAAAATAGAATGAAACGTGACACAGTTGATTATTGATTCTCCTTGTCAAATTGTTACTTCTTTTTTCTTAGTATGTGTATAATTTTGCTACTGCAATCCGGAGATTAGGCTGATATTGTTGGTTTTTACGTGATTCAACTGTTCAGACCCTAATATACAACTCGCATTCAATTTTTTGCTTGAACATAAATTATTTGATTATGTTTGAACGTTGATAATATCATTTTAAATTGGGTATATCGTTGTCACGTGCTTGGTTGCCAAGAAAACGTTTGAACCAACATTAACAGTTATATCTCAGAAAGAGGAAGACTGCAGGTCTCGATAATAATCGAATAATAACAGTAGCAATGGAATTGCAACTTGAAAAACACTTTTAAGATAACAAAGTGGAATGAAACGATTGCTATGTGCTAAGGAATATCTCAATGGGACCAGAGGCATGTAGAAAAACGTTCTATTTTCTCTTTTATTACTCGTGCCTAGAACAAGTGATCAAATAATTTTGAGCGGTAGTGTATATCCAAGTTATTCCAGCAGCGAATATTATTTGTTTAAAGCACCTGACGAAACGGACGAATTGTCAGAAAAAATGTCCCAGAGGATGAACGTTCCCCATTTCACTTGCAGGGAATTTATATTAGTAGCTTAATTTTTTGTTACTGTATCTCTCTTAATTTCGTGTCATTATTTGAGTTTTAATTGAAGGCCGTTTCCTGCGATTGCCATTTAAATAATTCTGCGCAGGTGGTTTTTAAACATAAGGAAGCGACAGTAGAATTAACCGCGTACAGAGAGTTTTAGTTTCACGATAGTACTATAGTAATAGTAGCAAATATAGATCTCCAAAATAGTTGTATCTTTGCTTAAATTAGAACGATTAAAAAAAAAAATCAAATTATCCTTAACAGCTGGAGACTATTGAAAAGCCAGAGTTACCAAATTCATGGCAGTGTAATCTGTCGAGTAATTATGCTCGCGTCGAAATCTCTAAGCATATCTGGCTTTCATTAAAAAGCGCCTTGACATCTTCACGTATCGATGAGCAGCGATGATTTACCAACAAAACAGGACAAGCCTGAGTGGTTTTCGCATGCTGTGAGAGGCAGAAGGGTATACCTCGGCTCGAGTGATTTTGATCGTGTGATGTTACAAGTAGTTCCGCCACTTAGAAAATCCCACGACGATAATGAAAACGCCAGACCCCCGAAAGAGACCGAAACACTCGAGATAAAGGCGTCTAGGCGCTTGAAAACTTAAGACGAATGGAGATTACTTTACGGTACTCGCGTACCGTGTCCACTTCATATTACAGCGCTAATCTCTCTGGAGGTAATTTAATCTGAAAATAAGGAGCATCTCTGTTTTATGGTGCCGGGGAACGGTGATAGCGTAATTATTTGTTGGTCGGTAAATAATTGAAGGCCCGCGTAAAATGATACGAGATAATTCTTCAGTGCTTTCGAACTTAGGTATAACGTGTATAGATTTGCTAAAACAGAATGTTAAAAGATATTTTTCAGCCACTGCGCTTCTATGACTGTCTTAATCATATAATTCTTAGCTATGCTTCATTACAATTAATACCCTTCCCTCACCCTTAATTCGATCTGTTCCTCCATCTCACTTAAACCATAAATTCGCATTACAATAATATTTCCGCGGTAGGACTGATCTATTCAAACTGATAACGACGGCAGAACAAGCATAGTGTCTACTGTTAAAAACGATTCTAATTTGCATACTGTCGAAACACTTCCACGCGTGTCTCGAACAATCGACCGTCGATGGAAGCAGCGACTGTAACAGGCCTTTCAGATAGCAAACCTTTCTCCAGTGAGAGACACTAGTCGATGTTGTTCACCGATTGGTCGGAGCAACAGCAACTATCCCTCCAGATTATTGCTGGCTCATTGCAGCAAACGTGCAGCGAGTAGGACTTGGGTACAGACGCTCTGCCATCCAGCGTGGAAAGAAACGAAACGTCGCGCATCCGAACTTCAGACGAGAAGTAGGTAGAAAACGCGTAGGATCCTCCCTGGTGTTCTCACGGGGTTAATTAGCAATCTCGAGAGAGTTAATTGCCGCAGGCAAAGGGTACCGTGTTTCGAGTGAAGCTCCCAGTGGCGGGCCTCTGACACGAAGGACTCGTGTGCTTCTTTGTTGTGTGCAATCTACTCGTCTGCGCGCCTTTGCGTGGCACTATCTTCAGCATCAGGACTAAATATGCTGCTTTCTTAGTTTTCTGGTCTCTTCTTCTGTTTTTGTTTTGTTTAACGAAATATATGAAAAAGGGATCAGGAAATGAACATAGGGAGCACAGTTAGAGATTAAGGAATGGGGATTTAAAAGGTGGGATCTGTGGATTGAGATTTGGTGGTGCGGAATTTAAAATTGGGGAATTGGTCTGAGGTTAATATTTATTTTCTGTGTTTGAGGTTGATGATTTGGTAAATGCAATTATTGTTCTTTGAAAATTATTAAGTGTTTATGTTTTCTGTAAATTAGATTACTGTAGTATATTTCTTCTGTTTAAATTCTGAATGAAGTGTGAAATGCAGTGTCGATTTGAAAACCAATAACTTTCACCTTCAAAGTGAGTTAGTTTCTGATAATTTGAAAGTCACTAAAAGTTCAGTGCATGTACTGTTTGAAGCACGAGCTCTATTGTACGCCATATTGCTGAAGACAAGAATGGCGTTGCGTTACACAATGCTATGAAAATAAGGTGCCGTTTCATATTACAGAAACACGTTGTTGATCATTCCATTCTTATTATCGCAGTATTACCATTAAGCTACCTATTTTTATCGTATGTACTTGGAACAGAACAGAAGTTCGGAATTTGTGGAAACATAATTTCCAGGTGCTTTAAGATTCATAAGAAATAAAATACTGAAATAGTTAAAAAAAACTGTAATAGATGCCATTTGCATGTTTTAAAGTGTCAGAAATGAATAACTGTCAGCTTTCATTACCTGCCCATCAAATTTGAAACTTTCTTCTCAGAAGAGGAAGTATCCCTGCATACCAGAATGGGGTACGTGTGTCTACTGCTGAAGAATTTGACCTGACCAAAGATACACCTCGGTGATTCACCACAAGCATATTCAAAGGGTCGAAAACTCCTTCAGGGTTAGAATGAAGCGAGACGACCCTTTACCACGTGCTATACGCGATTGCCTCGACTTTACGACCCTCAGACCTCGTACACTTCCATTTCATCCTTTTAAGAGTACAGACACTTTTGTGTAGTAAAAGTTTTTTTACCGATGTCAAATTATATATTGCTTCTGCAGTAAAGCAGAACCATGAACTCAGTAACGAAATCAACTTACGAGAATTATAAGTAACATTAGTTAAGTAATGATTTTAATATTTATCGTGACTATCTTCCTTAATATTTATGTTTTATAATTTGCAAGTTTGCATACACTAAACATACGTCCAAAGTTCTCCCACTTCCACTGCACTTCAAAAGTCACTTTCATTTTCGGGAACAAAACCCTCATAAACATTTATTATTATCCATATAGCTATCACTTATCCGTTACATCGATGCAATTAGAAGTACTTAGGAGCTATTCCTTTAATTTTTCGTGCATCGAACGTTACGCCCACGACGTTTAAGGCAAACGGTAATGACTGGCCATTTGGGTAATTAGGGGACATTACCGAAGGCGTTCATTTGTTGTTCCTAGATGAACAGTTATTCCTCTAGGCTTCTGTCCTCTTCATAATACTCGAGTCGACGGAATTTGTTCTCATTTTACCCACTGCCAAGAGTACGATTCGCGGTGGGGTTGCGGTTGCTCCAGTGGATCGCACCGGTTCTGAACACCATCGACTGGCGAAGTTTGTTTCCGGGCGTCTAGAATGATTCTCTTGAACTTGCACCTTCTACTGGCATAGAGAATTGTCTGGTGCTCCGAGTTTCATTAAAAATTCCTCCTGTGTAACCTTTTCTGCTATTCTTCTTTTGTATTCTCCTTTTGACATTTTATGAGCTTAGACAGTCAATCAACATTTTTATATTCAATGCTCCTCGTGAGGGATTGTTGAATCTTTTGGGTGAAGAAGCTGATTTTGAATAGTCCATTATTTTTAATCTTTTACTGGTTGAGAAGAGAATATTTTGTTGTTAAAGCAAGTTGTAAGAGTTACGAATTAAATCGCAGCTAGAATTTGATTTAGATCGAAGATAATATGATTCGAATTTTTTGTAATGCTTTTGGAATTAAACTTCCTCGTGAAAGTTATTGTAATAATTTTGTCATATCCCCGTTGCAGATTCTGTAATCTTCTTTAAAACCTGAAAATTCTTCACTGAATTTAGGCTCAATTTTTCTAACAATAAGATATAGAGTGAAGGACAAAGTTATTAAATTGCAATCGTCATTTATAATTAATTAAAATTGTCCAATTACAGTCTTATGGAAGTTTTTCCAAGATTCCCTGAAGCCATCGATGACGACGAGCTGTCGCTTCCGGCGACGTTCGTGTTCATCGAAGCTGAGAGTCGAAGCGCAGGCGTAGGAAGATCATTTCCATTTAAATATTCATGCAACGACGTTTCGAGGGGAGGCTTTGTTTAGTATTCCACTTTATTTAGGAAGGAGGAAATACTACGAAACCTACGCGTTTCAAGTAGCTGCTTGACTTACGCGCGATCGCCCACGGCTCGTGATTGAATAATCACGAGAAGTGAATGGTGCTGGATAGATAGTTGTCCCATTGTAAAATATTTGAATTAGAATATTGGAGCGAGCTTGTCCGCGAAAACTGATATGGCGATATCGAAACTGCACATTACGTGACGCAGGAAGACCAATTATTAGATGGATAAGAAGTCTAATTACTAGAAGATAGAAGACAAAATAAAGTGCTGTTCCTTTTTACAAATTACACATAATCTAGTATTAATATCTTTGTACAGAGAATCACTACCCCCCGTTACTATGTACCATATAATTACAAACTACTATAGTTTCCAGAATTACCTAAAAAAAGTGATCAAGCCAAACCCCTTTCCCTTAATTACAAGTAGGTACTTGAATAATTCTTCGACATTTATTCTCTCAATACTTTCAACTAACATATCTATAAAAATTATAAAAAGGTACTTTCAGTGATCCTTTGCGCTCGATATCAGAGATTTTGAAGGAAGCTTGCTACGTTTAAATTCATTTAAAAAATACAGTCCACTGAGGATTCCTTGCTCCACCCACGTCTTCCTGTAAAATAATATTTAGTTTGAAAATTTCATAAAAGCTTGTCCCTCGAGGCATTCAATGATAGCTGTAAGCCCCAGAAGCAGATGAAACGCTGTAAGATTCTTCCCTGAATGATTTGCCGTAGTATTCTTCCATATTCGTGGCGCATGGTGCTCTCAGGTATACTCAGCCATACCTGCGGTCACTTTTTCCGTCCTCCATGCTTTTTCGTGTCGAGCTCGCGTAGGCCCCGGTTCCCCTGTGTGTTGGTGACACAGGGCCCAGCCGTATCTCGTACGCCAGGCTGGATATGTGGAACTGGCTTTGTCCCAGTCCTCGTACTACGGGCCCTCTCATATTCTCGTACGATTCACGTACACATTTACGATCACACAGAACCATTCCTCGTGACTCCCGTGCGAGAGGAGTGGTGTGGACCTCAGGGACGTGCAGAGTAACTGGACGCTGCGGTTCGGGGGAATCGAACGGAGTCGTTTCTCTTGTGCAACGAATCGCTGGCAAAACGGGATGACAGCTCCTTTTCTTCCACCTTGCTGCTCCATATACCTATCTTGAGGTAAACAGGGCAGTAAATTTGCATAAATACCAAAATTGATTGTTTGTTTGGAGAATCCTTCTCGGGGGTCACGAGGTGACACCATTTTGCTAGTTTTGTTGTCTTGGTTATAAACGAGGTGGGCTTTGTTGGTCGACGAGGGTGGATGAAAATGGTGATGTAAATTAGATGATGGCTTTTGGTAGGGGCAGGGGTGGGCTGCTTCCTCTTCGTTTGGAATTAGTGTTTCTTCCCTTAATCCTTAGTTGGTGAGGTGGGAAGTTTGTTACCCAACTCGTGAGGTGGTGTCTGATATACCCCATTCTTTATTTATGTATTAATATACGTGACACGAATAAAATCTTATTTGTGAAAAATATGAAACTGTGATATGTTATTTTGTATCCACACGATGAAACAAACAAGTATTTCAACCATCATCAGGGGCATGAGCATGTCCTGGTTGCTGGTGAATGTAATTTTTAGATGAATATAGGAAGGATTTAATTGTTTGAGAGGTGGAGTTATTTGTGCCTCGTACATACACGCCATGAACGATAAGAAATTGTGTCAGCGCGTTTCGTGTGCGCTGATAACGCAGCTTGGATAATTAGAACTTTCTCTCGTGATGCAATCGTTCGATTTAACATATTTGCAAAAAATTCACTTGTTTGCTTCCTGAATGTTAAAAGATTAGATCTGTTTTTTATAGAATAACGGTTTTCAAGCTGAGGCAGTTCGAATAGAGGAATTTCTATTGCTTTAATAAAAGAAAGAGTATTTCTGTGCCTCAGGTTTAATACTTGTTAATGAAATTGAATTCGCGATTTTTCGAATCGAATTTGTCATCTTTTTCTGCCTGTGAGTTTACGTATGTAATTGGAATGAGTTTCCTCGCAATATGTTCTCTGTGTTTGAAAAATCGATTAATAATTCAACTCAATTCTCCCTATGCTTCTGAACACATCCCCTAATTTAACCCTCTAGACAGCACCTGCAGGCAAACCCTCTTTTCAAACATATTTCCTGCCAATGGATGGTCGGTGCATACAAGTGAATATCGTTTCAGACGCAATATGGTTGTTAGAGACTATAGTTGGTCAGGTTTGTGAATTCTACAAAATGATAAACTTACTAAAAGAGTAATCTGTAGAATTTTTCTATTTTTTGTAAACATGATAATCAAAATGGAATTAAGAAAGTGTGAATATTTAACAGAGTATTTTTTAGTACCTAATGCTATCGATGCACAGTGAAAAGAAATTTTTTAAACATTATAAGTAGCTTTGAACGATTTTAATTAAAATTGTTTGAGTTTAATTTATTTGAATCGATGTAGTGAACGCGAATTGCTTCGAGCTCGAATTTCTAAATAGTATGTATTTGAAATTGAAAAATTTCGTTGGAAGAGGTGCTCAATCCAAAGCCGCTTTATAGTTTCGGTTTAAGTAGTATAAATGCGAAATAATGCCGACATAGATAAATATATTGCGAGATAAATGATTGAGACTTAAAAAGAGAAGAGTGTTCAACACAGAAAGATGGAACAGAGAAGTTAATTTGAGAGCTTTGAAATTTAAAATCTTTCTATTATTAAATTCAAAGAGAAACATTAACTAAATTTTAAGTACATTCTAACGCAAAGAATGGTAGAAACTTACATCGTATGCATCTCAAGCATCCAGAAAACGTAGTTCGAATAATTTAGAAATCAATTTGTTGAACCATATTCAGTATATGGTAATGAAAAACAGGCCTTTAATTTTTTTCAATTCTTTATTTCTCACCAGGAGGATTAAAATCCTTTAATTTGAATCTTTCCATTTACCTGTTTGTGAGTTACCTATCCAAATCTTTGAATATTCCATTCAATAATAATTTAACAATGTATGCAACAATTCATCAGACCCAAAATATTCCACTGTATCTCCTGTATCACCACATCAGCAAATGTCTTTAAACTCCTGAATTCAAAGTTCAGATGTGTTTTGCAACAGCCTCAACCCTCACTGATATACATTCTCTGTCACACGCGCTCCTATTTATTTTCTCGCGTAATAAAAGCAAAAGAACTCTACCGCCGATAACAGAACAGAGAAATACACCTGCGAAGTATAAAATATCTCGCCCCTGGTGCGAACCAAATACATAGAAAAGAGGTCGCGGAGAGGAGCCCGCAGAGTACAGGCCTGGTTGGGCCGTCGCGTCGGTCGGCCAGGTTGGTGAACGTAGGACAGCTAACCAGGTGACGTCATTGGCTTCTCGGGTCTATGGAGGGCCCTGTGGAAGCGGTAGGGGAAAGAGGAAGGGGCCTATCGTCCCATTGGCAAGGCAGAAGAGGAAGAGAGATGGAACGATGGGTGGGGGATGCTCTGCAGCACTGTGCGAGCTGCTGAGCTCAGGTACGAGCGCACGGTGCCGCGTGCAGGTAGTCCCGTGCTCCGTTCTCCACGTTTCTAAGCCACCTTCGGAGCCTTCCTCGTCTCGTCGAGGAACGATCACCGTGGAAGCCAACCCTCTGCGATATCGAACTGTTCCACCCTTTTTCTGCACGCTAGAGCGGAGTGGAAGGGCTCGGGGGTTGATGGGCAGTAGCATGCGTGCAGTCCACGGAGGGCGATAAAAGTGGGACGTCGAAGGAGTCCACAGTGTTTTCAGCAGCGCTGCTGGCTATCGGAGATCATCCAGGAAGCGATCGAAACGAAAGAAGATACCGAATATTCGTATCATCGTTTGTAATGATCGGGAAATCGTCACGCGATTCGTGGAAAGTGGTGTGCAGTTTGGTCGAGGAAATGTGACTCTTGTGTGCCTGGAAAATGGTGAAGGAAACGAGGAAGAGAATCCTGAGCGAGAAACTTGGTGCTCGTTAAGGCACAAACTGGTTTGGAATTTCTTTTAAGTAAACCTAGTGAAGTGGAGTGAGCAAGCAAAAAGGAATAGCAATGGAGTCTCTGTTGGGGATTATAGGGATTTTTGGGATCTGATTTTTGGTCCTGTGAATTAATTACAGTGAATCGAAGTGGATCGGTGTATGATTAGAAAGGAAATTCGAGTGAGGTAACTACAGACTGTTTTCAAAGAGCTATCGAGGTTCAGCCACTGCCTGAGAATTATTCCCGAGAATTCGACGGAAACTGTGCCAGCAAAACGAGCGGAGCACGTGGCACGCCGAAGTGGAACGAGCGAGTCGAGGGAAAGATGCAGCGAATCGTTAACGTACGAAACTGAGGATTCAGAGTCATTTAAGGAGGTGAATTTTTTAGTCACGCTTCTAATTACGTTCCTCGAGCAGTCCTTTACACGTTCTCGATCGTATTCAACGAACGAATATAAAGAACAAAAATCGACATCCACGGTTCAGAGCAGATGCAGTCCCGACAAACATTTATCAAAATCGTAATAGAAAAGGGGAAGAAAGGAGAACGAACATACCCCAAGCCATTTATTCAGCCCCCGAAGACCACTGGCTCGTAGATCGAAGAGGTGACTTCACTTGCCAAACGAGTTTCTGTTTTTAATCGAATCTACGACTCGTCTGGCAACGGGTTCTCCCGACACATCCGGCATGCAATTGCTGGATATGATTCCTCCTTCAGTCCTCGCACAAGGATCATCTGCCAGGGGCCCTTTCAAGCCGCAGCCACCTGTTTCCCGTCCATCGTCCCGCTTCTTTCTTCTTACCTTTCCTTCCGTGAAAGCTACGAGCCATTACAACATCGAACGCCATCGTCGACATTTAACCGTGTCATTGAATACCCCAGGCGGTGGATTACCTTGATCACCATTGCAATCGCAGCCGCAAGTAACATTTCCATCGCACCAGTGTCCCAAGCCGAGGAGAATTAACGCCACGTCTCGTTTCGTATATTTATTCTAACCACGCACCATTCCCGGAAACGACGATCTACCAGTATCTCCCCGAGGAACGTTAGAGGAAAGGTGAACAGTAAACAGAGGAAATTACGATCGTTATCAGCGCGAGGAAAAAAGGCTGCTTCGACCCGGGAACAAAGGGTGGAGCGACCGTGGCCCATCGCAAGTGCACGGGCGAGATTAACCGTCGAAGCAGGTAACGAATCGTGCCTGTAGACACAGCAAACAGACCTATCTGCGCGAGAGGATTGCCCGCGAGGTGAGTCCCGTGGTAATTTGTATTTGCCCGGGACCAGCCGCGGAGACATGCTCCTCTTATCTCCATCTCCGAGACCGTTCGAGGGTGTGTTTCCAAAATTACTGGACCTCGAGTTCGCGGATATTTGAAAAGTCAAGCCCTCTCGCTCTGACGTTCACTCGTTGGCTGTGTGATGAGCAGACTTGGATCTGAAGATTCTCGTTTGCACGGGGGAGGAGGAATTTCCATAGAGGAGCGTAGGATGAAACGGAGACGCTCGTAGCGTAGCTTCCCGGTGGAGACGTTGCGAAAGAAAATGTTGAAGTGGATAAAAGTCCGCCAGGACACGTCGGCGACGCCGACGCCGCTCGATCACGAGGAAAAGGATGAGGTGGCAAAGGTCGAAGTTGAAGATGTCGCTGGAGAAGAGGAGGAGGACAGTGGCATGGAGCGGGAGGACACTCCATCTAACATCGAGCTGAACGACCTGCGAAAAGTACGCTCAATTCTGATTAGTAGAACTCGGGAAAGTTATTCAGAAACCTACCATCTCTCAAAATGACAAAAAATTAACACATTATTTTGTGATCTTTAGTTGGCAACAGATTACCAACCCATAGAATAATTCTTACATTACACAATTATTAAAACTCACAAGCCATGGTTTCATTTTAGGTTTTACCAACAAAAACTGCAGAAAATTTAAAATAATATTAATTATAGGTACTACTCACTATTAAATAATCCATTAAAAACCATTGTAACACAATAAGAAGAAGTAAAATATACACAATGGAAATAAAGTTAGGTAGTTTTCTTTAACAATTAAAATCTTCAAATTAAATTTACTCAGTTTCAAATTATTGAGGGTTGGTAGCTTTCTGCATAAACTTGGCCCGATTTATGGTCGTCTGTTTTGTTCCTTGAAAACCAGTACTGGAAACTTTCAATGGAAACCCATAATTTTAGTTTTTAGTGCTAAAAAAGGAAGTTTAAATATTTAAATTTGTAGCTTCACTTCTGCAACATTTTATTGCAGATTTTTATTGAGTGTGAACAATGTAAATTTTGACATTTATGGCAGTTTGTATAGGTTCGCCAGTTTTATTTAGGTACTCTCTGTTTTTGCTACCTGTCTGAAATTTTGTTGCGAATATTATCATATTTCATGGTCCCATAGTTGTAATGTTCTTGTTTTCCTGTTGCAAGTTATTTCTATGTTAATGGATCTTTTTTTCTTGAACTGGCGCAGACGTTCTTGAGAACACATTAAGGCTCAGGAGATAAGAATTAGGATGAGTGGAGTTGTGTACGAAAGCACTTATAGCAATACACATGACTTCTCTTTAAAACGTCGTTAGTGCTTTAATTTCTTGCTGGAGCTACTCGAACAGATTCTCTGTCTCCCTTAGAGATTTATCTTCTTTTTTTGGGTAGCTGTAAATTATTTAGCTGTCTTTTAATAATCACCTTCAATTATGGTAATAAATTCCACGCTACAAACGATAATTATAATTCAAAAAATTGATCCTTTTTAATACCGATACAACAACAAATTTGCCTTCAAGCTTTAATCCAGCTAGTAGAAATTGAAAAAAGAAACAAATTTCACATAATATTAACGGGCAAATAAACTAAAAGATGTTTAAAATATTACTCTATAAATTATCCGCAACATTCATAAAATAATTTGCACATACTACTATACATTACACACTGATATTTTCCTTCTATTATTACTCAATTATTATCGCTACTATTTTCCACATTAATCACTACCAATCATTTTTATTTCATTCCTGTCAGAACACTCAAAGTAGATACATTTGGTAGTCTCATTTCATTCGCAGTCACAAATCCAGGGAGTAGAGTGTCATATAGGTACCTAATACTTTAGAATTGCTTGTTACAAGTCGATTGCCAGTCCCTAGCAATCAATGGCGAATTTCAAACCGCAGCGAGGTACTTAAATCTTAGGCAGTAGGGTCGCTTTCATTCATCGATTTCACTCGCGCAGCAATGCCGTTTCTGCAAGCCGGCTGGTTTTTTCGATACCAGGCTAACCTGGTTCCAACAGGTGCGACATCCTTCTCGATGCACGTGGACGTTCAGCTACTATCACCGTCTTCGCATCAGGCGATGTGTACAACCGTGCCACATCTATCGCCATCAATATCTCTGTCTCCTCGTTCTCGGCACTGGACACCAATCGAGCGACTTTCATTCAGGCATTTCACTCGATCATTTGCGGTTCTCTCGATTCACTTTTTCAGCCTTGAAGCAGGAAATATTAGAACGCATGGTTCATTTTCTTCTTTTAAATTGGCTGGATTCAAATACAGTATAGTTGGTTGAAATTTGTTCACAGATATTACAGGATATAGGAAAGTTGTTTGATATAGAGGTGAAAGTAATGTAATGTAAGATTCGATTTTTTTGTGAGATTTCAATATTACAAATATTTGATGTTTCAAATACACATTCAGTACACACTTATTGCTAACTTTCAGCTGTTATTTTCAGGTAGTAGTTTAAATATACATAATGCAAACGTAGATTAGTAGGTTACACTTACAACGGAAACAGGCAACCCGAAAAAAGAAAATTCTGTAAATTTTCAAGGGGTAATGTCATCCCCTAAAATCGCACTATGGCACTAATAAAAAATATCTACTCTACCTATTTACACACAAAGTTACACATTCTTCTGAATTCTCGGGTTGCCCAACTTCTCTCGTTGGTAAATACAAGGTGTACAAGTAGTACAGCTAAAGATTAGATAATTCTACACAGGAGAATATACCAACACCCTGAATGGTTTCCATCACCTCTGACCCCTTCAAATTCATTACAATGACAATATATCTCCCCCTGTATGCACAAGAAATTTCACTTTCACGCATTGCGACAAGAGTTCCTTATCCCAAGAACAAGCCTTCATCACAATTCCTGGCATTATCAATTATTACACCGCACACCGAGCCATGGCAACTTACCAAGATCGATCGATCGATCGAAAGAACTTCGTGGAAGGATTAACATAACGCACCGACCATCACACGCGCAGTCACGGTTTTTCTTCCTTAAAACACTTCTTGCGCGTCTCTCTCTTTCTCGAAATATGTACTGCGTTGGGCAACCACCCCGAAGCGGTACTCGCTGACTTTCTACGTGCGACCGTTGCCCACCAATCGCTGGAGGTTTAGTTACGAAACTAACTCGTTCACCCCGACCAGCAGCCTCGCGATTTATTCGCGGTATTTTTTGCGCAATCTACACAGAGAGCGCATCGCGGCGGTACACGGAGAGGGAAAGTGTCGTTGGAAAAGTTAAAAGTTTCTTTCGAGGATAAAGTGGAAGGAAGGACACGGAGCGCTGCAGGTAGAGTTTCGAAACGGTAGCCGGCCCTCGCCCCCTTCATTCATACCGCGAACGATGTGCTGATTAGGGAAAAGGAACGGAGGCGCTCGCGTTTCTTTCTGGCCGATGACTAAACGGAGGATTTCGTTCGGGTCGCCGCCCAGATTTACATACACGCCACGATTTGCATACGTTTATGTAATGGGAAATTGAGTGTACGTGGGCGTTATGAGTTTCCTTTTGCGCTCGCAACGATTCAGATCCTGCTTCACGCTGGAGTAATTCCGCTGTTCGAGTCGCGTTTATTCCTCTTTTTGGTCATGCTCGTGTGTGGTTCATGGGAGGGACTACTAGCTTTGGCGCTCGGCGGTTTTGGGTGTGTGATATCAAGGAAGTGCATACGGGGTTTTATGTTGGAACGTAGTGCACTGGAAATCATTCCCACGTAAAGTGGGAATGTCACTTTAGGTTCTCTTTTTCGTGTTGATGAGGTTTTTTGTTATACTTGAGAGGAATTACGTAAAGTTAGGGTTGGACTAGATATGTTAGTTTTTTTATTTGTTACGATTCTAAACTTAAGATCACAGATTAATCCTTTACTTCAGAAAATAAAGGATCATGCAAGAAGAAGAAATTTTAAAACTTCATTTTTTAAATTATTACAATAAAGTGTACACGAAACGTTCAATATTAATATATAAAGCAGAAAGGTACTATATATGCCTCAGCTCATTATGCTTGACAAATTCAGATTTTTTTATAAAATCAGAATCTGAATTTTGGGCGAAGTCTTATAAATCTAGTTTTATATAAATCATGGGAAATGCTAAAGAAACGAAGGGCTATTTGATACCAAAACGAAGTACTTTAATATGGAAATACGTTCTAGCATTCATGAATAATGCGTCTTCAGAAAAGTAGAATTTTAAGCGTCTACTAAAAAGCAGAAAATTGATTTCTTTGACGAACCCCCTTGAGTAGAAAATTTAAATTACTATATTTAAAAAACACGTTACTATAAGCTTTCATGTAGGTACTGAAGATTTATACAAAATACTATCTCAATAATATTTCAGAATTCATACAAACAAATCATGCGTTTAAAAATAGAATGCACGTTTGAAAGAAAATTCTTTTCTCTCAAACACCATTACCTCAAAATCCACGAAATAAATTACACTCGCATAAGGTTGGAGCAAGATACTGCTACGAGCAATCGCGAACATAATTGTTCATGCCTGTCAAAATGAATTATTTCCTTAATTCGCGAGCTGAGGAAATCATTGACTTTCTTTTCCGCGGCAGAAGGTTTCTGGCACTAAATCTTCATCACCTTATTTGTTTCAGGACCTATTCTCGCAGCTGCAGTTTTCGCAAGAGAGCGCATTGCCGCCAGATACTCTGCGACGCGCTCTGGCCGAGAGTTTTCTCGATCAGCAAAGGTTCCAGCTCGGATTCATGGACGATGCGGCGGAATGTTTCGTAAGTGCCAATTTACCTCGTTCCCTTTTGGCCTATTATGTACGATCGACCAGCCTACGTGTAGGTATCGACGCGCAATCCGCGAATCTAGGCGAAACGAGTTTTGGTCTGGCCAACGCTCGGCAATTCTACTGCGAGCTGGAATGCCTGCGGGGCTTTTTAGACAAATCGGGACACTGCACAGATGCAGACGCGGCGGATCGTGAATTACTTTCGCAAAGGAAGCATTGAAAGTGCTTGTCCTGATTCGTTTCATGCACAATTAGGGACACTGATTGGGAAATATAATTGCAGTATGAATATATTGATTGCGCAGCCTCGAAGATATAGCAGTTACGAGAAAATCCTGTGGAGTTTGAAGGAAGAGCTTTTGGGAATCTGTTCGATTGTTTTATACTTTAATCGTTAGGCTTGGATATAGAACACATTAGTGGGGATTAAGGATTAACTGGATTAGGAATAACGCTAATGTGCTAATTAATGGTTATGTATGAATTTAAAGGGTCATTTCTGTAATCACGCCTCAAAAATCGGGGCAACATTCAGGATTTTTCTCATTGAATCCAATGAATAACAATGTCAAACTTTTTTTTTCATTTATTAAGCTACTTATAATGTATACGAAACAAATTTTTCAATGTTATCCGGAGGTAAAAATTGCACGTTTGAAAATTAATTTGACGATTTTATGCAGGATCGCACTCTGTCCTCGTTATTGGGTCCATACGGTGGACCATGCATAATATGTTATTAATTAAAGGGATACGTCTTGGAATGATTAGTTATCAAATCTTTACAATATTTTCTTCTGTTAACGTACACATTTGTTATACCTACCTACAACATTATTATACAAGGGATTCATATTACTCTTTGTCAACTGTTAAATAGGAAACTACTTATTATTACAACTCGTCAATTATTATTGTGTGCCCAACATTAATATTACATCTCGTCAACCATTATGTACAAAGTTATTATTACATATCATCAACTGCTGTATAGGAAGTTACTGCTACTCCTCGTCGACTATTGTACAGGAAATTAATATTCCACTTCATCGACGTTATTCATGCTCGGCCAAGGAGAAAGAAATCAGTGGTTCGACGAAGTTTCACGGACAGTGATCCTAAATCAGCGTAACAGCAGCGCGAGCAAACAAAGCGCTTAATTTCTGTTAATTGCGAAAGGCGTAACTCGAGCATCGTGCTCCTACCGTCCGGTGAAGCTCGGGATAACGGGGCGGGCGAGATTACCAGCGTCCTTATATTTATAATACTCACGCACCGCGACTACGTTCCTAACGTTGCATTCATTTTATTCATCGGACCGATGTCGACACAGACACAAATACACAGGAGCACGCGTCCATTGCGTCGACGAACTTGCGGGGTAAACGTGACTCCAGTGTAAACGAGAAAGTGGACTCCCGCCGGTGTATGTATTTGCTTAGACTCACCTACGGGTATCGTTACTGCAATCCACGACAGTTAGCATCTACGGCAGAGAGAACTGGTTCGACCGACAGAGTATGTACATTCAGGATCGCAAACCGCTTGGAAAATCGCCTCCGCGTCGCGGAGGAAATCGCCGGCCGAATGTCGAAAGAGAAAGATTTATGCTAGCACTTATGTCGACGCGTGTAATAGCTAATAATTCCTTCGGAGCAGAAATCTGGATCCATCGATGTTCACTGGTAAAATCGAGTGGTTAGTTTCCTTATTACCTCGGCGGAACGTTAGTAATTTGTATCCCGTTCGCGATAGGGGAGCTGTCGAGATTATTTTATTGGATTTAAGTTAAAGGAAAGAATGTCTGTTTTCTCGTAGCTCGTGTTTTGAATAGTTTGAATACCTATTTCTTTGATAAAAAATGTGATATGATCAATTCGTTGGGCAGTCTTTCAAATAGTTTATGTTGAATTCTGTTTCGCGCGAATTTCATTGCATTCATTTGTCTCGATTTATGTAGGTATGTTCGATTAGAGAGGATTAGAAGTTTAGAACTAAGTACCTAAGGGTTGAAAATAAATTTAGTAAATGGATTTTGCATTAAATTAGGGTAGGAGATTAAAACTCTGTAATACACACTTGCAATTTGACAGAGAATTATTACTTTAGTGGAAAATTTTATTGGGATCTTCTAGACTAACAAAGAGTATTTTGGAAAGACTTTAGGAGCAGTTAAAGTAGCTAAATTGTATTAGTTGGTGCCTGAAGGAGGACTTTTTTCTGGTCCAGTGTGTTAAATTTTTGTTTCATTTCTATAGCAAGAAACAAATAGTTTGTTTCATTCTCTGAAGGAAACTTGTCCCATGCGAACACTTTAGTACCATTCGCACGTAAAAACTTCTGCACTTTCGATTTCCTTTTCCCCACTTGAGCGTGACGAATCCAATATACTTGGAAGAAAGTTTCTTACCCAGATATCGTAATAAACTCGTAATCTACCTCGATTTAGACTGCCCTGGCTTCGAATATTCAATATTGACACAGACTATATTCAGCTTCGAAACAAACCGGCAACCCCCAAGTAGGTGCAGAAGCGTTAATCAACACTCCGTCGGTTAAATTAAAATAACAAGAGTATAAAACTGTATAATATACGATGATCTTGCAAGAAAAAATGAGAAAGATTGAGAGACTCGAGGGAGTTGCAAAAACTGTGTATCCTCCAAGCTACTTTTTCGAATTACTGTAATCGACGAACGATTACTCGTGGCTATTCTATTTTTACTGGCGTATCATCGAGGAAATTAACGAGAGAAGTCACATTAACGGAATCTGATTGCAGGAAAACATTCTTCTGCGTATACATCTGCACATCGCCAGCGGGGAAGCCGAGGATATGTGCAGTGCGAGACACTGTGTGCCTCATCAGAAGTTCGCCATGACGCTCGTCGAGCAAAGTGTTTGCGGAGCTTGCGGTGCCACTTCGGAACCTCTGCCTTTTACACAGGTTGGTGCAAAACGACGTCATCCTTCTCAAACGGAATAGCAATCGACAGTTGCAAAAGGCTTAAAATGATATAGGGTGGATGTATCGGTAAATGAATACGTACCAGTGAATGATTTTTTTTTATTATACCGAGTAAAATAAGTTGTTAAAATAAGCAAGTAATTGACTAGCGATTTATTTCAATTTCTTGATTGATATCCAAAGAATGTTTGCGGCACGTGGAATCAACCGCGCTGCGAAGTCCTCATTTATTGGTGCGTTTATCCTCCACGACGATTGCATTTCTGGAGTTAACTGTGAAGTATTATAATTTGTTCTTTCTCTCCTGTTCGCTTTTAACTTGCCAAATTCAGTGAATACGATGACCTCAGTGTAATATCAATAGATATTGTGTAATTATTATAGGGTACACATAGTGTGTTCAAAAGATATATGATTATTATTTTATGATTTATTATTTTGAAGAGATTGAAATCTGACAGAAGAAGACCTTGCATATAGTTTTCTCTATTACTGTATATCTTTTCGGCACATGCAAATTGATCTTTAACATTATTCTTGTTTCTTTTAAAAGGAGAAATATAATTTACCTCGAAATTTATAAGGGATTACATAAAATTTTTTTTTTGAAGAGAATATCGCTTAATTTATACACAACAAGGTGTATATCTTCATTTTCAAGTAAAACGTTTCTTTATACGAAAAAAATCATAATAATGCCTCTATTTGTCCACCTATCAAAACGTATGTAACTGTAATGCAATATGTAACAGATATTCCACACTATTTAAATATTTCATTATATCACACCTCTGCAATTCGCATATGCACGGCCATATAATAAGAATGTCCGTGTTGATAGCGCGGCTGTCGCACAGAAAATGGTTCTTGCGAAATCATCCATTACGCTTCAAGGATAGAGCGGCGAATAGTTTCTCGAGATCTCTCTTTGCATTCGTGGAAGCATCTGTCGACACGATTTTCCTTCGCCAGCCGCAGTTTCCCTCTTTCCCACGTTAACCTCGGCAGGTAGAACTGGAAAAACGGTCCAGAGGCAGCGTTCTTTGGGTAGGTCGCCCGGCTCTCGGTCTCCATTGTTTGCTCGTAGAAACCTTGAAATCGATGCGTTGGAGGGTGAACAAGGATTCTGTCGTTGGGGATCGAGGAGATAAGGGGAAGTTTGGCCTCTTGGTGGGTTTAAGCGATTTAAGCGACTTAGCTAAGAAGCCAAGTGCGCTAAGATACTGAATGGCCAAGTGGCTGCTGTGTAAACGGATTAACTGATCGGGATTTGATGGTTCATCGGTCGCCACTAAAGGGTGGGATCTTGGAAATCGTATCGAAGGATAGGATTTCGCGTAATAAACGCAGGGTGTAATCGAGGGATTGGTGGAACGGGCTTGGAATTAGCAATCATCTCTTGAACCGATTGGGAGGATCGTGGCTGGACGAAGATTATTTCTTTTGTGTTTGAATCTTGAAATTGTAACTATTCTTTGACCGAAAAAGATTGCATTATAATTTCACGAAGGAATGGATATTTAATTTTTCGTGTAGTTTTAACGGCGATGGGGTAGAATTTATTTTGTAGAGAGTGCAGTATTGTTTCAGGAAAGGGAGATTTCATTTTCAGGAGGTTTTGAGGTTCATTGCTTTAATGGTCTCTTGAAAAATTTAATTATAATGTAACTGTGGATTCAGCGAGCTGTTACGTACTGCATAATCGTGCACTTTACATTATTGGAAGAAATTAAGCTAAACTAGGTAGAGCATAGCTCAGCTATATCAGCTCTTACGAAACGAGGAGAGACAGGTACCCAATAAAAAGCCACAAAATTCGATTACTGAGGGAAATCGGTGAATAAAAATGATTATTTTAGTGGTTGAAATCGTCTCTCGTGGTTATGAGTCATCTGAAGAAAAATTCCTTTGGTCTGAAGTGGTTAGTCCTCAGCTTTCATTTACGACTGAAAGAGGATTTGTTCAACGAAGCTAGGTATATCATAATCGTTTCCATTGCTTGTTACTTATTCTCGTGACGCTTCGAATTGGCGTGAAAGCAGAATATTTTCTGCATCGCGGTATGGTAATCACGGTGTCGTCAGATTTAATCACTTCGTTGCACGCTCGAATAACTTTATCGCTCTTCTGGAGAACAGTTTTCTTGGAGACTGATCATTTCCGCCTCTGTTAACGAGAAAAGTGAAACCGTCGATCTTTTTCTTCTTCGTTTGTATCATTTTGTAATTAGAAATGTCGCACTTGGGAGTACAACATTAGAAGCAGCAGAAAAAATAAATTATATATATGAACATTATTTGTTATAAATCCCTGCTTGACTGACTTGGCTTTAAAGCATATCTTCTGCCATCTTCAAATTCAAGGAGTTATCGCAGATGTTTCATTGATTTTTTAAATTTCTTTAGGAGTCAAATTACGAATAAGATCAGTATAGAAATTTATCAGGAGTTCTACAAATTCCCATTACTACAAAACCCATCAAATTGTAATCAACAAAAGCTTCTGCATTTTCTAAATTTTATAAATTTGAATAGGTGTCTGTATTTGGATTGAATAACATATATCACAGAATATGAGAAGTACATGTAAATGATCACCAATTTTCTCCCTCGAAATATGTTATATTAACTGTAAACTTCATTTAAATCTGTTTTCAATTACGAAAGCAGTTCTCGACTGATAGTTAATCAGTTTGATTATTCGAAGTGTGTACTAAGAAACACGAAGAATGGTTGTGAAAAGTGCGTAATGAAAGTTTTTTATCGTAAAATCGCATTCGTGTATATCCTACGACGTACGAAAGGGCTAATTAAATTTCTAGTTAGCACCGTGAAATTACTTTTCACGAACTTTAGGTAAGAAAGTACAGCCACGAGCCCCAAACAAACGCAATAACGAAACCCACATTTCCCCTGTACTGTGTTCAGTAATTACACTTTTTCTGCAATAAAGTTATATAATTCTCCGAGAACTTCGCGCCCGATACGACTTGGGCAAGTTCGCGATGCATTATACAGGTTTTCTCTTTCATTAGACGATTCTGTGAATTAAATTCTAAGTTTCTCAATTTATTTAATTCAACTTCGAAGATGCAACGACTGTATTGTTATGTTTTTTGTTGTTCCTTATCGTCCAGATTTAACACTTTTAATATATATTTCACTAAAAGTCTCTAAATTTTATATAAGGTGGAGTCTTAATGTTTTGAAAAATCAATCAATATTTCAGAAATTCGAAAATGGTCCGCAGTGAACATACACTTCTAAAACACGTAACGATTTCAATTTGTTTTTTTTTTTCATTTCGATTACGGAATTTGAAAACTGAATGTAAGAGATTAAACTAATTCTACGTTTAGTAAATGAAATTTACGCGAAATTAGACTGTGCAAGTGAAATTCAGTACCTACAGAACTGATTTCCCAATTTGACACAGAATTATCTGGGAAATTAGAGGTTTTCTAAGAACAAAAGCAGTGCCCTTTGCAATGTGTTCATGGTACAACGTGCACATAATCGAGGGCAGAACGCAGCCAGCTCACGTGGGTGGAGTTACACTCAGTTCGTGCAGTCGTATCGGCTGTTGTCGGCCGCTTGTAAAAACGCGAAACTCGTTGCAATCTCGTATCGGTCATGGCCGATCGCTTTTACCGTCTCCCGCTGTCTGCTGCTCCAGCTCGAAGGAACAGACCCCCTCTACAAAAGGGAGAGTTTAGTATCGAAACGTTCGACAACAAAAGAGCGAGGTTTTTTTCCTTTAATGACGAATGCACTGAACTGGGGTTAAAAAACTAGAGAAATTGAATGTGATTGTAAAGCACTGATAATTATTAACTTGCTTCACATGAAATGATAATAGCGTACTCTTGAGTAAGGTATCGTTGTATTTCAAATTGCACTTATGCTAAACAGCAATAAGATTTCATACACCAAAACATAACTGTAAAACTAGAATCACCAGAAGGATTTCTCTCTCAGTTTACTGTAATCTAGACATATTTCCCATTCAAACATTAAATCATGCATTTCACGGTCTCTATTTCATTTACAGATGGTTCACTATGTGTCAGCATCAGCGTTAACGTCCCAGGCGAGGCAGACGCCACCGAATTCACGAAACAGTCCAGACCTGTTCGGTCAGCTTCTGCGAAAAGCTGGTGGCATGGGCGACATCAGGGACTGTCCAGTGAGTAACCACGATTTTTACCAATACGAAAACCTCTCCCTGGCTGACCATACCTGTGGCCACGATTTCTACATCGCGTGCGACTCACCGCTTTGCACTCCAATCGATAGTTCCGGTGAATCAAGCTCGATTCATCCGGTTGGCAAGATCAGGTACACACTCTCCTGTGGCCTTTCTTGGAAATAATATCTCGCCGGCGTATACTTTCTCTTTGAAGTGGAACGGCAACTATCATCGAATGCCACGGGGATATAGGTACAGTGGCCAGCGGATGCTGCGAATCGCGTTCGAAATCGGTACAACGGGAACGCTATGAACATTTCAGCATTAATGTTGCAAATAATTAACGCCTGTATTCGATGATCATTATGACGGAATATAGCGTAATAAAGCTTGCATTGGATTTTCAAGAATTGTATTAAATGCTACGAGAGATACGCGTGGTTAACAATATAGCGAAGTGCTCCGTTAAATTGGTGTTAAATGGTGATGCTTTAATATTGATATTGATATCGAAGCATTGAACTATGAACTGAATTGTAAATTCAGAAATGCAGATTTTATGGAAATTGTTTTCTAATTGTCATGAAATTTATAGCTTCCTTTGAATCTATTTGATCACACAGTTCTTGATAAAAAATCTTGAATTCTTATTATAGTTTTGACATCGAAACGTCACAGTAGAGTTTCTGTTATAATGGTATACGTGGGTTGCGTTGAAAACGATTTCCCTCGTTTTTCAGAGTTCCTGTGGGGCCAAAATCCAAATCTGTAGAACGCTGATGAACAGACCGGAAATCGTTTCCGTCGGGGTTGTATGGGACAGCGAACGGCCATCGTTGGAGCATATCATGGACGTTTTCGCGACCGTGGGAACGTCCCTCCGATTAAGTGACGTTTTCCACAGCGTTGTGGACTCTCGATGGGGTGCTTCGACTGTGCACAATCTCGTAGGAGTCGTCACGTATTACGGGAAGCACTATTCCACCTTCTTCTTCCACACTAAATTAAAGGTAAGCTCGCTGCAATCATGTTCATGCTTCTAATTACAGTGGAGCTGTAATAATCAGAGTCTCGATAAACAAAGTTTCGCTTAATCCAAGTTGGTGTCAGCGCTTTTTCCTCGTAGATAGAGTTTTATGTTTTGAGGTGTCAGGTTCTCCTCAGTCATGACCACTTATATAAAAGAGGCAACTTTCAAGCCTTTTTTTATAATAAAATGTAATTTTCTGCGGAAATGTTTACGACCATATGAAAATACATATATTTAACTAATGCTTCATGCTCCTATATTGAAAAAGTTTTGAGTTATGTGGCCACAGCATGCGATATCGTTAGTCTCCTCAAAATAAAATTTAAAACGAGCGGTCGTATAAGTTTCCAACATGTGCTCTGAAATGAAAAATGCGAACGTTTTCTTGAAATATATTACAATAGCTTGAAAAACATATTACTACAGCTTGAGATCTCAATCATTATGAAAATGCATAAAAAAATCTAGGGTAATTTTGTTTTTAAAGGGGCATCCCCCTTAATAAAGAATTTTTAATTGAATTTTGTCTATTTTGCTATTTGAGTCTTAAGAAAACAATTTCACATTGTTTCGAATGCTAATGTTTTGTAAGATTTTATAGATATGTTTGTTTTCTCTGTTTTAATATGACACGTGTTAACTGTGGTAGGTCTGGATTTATTTCGACGATGCCACCGTCAAAGAAATCGGTCCGCGGTGGGAGCAAGTCGTGGAGAAATGCAGAAGGGGTCGATACCAACCACTGCTTCTGCTGTATGCAACCCCTGGTGGAACTCCGGTTAACACTGAGAATGCACCGAAGACAGTGACGCCTTTTCCAAACGGAAATGGCCTGAAGACACCCCCTAAGAATAATGTTCGTCGATCGATCACGCCGAGTCCGGAGAAACCATCGATCAACAGCACTGCCAGACGTGCCATTACGCCAAACCCCGATAGTCCTCCTCATCCTTATACGCAGCGCAGGATCTACAGCGATTATCAGAATCTCACCGATATCCAGAACAATATCTTTGGCAATCAAGTAAGTTTTACTAAAAAAATTACCAGAATATTAATATTAGAGTGGTGCAAATTCAAATGGAGTATGTAATAGTTCAAAAGTTTCATGGATAAGTACTCAGGAAACACATTACTCTATCAAATATACATTATTTATTTCATCACTGATACATGGTTTATTTTCTAAAATTATTCAGAAAAACGTACTACGTAGTTTCAAAAATTTGCTGTGACTGTTAGAGTTTTAAAATGAAAATCTCTACTATAGGCATCGTACTTTTTTGTTATTAAAGGGTGTGGATGCAGTGGACGGTGAGACAGAGTCTAAGTACATCAGTCGTCGTGCGGTGGAGAACGTGATGCATCAACAAAAGAAGCAACAAATGCAATTGACGCGTAGTCTTAGCGCAGGGTCGACACCTCAGGATTGTATTAGTATCCCTGATCATTTGAATGTGCCACGGCGACGCGATTCTGGAAACTGGTCTGGCGATCGGAACAGCGCCTCCTCGAGTTCATCGACGACGATGGACAATCCGTATTTGTATATCGTAAACAAAATGCAGAGGAATTCAGGAGTACCCAAGAGCCCCACCAGCAAGTCTGGAGAGCTCTCTAGTAGCAGTAGTGGCCATTATGATGCTGGGTACGACTCATATTCTTTGTCATCCACGGATAGCCTTCCACTTCAGCAGGGTCTGAAGCACAACTTACAGGTATTAGCTTTGTACAATTTTAATGTATAATTTCTCGATCGTTCTATTTTAGAGCGTGCTACATTATGCAGTCACACGTCAAAATATAATTATCTCTTAGCATAGATATCCTATGTACATCCAGGTTAAAAGATTCTTGCTCTATTTTTAAAACTATCATTGAAACAGAATCAATTTACATTGTGCACTCGTTATAAGCCGGATGAACGGGTTTATAACGAGTGTATACTGTATTACAATACGTGAATTAAAACGTGGAACTGAACAATTTTGCAGCTTGCCCAGATCCCGGAAGGCTATCAAGCTTCATCTGGCGACGACTGCGAGCGTCTCTGCAAGGAAACGGACGCGTTGTTGGATAAATCTCGAGCAGCTGAAGATGCAGGCGATCTTAGCACCGCGGTAGCTTTGTGCAGTGCAGCTAGCAGCAAAGCTAGAGCTGCTATGGACGCGCCTTATAACAATCCTCATACAATCACGATAGCGAGGATGAAGCACAACACCTGCGTTATGAGGACGAGGAGCTTGCACAGAAGGATGCTGCAGGAACAGGCAACAGCTAACGGCGAAACAGAAGGTCAGTTACTTGTAAACTATTAAAAAAGAGTGTATTAACACGTTAACCACCATTAAATTGCTTAACGAACGTGGATCTATGAATTCGTTTGCGATTTCAGAAGGCGCCCCCGAAGTCAGGCATTCACGAGAGAACAGTAAATCAGGCCAACACTCTCGACAGAGTTCAAGGGACAAAGGCAACCATTCCAGGCAGAACAGCCGTGAGCTTCTAGTGAATACACCAGCGACGACCATCGACAAGCCTGTCACGAAGAGCATCGAGATCTACGCTACCCTGCCGAAGAAGAAGACTCTACGCAGCAAGGCCACAGCCGTGAACGTTATCGAGGACGAGGAGTACATGCTGTACGATCGACCGATTCAAAGGACAGGTCTGTTCAGTCGCGCGAAACGCTGCGATGACGACAAGAAGGATAAGAAACGGGCTCGAAGCGAGGAAAGGAACAAGAATATCTCAAAAGACTTCTCTATAGCCCCGTCTCGATCTTCGCCCTCCCCCAAGGGGGTAAAAGTTGAGAAGCCAAAGGAGAGCATCGACACGGTTACCACTAACGTACGCAACTCCCAATCAAGCAGCTCAAACGGTGAGCAGAAGCAGGGCAAGAAGCAGCACAAGATTCGTAGGAAGTTGTTAATGGGTGGGCTGATCAAGAGGAAGAACAGAAGCATGCCTGACCTACGGGAGGGGCAGGATGGCCAGGCGAACGTGAGCGTCGAGGGATCCTCGAGCACTTTGCCGAAACAGTCGGTGGATGATTCTAGCGTCGGTCTGAAGGGCAACGAGGTGTGCCAGTCTCTGAGCGGTTACCTGTCAGAGGGACACTTGGAGTTTACTGGCAACAGCAACGGCAGCCCTGGCAGTACGAGCAATCCGAATCTGGAGAGGAGTCGTCTGATGAGGAAGAGCTTCCACGGCAGCGCAGGCAAAGTGTTACACGTGGCAAAGGTGCCCCCACCTCCTCCGCTCAGGACCACTTCTCAGCTTAGCAAGTCTAAGTGTTCGGGTGAAGTGCACAACGAGCAGCAGTCCGAGAAATCGGTGTACACATCGTCAGAGGGGCAGTGCGCATCTAACCCTGCTCAGGAGCAAAATGGAACCTACTGGAACCACGTAAACGCGGGAAACACGTCTGGTACAGGGAACAGGAGCGCGAGTTACCCTGACTATTCGTCAGAGTCGCATTCCCTCCCGTTCTTGCCCACCTACAGCATGGAGCAAACCTCTGCCACCGTATCTGCGTCATGCCAATCGAATTACAATAACAAACCTCGAATCCAGGACGACGTGGTACAGTACGCTAATGGAATCTTGTACGAACCCACGTTTGTGGTTACTCGAGCAGACGTGCACAACGAGCAGAGCCCTGTGAAGCAGTCGAATCAAGCTGACTTGCTACCCCCTTACCCTGAAAACGGGAATGTGTCACACTCGAGGCAACCCAGCGAGGAGTTCCCCCCTCCGCCGTATCCTTCTATCCATTCTGTGTCCCATTCGAGGCAGGCTAGCGAGGACTTTCCACCACCACCACCGCCTATCGACGAGAATTCGAATCACAGCGTGGAGAGTCAACAGCAGCAGTACCAACAGCAATATCAGCAGCAACAGTATCAGCAACAGCAGTACCAGCAGCAACAGTATCAGCAGCAACAGTACCAACACCAGCAGACATTAGTCTCTGCGCAACAACGCCAGCAGCAGTTGGACAATCAACAAATTAGCAGTCTGTTGGCACAGTTGCAGATTAAAAGAGATGAGATCTTAGCTTCTAAAGCCAGAGAGGAGAAGAGACCCGACGAGCAGGAGGATGAAGAGAAAACCTCCAGTGAGACATGGCTCCGCGAGTTGCAAGCTAAGCAGGCAGAGAGGAGGATGAAAAAGCAGTGTCCTTTGGATCAGGATATCCCTAAAGTCAGGTCGGCTCCAACGATGGCAGGTCCAACGATTGCAAGAAGGACGAGCGACTTGATGATGAACAGCCTTGGACAGGGCTACGATCAAGCCAGTCGCGACGTTCCTGATTGTCCTCGAGTAGTTTCTTCCGTGAAGGACATGGCTGCCAGATTCGAGCAGATTAAACTGCAGCCTGTCGCGAAGACAGAAGTCGAACAGAAGCCTCCCACCAAGCAAAGTGTGAACTGTGTTTCGCCTTCCTCGTTGTTAGATGCACCTCAAGATGTTCAACAACTGGAGGAATCGAGACCGCTGAAGCTTACGTCGGAAAATGTGGCCACCTTCTCCAAACCTGAAACCCCGCCAGGCCAAACAGTGTTGAATTCGAACTTCGAGTCTAGCTCCAACCAGAGCACGTTCATATCGACGATAACGCCCAACAATCCCGCCAATATTCAGCAGAATGCATTGAACACCGTGATTATGTCGATGTCCTTGACGCTGCCACACGAGAACGGCCTGCCGATCGACTACCCCGAGGATGACATCAGCGAGGTCGCTATGCAGAACACCATTCAGAACACGACAATCCTTCCTAGCGAAGAGGACATCGCGCCAAGGAAGGTGAAACGACGAATAGGGAAGAAGAAGAGCGTGTCGTTTTGCGATCAAGTGGTTCTCGTGGCCACTGCAGAGGACGACGAGAAGGATTCTTACATACCTAACCCCATCCTCGAGAGGGTTCTACGTTCTGCGATGAATAAGCCAGAGACTGCTCAAGTTTTACGTGAAATCAGAAGTCTCCAGGAGGTTGAATTGAACCGAGAAACCTGCACTGGTACCAAGTTCCAACAGCAGACTCTTCCACTAAAGAGCGAGGCTGACAGCATTCCTGCGACTCCTTACCAAGATCAGCTGAGGAGCGTGAACCCAATACCGATCCCAGATACCATCAAGCCTACCTTTGGAAGGCAGAACTCGAACGAGTCAGTGGGGTCAATATCCGACAAGAAACTGTGCAGCTCGTACGGCAACGAAGGACAGGATGTTGTCAGAGAAACATACTCGGGTCTACCCAACGTTTCCAAACCACCCACCTCGTACTCTCCTCAGCTGCAGCAGCAAATAAGGTATTCCCAAAACGGATACATGCCTTACCTGCAAGCCCAGTCGACGTACCCTCAAACACAGACCTCTCACCCAAGGAATCAAAGCATTCCCATTTCTCAGACTCAGAAACCAGCCAGCCCTTATCCCGCCCAAATGCACGGGCAATACGTTCAGAACAACGTACAACAGCAGAAACCTATGTGTCAGAAGAACACCTATCAGACGTACTACCAGCTGGAGCAACAGCACAACCAGATGAACAAACAAATTTCTCAGCAGCAACAGCAGCCGACCGCGAATCAGAGGATCACGAATCACAACGCGAGCCCCATAACCGTGCAACATTCTCAGCAGCAGTTCGCCTATCAGCCAACTCAGTCTCCCAGCCCCTACCAGAATCAATACACCCACAGCTCCTATCAGACTTACCCCTACCAGTCTGTTCCTCAGCAAAACAGGATGACCCAACCGTTGCCACAGTATCAACCGCCACCCAATCCACCCGCTACTTATCAGCAACAGCAGGGCGTACAGAATTATCAGCAGAGGCACGAGAACTATCAGAGGCCACCGCAAAAGCCAGACCAGCAGAATATTCTGGCGCCCAATCAGACGTACCCGAACGCGCTGCAGAACGGTCAAATACAGTCGAACATGAAGTACCCGACGTACCAGCATCCACCAGTGTCGAAGCAGAGCAAACAGATGCATTTCGTGACTCCTGCGAAAGGTAACGCGACTGTGGCACAATCCACGGCGTCCTTGCAGAAACCTGCTGTCGGGGGTACAGCAAGGACCGCGCCCTGTCATCTTTGCCGGAAGAAGCAGGTGACAGAACCAGCCATCTACTGCTCAGACTGTGACTTTTACATGTCTCGTTTTCGACCAAAGAATTGAATGCTTCTTTGGGTCGATGGGTGAGGATGCAGAGACTTTTCTGGAGTTCATGTGAGAGAAAGTGAGGGGGCTGGGCGACAGAAAAGTGTGGAAAAATTGGTAGAATTGAGAGGATTTATTTTTCTGTTCATCATTTTTCTTTTTTTCATGAACTTCTAGCCCCATTATTGTACGTACCGTACTGTGCCTTGCAGAGATGTGGTGACGTTGTTGGGGTAGTGGAAAATCAGGTTGATAGGATTCTTAAGTGTTAACCCAAGGCCCTGGGGTGTATAGAAACAAGTTTGCATAATTTTACACTTGTGTGAAATAAATGCAACTCTGTAATAGGTGGCGAAGAATACGTTTAGTTGAACATACCCTCAGAAATAACTTGATACGCGCCACTTAAGTAGGTTTCACGATCAGGCTGCTCACGATGTCTCTGCAATGTATAGTACGTTATTACAGTTCCCATGAGCAAAATTAATGGTAATGAGCAGCCGAAAATGGCAAGAGGTTGTGGGGTCATATGAACCTTCCCCTTTTCATGAAATTGGAGTATTAATAAATAACCCCACCTCGCGTAAATGAATACAGGGTGGACACGCTCTGATTTGTTCCAAGGAGTTCCCAGCAATTAAATAGGTAGTAGTTGTCCGTAGTTTTGCTCGTGTCAATAAGGAATGACGTTTGTAGAATATGTTGTTACAAATCAGGTTTTCGTGAGAGAATTCAAATAGGAAGACACCATTTTCATTGTCAATATGAAAAATCTTTTTTCGTAACTTTAGTGTAGCTGTTAGGTAAACTTGTAACCCATTTGTTGGAAGGTGTTAGCGTATAAGGACATCCCTAAGCTTGTACAAAATTAATTTTAGGTGTAGACTTGTACCATTAATGACCTTCGTCGAGCAGCTAATAATTATACTCATGTATGTAGTGTACCGCTTGTAATTTATAGTAGATCGCGAAGGAAGTATACACTTCTCCTCGTTTGATCCGTATCAGTCGAACGTGTTTTCACGGTTTTCACGAAGCAGTCGTTTACATGCTTTGTACGTTACGTAGGGGCGACAAATTTTGTTTTTCTTTTATTTTTTTAATACCCCTTACTTCTGTTGTATATACTATTACTCCATCCTAGTTTTAAGTTGTTTTTGTAAGAAACATTTTAGCGATTGTATACAGTTAAACTTAAGAGAATTCAATTTAGGAGCAAACGTGTTAGTTTTACGTGGAGAGTTTGATGTCGCATTGTACTTCGTTCGAGAGACAGAATGTCAGAATTGTGATACTAGCCATGCTACATAGAGTTTTATCGTTAAACTGTAGAAATCGTGTCGATGATAGATACTGACAGAAGCGCGTAAAATTAGAAGAGAGCGTGTAGGGCAAATGATCTCTGATGAAAGCGTGAAGTTTATTTTATGTTGATAGGCGTTGATGTTATATGTATATTATGTATTACGGTTACGTTATATCATACGATTGTCTACGTGCTAGATTGATGTACAAATCCCCGATTTTATACAATTTGTATGAGTATTTTGTTTTAAAAATACTTCATTTCCTCTCCCCCCCGTACGACATTGAATAAAGCGCTGTCACAATATTTCAATATTCGCTGGAAAATCATTCAAACCTTGAATTACTAAATTATTAATATGAATAGTTAAATATGTCATTCGTTTGAAAGATGGGAAGACGTTTGTATACAATACAAGTCACACCATGACCGATATAAAATTGAAAATACTATAAGAAAATATTACAGCAAGGAAATATCCTGTAATATTATGAGTGGACAGACTTATTAGTATACTGGCTTTAATACTCGGCTATGCCCGAAATTTAAATTTTGATTTTATAAAAAAAATTATTTATTTATATTTTTTCGTGAAAATAGTCGCATTCATCTGGAGTAGCTAGGCACAATGAACTGTGACACATTTCGTGACAGAGTTTACCGTTCGAGGTAAAATCTATCCTTTAAACAAAGCAGATATACTACCATATGGTATTAAATAAGAAAATACTTCGTCGTGTGTTGAAGTTTTGTATTTTTATACAAGTCATATGAACATATAGGAATGTTTTTTATACCTGATCAAATAATTTGGAATTTGAAACTTTATTTAATGACCTATGTAGTTTCCTTTAATGGGAATGGTGCTGGATTTTATTAAACCATTAAAACGTGTCAAGAGTCCACAAGAATTCTTCAAAAGATTCTTTATTACTTAAAAATGGTAAAAAGTGACTTATGTATTCGTGTTCGTGAAAAATAATCATAGCATTATCAATTATGCAACATAATTAGTTCCACAAATTACACTTGTTTCGTGGATTCATGGGACTGTTTCGTGGACAGTTGAAGGTCTGAGCGAATCCAGGCATGTTGGAGAGAGAACCTATGATACGATACTTAGGAGGACTGTGTTCGTCGCTGTTGGCCATGGCTTTCTCGTATTCGGGTCTCGTTGCCGCGCACCAGGACTGTGAAATTCAGTTATGGTAATTACTTAAGGAGCCTTTGGATAATATTTGTTGAGATATCTGGTTAGCACTGGGTGATGGCGACAAAATTGACAACCTCTTCCAGAATACAGTCGCGTCGGAAAATAAGTTGACACTTTAAAATCGCATAACTTTTTTAAATTTGGAAAAAAATTATGCGATTTTAAAGAGTGTCAACTTATTTCCAGATGCGACTGTATTTCAGTTTCGAAGTTGCAGTGCTTTAAATATGAATTATCAAAAATTGGAGAGAGGCACAGAGTGTTCAAATCTTATGAGCGTTAAGTTGCGATATCTAGAAATATTTACATTTGATCTATCTCTCGTATGTCTCTAGAATATTGCGAATCATCAATTGTCTGAAGAATTCAGTCGATGAAGAAACTCCAACGCTCAGCAATTTAGAAAATATTACTTACATTCGCGAATATCAAGAAAAATAATTGATCGTGAGGAACGTTCTCCAAGCCAGGTAGTTTTGCTTGGTGTGCCTGTTTTGCTGCTTTTTGGTAAGCTGAAAAAGCTACTTGTATGCCAACCGAGTCTGCTATGTTCTCGTTCTGTGTTAAGTGGCCATCCAGCTGAAGGAAATTAAAAACAAATTTTCGAATACGAGTATCGTGAACAGAGATTATAGGATTACAATTAAATAGGAGATCATTTCATTTCGTTTGATTCATACAAAATCTGAAGCGAGTTTTTTATTATGTAATTAAGAATTCTCTGAAATTATATAAAAATACAATTCCAGGTGTTAACGAAAAAATTTACCTTAACATGATGCCCATGTTTGTCTTTGACATCAAGAGTATAATTATCGTACTGTTCTACGAAGCATTCTGCTCGTTCCTCATATTCGTCGAATACTTCTTCAGAAACCCACGCAGTTTTGTAGCCTTCTGTGTTAAACTGTATTCCTAAATGAAGTAAATCACTTGAATTGCACGTAAAAGGCGTTACAAAATAATTACAGAAGCTTTCTCTTTGAAGTTGGAGCATAGAAGTAGATAACAGAACAGTACCTTCGTTATCGAAGCTGTGCGATAACTCGTGTCCAATTACGAAGCCAGTGGTTCCATAATTAATGGCTCTGAAAGAAGAGGAATTAATCAGTGAATTCGACCGTGATTGTATGTACAAAGGTATAACGAATAAATTGTAATAATTCGAATGAAAGTTACTCTGGCAGAAGTGGCGTGAAATAAGGATCTTGTAGTTCAGCCGCTGGTATAACTAAAGAAATAAATGATCATTGATCGAAGGTTTGCTCTGTTAATAGTAAATATTACATTGATTTAATTTTATCAAAATTATCTTTCTAGAATAGTACCAAAGTATACTCACGTATGGCATTAATTGTTTGGGCATAAAATGCGTTGACTGTAATAGGATATTCCGACCATCTAAAGAATAATAATATCAAGAGTGAAGAAAATTATTTTAGTTGATAATTGGAAAGCGATTAAATTAATAAAAATAAACTCACTGTGTTTTCGCGACCGGATCTTTAAACAGTCTGATGTTTCTTATTAAATCGTTTTCTTGGCAGTTTAGAATATTTTGGAAATAATCTGAACCTATCTCGAGCTGTGAAGAGTTTATGACACGATTACGCGAATTCAAAGGATTATTAATATTTCGATTTACTTGAAATTCAGTACCCCTTCGTAGTATTCGAGTACAGCTTGAGAGTCTCTGTACCAGTCTGGGTATCCAATCAGCGTTTCAGTAGCGTTCAGTTTTTGCGCGAGAGACCTCTTGCCAGCTTTTGATATCCAATGAGCTTGTATTATACGATGTTCTAATTCCTCTCGTATTCTTTCGATCATCTCCTTCGCCTTAAAGAGTGCGAAAAAAGAAGTTGGTCAGAAAAATAAATCTCTAGCATGCATACCTTTACTTCGTTTCTGGTGATAACGTTAAACAGATTGTACCTTGTCAATAACACCGTCTGAGATGTGTTTCCTAACAAACATGTAAGAGACTGCGTCCTTCATTTGCATATTAAGCACGCAGAATTTCCATCTGCAAAATTTTAAGTTTAAATTTAGAAGTTTACAAGATTCTCAAAGCAAAGTAAATTTAAAATGTGTTATAAAATGAAAATGCATGTATTACACAAAAATTCCTAAATATACTGCAGAAAGCAAAATACTCAGTCAACATAGTACTACATAAAATGTGCAATATATGTTTTACTGCTGACACTTGAATCATCGAGTAATATATTCCATAAAATTCACATTTGAATCTCACATTCACTTTACATCTATGTACTCCTACAAATATTCCTTATTAGGAATATGCAAGGCATTCCCATCGATTTTCACTCTAATTACAAGAATATCGGTAATCATTGAGCAGTACCGTGGCATATAGTTGGAAACATGATACGACGAGAAGGACATGTTAAACTGGGTCGCCCTCATCTCCTGCGTGGTGAACGCCAGAAATTTGTCCACCATGTTCCACTGGACGTAATTCACTGCAAGGGGAAAAACCCGATAAGCAAGGATAGATTGCATATCCAGGGAGAATTTCAGCTCGTAACGGACGTCACGTAATCGTCGGAACGTTCTCAGGCATTTGATATTGAATTACTATGGCTCGCGCGGTTTGTATAATTACGGTATTACCAAGCACGCGTCGCGAAGTGTTTCCAAGTAGCCGTGCTAGCTTCTGAAGGAATTCAGGGTTGTACACCACAATCGGCTCTGACGCGTCTATGCTGACATTACCCAGCTTGAACGCGTGTTGTATTACTTCCAGGAAGTTCATCTGCAAATATTCCTCATGAGCACGTGTCGGACGCATAGTTCACGATTATTGCTATTTTTATTCTCTACCAGCCACAGCGGTGTTGCGGTAATGGATGTTTGTGGGTGAGCGTGATTACGGTAATCGGATGATCGAGTGCTCGAAGGAAACCAAAGACGGAAGAATTCATATTCATGAAAAATCTCTGATGTTTGACTTTATGAATGTTAAAAGAAGTTAATTTCAGTGTTAATTAATCCTTAGTATCATAGTGCAACACGCGTGTTACCCAAATTGAGAACATCTTGCGCGCCATTTGGGTTTTTTTTTCGTGAACTTTAAAGCGTTACTTTACTATTACCATATGTAACAACTGCCCTTAGGGCAGAAATACATCCGCAGAAATTCTACTGTGATACACCGTCTCGTATTGTTGATTACAACTCTTAATTTCGCCAGGGCCACTGAAAGTCCCGGGTAAATGCTATTTTTTTCTCTCAATTATTTCGGTTTTCCTTTTTGAATAAATTTCATGTAACGCTAGTGTAACATTCTGCAAAACCGAACATTGGCTTCACATTATAATACATAGGTACTTATATCCATATTTGTTCATTTATATAAAAAATTGGTACACTTGTGACGTCCCACTATTTTTCGCGCGGTACCATTCTAAAGTCTCTATCACAAATATTAAAATCACTCCACCAAAGTCCTTCAAACTCAACTCTTACCCCTTTTCCCCAATCGCTGATCACCTTGACGATGTACCTTAGCGGTCCCCATCTCAAGATGGTCGGTACGAAACCTCCTTCACTTATTCGCCCTGCGATGCACGAATTCCCTCCTCATACTAAATCTAAACAAGTCCTTCGCCTCAAAAACTTCTTAAATCGAGACCACGTCTCACCCCTTTTCTATAAACCCTCCAAGTCAAGACCACAAGTACCCCTTTCCTGTTAAAACACCCAAAATCCATTCGATGGGTTGAGTATCTCCGTTACACAGTCATAACAACCTCGGAAGGATAATTGCGACGAATATTTGGTGTACGTGACAGAAATACGTCTAATAATAGACGCACCTTTATAAAAAGCCCCGAAGTCCTACTGCGACTTATTTCTTAAATGTGTCAAGGCCGTTACCGCGCGTACCCCCGCAACAACCTTATAAATACGAGGGGACCGAGACAGAAGCGCTTTCGACAAACTCTTTCGACGAAATCAAGAAGAGAATTATCTACTATTTCAACAAAGTTTATTTAAAACAGTGTTCATCACCATCATAAATCATTGTAAGCAATTATAATTACCATTTATACTACTGCATATCACCATCATCCATATTATCTTATATTATTATTATTCTTTACTGCTTTTTTTATTAATTTGTATTATCAATGCTTATTGCGATCATATTATTTGTCTTATCAACGCTTATCGCGATCATAATATTTTGTATTCTTAACGCTTATTGTATTTCATATTATTTTGCATTCTAAAGCTTATTGCTTTTCACAATATTTTGTATTCTTAACGCTTACTGTATTTCATATTATTTTGCATTCTAAAGCTTATCGCGATCATAATATTTTGTATTCTTAACGCTTACTGTATTTCATATTATTTTGCATTCTAAAGCTTATTGCTTTTCATAATATTTTGTATTCTTAACGCTTCTTCTATTCCATAATATTTTGTATTATTACGCTTATTGTTTTATATAATTTCGTTGACTTATTTCCATGTGTTTCATGTTCATATTCTTATATCGACATATTTATAGAAATTTTATGTGCAAGTGCTTAACGACCAACGCATTTTCATGTTAATATTGCTATAAACATTGCCTGTGCACATATTCAGGCTTGAAGCTAATAAACATCTTTGCTTTAAATCACGCTTCGAACTACTGTGTCTATTCTTCGGTTACGAAGACTCCAAACCAGCTGATCTCGGTTTGCGAACGCGAAAGTGCTTGTAGGGTTTACTAACGTTTTTTGCATGGGCCGTGTACAGCCGTATGCCTAGGCAGATTTCGCGGGCCAAACCAAAAGAAGTGTCCTCCGGGTGTGTATTCACCTTTTAAACCTTCCCTGGTCGATTAGAGTGTTGGATTTAAGATTCGCTCCAGATCTCCCCACTAGCTTCAATGTGCTGAATTCAAGATTCGCGCCTGACTCTCCTCCAAAAACCCCAGAGTGCTGGATTCTAAGATTCGCGCCTGACTCTCCTCCAAAACCCCAGAGTGCTGGATTCTAAGATTCGCGCCTGACTCTCCTTCAAAAACCCCAGAGTGCTGGATTTCAGATTCGCACCTGACTCTCCTTCAAAAACCTTCAGAGTACTGGATTTCAGATTCGCACCTGACTTTTCTTCAAAAACCATCAGAGGAACCATCTAGGAATTTTTTGCATATGTTTACGACGAAGCGTGGCCAAAAAATGCACCGATAAGAACTTTTCTGGGTAAAATAAAAAAATCATGATACTAAGGGTTAAGATAGGGTTGTGGAGTTTAAGAAGGACATAGTGAATGACTGATGTTGTAATATAGAAGAGCTTTTGGAACTGTTGGTAAAATGTTTTCCATTTGCCATTATTATTCTGCCATTGCTCTCAAGGTCGAAAGAAATTATCAAAGTGCAAATCACCTCATAGTTCATATATTTTACGTTACAACTATGCAGAAGAATCGTTGATGTCATGAATAATCGCGATTAAAGAATGCAATTACATTGAGGAATGTAAGTACTTTTTTTACACGAGAAAAATGCAAAGTGTGTGAAGAGACAGGGACTATAATCTCAAAGCAGTAATCTTACCTTTGCTGTGGAAACCGTACCACCAGAACTATTGTACCATTTTTGTAATTCCTCGATAGTCATTTGTTTATAGTTGTCACTAGTCGCGTGTGGTTCTTTCTCATCTTCAAGGATCTGTGGATAAAACCTTGTATTTTCACTTACTTGTTTCTATTGCCACGTTTCGTGTCGCTTTAGTAGGAAAAATTCTTACTTTTAATAGTTCGACCTCGAAAGACATCATTTTAGATACGTCATGAGCTAATTGATGTCGATTCAAAGTGTACCCTTTCGCCGTTGCAAAAGCTTGAATTATACGAAGGATGCCAAGTGCGTATTGATGGCTATCGTTGTACACTTTAGTTAAATCTCTCTTATTTGCCACGGGATATTCAGTGTCTTGATCTACCTGCAATGACAGAGTGTTTTGATAGCGTCGTACGATTTATTATTTCTCAGAAGACCTGTAGTGGTTCATTCACACCGAATTGGAAATTTTTAAGACCCTTTTGGAATTGGAAATAAATTTTAAGACCCTTTTTCTAGCGAAACGTAAAGTTCAGTAATATTTATTACAGCAACGAATTGGGGACTGTGAATTTAAAAATATCAAATTCAAAATGTTTTAATGATCAAAAATTAGGAATTTAGTAAATAAAATCTGTGTCTTTAAGAATTGACAATTTTTCTATGTGCTTTGAAAGATAAACAAATTTACGAAAAGCTTATGAAATGGATAAAAAGATTACTTTCAAATTTTAAATTTATGGAATTTGACACAATTTCGTATTATTTCCCAAATAATTAGTTGGGAATATTATTTGCTGTTAAAACTCTGAATTTCTATATAACTTAATTATGGCATTTCCATATTTTTCCAATTTGATCGACGAAAATTTTAAATTCAGTGGATTTGTAGCTTACTACGAGCATGTATCGTTTCGTATCGTTTTGATCGAGTTCGAAATCAAGGTTGTAGAAAGCACTGTTGCCTATCAATGTCACGTAGTACTTATCAAGTTTTTGCCAAGACACTTTATTAGGATCCCACTTTTCCAGTGGCATTGCCACAGGCCATCCGCCTGTACGATCCAGGATGTCTAAGATTGGTTGAATACCTCGTGTCTCAATTGAATCTGTAAGAACATTAAAAAACAACTTTTTACTGTACAAACCAAGACAGAATTGGCTATACGTAACTAGACATATTAAAGTTGCTAGAAATATTAACTGCTAAACTACATACTATAACATATCTTTCTTAGAGGAAAAACATACTGCATCGCCCATAGTTAATGGAACAAAATAGAATTCTAACTTTAGAAGTTCAGTTGCACAGTGCATACTAATATATTTAGTAATAATTTTATTCTACAAAGACACGTGTGCACTTTTCATTATCATGTCACAGAAATCGATATTAGGCAGAATAGAATTATTCTTTCGGTCGTTCAGTATTTATGTCTCTTAATGATAAAAGAAATATTCTTCTTACATGAGTTACTATTAATAAACGTGATATATTATTATTTGTAATTCACAGTACGAAATTTGGGAAAGCAAACATACACTTTGCATAACACACAGAATTATTTTCCTTAAAGTTATATTCACTAATAATTATAAATGGTGTATGCTACCATTAGAAGTGGAAATTGGTATCACAGTCTTTCGCGTCCGCGACTTCAGTTTCCTTACCTATGTCCATGCAAGAACGATAAAGTTTCCTCGCTAATTTGACAGGTGGAATATCATCAGGTCTATCGTGCTCCTCGAGGACATCTTGAAAAAGAAGATCCAAGAACAAGTGAATACATGCATGACCATAAATTCTCACGAATAACAATACTTTTGTGCTTTGAATTTCGTGAAGCACATTGTGAAAATAACATCGCGTGCTTGCCTTTAATACGATGATAAGTCCTTTCCATCACGATCTGGTCTTCAGACCATTCGACTTCGTTGTCTGGTATCGGATTATGCTTCTTCCACGATCCACAAGCGTATTTGTAGAAATTCTTGCACGGATCCACGGAGGTGTCCCTGCTTTGTAGAATTTTCTTCGCTGCGTTACACAAGTATGATTTAAGTAAAAACATCTTCTACCATTCTTTAAATTATTCACTGCCATAACATTCACGAGACTTGAAAATCTCAATAAATCAGTATCATGAAAATTAAATTTCATTTTGAATATCCAATGTGACAAACTTGCATGTGTTCGTTAAAAAATATTATAGAATCTGCAGATGCTTCTCTAGATAAATAAAGTAAACTTATTTCACGATTCCTTTATCCAAACACATTTGTAATCTTGTTTAATTATAAGTCAGAATTCTTACTACATTTCATAGTTACACTCATCGTCCCATTTTATCATAATTTGCAATACAAATCACTATTACAATATTCCAGTAATCATTGGCAATTCAAGTGCGCCTATGTATATGGATCGAAACTGCATGATAAATGGATAAACTAATCATTAATAATTCACTGTCTGTTTAATACACAAAACTGGTCGAGTAAGTGTTCAAATCCCTCGAGTTCTTTCGTATTCGCGGATCGAGAGTCGTTCACGGAAATGACCGTCAATTTCAAGAGGCATCTCAACGTAATGCACGATGATCTTTCAGTTTTATAAATTTCCACAAGTGTCTTACGTTATCTACGTCTTTGCTGACCATGCAGCTCGACATCCTGCGGGACCAAAAATTCCTCTTTTCCATTTGCCCTGTTCTATATCGCGCCCGATAACGTATCACTCCGAGCAGACCAGCTCTTACATAATCCGATGCATTTGCAAGAAAATTGCAACTTATGTAAATGTTACGTCACAAGCGTAAACGTACCGATCGCATTGCAGTACGCCGTTTCACAGACACTCTGCTCCCGATAGCCGTGATAGTTGGGCTCCACGTCTGAATCGGTGTCGTTCATCGTGTCCAATATCCTCCAGATTATTGAAAACGATAACGAACTTGGCATCGCCGTTACCGCTGTCAACTGACACCTGTAGGAAAGCAAAGAGCGTTTGGCTGAATGAATTATTCGTCGCGCGTGCCAAACTACGGTTCAGAAAAATATGCTTCGCTACATGGTCCCCTGAATTTGAAATTGAATTGAAATTAAAATTGAAACCATGCAATAATAATACCCATATACTTCTCACTACATTTTGATGAATTATATATTAATTTTGATGAATACATTAGGCACTTGCATCGGGAGTCTAAAATAAATATTTCCACAAATTACTTAGCTTTATCAGCATTAATTAAGTCAGGAACTTGGAAGCAGTCTGAGTTTACTCCCTAATGACCTTGTTATCGATAGTGATTCATTGCCAGGAGAATGCAGGTGTATGTACAGAAATGTGAAATGTGTTACGGAGAGTCGAAGTGTTGTTATAGATTCGAGATTGTTGGTTTGTTGAAGATCGCGCGTCGGCACTTACAGTAGAGATAGGAGCAGCATGCTCGCGGAAGCAGTGAGATCCTGGACTGAACTATCCGTGGGAGCAATGTGGCTATCCAAAAGTAGCGGAGTCGCCGTCTTTTTCTATCGGACGCGGCCAGCGTGTTTCTTTTCGAATTCGCCGAAGCCAATCGCTACGCGCAGTTAATTCGCGAATAGTGTTTTATGAAATGAATCAGATATCGCGAACCACGTGCGATGTAATTCATTTCCTGGTTGTCGCGCACCGACATCCGAGTAAAACGACTGAATTTGCTGCTTGCAGGATCCTTTGAATAATGTTAGTAACGTGTCAGGTTTTTGTGCGATGTGATAATAATTTGCGAGACGAGCTGAGAATTTTGAGTTGAGAAGAATCTGCGATTTGCCTCGTTAGGCAAAGTTTAGAAGCTTACTATTTTATGTAATACACTCACTGTTTTTTGTTTTTCTTTATGATTCTTCTTAATGTAGAGGTATTTAATTTGGTATGATTGTTAGAAATTTAATTGTAAAACGATGTGGCCTCGCATTAGAGGGAAATTATGATATTAGTTTTAAGGGGGCCACAGGGTAATTGTCCGAAAATTGAAAGTATCTTTGGAAATTTATTCAAAGTAAAATACTCGATGAATCTTTTTGAAATTTCCAGGATTTTTTCGTTGTATATTTTGAGTTATACGATTTTTTTTTTAAATTTATTTAAATCAGATTACTATTTTTTACTGCCACTTATTAATTGACTTAGTTTTCCGCATCACTAGAGTTACCTAACCCCTTAAATACCTAATAAAAAGTCCTGAAAGATTCAACAGGATCCGTTACGTAGTTTGCTTTTCATAAATTTCCAAAGATACCTTTACTGTTCTCCCTTAATCGTTAAATGAAGTGTTTTGGTTCCTTGCAACAAAGAAGACATGTGTAGTATACCCAGGGAAATTTGATTGAATAATTATTTATTTTTGAAAGTAGTGTTTTGAATTTTTGCAAGTACCTCTTTTACGTGGATGAAAATTATACGTACATATTGATGACGCGGTGCATATTGAATAGACTGAACACATGCTAAATGATGAGTAATATTGAATAAATTGTTCATTTCAATGAATAATTGATGCAGAACTCTAATTATCTGACATTAACTCTGAAGACTACAATTCTTTTTTATTAAAGTTTGGTCGCTTACCTAAGAGACATAATGTTCCATTCCATGTACAAGAATGCATTTCGTGGTGTGTGTATTTCGTTGTCAAAGTAGCGAGCAAGAGCAATTCTTTTCTACTTTAGAAAATTTTCTTTGGCAATGGAGTCGCCTGAAAATAGTTCTTGAAGACTCAAAGTCCATTATTCTTAATTACAAGCTTGAGTAGTCTTCCGTTAATAAATTTAATTTTCTAGGTAAATTCAATTCAGAATAAGTGTGAACACATGCAGACAGAAGAAGAGTCAGAGAGAGTTTCCTTGTTTTTTAAGTTATTGAAATTTGATAAACATAAAGTCGTATAATTTCAATTATAAATGAAGACAACTATGTATTAGTTCGTTCGATTGTAAATTTTATACTTTAATCTTTCTTCAGAGCTCAGGATTTTCAGGTGATCCTTTCCATACCCATGGCCTTTCACCCATTCATCTGCCTAAATAGGTGCTACTACTTTGGTAGAGGGAGGCGATGGGTCACGATGAACATATGTTATAGGATTTTAATAACACTATTCGGCCGCTGACATTATGATAGTGTATCGTGCACGACGGAAATTCCACTTGCGCGCGCGCATGTGTGTGGTTAAACCGTGGAATTTTCGACGTTTTCAAACATTTTAAAATTACCGTAACTTGTGATGATAATATCTAATTATCCACTTCGTGCATATTCCATGCTGCATTCACGTGCATAGTGCTAATAAAATTAAATATTCTATGAAATAGGGGAGAGGTGCCATAAAAGGGACAGGTCTTAAAAGGGACAAATTGAATTGCCAAAATTCTAAACGCATTACACATGCAAGTTATTTTCCTGTTTATAACAACACTAGTGCCCAGTCATTTGACGTAAACTTCACTGCGGTCTCACTTGCAACAGAGTAGTAATCCGCGATTGATGTTTTTCGGCAGTAAAAGTAAAATTTTCGTTGATTTTCTGTCGTTTTCTGAGAACAAGATATATGTAAACTGTTGAACTATTATATCATTAAAACATCCTGTATTATTATAGTATCTATAATTTTTTGTGTTGCCTTTGTATATTATTTATAGATAATTAAACTATGTTTACCAGTTTGGTAAAAGTGAGTACAACTTACATTTCTGGTAACTGTGTACATTTAACGTTGGCAAATGTGTACATTTAGCGGTAAACATAGAGATAAGAAGGTCTTCTTAGAAACTGTATTTATATTTATATTAAAAAAATGTGTACATCTACCGATTTTATACTTTTACCGTAACATATATATACGTCTGACCACGAACAACTGCTCCACTTATTCTACTTCCATGCTGCAGTAGAACAGTGAAATATTGAAACATTTTCCCTATCCCGCTCAATCAAAATAGTGGACACGTGAATAAATTCCACGCTACAGTTCCTTTAGAGTTTAGCGCATTTCCACATATTCCATTAATATGTAAAATTCAAACACATTGGCAATATCATATTCAAACTATACACTCGATACGTGCTATTCAAGAATAAAAACCACGTTCCACATGCAATCGGTTTAATCCAATCTCCAGCCAAATATTCCCAAGAATAAACAATGAAAGCGCAAAAATGCAGTGCAGAACATTCCGAAAGTCTGTTACCTGTGGCGCAAAGGCGCGCAGGGTATCGTGCCGGCGATTGCTGCAATCGATCCGCGCGCCAATCTCGTGCACGCAGTTCCTTACTGTGTCACGCCAGCTGTTTGGCGCTGGCGGCGCGACCAAGTGTCAAGTTCGTCGAGCAGGTGGTGCTCGCGTGCCAGCGAATCCGTAATGGCGTGCGACGGCTAGGAAAAGGGCAACAACGCGCACGAGTGCTCGGCTTTTCGTCTGTTTTAAAAACGTGAGAGTGCGTCGGTGCGTGCGTGGCGTGACGGTATCGCGAAAATGACATCGTCGTCGGGCGCCCTGCCGTCGTATCAGCGGTTCGTGAACGGTGTACCGGCCACCCTGTTCTCGAGACGGTCGTTCCGTCCCCGCGAGAAGTATCTGATCTTCTTGGTGTTTTTGTCGTTCGGTATCGTGTGTTTCGGCACGTTCTTCTTCCTGCCGGACTTCCGTTCGGGCACAGGAGGCGCCGCGGTGAACAGTGTCTACCGTGTGTACCAGCACATGCAGAAAGCGGGACCGGAGCTGCTGATACCGGCGCCACCACGTCTGCCAGGGGGCCTTAAGGGCCCACTGGCCCATCCGAACCTCGTGCCACCAGGACACGAGGGGGCTGATCATCAGGACGTTCATCTTATCCAGGACAAGCAGAAGCTGCAGGTCCGCGAGTGTGTCGCTCAATGACGTTGGCGTTTCACTCCGATTCCGACGCTCTCGAACCTCCTAGCCGTGCGGAAGCGTGCGTCATCTGTCACCGACCCGTGTGACAAACGGAGAACGGTTGTCACACGCTCTGACACACGTTCGGCGCCCGACCAAGCGAGCCTCTCTTATTTTCCTTTCGTCCGGTCGGACCGTATGTACCTTCAGCTGTTACATGCCCTCCCAGGCCCGTTTGTTTACATACGCCATCGTGACGTGCCCCGGGCACACGTGTGCACACATAACGGTTTCGAGAATTCGCACGGCTCGAGCCACATAATTCGTTTCCATTTCACCAGACTACCGCGTGTCCGTGCTTCTCCCCTTTCGTGCTTTTTCCAACTATCGACGACCGTCGACTACACATTTTCGCGCACGGACGCGCGTGAAGTGCGCCTACTTACCGACACAGAGCAGCGTGGCGCCCTGTCACGCTCGATTTCGCGGGATCGATCCTGTCGATCGAATTCGATCGCTTATGGATCATTTCGAGAGGTTGATTTAGTAGTTATGGCGCCCATTTTTGGCTGGCTCGGTCGTTAGTGTAGCTTGTCGCGATGACATAATTGATGGAACGGAAGCGAATCGTTTTTAAGTACATTTCGCGTGGTTAATATTTAAAGTACGATCTGAGAATTGAAAGTGTTGCTCGTGCAGATTGCATTTATCTTTCGTGGGGGCTGCCGCCAAATTGGAACGCATCGCGTCGTTCTGAGCTCGAACGGTAGAAGTAGACCGAAGTGCGCGCGTTGCGAAATGTAACTGTGCGAACCTTGTTGACCGCGATCGAATTATCTAATTTTTCGTTGGACTGCGGCCCGGCCGTGCTTCACTCCTGAGAACGAATTTTATCAACGGCAATAGACTTCGGCCCTAAAATTTCAGAGCACCATTTCCGACGCATCGACGCGACCCTCGTTGAGACACTTCACTCGTGCCGACCTATATACACGGTGTCCCTCGACAAGCGTCGTATGAAGCGCTATTAAACGGCTGGAGTATGTAAGAATATCTAAGAGCATTTTCCTTCATTAGTTTTCATGCACAATCATTTTCGTAAATTTGTCAGGATTATTTAGTTATCATTTTGTGTTTTTGTAACGAAGTCACATCTTTCGTTAGTCTAATTAGGATATGGAAATTAATAAGTACAATTAGTGAATATGCTAATAGAAATAATTATTTATATGGTCAGTTTATTGTAGATAAATCTTGGAGGAGGGATTAAACTTTGAAAAAAAATTGGGAAGTTGTGAATTTCTTTTTGTTTTGGTTTACACTACTTAATTCTGCATAAAAAATTTTGAAGGAAATTATTGTCATGATTTCCCGTATTTTCTATCGTTTAGCGAGTATGTTCTATAGACGTTGTTTGGAGACACTGTGTATACAAGAGGGCGGGAAAATTTATCGATCGTTAGGTGTACTTATCTCGATTGATTCACAACATAGGAACGTAGTATGCGTATTAGTAGAATAACAATGTTTAGTCGACAGTAATGGACATCAATATACATAACTGATTGTGAGACATAGGTTAACATGGGAAAAATATTTTAGCAATGAACGTAATAGAATTGAGTCATAGGACTCATGGGCCATTTGCATAATTGTGGCGTTACATACAAAATTAAGAAGGCTTCGAAATGCAAATGTGAAACTTAATTTCTGGATATTCAATATTATTTGTACTCCAAAATTTTTTTTCTCAAAGATACTTGATTATTTTTGCAAATGTGGAAGTCTATTAGTTCGTACTTCATTTGTGTAATATTCTCTAAACCTTCAATGTATTTTAAAAAGTTGCTACATGGTTTTTTAAATCTTATGAAATAGAAGATAGAAAAATTGCTTGATTGATATCGTGTTCTAAATAAAGGACAAAAATATTTCAATGTTTTCTCGTACCATTTAGCAACTAGTTAATACTTTCTAAATATTTCACTTTGGTATCGAAATCCTTCAATCTTACTTCTATATTTCTGGCAGTTAGAGCAACAACGGACCCACCCACGTTTTTTTCGAAATTGAATTAGTAGCATAACGTATTCCAATAGGCTTTACTAACCATATGAAAGAGGAAATTTTTTTTTTAATGTGGGGTCCGTTGTTGCTCTGATTGCCTCATTTAATACCAGAACAATACAAAAATGCAATGCTAAAATTTTGCATTTAACCCATGAGCCACCAAATATCGCATCCTTCAATTTCGTTTCAATGATTCATCATTTCTACGCAATTCTTTAATTTCCCAATTTCGTTCTGTTTTCGCAAAATGTAAATCATAACGCTTGCAATCGATCGAGGAGGTGATAACGTCGAAGTTAATAGAACGTTACAATTCACAACGAGAAAGCGAGGGTACATATGTATATCGTTTCATCAGGGACGCTAATTAACGATGACGAGCGTGAGATTGCAGTTCAATTTACGAACTGATAGTGCACGCGCTCGCGAATTGCACCATTCTCGCATTTATTCCACGTTCGCGCCCCTTTGTCACCGTGAAATAATAGAATTTATCGGTGATTTACATTTAGTCGCTTCACAGGCATACGTTTGCAAATGTTTGGCCTTGCAAAATGTGTCCGAGCGCAAACTTAGTTTACATCGTTATCGACAACGATAGCTGCAAGCTCGGATAGATTTGCATTTTAACACGTGCAGTTGAAGCTTTTTAAAGAATAAATTTTAATGTTCAACAAACGGCTGTCATTAACAGTGATTGTTTTTTAAATGGAAATCACAATACGTGCTGTCCAACGTTTATCATTTTTCAGGACATTTTCGTGATTTCCATTCGAAATAGAAATATGTTGTGACTTTATTTTACATTAAGTATATGAAATAGCTTACCGACTTGCCTAGATTGGAAGTTTTGTAGAATTTTCATGCCAATTCTATCACAAAGATGAAACGAAAATTAAATGGCTTCAGGAGTTTCATTTTACAATCGGGTAACCGTTTGGGAATTTAGTTTCGTTGGAAGTTTGTTGAATATTAATTTCGAAGTTTTTGTGGAGCTGTCAGAACTGTTTCGTTATTTAATTACGCTTGACAATTAATCGAGCCACGTATACAGAGTTAATTTGGCCTCATTTTGTAATTCCACGAAGTATTGGCTGACAAAGAATCATTCGTGAAACAGAAATTGACTGTCTAAATGTCTATGATATTTAAAAATATTCACCCATCATTAATTTAGTTTGATACCAATTTCAAGATTTTCCAAGGAATAAAATACTATGCTAATCACCTAAAGAGACTACCACAACATACTGGCGAAGTTGCTAATTGCCTGACAGATATTAATACAAAGATTTTCAATATATTATTGCCCCAAACTAATTATTATTTTCAATAGCTTGATTCCTAGTAAACTAAATAAGTACAGCCACCAAAAACCGATCCAAACGCGGATGTTATAGGGTAAACCAACCACTAATTGACCGCATACCAATGAATGACAATTAGGGAAAGAAATGTCAATTATAAATTTAAAAATTATTATATGTTTATAAATGGAGTGTAGTTGCACATTTAATAGCCCATATTTTTAGTTACTCGTATTAAACAAACATTAATAAGTATAATTCTTATTAAAAGTATTCGGTCATTTACTGGGCTTCTCATTTAACAATCCGGTCATTCACTGGTTGGTTTACCCTATGCCGTTATGGGTCTTTGAATTCGCCGTTGGCTGTCCGAGATTTAATTCAATTCATTCGAGCCACTGTATCGCGATGGATTATTGTACATGGGGGATCTCGAGGGGTTCGCATTACGCAAACTGTATTTCGCAATCGGTCCGTATTAAATGGTAACGACAATACGTGGACCACGGACCGATCGGAACTTCGTATCCGTAACACTTTCGATCGACAGTTGGATTGAACAACGAACAACGTCGATTTGGCAATTCACAGGCATTGTCGATAAAATGATACTTATTACATAAAAAACTACACATCTTTTTGATAACATAATACTTTGATGCGTATAATATCCTTAACCCCAATTATTTAATTTATTTCATGCGTGCTCAGCGGATAGTGAGATTACTAAGGTACATTTGGTAAACCAATTCTGCTATTTTTTTTTTATTGGCCACAGGTTTATTACTTATGGTTATGAAGATCAGTGCGCAGTACCTGATAAGCAGATTACAAGTGTTAAATAGGGAATTTAGAGAAGTATTTTTGTTATTGTTCACTAGCAGCATTAATAAATAGGTGAAAAACGTACCTATGAGATACTTTTACCCATTTATAATTAAATATTGTAACGTGTGCAATAATCAGTACGCAATATCATCTGCCTGTATTGTGAATAATACAAAATTTAATGCAACAGCTTATTCTGGGATATAAGCAGAATTCTTCCGATGGCATCAATTTTGCGTAATGATCGTCGTTATATATGACATTCTCTTCGACCTTTAAATTTTGCCACGTGAATGTTCGTGTCGTTTTCAGATTCCACGAAGTTACGCATAATTTTAATAAATCAAGCAGGGAAGTAACGAGTAGAGAGAACTGGTTGATTTAATAGTGGAATCGAAATTGCTACTATACTGTATTAGTATTTCGCATGATCGTTGATAAATATCGATTAAAGAGCAAATATTAAGTAAGGCGTGTTAGATAAGTAGTGCGACTCTAACTAGATACGCAGTAAAAATCGGCGCCATTATCGATCGCGATATCAATTTCTGATATAATCGATATCAGGTCTGAAATAATCGATTGCACCATGTCACTTTTTTCGCAGATATCTATCTATCGCTAATTTAATTGATAGTAGATATCAATTAAGCACAACCTTATTAACAAAAGCGACGTTAACCAGTGATTATCTAAGTAGACGATAGTTATTAGTGGACCAATGACATAAATAGCTATTATGAACAGAAATGTCAGTTAAGATAAGTACATAATTGTCTTGTTATTCATGAATGCAATTACAACAGACAAAAATACTTCTATAAAATAGGCGAACATAATTAGGGCAAATACTTTTACGAGAAAAGATTAAGATAGCAACTAGGAATAAAATTTCCATCAGTAATAGCTTGCGGATATAATTCCTTAATTAGTAAAGTAAAACTACAGTATATACTCACTAAAGAGTGAAAGTAGAAGATTAATAAGAATCAGTTCACCTTACTACAATAAATTCTGTAATAGAAAGAAAAATGAACCGCAACTAAAGATTAAATCTCTTCTCACCACAACGTACTAAATACATAAGCGATGAGTTAGCACTCCACGCTTATGCAGTAAATGTACGCTTCTTTGCAAATTACAGTGAAAAGAAGTGTGCATAGGTACCTAGAATTTATCTGGTGTTATATGAGTAATTCAAAAGAGGAATCATTCCTTATATACCGAATTCGAAATTGAAATAGCACCTGGGAAAAGAAGTCCCAGCAAAGATAAGTAACGAGTTAGCAAAGAATGCGATTTTTCCACTGAGAAATACGAATTTTATCCTGCCATTCCTCGCGAACGATCCTACCCACAAGTTTTAGCGCGCTTTGCAGAAATAAGTTTCCGCGTCAGGCGCACGACGTTGGCACAGTAGGGCGCGAGAACGTTTAATCGTGGCGCAGGCGAAAGTAAAGAGGTGATGGAAGCGACAATTCGCTTTTCTTTCGCGAAATCACGCCTTCTAAAGCGGCTAGGTGGTCGAGGGTAATCGCGGCTTTCTTCGGCCGCGGCCAAAGCGAAAGAGGCGGGTTTACGTCCAGCCGAGATTGCATTCGGATGGTGGTATTCAGAGAAACGCGCTGGTCTGAGCTTCTCGAGCTAGACGAGGAAATTTGATTTTCACAGCGTAGTCGGGGCCACCTCGTTGGGCAGCCCTAAGCGCGGCGAGAATTTTGTATGAAACGAGCGTAACGGAGGCTGAAGAGAGATAGAATAGAAAATGGGTATCTGAAGGGAGGGACGTGCATAATTGAAAAGATTGTATTGTAAGCGTGGGAATGTCTCGAAATGAATGGAATCGTTTGTTGAATAAATGGGAACGTTCATGCTCTGAAGAGATTGTGTCGCTAATTACTGACCTCTCCAGCTCTAGCATCCTGAACCTTGAATTAGTTGACTTAGTTCATATTAATTCCGCTTCAAAAGAAGCATTTTTATCATTTCACCTTGCAAAACGGTGGAGTAGCTAGTTGCGTTGGATATTTTTGATAATTTAGTACAGAACTTAGCAGCACGCGAAATCAGATACCCATTTCTTCTCGCGTCATTTGTCTGATGATCTTTTCGTGGATTTTACGCCTTTGCAATCGGTATCCTTATATAATCGTCGAGTAGATGATTATTCCTTAATGGAAGTAAAGCTACAGTAAATCCTCATCAAAGAGTGAATGTAGAGGATTAATAAGAATCAGTACATATGACTAAAATAAATTCTTTAATAGAAAGAAAAAATGAACCGCAACTAGAAATTAAATCTCTTCCCACCGCAATGTTCTAAATACATAAGCGATAAGTTAGCATTCCACGCTTATTCAGTGTACTTGCGTTAGAAATAGAAAAAACGCAAAGGCTGTGGGAAAAGTTGAATTTTATTATTATATAACGTGAGCATATTTCTTTATGTATAGTAAATTCAAATATACAGAGTGTTTCACTAACTCTTTATTCTAAGGAGTTTTTATGAATGTATTCGAGACATTGGAGTAGGTAATTCTTTTCAATCTTCATCGTATGAAAGACCCTTTCATTTCGTATACATTTTTCCACTTTATTCTAACAGAATAATCACTCAAATTTTCTCCTTTTTCTTCAATACTCTATTCAGAGATTTCTTTAAAACCAACTTACACTTTCGTTAGAAAAAAAAATCAAAGCTTTCCCCTAATTAATTCTCTAATCTCCAAGAATCTTTGAATACCAACGTAATAATTTCCACAGTGTCCAATATCTGCATCTCACATAATATAATTTCATTCTCGACCAAGGCACACAGCAAGTCAATCGATTGCAAAGGGCGAAATATCTTTCTACCTCGTTCATAAATCATAAACGCCAACGAACGCGCGATGAGATCCGAGTTCCATGAAAATCACCATCCAACAATCTCGAGCCGCGATACGATATGGGCGCGAATTTCAGGCGAAGATCGACGAGGAGTACCAGCAGCAGAAGACACTGGAAAAGCCGGAAGTGAATGGTGATTCGCGTGTGCGTGCGAGTAGTTCGTCCTCCATCGTCCACCGGAAGGACGATGTCGTGGAGACGGTGCCCCCCGCGCCGGCGGATAAACTTCCTTTGACGGTCGGTGGAGAGGACAAGGACCCCGTTGCCAGGGAGCGCAGGGACAAGGTGAAAGAGGTGAGTCTTGCTTTCCAATCTCGTATATTTACACGCGCTTACGAGTACGTTGTTACGTGCCACGGCCTTTGGTGTTCGAGCGGCGCGTTTTAGACAGCCAAATTCTGATTAGGGGTATCCCACAGTTGTTAGACTATCAGAATCTGTTGTAATTACGTATAGAAAGGAGGCTCGCCGTGCTCGCAACAGTCAATTATTTTTGTTTAATTATCTAAATACCTTATCGGAAGGATAAGGGGTATATTTTGGGATCGTCGGTGCTCTAGTCCCATACGGGACTTTTCAAAGGAATCAGACAGACCCAACACCCCCCTCGTTAGGAAAGTCACCAGCTGACGTAGGAAGCAGCGCTGGGGTCCAGGACTACATATACCGATTGCCTTGGAAGCGTCTTTTGGTCACTTTACTCCCTGGACGACGCCAGCCTGTCTTCCCATGCTTCGTGTCTTTAGACATATTGCTATATAACGACGTGCTTCTCTCGATGTTTGAAAACGGACTGAAACAGAGGGATTCTCCAAGGCATTACTGACCGTATAACGGTCTTCTGCCGAATACATGGGAATATAGATAGAATAGCTTTCAGAAGGAAAAGGGGACCCCTTTCAACAATAGAAATTTCAGGTAAGGGGACCTCAGGTCAATAAGCGTACCCCAGGTTGTTCATTCATACAGGGACGCACCGCGCGATACGGTATCCCTGCGCACCGCTTCCGCTCGCTTCAAGATGCTATAACTTCGTTACTATTTCGAATTTTTCTATAAGCTTTGGAGAGTACGTTTTCAAGGTCCAAATATTTGGAGAAATGCAAAAAAAAAAATCCATTTTTTCGACCCCAAAAAGCAGAACCCCCCCTTAACTTCACCCCCGAGAATAACAGTGTTGCAAGTCAGCAATACGTAGTGCCTTCCATTGAGAAATGAAAACTTGAAGGATGCCACTTGATCAAAGAAGAAGAAGAGTCAATTTTCCAAATTAGGTACTTGCCTGACACCATTCTCATTTCTAGAAACTCGCTCAACCCCACCATCAGTTATTCAATCATCATTCCAAACTATCGTCGAAAGGTAAACCCTCCATAACGCCGTGTAACTTTACGGTAACATAAGATCTGTGGTTTATATTGCAGATGCTAATGCACAAAACTTCCATATTCAACTATTCTATCAAAGGAATCACAAACCTTTATATTTCAATAAGATCTGTGGTTTATATTGCAGATGCTAATGCACAAAACTTCCATATTCAACTATTCTATCAAAGGAATCACAAACCTTTATATTTCAATAAGATGTTTATATAATGAAACTGAAATGTACCTGTTAATTTATATGCAATCTTTAATATCTATTATGTAATGTTGTAAAATATTAAATTACCTTAAAAATAAAATAACAGATATTGACGTTTCGATTGCACGAAATCGTATGAAATACTGTATAGAATTACATGATAGGGTTTATATCGAGAAAAACAAACACTCTTCCCGTCCCCCTATCGCAGCGGTGGCCACATCGGGCCATTTGGGAGTAAGGTCTCCATGATGTTTACCGTAGCCGCGCGGAAGGGGAGCTCGAAAACCAATAGTAACGTGGGCAACGGTCAGGTCCCGCGTTTGGGATGTACCAGTTATTCCTTGGAAATTACCACGACCAATCGCATGCAGTTCAAATTGTGGGTATACTGCATTCCATATGAGAGCATACCGACGCCCCTACCGATTTGCGACCGATCTGCACAGCTCCCACTACTACCCACAATTTGAACTGCATGCGATTGGTCGTGGTAATTTCCAAGGAATAACTGGTACATCCCAAACGGGCAGGGAAAACTGTAGGTCTGTTAAACAAATAATGTTGCATCGAACCATCTGCAAAGCTCGAAAATGAGTTCTCGGATGAAATGGCAATTAATTCGCCTGGTTGAACACAAATATCGTAGGGCGACATCACCCTCGAAATGTTTCTCGCTAAAAGGGGTTTGGTTCCTATAAATACCACCAATAAATTACATGGAGATCAGTTCCACGCTGACCGTTCACTAGGACGGACGTATTGACGACGACTGCGTGTGTTTAAATTTTTGTTTTTACCGTGACCCTTTAAAGTAGTGCAAGTGCGTATATAAGTGATCGCGAGTGAGTAACACTTTTAATAGTTGCGGAAACAGCGGAAACGCTGCTTTCCCGCGGCAACAATTTGAATACCTCTATAGATGAAGGCTCTTATAGCCAAAAAAACCTAATACAAAAGACCTCTGACTACAGGAGTCTTTTAACTGATTCTACTAACTCAGGGTTGACTAACTAATTGGAGACATTTCTGGTTGTTTTCGTAAGATTTTGTATTATTCTTAATTATTAGCCGCTGTATCTACCGCGGGATTACTGAATACGATTTCTGTGAGGGTCTCAGTACTATGCTGACTTGTTGTTTCTGTAGCATTGGTCTTCCTTTTTAAGTTTTCGAACAGCCTGCTGAATCTGTTTTTGATACTCCGATCCGTAAGGAGAGGGTAGATATCAAAGATCATCTCCCTTAATTTCGCAATGTCAGTAGTGTACTGGATAGCTATTTCATATGGATTGCTTGCTCCGAAAACACTTTCTAGAAATGATTGTAACTGGGTAAAGTTTAAAATGTAGTAGTCTGATTTACCTTCGATTTCTGCTCTCGCTGGCTCGATCAGTTCCCCTATAGGTCTGCTAGTTGTTTTTTTGATTCATCACGTTTGATCTTTTTCTTTGTCTTTTTTTGGTTTTTGTGAAGTGTCCTACTACATGCTACATTGTTTTTATTCGTGGGGACATCTTCTTCGCTTGTATCTTCATATTCAGTGGTCTGGGTACACGATTTATCGGAAATATGTACCACGCTTTTAGTAGGGTTAGTTTCAGTCGATAACGGTCGTTTTCTGTTTGTAGGTTTCATACTTTCTGAATCCATGCCTTCTGTAGCGAAGTCCTGAGTTGTACTTATTGCAGTGGTTTCCACTTGTACAGAATCGTTTAGTGTGGAAGTCAATGTTTCATTACTACTCTTATGTGTTGTATGTCTACAGTTTTTGTGTGTTAAACACCCTCTTAAAGGTGTTAACCAGCAAACAACAATTACGTACCATAAACTAATACCTATGTAGGAATTAGTTCGATCATATATGAGTTACTCCATAGAATCATATATGATCGAATTAATTCCTACACATTAGTTTATGGTATGTAATTGTTGTTTGCTGGTTAACACCTTTAAGAGTGTGTTTAACACACCATATTAGTAAGAATGTTTGGTTACTGTACACTGTATATCCCCTAATTTTGAATTTCGGGTTTTTTTTTAAATATGTTTATGAATGTCAACGGTATTCAACCTTTTTCACCTTCTATACTGCATTCCACATTAGAGCATACCGATTTCGCGCAGGCCCGACCCTCAGGAGGCGTTGGTACGCTCGACTCCCCACTGAACCGCCTATGTTTCTCTCCGTCGCACGACCTTCTACTTACTCTCTCTGTTAACTTTTCGCGCACTGTTTACGTTGACAACGGTCAGGTCCCGCGTTTGGGATGTACCAGTTATTCCTTGGAAATTACCACGACCAATCGCATGCAGTTCAAATTGTGGGTATATAAAAGCAGATGTTTTGTTCACGGTTTACCGCAGTCTTATTCCAACCGACTCGCGAGTCACACGTTGCCAGAGCACTGTGACTAATTTCAATAGCATACGCAGTATTTTATATATGTTTCTAACTTTCCTTTGAAGATGATCTAAACCAAGATCGAAACGTCGGAACCTTATATATATAATTAATTCAATTGCAAATAGCTTTGAAGTATTATTTTAATTTATTAAAATAATAAGTGTTTTAATCTGACCGCTCCAGTGCGCCGATACTATGGTAGTTAGTTCTTACGGTCGAAATTTTATTTAAAATTCTTTAGAATGAATGGCGAAACAAATACATCAACAATTAAGGAAAGTTTTGTCTCGTCTATAACAAGATTGCACGGACCTGAAACCTTAAGGATTGCACGGACCTGAAACCTTAAAAATTCTCAAGGATTTATCAACCAGTAGATCCAACCTCGTCAAGATAAGTAATAGAAAAATATTCTTACTTAAATGTAGAACTAGTAATATTATTCCTAAATTCATTTCAAACAACTTTAAGAATAATTCTAACATGTTTATTGTTTCCGTTACGGCATCTAGTAAGTTGTTGAATTTACAAAATAGATTTAAAAAAAAAACGTAACACACCCCTCGATATTGATCAACTCGGCGTCGCGACGTCACACATACTCAGTTCAATATAAACGTGGCGCGCGAATTTAATTCACTCCAACAAAAGTCACCAGCTGACGTAGGAAGCAGCGCTGGGGTCCAGGACCAGTCTCCTGGGCGGTGCTCGAACCCGAGTGGATCTCCGCGGAATCCGATGATCCTCCGTGTTTTCCGGGTCCCCGTGATGGGAACCATTATCCTCCCGGGATGGGACTGGATAGATTGGATACATCTAAAATTGCATAAGTCAATGAATGGTCACTAATATGACTGGCGTCGTATACACCACACGAAAGTACCCTTAGATCTAGAGACGCGGTAGCGTCTCGACGCCAAGTACATGGAAAGCACCCTGTATATATGTCGCTCGCCGCACGCGTCGGAAATTCCCGGGCCCGGGCTGCAGAAGGTCACGTTGTCCCTACTGTCGCTACGCGGCTCAGCGCAACGTGACTGGCACGCGCGAGGCGATTCCGCTGAATCGCCGTTTACGGAGTAAAGCGACGCGCGGACAGCAAGCACGGAAAAGGGCCAGAAGGGCCCATGTAACAATATATATGTATATTTTAAAGGGTTCCCCCCTCTTTTACCAACGGGTAATTACATCTAGACACCGTCCTCTGTATAGGTGTGTCCATTTTTCTTGATTTAATTCAAAATATTCTTCAATGCACTCTGTACATTGACTCGCAGCCTTTACAGTGGCTATTAATATATTACATTTGAAGCACCTCGATGCTAGAACTGCAGTCGTATAAAAGCACATACAATGCCACCCTCCTTCTTCATAGTATTCTTTTTCTCCTTCTGATGTCTCATCGAAACAATTCATACAAATTCGCACTTCATCCAATGTATATACTCGTATTATTGATTTGATTACACAATACATTGCCATGAGCTCACGATAGGCTTCTGGGTGATTATGGGGGAGGACTCTGTCTATTGGACCATAAAATTCAAGGTCCTCTTCCTCGAACCCTTCCACTGGGGGCTTCATGTCTGTAATAATTATAAATCCAAGTGATTTATACCAGATTTAATTTACTTTAATTTTGTCTGGATATATACATATAGTAAGAATATAAGAATATAAGTATTTAAATGATTATTATTTAAGTTTATTAATGAAAAAAGAAAGGGCAGTTTTGGGGTTTGTTACATCTCGCCGCCCAGGGTAATCTCTCGTCCTCGAGAGATAGGGTTTTGGGGTTTGGCATTTTCAAAAGGATCAAGGGGAGAGCTTGGGCTGTCCATTTCTTCGTCCATGTATTGGAATTTTTGGACTTCCTCGTCATCCACCATTGGTAATCTTTTTCCTGTAGTTGTAGGTGGTGCATGTCCAGAGCCAAAGAGAAATATATATTTCCAGCTTCTTTGTCGAGGGTCAGAGGGGGATAATTTAATGTAGTCGCACCAATTAGTTTCTAGTGTATCTATCTTACTTAATTCTCGCCACTGAGTTTTAATTTTTTTGTTTTTTATTCTTTTACTACCCGCACGGCGATGCGTCATTATAATAACGATTTCGGAATTTAGAATTATGATAATTTTTACTATCGCTTGCTAAATGATCTATATCGGCTGCTGTCGATTACTATTCTGCGCGTGATATTGATTGTACTCGTATTGTTCTCCCATCTCCTCGACCTGTTCTCTCGCGACCCAAATTTTTTCTTCCCTATTGACATGATTGAGACGGAGATTCACTGCGCAGTTGAATAGGAAAATAAATTTTACGATTTTATTATTTTGTGATCACCATTGGGTGATCACATTTATTGCGTGCCCCTGTCGTATTATATCGTCATCTTCACCTCCTTCATCAAAATTGAAATACATTTCGATGCATACATTTTACCTTACTTACAGTTCGACGGTCCGCTACAGGTCCCATAGTGGCGGGCGCCGCCCATATGGCGCAGGCCGTCGCAGCCGTCGCGCGGCATCGCCGTCACCATCTACATCCATGTACGATATATTCTAGAACACAGATACAAACGGTGATATAATAACGATACATTAAACATAATAAATATCAAACGTGCAAAACAATGTAGTGTACTACACACTTGCGGAGGCGGTGGCGACGGGTTCCGCGGTGATGACCGGGGCGGTGATTCGCTCGACCCCTGGGGCGACGGGGGTGATGGGGGCGGTGATTCGCTCGACCCCTGGGGCGACGGGGGTGATGGGGGCGGTGAGAGATTTTGCCCCCAGTCACTCGACCACGTAGGTGTCGGCGGCGGCGAGCCCCAGACGCTCAACCATTCTGGTGACGCTGATGGCGAGTCCTAGAATATAGGAACCCAAGATATAATATTGACACGACCATTGTCCTAAAAATGCCTACAAAATTTTGAATATTATTTTCACATTTCCAGAATATTGGCTTTATATTTTCTGAATATTTCTTTTATATTCCATGAATATTTAGTTCATATTTTCTAAACATTTATTTCACATTCTCAGTATGTGTATATAATATTTAGAATCAACATTTTTTTCATATTAAAAAGTGTGGCTAAAAAAAATATTTGTTTAATATTTGGAAAAAATATTTAAAAAATATTTTGTGCTACTAGGGTCTATTCTATACCTACCTCGTCTGTGGTACAGGTCTCATAGTGGCGGGCGCCGCCCATATGGCGCAGGCCGTCGCAGCCGTCAACTTGAGGTGGTTGGTCATCTGGGGGATGTGTTTATATTTGTTTCTAGACGTGGAAATGTGATTGAAAAAAAGAAAGTAATTTTTTTCAAAAAGAATGTAATTTTTTTCAATCACATCACCACGTGCTATCCACCTCGGGGCGCGAAGCGGCGAGCCGCGCATTGGAAATCCCACCTTAATGATCCCTTAAATAAAACCTATTTTTGATTTCACCCTACAAAGTCTTAGTTATGTTTTAAGACCCATTATGAAGAAACATTCTTATGATGTACCTTATGTGGATGACGAGTCGGACGATGACGACGCCGGCGACGCCCGCGATCTAAAATATGGAGCCCACCGCGTTCCAACAGGCGCCTCCTGGTGCCTCACGGGGCCGACCACCGGCTCCGGCCGCCGCATCTGCACCCCTTGGGGTGCAACCTGGAGGGCGTACGCCTCCAGGTCCGCCAGCCATGCCCTCAACATCGATAGTGGAATGTCCTAGATCACAAACACAAAGGTTGATATAACACATTAAGCATAATAAACATCAAACACACAAAACAATGCACTACATACATGTTGAGGCGACGACGGCTGTCGTATTATATCGTCATCTTCACCTCCTTCATCAAAATTGAAATACATTTCGATGCATACATTTTACCTTACTTACAGTTCGACGGTCCGCTACAGGTCCCATAGTGGCGGGCGCCGCCCATATGGCGCAGGCCGTCGCAGCCGTCGCGCGGCATCGCCGTCACCATCTACATCCATGTACGATATATTCTAGAACACAGATACAAACGGTGATATAATAACGATACATTAAACATAATAAATATCAAACGTGCAAAACAATGTAGTGTACTACACACTTGCGGAGGCGGTGGCGACGGGTTCCGCGGTGATGACCGGGGCGGTGATTCGCTCGACCCCTGGGGCGACGGGGGTGATGGGGGCGGTGATTCGCTCGACCCCTGGGGCGACGGGGGTGATGGGGGCGGTGAGAGATTTTGCCCCCAGTCACTCGACCACGTAGGTGTCGGCGGCGGCGAGCCCCAGACGCTCAACCATTCTGGTGACGCTGATGGCGAGTCCTAGAATATAGGAACCCAAGATATAATATTGACACGACCGTCTGATTTTTAATCTAACTCGAATTCAAAGGTTAAAACACGCTGTATGTTAAAATATTTTAAAGTACATACCTCTGCGTCATCCCAAGCAGGCTCCTCTTGTACAATACAATGGGGTATGTAATGCCCCATTCTACAAACAATCACAAAAAAGATGTAGAATGTTGTAGACTTTGTAGACTCTACAAAGATTTGAAGACGGTGCCGAGTCGAAGAGCTTCGGCCCTTCCGAATGATTCCTCCAGTGCTGCAGTAATACGGCCTTGGTGTGAGTGCGGTACCCACTCTATATGAGGGTTCCCAAGGTCCGTAATGTCCTGTCTGCACTGGTATAGTCCAGAGGAAGGATTCTCGTGGGAGTGGTTTGATTCCCTTAGAAAACTGTGGCACGCACCTATTAAAAGTGTCACTCACTCGCGATTACTTATATTCTAACTTGCACCACTTTAAAGAGTCACGGTCAAAACACAAATATAAATACCAGCAGTCGTTATCAATACGTCCATCCTAGTCAAGGGTCAGAGTGGAACTGATCTCCATGTAATTTATAGGTCAGGCATGGAACTAAAGTGAACGCAGCGGCCGTTTTTCAGAGGCAACGCCTCCGTTCATCACACGATCCTAGATCATTTCATCACGTTCTAGATCACAAACACAAACGTTGATATAACACATTAAGTATAATAAACATCAAACACACAAAACAATACACTACATACATGTTGAGGCGACGACGGCGACGGCTGAGGAGGAGATGGGAGCGCGGCCTCGTCCACCACGCTCGCCTGCAACATGAAAAACATATTCTAGAACACATACACCCAAACATTGATATAGTGACACATAAATAAATATATTAAATATGAACCACATACAAAACAATGCAAAGTATTACATACCTGTGGAGGCGACGACGGCTGCGGGGACTCCGGCGGCGATGGTCGCGGCGACCCCCAATCGCTCGACCATTGCGGTGAGGGCGGCGTTGGCGGCGATGGACGCGGCGACCCCCAATCGCTCGACCACCTTCTCTATAAGCACCATAAATTTCAACTCCATCCGTTTACTACTTCCATAGCTATAATTTATTGAAAAAAAGTTAGCACTTACCTTCAAACAGCTGTAAAATCTACATTTTTCAAAATTTTCAAAAATCCTTCGACATATGTTTATACATCCCTAAAGACTACAACATATTCAATTTTGAGCCACATCCGAAATGTTACTCCAAAAAGTGTCCGATTTGGCGTGGAATATCCCCTTCGCAGAATATCCCTTTCCCTCCGCAGTAAGTCCAATTCTCTCTGAACAGGATCATCTAATTGCTGCCATCTCTCCGCTTGACTGACATGGATGTGGTCACCATCATTTCGAAGATTCGCAGATTCTTCCGCCATTGTTCTGCGTCGTGCTTCTTCGTCTCGAGCAGCTTGCTCGGCTTTCCGCGCATTTTCTCCCGCTATAGTTTGCCGGACATTTGTCAGCCGACGTTCGGCCGACTGCCTGGCTTATCTCCACCTCAGCCGACACCATTGTCCTAAAAATGCCTACAAAATTTTGAATATTATTTTCACATTTCCAGAATATTGGCTTTATATTTTCTGAATATTTCTTTTATATTCCATGAATATTTAGTTCATATTTTCTAAACATTTATTTCACATTCTCAGTATGTGTATATAATATTTAGAATCAACATTTTTTTCATATTAAAAAGTGTGGCTAAAAAAAATATTTGTTTAATATTTGGAAAAAATATTTAAAAAATATTTTGTGCTACTAGGGTCTATTCTATACCTACCTCGTCTGTGGTACAGGTCTCATAGTGGCGGGCGCCGCCCATATGGCGCAGGCCGTCGCAGCCGTCAACTTGAGGTGGTTGGTCATCTGGGGGATGTGTTTATATTTGTTTCTAGACGTGGAAATGTGATTGAAAAAAAGAAAGTAATTTTTTTCAAAAAGAATGTAATTTTTTTCAATCACATCACCACGTGCTATCCACCTCGGGGCGCGAAGCGGCGAGCCGCGCATTGGAAATCCCACCTTAATGATCCCTTAAATAAAACCTATTTTTGATTTCACCCTACAAAGTCTTAGTTATGTTTTAAGACCCATTATGAAGAAACATTCTTATGATGTACCTTATGTGGATGACGAGTCGGACGATGACGACGCCGGCGACGCCCGCGATCTAAAATATGGAGCCCACCGCGTTCCAACAGGCGCCTCCTGGTGCCTCACGGGGCCGACCACCGGCTCCGGCCGCCGCATCTGCACCCCTTGGGGTGCAACCTGGAGGGCGTACGCCTCCAGGTCCGCCAGCCATGCCCTCAACATCGATAGTGGAATGTCCTAGATCACAAACACAAAGGTTGATATAACACATTAAGCATAATAAACATCAAACACACAAAACAATGCACTACATACATGTTGAGGCGACGACGGCTGTCGTATTATATCGTCATCTTCACCTCCTTCATCAAAATTGAAATACATTTCGATGCATACATTTTACCTTACTTACAGTTCGACGGTCCGCTACAGGTCCCATAGTGGCGGGCGCCGCCCATATGGCGCAGGCCGTCGCAGCCGTCGCGCGGCATCGCCGTCACCATCTACATCCATGTACGATATATTCTAGAACACAGATACAAACGGTGATATAATAACGATACATTAAACATAATAAATATCAAACGTGCAAAACAATGTAGTGTACTACACACTTGCGGAGGCGGTGGCGACGGGTTCCGCGGTGATGACCGGGGCGGTGATTCGCTCGACCCCTGGGGCGACGGGGGTGATGGGGGCGGTGATTCGCTCGACCCCTGGGGCGACGGGGGTGATGGGGGCGGTGAGAGATTTTGCCCCCAGTCACTCGACCACGTAGGTGTCGGCGGCGGCGGGGGTGATGGGGGCGGCGAGCCCCAGACGCTCAACCATTCTGGTGACGCTGATGGCGAGTCCTAGAATATAGGAACCCAAGATATAATATTGACACGACCGTCTGATTTTTAATCTAACTCGAATTCAAAGGTTAAAACACGCTGTATGTTAAAATATTTTAATGTACATACCTCTGCGTCATCCCAACTAGGCTCCTCTTGTTCAGTAGAACGTATGTAGTAGTGCCCCATATTATTATTTATTGTACAAACTATCACAAAAAAGATGTAGACTGTTGTAGACTTTGTAGACTCTACAAAGATTTGGAGACGACTGGTCTCGCTACATCTCCAGGCTCACGCATCTAAACGCATATCTTGAAATCGAGAAATGCCTAGCTTTGCAAAAAATAAGATGTTGTTCTTCGTTGACTATCCCCTTCCTGCTTGTCCTTTCGCTGACCATCCGTCGCGGACAAACCCGCGATCAAAGTCTGCGGCGGATCAAAACTGCAAATACCCACTACATACAACGAAAGCTCACAGACAAATCACGTTGGATAAATCGGTCACAGATAAAACTGCGCGTTAATGGATGAAAACCGCTAGTTTATCCGCGGATTGCATCGAAACTGTGGACTTTCATCTTGTTGAAAGTTTTCTCAGTTGTCATACAGACTTGAATGGGGTTGCACCAAACGAAATATGTTTAAACGTCGTAATAAAATATGTAATTTGTGTTGTGCTATGATTGGTATTCACATAATTGCCCAAAATTGAATATTCCAACAAATGATGAAACCAGACACAATTTGAATTTCGTACTGTTAGGTGACGCAGCGTTTCCTTTACAAGAACATATTCTAAAGCCATATCCTCAAAATAATTTAACACACCACAAAAGAATTTTTAACTATAGATTATCTAGAGCCAGGAACGTGGTAGAAAATGCATTTGGTTTATTGGCTGCACGTTTTAGAGTATTTCATACTAAGTAGTTTAGCTGTTCATCCTGAGAAGATAAATACGATAGTACTCGCTGCTTGCGTTTTACATAATTTTGTGAGGAGACACAGTTCAACATATATTACACTTGAAACTGATGCTGGAGAATGGCGGAACTGTAATGACAGTAGACTACATTCTTTAGCATCACAAATACAACGAAACGCAACAACACAAGCAAAAACGAACACTAATAATTACTGTAATTATTTTAACGAGGAAGGAAAATTACCATGGCAAGATACAATGATTAATGCTGGAAGAGCTTAGAGAATTTGTAAAAAAAAATATAAACTATATTACATTATAATACCGTTATCCTGCATTTGTTATTAAACTTATTATAGTTCAATTTTACAGTTCATTTCACATTTAATAATAATGCGTTTCTAATATGTGTATGTATATGTATATGTTTACGTACTTTTAGTTTGTAAGGGAGTTATTGTAAATTACTAATACTAAGACAATTAACATTTCTTTCGGTTTCGCAGCGCCAAGTATTTTGAATAAAATATTTATTCGTATTGAAATATTTATTTGTATAAATATAAATCTGCTTAATATTATTTAATACATTTTTTTCTTTGTATACATAGCCATTGTTATAAGTGGCGCAATTTTTTTATATCATTAATTTTGTAAAGCTATTAATTATTTTACAACAATGTTTTTAAATGGGATTCCTTTTGATGCATTAATTAAAATGTCCGCGATATGAGTAATGGAATGTATGAACACAGCATTTAAGTTGTGTCATCTTAAGCGCAGTTGGAAAGCTCCGTTATGTACTTGCAGCTCATTTTGATTTCACATATTTTTTTATATTTATTTGATTTCATGTACTTGGCGTAATTTTTTTACTTTTTTGAAGTTTTTTATGAGGATTGACACTACGTTTCACCATCGATCGACCATCTTTTTGCAAACAGAGGAATTGATGTAGGTATAGCTGAATTCGCTGGAATCCAATGCTGTTCGTTTACGCTTCAGTATCTAAACGGCACCAATTCCGAATATAAATTCAATGTTGTTCACGGTGCATAGAAGTCCTTGCATAAATGCTTTAGTTCATCGCAACAGGAAAGTAAGGATGTAAAATATTTCTGTACGCCTAACTTTTTTCGGCGCTTTTATGATATCGAGCTGTTTTCATTTTACTTTTCGGCGGATTAAACTTCTCGCGTATAGAAGTTTGCTTCAGAGTTGCATGCCCTGCACCGGGGCCCTTTTAGGGGGATTAAAATTTTTAGCAGAGTCAAAAAAACCTAAACTTCACGGCCGTTCAGCGAGGAACTTTTTTAACGGCTTTCTTAACGTCCTTTCTCTAAAGAAACTTCCATATGAAAGACACGGCAACGCGATATTTGAGGACCGCGGAGATAACGAGTAGGGGAGACCGGGGCTAAAAGTTCCGGGGGGTAAGTTGTTCCGACGGTTCTATCTTCAAAATGAAAATAGCTTTGTAGGGGAGACCGGGGCTAAAAGTTCCGATTTCGGAATCAACTCACAAAAAAAAATTATTTGAAGTACAAAGCTATTTGCATTTTGGAGATAGAACCGTTCGGAACAACTTACCCCCGGAACTTTTAGCCCCGGTCTCCCCTACTAAGTAGATAAGTTACGCGATAGCTTGAAACAGTACAAAGTCGATAATCCTTTCCCTGAAAAGTTATCATCTTATCAGTATAAAATACAAATTTCAAGACATCGAGATAGGGAGACCATGTCTATCTGTGTGCAAAACGATTAAAATGTAAAATACTAGAAACAAAACACTTTATTCTCAATTATTGTGCAAACTTTTTGCGAGCAGAAGCTGTATGCATTTCAAAATAAAAATACATAATGTTACTCGTACAATATAGAGCGTTGTTAGAGTCGCGTGGGGCGTGACGACTCGCAAAAAGTGAAAGAGAGAAAGGTGAAGGTAACCGAGAATTTTCACTGGCGAGCGATGCATTCGGTAAGACAGATTCGTTTGTCGGCCATTGTGGAGGGCTGCGACTGCAGCTGTAGCCCGAAATCATGCCATTTCCCATTCCTGCGTTCCGCTGCAACAGCAGCGGAATCCGCCGAAGAGGCATATCCGGCTTTCAGAACAGATGAGTCGACGCTCGGTGTAGTTTAATCGGTTACATGTAAACTGCGGAATCGAATTCATCGGCGTGGATGCATCGATTCCGATTCCCATTTCGCCTGGCCAGTTTCCGCTCCCCCCCCCCTCCCTCTTCTGGAATTAAACGGGGGAGGGCCGTGAAAACTTTATGACGCTAATCATGCGCGTATTCTAATCGCACGCGGCCCCAATTCGAAGCGAACGGTTTCGTTGCGTTTTAACGCGAAGCCCAGCCGCTGATCGATAGGCCATTGCTGGCAAGTTATTGGCGAAAGTAATTGAAAATGGAGATTGAGGGATTGTATAGCGTTGAAATCGAAAATGGACGATACAGGAAATCGGCATACATACTGCAGGGTTCTGCTCTTCTCTCTTTCTTTCCTAGTCAAACGGTATTCGCAAGTGAAATGGATTTCGGCTATTTTTTTTTATACAGTTTACCTCCGGAACTGCTGGGATACACTTCGTGGATCACGATTGGTATTTCGAAAGTATTTGCACGTTTTATTTCATTAATCTAGCATTCTCCGTGCAATGGGAATGTAGGTCACAGAAGTGTCTCGTTTGTTAGTTCAATTGGTATTATGCAGGGTCTTTGTGCTGTTATTGTTGAAACTTATTTAAGGTGGGATTTAAGGTAATTGATGTTTTTTAAATGGAAAGACTGAAATATAAAGAAAAAGTAAGATTTCTGTTAACAGAAATTTCAGAAACAGTCCATTTTTATGACACTTCAATGGAACATTTATTTTACACTGCATTTCTATTCATAAATTTTGCACATAGAACACAATAATTAACGTTGATAATTTCATTTTATTCATCGTCATTCTTTTAAATTAAAAGTCAAACGTGATCGATACTACAGAGATCGTTGTTAGTTTCTCCCGATCTGCTTGAACAACCTACATAAATTCTTGACTTTTATAGGAATACAAACATGAATTATTTATTTGTTCATCGCGGAAGATAATTTTCCTCTTGCGTGTAGTAGGAATAGGAAACCTAGCTTGCAAACGGCGCGATTATATTTACACGGAAGACCCACAAACTTCGCAGAGTCCATCTGTCGAATTCACACGTAGTTTCCACTTTCGGCTCGTTAATTCGCATTAATGTTTTTATTGCGGGCAAAGGGTATCGACAACGAACGCATGCCTGCGCAAATACGTATCCTCGTGTTCAGTCGGACGAATCAATTTGCCTTTTCATCTTGCCCGAGGTGTATATATTTTCAGTCAAAAATAAAAATTGTTAAAAGCTCGGCTCGAACCGCGAAACTCGGTCAATCGTTTCCCCGTGTTGATAGTTCCAAATCCGTTTATGTTCTTTTATAGTGTAGCTACAATTTGTGTAACACATCATAACTAAGTATATTGTTTTAATTGTTTTCGAGCGCGATGCTCGGTAGCACCACTCCGTGGATTAAAGTAGTGTTTTACTATATGTTCCACGTCGATCCACGCGACAAGGGTTGAATGTACGGAAAGTAGAGACTTTCTAGTTTATTTTAATCAATTGGTCGATCTGCAAAAATTTGCAAAACTATATTTTTTTAATTTTTTTCGAGCGCGACGCTCGGTAGCACCACTCCGTGGATTAAAATAGTGTTTTACTATATATATCACACCAGTGATTACATTTATTGAGTGCCCCTGTCGCAAGACATCATCGTCTTCGCCCTCCTCATCAAAATTAAAATACATCTCGATGCATTCTGGGCATCGTCTCGCGTAATATACAGTATATAAGGCTCTATTACAAAACTTGCAATCCCTGTATGCAAGGGCATAATCCTCCAAGACAAGAAGATGGTTGTAACATCTCGGGTAAAGGAGTCGCTGATTCTCCGGGAGTCTCTCATAACATTCTTGGCATACCTTTCTTTTGAATACGTCGTAACGATCTTCGCGGATAACTCCCGGCCCTTGAAGACATACTAGTCGTAACAACTTAATATATATTGTTGGGAAATTTTCAGGCAATATCCCGTCCCATGGGCCATAGTATTCTTCGTCCATGTCGGTGGGACGAAATGCACGAGAGTGAAATACTGGCATTCTGTAAAAATGAAATAGAAAATTTCGTTTTAAAAATTTCGCGAAGATAAACCAATAGCGTACGCGAGCCGGGTATTAAATAAAGCAGAAAGAAATTACAGTACAACGGAAAAGGAACTGTTAGCCATCGTGTGGGCAGTCAAACACTTCCGACCGTATGTCTATGGTACCTCATTCAAAGTAGTGACAGACCATAAGGCATTGGTATGGCTATTTAGGGTACAAGACCCAGGATCCAGACTAATAAGATGGAAAATTCTATTAGCCGAATACGACTACGAAATAATTCATAAGTCGGGAAAAAATAATACCAACGCGGACGCGCTAAGCAGGAATGTGCACACAGTGCAGAACGAGGAAGTAGAAAAAGAGAAGCCAATCGAAGTCCACGACGACGAAACCAAGCAGCAAATTCTCTACGAATACCATTGCACGCCCACAGGAGGACACCAAGGTATACAGCGTACTACGAAGCGAATAAAACAAAAATATAAATGGCCAGGTATGAATAAAGATATTGAGGAATACATACGAAAATGCAGCCTCTGTCAAAAAAATAAACTAGGTCAAAAAACTAAGGCTCCAATGGAAATCACGGATACACCTAGAGAACCCTTGGAAAAAGTAGCGCTAGATATAGTAGGACCCCTGCCGGAAAGCGAACAAGGAAATACATGTATACTGACATTTCAGGACCTTCTCACAAAATTCAGTAAGGCAATCCCTCTGCCTAATCAAGAAGCAGCAACAGTAGCCGAGGCAGTCGTCGAAAAAATTATCTGCGAATACGGAATACCTGAAAAAATCCTGACAGATCAGGGAACAAATTTCCTGAGCGAAATGTTTAAAAATATATGCAAACTACTTCGAATAACTAAACTACAAACAACCGCGTATCACCCAGAGTCGAACGGGTCGTTAGAAAGATCGCATAAAACCCTAATAGAGTACCTACGACATTACATAAATAACGATCAAACGGACTGGGATAGATGGTTACCCTACGCGATGTTCACCTACAATACAATCCCGCACACCGCGACAGGATTTACCCCCTACGAATTAATCTACGGAAGGGTGGCATCAATACCCTCCGCAATTAAAAACCCGCCTAAGCTAACTTATAATTATGACGACTACGCGCAGCAAACCAGAGAACGAATGAGAAAAGCTAACGAAATAGCCCGAGAACGACTCCGGCAAGCAAAAGAAAAATCAAAGGAAGACTACGATAAGAAAACGCGCGAAAGAGAATTTAAAATAGGCGATAAAGTTTGGCTTTATGATGAGGCGGTGCGACGCGGTAGATCTAAGAAGCTAGATAACAAATGGATAGGGCCGTATGAAATAATAGAAAAAAACTCAAAAGTTAACGTAACAATAAAAAGGGGCGTAAAACACTACGAACGCACGCGAATAGATTGAAACATTTCATTGAATAATAAAGAAGGAAAAAACAACGCCTCGGAAAACAACGAAACATAACGACGAGTCTTAAAAATACAGGTAGGCGAAAGGAACCGGCTATAAGGGAGAGTAAGAGGGGGTACACATAAATCAGGTAAAAATAAAGTTTATTGTACATATACACAAAGTGTATATATACCATAAAATACAAAAGTTACGGTTCCCACAGGCCCCAATCTTCTCCCTGTAAACAAAAAAAAAAAAAAAAAAAACACAAACAGATTAGAATTAGAACATATCCTAAGGAGAAGAGAAGAAAGGTAAAAAGAAAATTACTCACTTCCTCATCCATACGCGGCAGTCCGAACAAGCGACGCAATCCAAAAGTGTCGCAAGGAAGGGCCCATGACGGGAAACCTTCCTCCCACAAACTATGGAGGAACTCCCGGCGCACACGTCGCTCCCCCCGGAGCGAACACATCTCCCGGATAAGGATGTAACCAGCAGGGTGATGACTGGATACCTCCTGTGAAAAAAAAAAAAAAAAAAAGGGGGGACAAGGACTGACCGGGAAGGGAAGTTAAATAAAGAGTACACGAAAAAAGGAGGAAAATGAAATATATTCAAAAATACAGTGGGGGAGGGACTATTGCCCCCAGTCCTCATCTTCCAGCTAGGAAAACAACAAAAAAAAAGGGAGGACCATTAAAATCAGGACAGTAAATTGTCACACACAAAAAGGGGGGTACTCACTTCCACGTTTAGGGGAGATTACCCAAATAGCCTCCGCAGGCGGAAAATATCCGCCGATTAGCTTGGTGTTGTGCCACGAGTCTGCCATCAGCACCCTCAGTTTCAATCATCATTCCAAACTATCGTCGAAAGGTTAACCCTCCATAACGCCGTATAACTTTACGGTAACATAAGATCTGTGGTTTATATTGCAGATGCTAATGCACAAAACTTCCATATTCAACTATTCTATCAAAGGAATCACAAACCTTTATATTTCAATAAGATGTTTATATAATGAAACTGAAATGTACCTGTTAATTTATATGCAATCTTTAATATCTATTATGTAATGTTGTAAAATATTAAATTACCTTAAAAATAAAATAACAGATATTGACGTTTCGATTGCACGAAATCGTATGAAACACTGTATAGAATTACATGATAGGGTTTATATCGAGAAAAACAAACACTCTTCCCGTCCCCCTATCGCAGCGGTGGCCACATCGGGCCATTTGGGAGTAAGGTCTCCATGATGTTTACCGTAGCCGCGCGGAAGGGGGATGTCGCCCTACGATATATGTGTACACCAGGCGAATTAATTGCCATTTCGTTCGAAAACTCATTTTCGAGCTTTGCAGATGGTTCGATACAACATTATTTGTTTATCAGACTAATAAATATTTTTTACCGTTCCAGGATAAATATTTGTTCGGTCTCCCGTCAATTTTTAATATGTCTCGTATCATGAAATGCCAATAATCCGTGTCTTGGTATCAAATCCACGATCGTCAGATGCTGGTGAATATATTGTAAGTTAAACACGGGGGAGGGCGCGCAGGATGCCGCAAAAGGTTCCGTGTTTTCGACAGAAGTAAAGTAACACGTATTACGTTAAAACTGTAAGCTTTATTCGACTTTCCCGGAGAGCAGTCCGTACTACAATGCTGGTCATCGACAGGCCCCGTCGTCAGTTCTCCCAACGCTTTCCTTTTTTATGGCTCTTAGTCCTTAAGGTCTGCCCCTTAGAGAGGGGGTGACTCTTGAGGAAATGCACATGGCCTGTTTCAGCCGCTTTCCTACCTCGAATTTTCTTACAGGGTCCTGTTGGCCCTCGGACTCAGCTTATTCGGGCGGCACCCTGCTGCGAATTTGACAAAAACGAAAAAATTACGACTTGGTCGCGTCACTCCAGAGTGATTACAAATTGTTGCGTAATTACCTACTGCTGAGGAGCTGTTGTTTCTCACTCCGCTCCAGCGGGCATGATCGCGGGCGTTCGTTGTTCGTGTTGCGGCTCCCATGGCTTTGGCGCCTGTAGTACAGGGAAGGCCGGTAAGAAGCTCGAGTTGCAGTCCAAGAGCGCCCTGATGCACCCTGTGCAGTCCCCTGGTGTTGTCCATTTCAGGTGCCGGCTGCGGCACCACGCACATTTGGTTAGAGCGACTGCCCTTCCTTCTTCTGCGAGCCAGTGTACCGGGGTTCGCTGATATTCTGCGACCGCACCGTGCGGTCCCGTCCACCAACATGCTCCGCATATCGTTTCCGTTCTCCGGGTTCGATGGGTCCAAACCTGACCTTCCGTGCCGTCGAAACTCTTTTCTGCCCTTACACACAACCGCCTGTTGAAGGGCGCGTGTAGGTGTCGCGGTAGGATCACCTCCGCCAAGGAAGACCGTACGTACTTCGCGTCTTTAAATATGGGTCCTTCCATTGTTAGTTATTCGTTGTTATCCTTTCCGGGGAAAAAAAATTTTGTGACAACTGTGCCCCGCTTCGCTTAAGTGCTATCTTATATGCTATTATCCCTACCACCTAATTTTCGCAGCAGAGCGCCTCGCGAGGGTCGGTTCTTAGCCTAACGCGCGGGGGTTTTTGCTGCTATCAGCATACTATGGTCTACATATACCTACCTCGTCTGTGGTACAGGTCTCATAGTGGCGGGCGCCGCCCATATGGCGCAGGCCGTCGCAGCCGTCGCGCGGCCATCGCCGCCATCACCTGGGGATACAAACGGTGATATAATAACGATACATTAAACATAATAAATATCAAACGTGCAAAACAATGTAGTGTACTACACATTGTGTACTACACATTTTGACGACCATGAAATATGTTGTCAAGGACGTCATTCTGAACAACTTTTTCCTCTAAACTTTTTGGCGGTCGACCTTAGTTTCCGAGATAATTGCAAAAATCTTTGGTAATTATTTAGAAGTTTTCCATCCTCACCGATTTCAATGATTTTTGGATATGTTATCAAGATCAAGATTCTGAACAACATTTTCCTATACATGTTACCGTCGCACGGCAGTAGTTTCCAAGATATTCGCACAGAACATCGTCGAACGCTGTGCTGTTACGAACGCGTACGTATAGGTATATAGAATACAATGTCGACCTTTCGGTTGATTTATTCCGACGCAACGGACACAGCGATCAACTTGAGGTGGTTGGTCATCTGGGGGATGTGTTTATATTTGTTTCTAGACGTGGAAATGTGATTGAAAAAAAGAAAGTAATTTTTTTCAAAAAGAATGTAATTTTTTTCAATCACATCACCACGTGCTATCCACCTCGGGGCGCGAAGCGGCGAGCCGCGCATTGGAAATCCCACCTTAATGATCCCTTAAATAAAACCTATTTTTGATTTCACCCTACAAAGTCTTAGTTATGTTTTAAGACCCATTATGAAGAAACATTCTTATGATGTACCTTATGTGGATGACGAGTCGGACGATGACGACGACGGCGACGCCCGCGATCTAAAATATGGAGCCCACCGCGCTCCAACAGGCGCCTCCTGGTGCCTCACGGGGCCGACCACCGGCTCCGGCCGCCGCATCTGCACCCCTTGGGGTGCAACCTGGAGGGCGTACGCCTCCAGGTCCGCCAGCCATGCCCTCAACATCGATAGTGGAATGTCCTAGATCACAAACACAAACGTTGATATAACACGTTAAGCATAATAAACATCAAACACACAAAACAATGCACTACATACATGTTGAGGCGACGACGGCGACGGCGACGGCGACGGCTGAGGAGGAGATGGGAGCGCGGCCTCGTCCACCACGCTCGCCTGCAACATGAAAAACATATTCTAGAACACATACACACAAACATTGATATAGTGACACATAAATAAATATATTAAATATGAACCACATACAAAACAATGCAAAGTATTACATACCTGTGGAGGCGACGACGGCTGCGAGGACTCCGGCGGCGATGGTCGCGGCGACCCCCAATCGCTCGACCATTGCGGTGAGGGCGGCGTTGGCGGCGATGGACGCGGCGACCCCCAATCGCTCGACCACCTGGAGGATGGTGGTGATGGCCACGATGGGGGTGATGGGGGCGATGGGGGTAATTGGAGCGGTGAGCACTAGAATAACCCACAAACGCTTGATTTTAATCTCACTCGATTTAAAAAGGTTAAACGCGATAAATGTTAAAAATATTGATATGTACATACATCGGGGTCGCTCTCAGGCGCAATCCTCGTCAATCCCATCGTATTATGTAATGGTTGCGTTTCAGGGTCCCACTTTGGTTGAAGCGCACTTAAAATTGTTTACGGCTAAGGATTCATACCTGGTTCAGAAATAACCCACAAACGCTTGATTTTACCTAATCTCACTCGATTTAAAAAGGTTAAACGCGATAAATGTTAAAAATATTGATATGTACATACATCGGGGTCGCTCTCGGGCGCAATCCTCGTCAATCCCATCGTATTATGTAGGGGAAGCCCGGGCAAAGCGGCTATGTTAAGGTTTAGTGAGAAAAATAACACAGTTACAATTGAGATGAGAAATATTTTTCATTATAATAATCTTTTAAAATTAATAAGCTTTTAGATAGAATAAGGAAAAAATTAATAACTAAAACATTTAAACCTATTTACAATGAAAAACGTAAATAAGTCAATCAATCCGCTTTGCCCTACCCCCCTGGGCAAAGCGGATGTTATTAAATAGTGCATAGTTAATTTTGGCATTCGTCACAAAAGTAACTGCCAGATCCTTTATACATAGTGCAGCATTCATGGGCCCATCTGGTGCATTGGCTGCACTGTATCCAGTCTTCGGATGGGGGTCGCAGTACGGCTCAAAACATACCAAGCAGAAATATACAGTATTTTTGTTATTTTTTTTGTCGTTTTTTTTTTTTGCTGGGCAGCTACAAGTAGGGCTAGCTATTTTTACTATTTTCGTTTCCTTACTGTCGACTTTTTTAAACTTAGAAGCATTAGAGGATTAACCATCCGCTTTGCCCCCATCCGCTTTGCCCAAAGAACCCACTTGGTGGAAAATTGGAATGTTTGGTAAAAATATGAACAACAAATTAAAAATATTAACCTGTAATAGAATCTTAAGAACACAGAGATCTTATAAAAAACATTTAGTGTGGTAAATACCGATAAATATTAATAATAAAGCCACGTAGATACCTGAGCGAAATATGTAAGAAAACGCACAATTTTGGTTTATTCTTCACAAACGACGCACAACAGCAATCACGTGGTTTATTGTGTTGTCATGGCGTGGACAACTGGTCGCTTTCTCGATCAGGAAAGACTCGTGCGGCCATCTTTAATAACAAAGTCAAAAAACAGACTATGTGTAACACATCATAACTAAGTATATTGTTTTAATTGTTTTCGGGCGCGATGCTCGGTAGCACCACTCCGTGGATTAAAGTAGTGTTTTACTATATGTTCCACGTCGATCCACGCGACAAGGGTTGAATGTACGGAAAGTAGAGACTTTCTAGTTTATTTTAATCGATTGGTCGATCTGCAAAAATTTGCAAAACTATATTTTTTTAATTTTTTTCGAGCGCGACGCTCGGTAGCACCACTCCGTGGATTAAAATAGTGTTTTACTATATGTTCCACGTTGAATAAACATCAAAAAAATGGCAAATGAGAAGTGATGAAGAGAAAGCTGAAGTAAAAAGAAGGAAACATGAAGTTCAAGAAAAATTTAGAAAAGAAATGGGCTTAATTGTTGACAAGCCAAAACAAGGTTTTGGTTCAAGTAACCGTGGCCATTCTATTAATATAGAAAAATTTGAACAGTTTTGCTCCTTGACCAAGGATTTGTACTTGAGTCTATATTCATGGTATAATATGTCAGTAACCTTACATAAATTGTTTTTCCACGCAAAAAGTGTGATTAATATTCATGAAAGCGGTCAGGAGTGACACTACTTTGTACACTTTGTAAAAAGTGGAGGAATAAAAAATGTAGGTATATATTTCTAAACTTAATTAACGACTTGTAACCTAGTAGTTCGTTTTTCTTATTTCTTATGTTTGTAATAATATATTTAAAGGATTATACTCATAAATAATATTATTATTATTATTAGTGACAAAATAAAATGTGATATGAATCAGGTTTGTTTTCTAAAAATTTAAACCCCATATAAACTCAATACCGAGAAAAAATATAACAACTGTGCTCTCTCTCTCCTGCCGAGCGTCGCGCTCGAAACCAATTAAAAAAATATAGTTTTGCAAATTTTTGCAGATCGACCAATTGATTAAAATAAACTAGAAAGTCTCTACTTTCCGTACATTCAACCCTTGTCGCGTGGATCGACGTGGAACATATAGTAAAACACTATTTTAATCCACGGAGTGGTGCTACCGAGCGTCGCGCTCGAAAACAATTAAAAAAATATAGTTTTGCAAATTTTTGCAGATCGACCGATTGATTAAAATAAACTAGAAAGTCTCTACGTTCCGTACATTCAACCCTTGTCGTGTGGATCGACGTGGAACATATTGTAAAACACTATTTTAATAGCGATGCAGAGAAAACTGAGTTCATAAACCAGGTTTTATAACTTAAAAACTCAGAAATTACAGGAATAGACATAATGTTATAATTGTTAATTATATTTAATGTACAATACTGTCGTTTTGTCCCTTTTCCTTTAGTGAATTAGTCATATTTTTATATTATTGCTATTTTTAGTTAAATAATGAACTGTAATATTAATCAGATATGTTTTCTAACAATTTGGACCCCATATGAACCCAAAGCCGCCAAAAAATAATTTTGTCCAGCTAGCATGTAGTATACTCGAACCACTGTGCGTCGCCGTGCTCGCCTTTAGGTAAACATCTGTTGAGCGGTGTCGGATTGTCTAATAGGACATTTGAAATTAACCTAAAGGTGAACTCAGACGGCGAGTCTGTTAGGCAAGCGCGAGGCAGCGAGGCGACAAAGAAGTATTTTGTTTAACGCTCGAGCCGAGCCGAGCCAAGCCTTCACGCGAGCCACACTCTGAGTTCACGAGACAGGCGACAATCGAGGTAAACGACGATCTGGAGGAAGTGAACAAAGCTGAATCAAACTATAAAAAATAGCAGGAACGACGCAGACAAGAGGGAGTTAGAAGAAAGTTCGGTTGTGAGTGTCGAGACGTAAATATAGCGAGTGGCCGGTCGAGGCGCAATAATGTTAAAGTTTTACTAGACCACTAAGATGGTTTCAATAATGTGAACTTATGTTGAAATGTGAAATCAACGAACAGAAACGAAGCATACTACATATAAGAACACCAACAATACACAATAAAGATTTTATAAACAAAATTCCCATTTGATTTATAGGCGCGCATGTGGCGAGTCTCATATATATATATAAAATGAGTTCGTTTCTACAACAAATATTCATTATCGAGTACATGAAGCATCAAATAACTGGGAGAAAATTACCTTCAATACGTGATTGTTTTCAAGTGTTATTTTATAACATGAGAGTACCAAAATTAAATTTAGACGAAAGTATCACGTTAGTTCTGGAAGAATGTGTAGTGTTTTGGAAGAAAGCGAAAATTCCAACTCGACGCATACAAAAGTGTAAAGAGAAATTAAAGAAATTATATGGAGATTGGCAAAAACTCGTGAAAAATAAAAACAAGATCGGAGAAGTGTTTAGGATAAAAGAGAAAGAGTTCTCCGACAATTTAGATGATTTATTTGATGTAGCTCATCAAAATGCACTAAATATGATCAAAATTGTTGAAGATAAGCAGTTTCTAATCAAGCAAAGGGAAAAAGGCCGTCCCGGATCAATGTTAGGGGTAGATAAAAAGCATACTGGTGTCGACAAACGAAGGGGTGCTCGTCAAGAAGCAGAGAAACAAAGAATGGAAAAATATAAACACATGAGGCATTTGATGGAAAAAGGGCACATAGGCTTATGTGCCCTTTTTCCGTAAATCGTTTAAATCGACTCAGATATATGTTATATATATATATATAATATATCCAGGACATTTCTTCTCCCGCGTTTAAATTAGCTAGTTTTGTTACGTTTTGTTATGTAGCGTGTAACGGTTTCGGACGTAGCGCAACGCGTCTTACAGGATCCCGGGATTGGTTCGAATGGCGTGCGATAAAGAATTAAAATTCAAGAACAAGAATTTAACTTAAATAGTGTTTATTGTAGAAAACACCTCTAAATGATACATAAAAATGTAAATTAACGCCTTAATATTAAAGAAATTAATTAGGTTCCGACTCTAGGTCGTTACAAAAGTAAAGTTGATCGTCTTGGGTTGCGACACTAGGTCGTTACAAAAGAAATACCCGTTTGAACGATCGATTTGGAGTAATATAACTTAATTAACTATTAATAACGTTTAGTCGAATGATAGGAATTAGTTTATAGGTTATGACTCTCGGTCGATATAAGAATTGGATTGTGGATAATGACTCTCGGTCGATATAGGAGTTAGATTATGATTTAGGAATTAGCTTATAATTTTAGGAAATTGAATATGTTTAGTTTGAGAATCGTTTGAATTGTTTCGTTGTCATCAGGGGCGGTTTTGCCACCTGGAATAGTCTTGTTCCCTCGTCGCTCAGGAGTATTAGTACTAACCTGAGATTAATAATTATTAATAACTTAGCTTCAGGGACATTCCACGCCAAATCGGACACTTTTTGGAGTAACATTTCGGATGTGGTTCAAAATTGAATATGTTGTAGTCTTTAGGGATGTATAAACATATGTCGAAGGATTTTTGAAAATTTTGAAAAATGTAGATTTTACAGCTGTTTAAAGGTAAGTGCTAACTTTTTTTCAATAAATTATAGCTATGGAAGTAGTATACGGATGGAGTTGAAATTTATGGTGCTTATAGAGAAGACATTGAAGTTTTAAGAAAAAATTATTTCAATTTAAAAAAAAAATAATTTGAACCATTTCTGTACAATTATTATAAACAAATGCAGTTTTTTAACATCGGGCGCGATTTTAAAAATCTGGAAAAAAATTAGAATATAGTTCTATCCTTCCCCTTCATGGTCCAATTGTCAAAAATATGGACATTTTAATATTAGCCCTGTAAAAATTGCCGAAAGTCGACGCCGCGTGCGGGCGCACTGCCGCGGCAGGCGTGTCGTCGCCGGTAGCCTCGACGACTCCAGCGGGCGAACGTGCGTTGCTATCTGCAAACAAGGTGACTATCAACCGGCGTTATTCTAAATGATCGCCGAATATTTGCAAGATTTAAAGCGATTAATAAATATTAGTAACTCACTCTTTGTCAATGGTACTTATTGATGAAAACATTTCAGTTGCCATTGTCCAATGGAAACCACGAGAAGGTGGTGAGTTTTCTTCCATCGGGATGGGATGGGATATCATGCGAAATTGGATTAAAGATTCTACCATATCAATGAGTGTATAACGGAATGAATAACCAGATCTATAATTAATTAATTCATAACTTTTACAATTTTTGTGTTTGTACTATAGTACAAACTCATTGATATGGTAGAATCTCATAGTCTCAGAGTCTCATAGTGGCGGGCGCCGCCCATATGGCGCAGGCCGTCGCAGCCGTCGCGCGGCCATCGCCGCCATCACCTGGGGATACAAACGGTGATATAATAACGATACATTAAACATAATAAATATCAAACGTGCAAAACAATGTAGTGTACTACACATTGTGTACTACACATTTTGACGACCATGAAATATGTTGTCAAGGACGTCATTCTGAACAACTTTTTCCTCTAAACTTTTTGGCGGTCGACCTTAGTTTCCGAGATAATTGCAAAAATCTTTGGTAATTATTTAGAAGTTTTCCATCCTCACCGATTTCAATGATTTTTGGATATGTTATCAAGATCAAGATTCTGAACAACATTTTCCTATACATGTTACCGTCGCACGGCAGTAGTTTCCAAGATATTCGCACAGAACATCGTCGAACGCTGTGCTGTTACGAACGCGTACGTATAGGTATATAGAATACAATGTCGACCTTTCGGTTGATTTATTCCGACGCAACGGACACAGCGATCAACTTGAGGTGGTTGGTCATCTGGGGGATGTGTTTATATTTGTTTCTAGACGTGGAAATGTGATTGAAAAAAAGAAAGTAATTTTTTTCAAAAAGAATGTAATTTTTTTCAATCACATCACCACGTGCTATCCACCTCGGGGCGCGAAGCGGCGAGCCGCGCATTGGAAATCCCACCTTAATGATCCCTTAAATAAAACCTATTTTTGATTTCACCCTACAAAGTCTTAGTTATGTTTTAAGACCCATTATGAAGAAACATTCTTATGATGTACCTTATGTGGATGACGAGTCGGACGATGACGACGACGGCGACGCCCGCGATCTAAAATATGGAGCCCACCGCGCTCCAACAGGCGCCTCCTGGTGCCTCACGGGGCCGACCACCGGCTCCGGCCGCCGCATCTGCACCCCTTGGGGTGCAACCTGGAGGGCGTACGCCTCCAGGTCCGCCAGCCATGCCCTCAACATCGATAGTGGAATGTCCTAGATCACAAACACAAACGTTGATATAACACATTAAGCATAATAAACATCAAACACACAAAACAATGCACTACATACATGTTGAGGCGACGACGGCGACGGCGACGGCGACGGCTGAGGAGGAGATGGGAGCGCGGCCTCGTCCACCACGCTCGCCTGCAACATGAAAAACATATTCTAGAACACATACACACAAACATTGATATAGTGACACATAAATAAATATATTAAATATGAACCACATACAAAACAATGCAAAGTATTACATACCTGTGGAGGCGACGACGGCTGCGAGGACTCCGGCGGCGATGGTCGCGGCGACCCCCAATCGCTCGACCACCTAGAGGATGGTGGTGATGGCCACGATGGGGGTGATGGGGGCGATGGGGGTGATTGGAGCGGTGAGCACTAGAATAACCCACAAACGCTTGATTTTAATCTCACTCGATTTAAAAAGGTTAAACGCGATAAATGTTAAAAATATTGATATGTACTTACATCGGGGTCGCTCTCTGGTGCAATCCTGGTCAATCCCATCGTATTATGTTATGGTCGCGTTTCACTTTGCTTGAAGTGCCCTTAAGGGGGTGCTCCACTGTGAACGGTCGAAAAATAAAGCTATTTTTAAAGATTTTTTTCTCAGTAAATACAACATATGTATAAGAAACCACGTTTAAGTTTTTCGTGGATTGCACGGCTCATGCAACAGTGTGTTTGTAAACACTAGAGCCTTTCTCGCGTTCACGAACGGGAATCAGCTGTTGTGACAGCTTGATTCCGTTTGGGAATTTTCGCAAACAGATGACTAGACAAAATAACTCGTAACGTGATTTGAATAGAAATTGTTTATTCAATTTGATGCACCGTTGGTGATCTTTTACGTTATAATTATGCACTCGGGATTTAGCATTTAGTACATGATATTCATTATATACACTGGTTATTGAAACGTATGAGTATGAATATGAATTACATGTGAATAAGTAATAATCAATAGTTATTGAAAGAAATAATATGTAATCGCAATAAGCGTAAACAAGACAATGCAATAAGCAGTAACTAAGGTAAATAATATGAAATCGCTACAAGCGTAGACAAGAAAATGCAATAAACAGTAAATAAAGTAAATAATATGAAATAGCAATAAGCATAGACACGAAAATGCAATAAGCAGTAAATAAAGTAAATGATATGAAATAGCAATAATATGAAATAGCAATAATATGAAATAGCAATAATATGAAATAGCAATAATATGAAATAGCAATAATAATACAAAATTATGGTATGAGGATGATATGCAATGTAAAATGGTATGGTTATTAATGCTTACAATGAGTTTCGAGATGATTATAACACTAAATATAAACTTTCTTGTTTTAACAATGATCTGTGGTCGAATTGTTATCGTTGAAAGAGGACTTCTGTCTCGGTCCCCTCGTATTTATAAGGACGTTGCGGGGGTACGCGCGGTAGCGGCCTTGACACAGTTAATAAGTGGGTCACGGTAGGACTTCCGGGGTTTTTATAAACGGTATAACTATTAATAGACATATTTATGTCACGTACGCCAAATATGTGTCGCAGTTAGATTTTTGGGGTTTTATGACTGTGAATGGTGATACTCAACCCATCGAATGGATTTTGGTCGTTTTAACAGGAAAGGGGTATTTGTGGTTTTGATTTGGAGGGTCGTAGAGAAGGGGTGAGACGTGGTCTCGATTTAAGAAGAGTTTGGGGCGAGGGACTTGTTTAGATTTAGTTTGAGGAGGGAATTTGTGCCTCGTTGGGCGAATTAAGCGAAGGAGGTTTCGTACCGACCATCTTGAGATGGGGACCGCTAAGGTACATCGTCAAGGTGATCAGCGATTGGGGAAAAGGGGTAAGAGTTGAGTTTGAAGGACTTTTTGGTGGAGTGATAACGTGATTTATGATAGAAATTTAGAATAAGACCGCGCGAAAAATATTGGGACGTCACAAAAGCTCTAAACATCTACGTTGTAATCTCGAGTACGAGGCATGAAGTATAATTATAGATCAAACGAACTTACCTGAGTGAAATTCGATCGTAATTATACGATTACCTCGTTCGAGATGATTACAATGTTGTATCGCTACTTGTTGCCAGTCATCGCCACTTCACTGATACGCACTTGCACTACTTTAAAAGGTAATGGTCAAACCAAAAATATAAATACCTACTCACCGTCAATTCGACTGTTCTATGCAGCGGTCAGCGTCGAACTGATCTCCATGTAATTTGTTGGTGGTATTTATAGGGACCAAATCCCTTTTAGCGAGAAAAATTTCGAGGGGGATGTCGCCCTACGATATATGTGTACACCAGGCGAATTAATTGTACAGTCCTCATCTTCCAGCTAGGAAAACAACAAAAAAAAAAGGGAGGACCATTAAAATCAGGACAGTAAATTGTCACACACAAAAAGGGGGGTACTCACTTCCACGTTTAGGGGAGATTACCCAAATAGCCTCCGCAGGCGGAAAATATCCGCCGATTAGCTTGGTGTTGTGCCACGAGTCTGCCATCAGCACCCTCAGTTTCAATCATCATTCCAAACTATCGTCGAAAGGTTAACCCTCCATAACGCCGTATAACTTTACGGTAATATAAGATCTGTGGTTTATATTGCAGATGCTAATGCACAAAACTTCCATATTCAACTATTCTATCAAAGAAATCACAAACCTTTATATTTCAATAAGATGTTTATATAATGAAACTGAAATGTACCTGTTAATTTATATGCAATCTTTAATATCTATTATGTAATGTTGTAAAATATTAAATTACCTTAAAAATAAAATAACAGATATTGACGTTTCGATTGCACGAAATCGTATGAAACACTGTATAGAATTACATGATAGGGTTTATATCGAGAAAAACAAACACTCTTCCCGTCCCCCTATCGCAGCGGTGGCCACATCGGGCCATTTGGGAGTAAGGTCTCCATGATGTTTACCGTAGCCGCGCGGAAGGGGGATGTCGCCCTACGATATATGTGTACACCAGGCGAATTAATTGCCATTTCGTTCGAAAACTCATTTTCGAGCTTTGCAGATGGTTCGATACAACATTATTTGTTTATCAGACTAATAAATATTTTTTACCGTTCCAGGATAAATATTTGTTCGGTCTCCCGTCAATTTTTAATATTGTTACGTGCCGCGGCCTTTCGTGTTCGAGCGGCGCGTTTTAGACAGCCAAATTCTGATTAGGGGTATCCCACAGTCGTTGGACTATCAGAATTTGTTGTATTGCGTATAGAATGGCATGGAGGCTCACCGCACTCGTAACAGTCAATTATTTTATTTAATTATTTAAATACCTTATCGGAAGGATAAGGGGTAAATTTAGGGATCGTTGGTGCTCTAGTCCCATACGGGTCTTTTCAATGGAATCAGATAGGTAATGAAAGAGTAGAATTTAATGAATTATAAAGCTTTTAATGTTGAAATATTGAAGGAATCGAAAGAACATAATAAAATATGGAAATATTCAATGCATCATTTTACAAAATAACAATCAGAGATAACTCCTGACTAGGGGAATCCCACAATGCTTTGATTGTCAGAAGTTGTCATTACATACGAATGAATATTAACAAATATAATATACAGAAAGAGATAAAAAGTGCAACTCACCAGACAGTCACAATAATATAAATGACAATATAATTTGGATTCCCTTTTTGTGCTTGGATAATTCTGAGCGTTGGTATACCTGAATCAGAAAGAGGAGTAAGACGCGAACACGCACACACTTGATTATGGATAAGATACACGCAAATTGAACTATGAAGCGGATAACAATAATTCTTAGTGAACGAAATGAATGAAAATTTAAATTAAATCGTTAATTGAATAGATATATATTTTGTAAGCAAGGTTTAGTAGATTTTGTTTCGCAAAGTTGAGTCTTTCACGCGGTTACACAGTAGACCGGAGAACTCTATCTCTAAAACACTTGCGGACCCAGCGACACGCACCTCACGATTTATCGTCACAGAGTGTCGCAGCTTCACGCTCTCGGCAGCGACCAGAGTGGGTCCGTACCAAAAATGCTTACGCTGCATTTTATCGCTCGGTCGCGTCACCATGGGCCCGTCTACTTAGCGAGACGATGTGTGCGTGTTCATGCCTACGAATCGGACTCTGATTCAAATTTATAATTGATTTCTACGGAATATACGTACGCACGGAAAACCACGACATCACACAGTACAATTTCACACATATTGAGACTTTTCCTGAATGTTCATGAATTCATATACACAACTTCTGACTAGGGTGATCCCACAGTCCTTGAACTATCAAAAATTGTGTTACGTATCCAATTTTAGTAACAATTTTTAATTAAATAATAATTCACGCTAGCGACAAAACCGTGGGAAGACGCGTTTCCCTGCACCGGATGTAGGGTATACAATTCCGTCAGTCTTCTAAGAAGTGATCCAGTCTGCGCATTCCTGCTGTAGCCGTTACTGGTTATGTTACAATGTTTAACGCGGCGGTCAGAGGTGCTCTCAACGAGGGTTCTCCCACAATGCTGCAAGGCATTATTGAAATACATCCCCGCCGCTTACACAGAACGAATTCGGCACAACAGGAGAACCACTGGTCTTTTCGAACGCGACTATCTGGTGAGAACGCCGCTGCGTCAGCACCGCCTTATCTGTATCGCGGGACGGCAATACGTCGAGACGGCGACGCTCCAAGAAAGGGAATTTTGTTCTATCAAAAATATTAATGGGCAGGAATATGATCAACGAGGGATTTCCCATAACGCTAGGCGTTGTTGATCAATACCCTGACCCAAAAAAGAAAAATTTTACGTTCCGAACGTAACAATATGTCTCGTATCATGAAATGCCAATAATCCGTGTCTTGGTATCAAATCCACGATCGTCAGATGCTGGTGAATATATTTTATCAGTTACATTATCTTGAGTTATTGTTTATTGTCACGTTCACGTTCCTGTCACGGTTTATAATCATATGCGAAAATTATTCCAATATACTAACGGAAGTACAGTCACGTGTTTAATTCAGTAAAACGTGCACTTCATCTACTGTCTTCATCGAGTATTAACTTCACCCCCGAGAATAACAGTGTTGCAAGTCAGCAATACGTAGTGCCTTCCATTGAGAAATGAAAACTTGAAAGATGCCACTTGATCAAAGAAGAAGAAGAGTCAATTTTCCAAATTAGGTACTTGCCTGACACCATTCTCATTTCTAGAAACTCGCTCAACCCCACTATCAGTTATTCAATCATCATTCCAAACTATCGTCGAAAGGTTAACCCTCCATAACGCCGTGTAACTTTACGGTAACATAAGATCTGTGGTTTATATTGCAGATGCTAATGCACAAAACTTCCATATTCAACTATTCTATCAAAGGAATCACAAACCTTTATATTTCAATAAGATGTTTATATAATGAAACTGAAATGTACCTGTTAATTTATATGCAATCTTTAATATCTATTATGTAATGTTGTAAAATATTAAATTACCTTAAAAATAAAATAACAGATATTGACGTTTCGATTGCACGAAATCGTATGAAATACTGTATAGAATTACATGATAGGGTTTATATCGAGAAAAACAAACACTCTTCCCGTCCCCCTATCGCAGCGGTGGCCACATCGGGCCATTTGGGAGTAAGGTCTCCATGATGTTTACCGTAGCCGCGCGGAAGGGGAGCTCGAAAACCAATAGTAACGTGGGCAACGGTCAGGTCCCGCGTTTGGGATGTACCAGTTATTCCTTGGAAATTACCACGACCAATCGCATGCAGTTCAAATTGTGGGTATACTGCATTCCATATGAGAGCATACCGACGCCCCCACCGATTTGCGACCGATCTGCACAGCTCCCACTACTACCCACAATTTGAACTGCATGCGATTGGTCGTGGTAATTTCCAAGGAATAACTGGTACATCCCAAACGCGCGACCTGACCGTTGTCAACGTAAACAGTTCGCGAAAAGTTAACAGAGAGAGTAAGTAGAAGGTCGTGCGACGGAGAAAAACATAGGCGGTTCATTGGGGAGTCGAGCGTACCAACGCCTCCTGAGGGTTGTGCCTGCGCGAAATCCGTATGCTCTAATGTGGAATGCATCTGCACCCCTTGGGGTGCAACCTGGAGGGCATACGCCTCCAGGTCCGCCAGCCATGCCCTCAACATCGATAGTGGAATGTCCTAGATCACAAACACAAACGTTGATATAACACATTAAGCATAATAAACATCAAACACACAAAACAATGCACTACATACATGTTGAGGCGACGACGGCGACGGCGACGGCGACGGCTGAGGAGGAGATGGGGGCGCGGCCTCGTCCACCACGCTCGCCTGCAACATGAAAAACATATTCTAGAACACATACACACAAACATTGATATAATGACACATAAATAAATATATTAAATATGAACCACATATAAAACAATGCAAAGTATTACATACCTGTGGAGGCGGCGACGGCTGCGGAGACTCCGGCGGCGACGCCCGCGATCTAAAATATGGAGCCCACCGCGTTCCAACAGGCGCCTCCTGGTGCCTCACGGGGCCGACCACCGGCTCCGGCCGCCGCATCTGCACCCCTTGGGGTGCAACCTGGAGGGCGTACGCCTCCAGGTCCGCCAGCCATGCCCTCAACATCGATAGTGGAATGTCCTAGATCACAAACACAAACGTTGATATAACACATTAAGCATAATAAACATCAAACACACAAAACAATGCACTACATACATGTTGAGGCGACGACGGTGACGGCGACGGCGACGGCTGAGGAGGAGATGGGAGCGCGGCCTCGTCCACCACGCTCGCCTGCAACATGAAAAACATATTCTAGAACACATACACACAAACATTGATATAGTGACACATAAATAAATATATTAAATATGAACCACATACAAAACAATGCAAAGTATTACATACCTGTGGAGGCGACGACGGCTGCGGGGACTCCGGCGGCGATGGTCGCGGCGACCCCCAATCGCTCGACCATTGCGGTGAGGGCGGCGTTGGCGGCGATGGACGCGGCGACCCCCAATCGCTCGACCACCTGGAGGATGGTGGTGATGGCCACGATGGGGGTGATGGGGGCGATGGGGGTGATGGGGGCGATGGGGGTGATTGGAGCGGTGAGCACTAGAATAACCCACAAACGCTTGATTTTAATCTCACTCGATTTAAAAAGGTTAAACGCGATAAATGTTAAAAATGTTGATATGTACTTACATCGGGGTCGCTCTCAGGCGCAATCCTCGTCAATCCCATCGTATTATGTAGGGGAAGCCCGGGCAAAGCGGCTATGTTAAGGTTTAGTGAGAAAATTTTTTGTGATCACCATTGGGTGATCACATTTATTGCGTGCCCCTGTCGTATTATATCGTCATCTTCACCTCCTTCATCAAAATTGAAATACATTTCGATGCATACATTTTACCTTACTTACAGTTCGACGGTCCGCTACAGGTCCCATAGTGGCGGGCGCCGCCCATATGGCGCAGGCCGTCGCAGCCGTCGCGCGGCATCGCCGTCACCATCTACATCCATGTACGATATATTCTTTTACTTTTTTGAAGTTTTTTATGAGGATTGACACTACGTTTCACCATCGATCGACCATCTTTTTGCAAACAGAGGAATTGATGTAGGTATAGCTGAATTCGCTGGAATCCAATGCTGTTCGTTTACGCTTCAGTATCTAAACGGCACCAATTCCGAATATAAATTCAATGTTGTTCACGGTGCATAGAAGTCCTTGCATAAATGCTTTAGTTCATCGCAACAGGAAAGTAAGGATGTAAAATATTTCTGTACGCCTAACTTTTTTCGGCGCTTTTATGATATCGAGCTGTTTTCATTTTACTTTTCGGCGGATTAAACTTCTCGCGTATAGAAGTTTGCTTCAGAGTTGCATGCCCTGCACCGGGGCCCTTTTAGGGGGATTAAAATTTTTAGCAGAGTCAAAAAAACCTAAACTTCACGGCCGTTCAGCGAGGAACTTTTTTAACGGCTTTCTTAACGTCCTTTCTCTAAAGAAACTTCCATATGAAAGACACGGCAACGCGATATTTGAGGACCGCGGAGATAACGAGTAGGGGAGACCGGGGCTAAAAGTTCCGGGGGGTAAGTTGTTCCGACGGTTCTATCTTCAAAATGAAAATAGCTTTGTAGGGGAGACCGGGGCTAAAAGTTCCGATTTCGGAATCAACTCACAAAAAAAATTATTTGAAGTACAAAGCTATTTGCATTTTGGAGATAGAACCGTTCGGAACAACTTACCCCCGGAACTTTTAGCCCCGGTCTCCCCTACTACTTAATCCTTTAAGTGTTCGTCCCACTTACAATTTTTATTAAATTGTATTAATATTTTCAATTTCTGGACTGTTGGACATTTAGGAAGTAGTATCCTACAGTCAGTAGATTTCGATAGGAGAAAGTTCATTTTCGGGCCGAATGTCCCCTACTATACCTATTCCGACCACTGTGCGTTGTCATTCCTCACCGTGTTCCCGTGTTTGGGACGCGTGTAAAAATGACGTTACGCGTCTGGAAATTGCGTTTCATGGATATCAATGCACCACGGCAGAGGAAAATTGCGGTACATTCAACGGGCGAAATATTCCGAAATAGGTTGGTGGATGTAACGCGCTGAGGTTGTCGTGCATGCAACCGGTGAACGGCTCCTCGCTTGAAATTAGATTGCACTCACGTTACTCGCGGCAAAAGTTCACGGCGCCGCGCGGTTAACGGTTCCGCCGTGTTCCTGCCTAGGTCAGGCATACGTGCTGCATGCTCGCGTCGATGTCGAAATCGAGTTTGCGTGCCACGCATCTTGAATATCCTCACGACCCCGTGTGTCGGGCTGTTCAGCCTCGGCTCGGATCTGGCTGACGGGCACGCGACTCTTCAATACGCTCGATTCAATCGCGAATTTGGAAATAGAAGTTCTATGGGCGTCAAATGGCCAGCTTTGTGTTAGTTTGAGTCAGCGAAGGGCTTAATTCAGAGGGGTCAGTTTGGGGGCACGTGTGGAACAAGTTACTCGTTAACGCGATCATTGTTGGGTATAGAGAGAAAAGGATAAGTCTTATTTATCTCGGATGAAAGCGTTAGGAATGTTGTTCTGTTATTTAACAGTTTTGGGTTCGGGTTTTAATGGGTTTCGTTTTTGCAAAATGATGGCATGCAAGACTTCGACGTATTTTTTCATAGTGAACACGATAGGAACAGTCACATTATCTTTAAGGGGAAACTCCACCCTTTAGCTAGTAACAAAAGACAAAGTTAGGGATTTTTTGTTTGTATAAATAAAAATATAGAGCTTAGATTTTTTTATATAGTTTTAAAGTAATTTTGCCAGAAAGAAATTATTTTGAAAAATTGAACAAAATGGCTTCCCGAAGTACTGCCAAAGAAACTGGCCCATACTATTGGGAATCATCTGAGTAAGGAAATACAGAAAAAAATATATTTGCCTTTAGACCTGAGGGCAATCGCTTTCGTTTCAAACGTATACACCATCGTTCTTCCTTCTTGCACTCCTCTACGACTTCCCGCGATCTTCTAAAGGTGCGATCCCACGGCGCGACGCGAAACTCGCCGAGCCACGCGCCATGGGAGTGATCAGTTTGTGCTAGTCGCGTCGTGGAAACGCTCATGGCTTGCCGACTTGCGATCGCTAAGCAGATTTGAACGAGCCTACAAGCCTCGCCGAGCCGCGCGTCGTGCCTTTAAACTCATCGACGACGGAGTTCCCGCTTTTTTTCTGAGGCTACTTGTTCACACCTTTTATTTAGCCCCTCGAGCGTCGGCGACAAAGACAAACGCCGTAACCCGATCCTCTGCTCCCCTTGTTTTCTTAAGCTCGTATAGAACTTCGTGGGTCTTTCTTGCACTCGCCTTCTCATGTTCCCCCTTTTTTCTAAATCTTTGTATATCTGTTTCTATATCTTTTTTTTTTTAAACGTAGGGGCCGGGGCTCGAGCCTCTTTTTTTTGCCTAGCGTAAACAACTCCTCTCGTCCTTCTTGCACACCCGCAACTCTTCGATAGTCTGCCCCGTAGGCATCTACGACTTCGGCTGCTTGTTCCCACGCATCTTAAGGGGGGAGACCACTGTAACGGTCCGAAATGTAAGGGTGTTTTCGGGAATTTATTTCAACCAAACAACGCAAGTAAATCAATGTATTGCTCAGTGTAGTTAACAGTGTACATATCGAAGGGTAAGAAATTTTTTTTCCAATCAAATTCATAAATCTATTACATGACGATCAAAAAAAGTCAAAAGTGTAAAAAATTAAAAAATGGCGGACCACTGAAAAAAAATCATGTTTTCGGAGTACAAAATTGGGGAAATGTTAATAAAAAAAATAGAAACAGGTCGAAAATTGAAAAAAACTGATCGTCACGTAATAGCCACGTAATATTTACCGTACAATAAATGTGCTTGATCATGTTAATTGGACGTATAGTTTTCTCTGTAGACTGTCAACGCGGTTGAAAAATGTCATTCTGAGGAAATCGCGTTCAATGTTCCGCGCGGCTTCAGCCGCGCATTTGACTCCGCTTCACAGAAAATACTATATCTCCATCAATTTTGCGAATTTCTTCATAAAATTTGGAGACAGCATTCTTGAAATGTACGTCTTTCAGAAAATGTAAAAAAGAAAAAATCGATTTTTCAGATTTTTTACAGTGATCTCCCCCCATAAGACTCCTCAATCGAAATCCGATGTAGCATCAGTTAGCTCCTCAAATTCCTTCCGATGTAGCTTTAGTTAGCTCCTCAACTTCCTCGAGGTAGCTTTAGTTAGCTCCTCTACTTCTTTTCAAGGTAGCTCTAATTAGCTCGTAAACTTCTGTAACGAGTTATTGTCGGTGGGACGACGATCTTGCCTCCCTACCGCGCGCTCGACCGCGAGGACGCGTACCGCGCTCTGCCAACGGTCTTGCCCCCCCCCCCCCCCCTCGTCCGCGGGTACCGAGAATCGGCGCGAGATGGGCACATAGCATGTATCTTTCTCGTTGCCGAAATCCGCGGACGAGGACATATAAGCCGGAGGCATAGGCCTATTTGGCAGAGACCGCCTAGAGCGAACGTACTAACAGTACACTTCTCCCAGAGACCTCGTGTTCGATTCCACGCTCTCGTGTAGAAACCCTCGTTCTTGCGAAAGACAAGCGCCCGTGTTCGCACAAGTTCTCATGTGCTGACAGACTGCGTCTCTGTGCACTTTTGGATTCATTCCCTCCCCGGTTCCCAGAAGGACAGCGTCAGCCATCCTCTGGACCCAGGCCGTTATCACTTATCGATCTCCCGAACAGATTCATCTCCGTTCTCGAGAGCGTCCCCACAGTCTCTGATTCACCCACGGGTTGTGCCCACCGGGTGACCGGACTCAAGACTCTCCGACCAGGGTCTAACGGCAGGGTTGGCCCGCCAAGACACCGAACGGTCAAATTGTCTATCCCCTTCCTCTCCGCCGACTCGTCACCGATTCCGATACGCGCGACGATACACACCGACTCGTACGCCGCGATCCACACCGACTCACGCGTCGCGATACACACCGAACTGTGCGCCGCGATACACACCGTGACCCGCGCTAGTTTAAGCCGTACTCACACTGTATGCCAGCATAGACCTGGCCGGGATACATTGCATTTAGCATTAAGCCTGAATAAACTGTCGTACTCCACTCTACCTAAGCGTCTAATCATTCGATCGGCGGCCCTGGACCACCGTCCTGAGCTGGCGATACGGTACCTCCACCGTCCCACCCGTAACCCCGCGTTCTACGGTTACATTTGGCGCCCGAACAGGGACAGTAGAAAGTACGGAGGACGATCGAATGATCAGGGTAGGCTGGGTGTACGACAAAACCAAAGCCGAGCTGGTGACACTCGCGCAACGCTACAATCTCGACGCCACCGGAACCATCGATACCTTACGAGCGTGAATAGTGGCACACCTACGTGCCGGCAACGTGATGGAGGACATCCAGATCACTACAGGGACAGACCCTCCACCCACCGGGTCCAATACAGCTACCGTGGAGGATGGTCCAGGCCCACCAGACTCGCCACTGGTCACATTTTCCCCCGGTAAGGAAGGAAAAATGGCACCAACAGTCGATAACGGCCCACCAACTGTCCAGTACATGATGGACAACAGGGTGAAAAGGTGGGGCGGTCATTTCGATGGGGGGAAAGGAGCCGAAGACTTCCTCGAACAATTGGAAGACCTGCAGGAGGGCTACGAGGTCACTCCGGAACAAATCCTGCGCTGCCTCCCCGTGATTCTAAAAGGAACGGCGCTACACTCATTCCGCGTCGAGAAGAAAAATCTCCCGACGTGGGACATGTTCCTCACGGCGTTTAAGCGGAGGTTCCTGCCACGGCGAAGGCAACACGATCTGGAAAAGGAAATCCATCAGCGTCTTCAGGGACCGACCAAAACCGCCGCCGATTTCTCCGACCAGCTACATCTACTGATGTATCGCCACAGCAATATCTCAGAGAAGAACCAGTTAGAGTGGGTTTACTCCAACCTACGCCCCGAATACCGCCTTTTCATTCACCGCCGAGACTTTACGACGCTGCCCGACCTCATCGACATGGCGACCGACCACGAACGGGCACGGAAGGAGGAAGCCGCCAGTAACCTCGCCAAACCAGCCGATGACAACAAACCCCGAGGAGGCCAGAAACACCCCGCCGTCGGGGAAGGTTACCGCCGAGAGGACTGCTGTTGGAGGTGCAGCCAACGAAGTCATTACCGCCAGGACTGCCGCCGACCGGCCAAGCTGTTTTGCAGCCGCTGTAGAACAGCGGGCCGGACGTCTCGACACTGCCAATGCCCAGGGCCCTCGGGAAACGCCAACGGAGCCGGGGGCAGAGGCACCGACCGGAACACTCCACCCCAACAGCCTCAGTAAATTCCAGCGGAGACAACCGACCCTACATCCCGTTGAGGATATTCCGCTGCTGGTTCCAGGCGCTCGTCGACACCGGGGCCTAAATGTCGTACGTAAGCCCAGAGATGGCCGAATGGTGTAAGGAGCGCGGGAGTCCCTCGACCACGACAGATAAGGTAGTCAGGGTGGCCAACGGCGAGAAGGTGCACGTCACCGAACAAATTACAGTCCTCGCGCAAGTACTCGGCAACATCTTCGCGTTCGAATGCGCGGTGCTCCCCAACCTCTCCTGCGACGTGCTTTTCGGCGTCGACGCACAGCGGACCATGGGAATGACCCTCCAGATAGGTCCATTAATGTGGAGCCCGACAGAGGACGTCGCCGTGATCGATGCACCCCCCGGACTACGAGGCTGCACCCCGGACCAACGACGAAGACTGGGAAGCATTCCTCGTGGAGGAACTCGGCCAGTTCGACCAGTTACCGGGTCCTACCCACATGGCCAAACATCGCATCCGACTAAAGGCGGGCGCGGAGCCCGTCAAACACCGGTACACGCCCAGGAACCCTGCCACGCAGGCCATCATCGACGAGGAGGTAAGCAGGATGCTCGCGGAGGGCATAATCGAACCCTCCAACAGCTCGTGGAGTTCTTTAGTTGTAGTGGTCAAAAAGAAAAACGGGAAACGGAGATTCGGCATCGACTTTCGTAGGGTCAATGAAATGACCGAGAAGGACGCCTACCCATTGCCGCAGGTCCAGGCCACTCTCGAGAAGCTACGAGACGCAAAGTACATCTCCCCCATAGACTTGGCCAACGGCTACTGGCAGGTGCCCCTTGACCCCGAGAGTCGCCCGATTACCACTTTCACCGTACCGGGAAGGGGACTGTACTAATTTCGTGTGATGCCTTTCGGGCTACACTCCGCGCCGGCCACTTTCCAACGCCTGCTCGATCAGATCATCGGCCCGCGGCTGCAGCCGCGAGCATTCGCCTACCTCGACGACATCATCGCCCTCGGAAGCACCTTCAAGGAACACCTCGACAATCTCCGCGAAGTACTGCAACGACTACGGGAGGTCGGACTCAGGCTAAACAAGGAGAAATGCCAGTTCGGCCGAACCGAGTTGCAGTACTTGGGCCACACCGTCACCGAGCAGGAAGTCGCAACGGATCCGGAAAAAGTACAGGCCATCACCAGAATACCGCCCCCCACCAACCTCAAGGAGCTACGGCGATTCTTGGGCATGGTGTCCTGGTACAGGCGGTTTATACCGAGGTTTACCGACATTGCCACTCCCCTTAACCACCTACTTCAGAAAAAGGTACGGTGGACATGGGGCGTAAAAGAAAAAACGGCATTCAACACGCTCCGGGAACAACTGGCAACCGCTCCCGTACTCGCCTGCCCAGACTTCACACTGCCCTTCACCCTCCAAACCGACGCAAGCAACGAGGGACTCGGCGCTGTTCTAACGCAGGACATAAATAACGAAGAACGCATTAACTCGTACGCGAGCCGCACGCTGAACTCCGCCGGGAAAAACTACTCGGTAACGGAAAAGGAATGCCTCGCGGTCGTGCGGGACATTAGGAAAATGCGGCCGTACCTAGAGGGGTACCGCTTCACTCTCCTGACTGACCACCAGTCACTTAAGGGGGTACTCCACTGTGAACGGTCGAAAAATCAAGCTATTTTTAAAAAAAAATTTCTCAGTAAATACAACATATAATGAAATAAATCTTTTTGGATTTTATAAAGCTACTCTTACATTATACCAAAATAATTAAAAAATATTTTAATTTGTTTTACTTGTTTTTTACAAAGCGTCAATATGGCACCTAAACAAAAACGTGGTGCAGGTGATTTCCCGGCTTAGGCTTATCTGAAATAAAAAATCCGAAAAGATTCTTAATCTGTATGAGTGTCGCTATCGCCCGTAGCTCAATTAACAATTTTTGTTGGAAAATAACAAAATGGCGCCTGTTTGAAGGAAAAAGTTGCCCAAAATGGTGTTCCTCGAATGTACCCCGAGAAAAATCTCGGTTATTTTTCGGCAAAAATTGTTAATCGAGGTACGGACGATAGAGACGCTCTCGTGTAGAAACCCTCGTTCTTGCGAAAGACAAGCGCCCGTGTTCGCACAAGTTCTCGTGCGCCGACAGACTGCGTCTCTGTGCACTTTTGGATTCATTCCCTCCCCGGTTCCTAGAAGGACAGCGTCAGCCATCCTCTGGACCCAGGCCGTTATCACTTATCGATCTCCCGAACAGATTCATCTCCGTTCTCGAGAGCGTCCCGACAGTCTCCGATTCACCCACGGGTTGTGCCCACCGGGTGACCGGACTCAAGACTCTCCGACCAGGGTCTAACGGCAGGGTTGGCCCGCCAAGACACCGAACGGTTAAATTGTCTATCCCCTCCCACTTCGCCGACTCGTCACCGATTCCGATACCCGCCGCGATACACACCGACTCGTACGCCGCCGATCCACACCGACTCACGCGCCGCGATACACACGGAACTGTGCGCCGCGATACACACCGGGACCCGCGCTAGTTTAAGCCGTACTCACACTGTGTGCCAGCATAGACCTGGCCGGGATACATTGCATTTAGCATTAAGCCTGAATAAACTGTCGTACTCCACTCTACCTAAGCGTCTAATCATTCGATCGGCGGCCCTGGACCACCGTCCTGAGCTGACGATTCGGTTCCTTCACCGTCCTACCGGTAACCCCGCGTTCTACGGTTACACTTCAATCCGAGGTAGCTTTAGTTAGCTCCTCAAATTCCTTCCTAGGTAGCTTTAATTAGTTCCTAAATCTCAATCCGATGTAGCTTTAGTTAGCTCCTCAACTTCCTTTCTAGGTAGCTTTAATTAGCTCCTAAATCTCAATCCGAGGTAGCTTTAATTAGCTCCTCAACATCCCTTCAAGGCCATTCATACTAAGCCCTCCACCTCATCTTCCAAAGCGTGGGCCAGCTGATAGGCACCAGAAGAAATCAACTATATTCAACTTCCATCCGGGGACGCCCTAATCAGGCTACCTGGCTACCATCCGAGGTCGCTTTAACTAGCCCCTCGGCTTCCATCCTAGAAAGCGTTGGCAAGCTGATAGGCAACAGGAAGCCAATACAACTCTGAGAGAAGGAATCCTCTCAACTTAAACATTACTAAACTGACCTAGCGTCAATCCTTGTATAAGATACCAAAGCGACTTAATATCGAAGACCTTATGTTCATCAGCAATAATGAACGTACCGTTATACAAACTCTAATCTTAATCAACGTCTCAATCGCAACTACGTTCTTGAAATTCATTTCTTAATCGCACGCCACCCGAACCAATCCTACAATTCCACGGGTAAACCGCTCTACTCGTGGAAACTCATGTAAATAACGGCAACGTCTCTTTCAAGAACGTTACATTCCCTTGAAGTATATAATAGTATTTATTGTTTATTTTCGCAGGAAATATTGTTGATGCTTGTTTTTAAGAAAATAATAATTACATAAATGATAGTACCAATTGTGAAGCTTTAGCAGTAAATGAAAGTAGTTTAAATAATAGCATTTATCAAGTTTTAGAAAATAATGACAATGTAAATAGTATTTGTCAACATTTAGAAACAAATAAAGGTATCGTAGATGGTATTTGTCAAGTTTTACAAGAGAATAATAGTAGTAAGTATTCAAACAATAAATGATCCACTACTTTTTTAGATAAAAATAACTCTCCCTTACAAAAAAGTTTTTTTAATGCTTTCACATTATTTACTGAATACTTATCAAGAAAAAGCGTGTTAAGGTAGAAAAACTGGGAAAGGAAAACTACCTTCAGTTCGGACTTGCAAAATACTATGGTCTATTAAATTTCTTTATTAACCGCTACAAGATATAAGCCGCTGCAAGATATGAGCAAGATTTCAGCAATTCACCCGCAATATATCCGGACTTAGATATTTTTCCTCGACAGTTCGGAACGTTTTAATTACATATAATGAATTAAATGCTAATATTACGGTCACTCACAGTAATTGGCACGTGTAACACTTTTTTCTAATCTCTTTTGTTGCTGCATATAGTTTCTGAGTTTGTTTAAACCGTATAATGTTAATTAAATAATCGTATTAATTATTTATGTAAGATATTGTCTACGTTCGCTTATATTCCTTCGATGGTAGTCTGTGGAGTCTTAGACTGCATTCTGTGTCTCGAGAATTCAGGATCGCTTCGCGAAATTCTGAATATGTTGCGGGTGTATTGCAGAAATCTGCAACATATCCGGATTTAGATATTTTCCCTCGACAGTTCGGAACTTTTTCATTATCTATAATCAATTAAATGGCAATATTGCGGTCACTGGCAGTTATTGGCACATGTTTTGTTGCTGTATATACTTTATGTATTTGTTTAAACCATATGTGTTCATTAAGTAATTGTAGTAATTACTTATATCCCATATGTCGACAAACAGAATACAGTGTTACATTTCACAGGCAACCTCCGAGGGAATATATGTAAACACGGACAATATGTGATATAAGTAATTAATACAATTAGTAAATTAGCACTATAAGGTGTAAGCAAACGATTAAATTGTATACAGCAATAAATTATATTTGCAACGAAGTCTGAATTGTGAAATGTATATCCACTAACACTAAAGACTGGAAAATTAAAAAATATATAAAACAATTATGTTAAACGATTGTATTAAAAATGCGCTAAAAACTAAAAGAACATTATTTTCTTGTACTACGCAGGATATTTCATAACAGAATATGAATCAACTTAATACAACATCAAGCGTCGGAATGAATTTGTCGTGAAATGTTCAGCTTCGCGATTAGGGAGATGTAATGGGATTTGTCAAAACGAATCCTTCGTTTTCGAATAATTTCAGTTTGCAGTGTTGCACGGTTGGAACGTAATGTTCGAATACGTAAGCAGTCTAAACCATCAACAGTTGCAGCTACAGCGGTAAAGTGCAAGCTATTATGATATAACAAAATATACAGGACTTATACCCCCTCAAGCATTCCCATATCTGGATTCGTTAGGATTGGTACAAAATGAAAGAAATCTTCCCTTATTGTATCATGTATATAGAAAAGCCGATGACAGAAAAATATTATACGACAAGGACATAGAAATAGATAGCGATAACTTGAGGTTCGATTTCAGATTATCACAATACGACAAAAAAGATAAACATAGAAGCAATACTAAAAAATACTGGTGGCTCAATAATTAATGTATGAGCAGCGATACCGATAAGATCACTTACTTAGTATATAATTAATAAGTATAATCATAAAGTAAATATACTCACCTAGGTACATACTGTAAATAATTGTAAATACTGTAAATACTGTAAATACTGTAAATACATTGTAAATAATTTTAAATCCATAGTTTATACTCTTGCGTGTGACATTATACTAAGTAATTTTTGTACCTGAATTACTTATAAGGTACAGTACAAATAAGCGATTCAGCTCAAAACAGAGCTTAATTCGAATAGACTCATTTGCTGGGCGGTACTGCTGCGCCTTTAATTAGTGTATAGTTTTACATACCTTTTCTATACTAAACAAGTATCACGTCGCTAAAGTTTCCTATATCGTCTTTGCAACGATAGGATAAAGCAAAAGAGTCAATGAATCATAAGCTACATTGGTAGCCATTCATTCACAGAGGCAGTACAAAAGTGCTAATAAATATAGTTCCTTATTATCTTAATAAGACTGTGCGTACCCGTTAGTGGGTTTTTAGTCTATAAGTATTGTTTCAAGCTATGTCCGTTATACGTTAAGGACGACTTTTATAGTGCGTTTTCACAAATGTATTTTGGTATAATTAAATGTATATTTAAAAAAAAAAGCGGTAAAGTGTTCGTCTACGGTGCTACAGCTCGCGAGTTTGAATCTTCCCTGGGGTAAAATAATTTTCTATTTTTAAAATATACACGGACGTTATACTACTATGATTCTTCACACATTCAAGTCGTCGGCCCCCTCACAGACACGTCCGATAAAAATATGTACGTGCATATAAAATACCGTTATTTTTCACACCTAGTTGTTCACACTTTTGTCCTCTCAGTCTGTGTTTTTTTCTCTTTTATTGTTTGTAAATGTGATAAATAAAGACGAATTATTATTATTATTATTATTATTATTATTATTATTATTATTATAATTATTATTATTATATACACCGACGAAAGAAGTGCTTCTGCTGGGAGATATCCAAGTGTCTAGAGTCAATTGCTTTGTTCATCAGATATGTTTTACTAATTAATGATATTTACGAGTTATGTACTTGTTTATTCAATATTGAGGGGCGAAACAGCTCTTTGAAAATAGAAGATATAGGTAGAATGAGAGCGAAGAGAGGATGTTCTTCAGTCCTATTGGAATCCTTCCTTATAAATTATCCAAAAATACATAAAGTGAAATCAGCGCATTTGTTCGGTCAATTTTTACATATAAAATTATAAATCTATTATGCAATTTAATAATTCTTAACTCCGATGTTTAGGTCTTAGGTTTCGACCATTTTCAAGGAAAGTTAAATGAAAAATACTGCGTTGCTTTTATATACTTAACACGATCGCTAAGAACGTGCACCGTGCGAGGGTTGGAACGTGACTGAGGTACACTGTGTACAAAGGAGAAAACATCCGAAGGGTAAACTCCGTAACGGACAAAGCTGAGTCATAGGTCAGAACCGTTGATAATTATGAACTAAATTAAAATTTTGGTAAACATGTCGGAGAACTGGGACCTCGCCGATTTCGATGAGCTTCAAATATGTTGCCCAGGTCATTATTCTGAATAACATTTCCCTCTAAACTTTTTGGCGGTCGCCCTTAGTTTCAGATATATTGTGGAAAAACGTGTATTCAAATCTGCTGACATTATGTGGTTTCATAATCAACAATTTCATTACCTCTGAGATGTAAAAATTTTTATCCACTAAAACTGTGGTGTTACCTTTGTCCGATTTTAAAACCAATAAATTACTATGTTCTTTAAAAAAAAATTTTGTTTGTATAATTTCAGATTTAGACAAAAGCATATTATTAGGTTTAATTTGATTGGTGGTGTAATTGACAATTTTATTAACCATTCTTATTCTGGTTGTGATCTGAGTGTTATCACCATTAATTTTTGTTAAACTTGATTCCACATTAGAAAGGTTTTTTAACCACTTGTTGTTATTACTATCAGAGGCAATGGGAATAAAACCACTAAGTTGGCAAAAATTGCTGTTCCTAGTCTCCAACAAATTGTTGAATTTTTTTAAACATTTGTTTTTATGAGTTTTGAAAAGTCTATTGTATTTTCTTTCTTCAAAAGTACAAAATCTTTCGAAAATGTGTGAGGGGAAAATGAACTGAATTTCATCTTTCAAATGTGTTATTTTGTTTATGATTGAATTTTGTATGTAATGTGTGTCTTTAATGGCAAAATTGAGTAGTTTTCTTGAATATCTATTTTGTAAATTCAACAATTTGCCAGAGGCCGTGATAGAGACAGTGAACTTGTTATATTTGTTCGTTACATTATTCGCTATAAATTTTGGTATGATATCATTAGTTCTGCATCTTAATAAAAAAAGTTTTCTGTTACCTTGGTTAGACTCATTCTGTTTTTTGATAGATCCCTGAGATACATTACAGATTCCTGTCCAAACTGTCTTGATATTGTCGTGAAAAATCTTTCCGTTGTTGTAGGTGTAAGTGTTTTTTCGCCATTCATTTTAAATAAGGAAATTATAATTTCGACCGCACTTGTAGATTATTCAAAAATGCATAAAGTGATATCAGCGCATTTGTTCGGTTAATTTTTATATATAAAATTATAAATCTATTATGCAATTTAATAATTCTTAACTCCGACGTTTAGGTCTTTGGTTTCGACCATTTTCAAGGAAAGTTAAATGAAAAATACTGCGTTGCTTTTATATACTTAACAACGATCGCTAAGAACGTGCACCGTGCGAGGGTTGGAACGTGACTGAGGTACACTGTGTACAAAGGAGAAAACATCCGAAGGGTAAACTCCGTAACGGACAAAGCTGAGTCATAGGTCAGAACCGTTGATAATTATGAACTAAATTAAAATTTTGGTAAACATGTCGAAGAACTGGGACCTCGCCGATTTCGATGAGCTTCAAATATGTTGCCCAGGTCATTATTCTGAATAACATTTCCCTCTAAACTTTTTGGCGGTCGCCCTTAGTTTCAGAGATATTGTGGAAAAACGTGTATTCAAATCTGCTGACATTATGTGGTTGCATAATCAACAATTTCATTACCTCTGAGATGTAAAAATTTTTATCCACTAAAACTGTGGTGTTACCTTTGTCCGATTTTAAAACCAATAAATTACTATGTTCTTTAAAAAAAATTTTTGTTTCTATAATTTCAGATGTAGACAAAAGCATATTAGGTTTAATTTGATTGGTGGTGTAATTGACAATTTTATTAACCATTCTTATTCTGGTTCTGATCTGAGTGTTATCACCATTAATTTTTGTTAAACCTGATTCAATTGCAGATATGAACTTGGGAGGGGTGATGAAATTTCTTGGAACAGAGAGAGCATGTTTTGGTCTTAAGGTTAATACTTTCGTAATATTCAACGGAATTTCCACATTAGAAAGGTTTTTTAACCACTTGTTGTTATTACTATCAGAGGCAATGTCATTGACGGGAATAAAACCACTAAGTTGGCAAAAATTGCTGTTCCTAGTCTCCAACAAATTGTTGAATTTTTTTAAACATTTGTTTTTATGAATTTTGAAAAGTCTATTGTATTTTCTTTCTTCAAAAGTACAAAATCTTTCGAAAATGTGTGAGGGGAGAATGAACTGAATTTCATCTTTGAAATGTGTTATTTTGTTTATGATTGAATTTTGTATGTAATGTGTGTCTTTAATGGCAAAATTGAGTAGTTTTCTTGAATATCTATTTTGTAAATTCAACAATTTGCCAGAGGCCGTAATAGAGACAGTGAACTTGTTATATTTGTTCGTTACATTATTCACTATAAATTTTTGTATGATATCATTAGTTCTGCATCTTAATAAAAAAAGTTTTCTGTCACTTACCTTGATTAGACTCATTCTGTTCTTTGATAGATTCTTGAGATTCTTTACAGATTCCTGTCCAAACTGTCTTGATATTGTCGTGAAAAATCTTTCCGTTGTTGTAGGTGTAAGTGTTTTTTCGCGATTCATTTTAAATAAGGAAATTATAATTTCAACCGCACTTGTAGATTATCCAAAAATGCATGAAGTGATATCGGCGCATTTGTTCGATCAATTTTTATATATAAAATTATAAATCTATTATGCAATTTAATAATTCTTAACTCCGACGTTTAGGTCTTTGGTTTCGACCATTTTCAAGGAAAGTTAAATGAAAAATACTGCGTTGCTTTTATATACTTAACACGATCGCTAAGAACGTGCACCGTGCGAGTCGGTTGGAACGTGACTGAGGTAAACTGTGTACAAAGGCGACAGCATCCGAAGGGTAAACTCAGTAACGGACAAAGCTGAGTCATAGGTCAGAACCGTTGATAATTATGAACTAGATTAAAATTTTGGTAAACTTGTCGAAGAACTGGGACTTCGCCGATTTCGATGACCTTCAGATATGTTGTCAAGGTCATTATTCTGAACAACATTTCCCTTTAAACTTTTTGGCGGTCGTCCTTAGTTTCAGAGATATCGAGGAAAAACTTTTGCTACTACTACATCGAATTTTGCATATATATGTACGCCACCGTGGCAGCGTATGCGTCAGTGCGGGTCCGCCGCTTTTCTACTGTTTCTCCATATACCTCGCTTTGACCGGTAGACGACATGTATACAGGGTAAACTAAACGGTTCGGTAAACTTGCCTTGGAGAAACAGTAGATGAGCGGTGGATAAGATTCAAAATTTTCCACGTGCTATTCACCTCAGAGCGCGAAGAACTTCAACTTAAATTGAATTACAGGATACTAACAGTACAGGCTACTTTGAATTTTTTATTATAATAATCTGTTTTACAGCCGACGGTATTAGTGTTGGTTGGGGCTAGATTAGGGCGGGGGACGCGCGTCCGCTCGCGGACGCGTAAAGTATGGTAGCGAACCGGTGGTCCTACATATAAATTATCTAGATTTTACATCATCGTTGGACTGAAATTGAACAACATACAAAGATCAATCGTGACTATTTTCTCCAAGCAGTCAAGTTCGTGTTGAAAGCCAATGTCTTTTCGTTCAATGGGGGTTTCTATAAACAAGGTTTTGGAACGGCCATGGGGTCTCCAATTTCTCCTGTCATTGCCAATTTGATAATGGAAAGGATAGAGACGGTTTCTATCTCAAAGGTACCATTTCAACTTAATTTTTATAAAAGATACGTTGATGATATCATTACATGCATAAAATTGGAAAATTTACAAATATTGTTGGATACGTTTAACAGTTTCCACACTAGACTTCAATTCACTTACGAGATAGAAAAAGATTCCTGTCTGAGCTTTCTCGATACAATAGTTATTAGATCAAACAATAAACTGATTACCAATTTGTATCATAAACGAAACATATACGAAACACCTAATATACATGACTATTACGCAACCTTATTGAAGAAGTAAGGCTCAACGACGTGGTCTTTCTGCTAGAATTTTCATTTCCATGGTTCCTTGACATGATTAAACATTACTACATAGCGCAACATATGTATTGGTACTTTCGCACATCTATGAATGGTTGACATTACCACATAGACTGTAATTAGTGGTATGATTGCAGTGTGTTGTGAGGGTTGCATTGTTTTCCCTTCAATTTTTAATTTAATTTCATAATTAGTAATTGTTCTCAAAAATCTTAAAAATTTTAATCTAATTCATAATTATCAACGGTTCTGACCTTTGACTCAACTTTGTCCGTTACTGAGTTTACCCTTCGGATGTTTTCGCCTTTGTACACTGTTTACCGCAATCACGTTCCAACCGACTCGCACGGTGCACGTTCTTAGCGATCATGTTAAGTATATAAAAGCAACGCAATATTTTTCATTTAACTTTCCTTGAAAATGGTCGAAAGCAAAGACCGAAATGTCGGAGTTAAGAATTATTAAATTGCATAATAGCTTTATAATTTTATATGTAAAAATTGACCGAACAAATGCACCGATATCACTTTATGTATTTTGGGATAATCTACAAGTGCGGTCGAAATTATAATTTCCTTCCTTATAAATCTATTTCCGTCATTTCTTATTATCTCATAAGAGTGTCATTCATTGGCCAGTGTGCCATCATATCTTGCGCATACAAATGTACATAAGAAAGTATTCCAAGGTGCAATCAAGTAATAATTTTCTTATCACACTGTACCTTACACATTGATTCTTATCATCTACCAAGTTGGTAGTATCAACTGTAAGTACTCTTGCAAACAGACGTTGAATTGATGTCCCACATTTTCCTCACACTCATACAGGGCCGCATTCATACTTTTCGAGGCCCTAGACGCAACATTATTATGGGGCCTCAAAAAGAATAAGCTCATTTTAGTTACCTAATCAAATTCAACCGGAGACGGTCAGGAATCAGCTGGGATCGGGGTTGTTTCTGTTAAACATTAATTAGAAATAAGGGTTTTAAAAGCGGTTGGAAATGAGTTAAAAACTGCTGTTGACTGCTGTTAATAAGCTTAACGTTGTTACGTGATCCTTAAGATTTTCTTTAGATTTAAACCAAATATCTCGCTAGGTGATAATCATCTAGTGAAGGATCGGTTTGTATCATATGACGAATAAAATAATAGTAAGTTGTTGAATTCGAATATTCCTAGTTAGCTTTTCACTCTGATATTCGCGAACTGTACGCGACGGAAGATTGCAATGATCGTCGATTGATTTTCCTTTTATCGTTATCATCCCCCTGTTCTTCACGCTGCCGAGTGTTCCGCGAATCTCCTATTTGCCATATGCACGCGCGATCATCATCGTTCCTCACGCGATGCAACGTGCAACTGGCAATTGTCGAGAAGTTCTCGCGAATTTCTGGCCCCGCTAATGACGCACTTTAGCCCCCCCGTAATTCCCGTTCTGAAGCGTTTCTCGTTGATTTAAAAAAGCTGCGAAATCGCACGCCACGGAACGTGTTTCCGGCGATTACGCAACAGCCGATTCGGCCCCGGGCCGCGAACCAGCCCCCCGCTTTCCAGAATTATCACCCCGTGGCTTTAACTACGCCCTTTTGCCACTTCATCTCACTGCGCATTTATAATGAAAGGCAGTCACGGCATCGTGGCGTTTGCGCGTCGGACCACTCGTTTCAGCTTTCACTTTGAAAACTTTGTTCTGGGATGTGCCGGCGTTTTCACCGGAAACACGTTGCGCCGAAACGCTTCGAAATCACGCCACCTGTTTGCAGAAATGACGAGCGCCAAGGAAACGGCTAACGATTTTTGTGTTCTGGGGTGTATCGAAATTCAGAACGAAAAAGGTGTTCAAAGGTGTTCTTCTCAGATCAAAAAAGAATCATCAGTGCAATATGCCATCCGTTGCATTAACTGCAAGCAAAAATTACTCAACTCTCCTGTAACTATATTCAAATACACTTGAGTCGTTTCTAATCGAGAAATGGTCCCATTGACAAGTTAACTGTTACATCAATTCCACTGTATCCGCTCTTTCCGTCGGACCAAAATCGACTTCACTCCACAACTTACGAATATCTGGTACTTTATTCCGCCGATGGAGAGTTAATCAAGATTTTTTCGACAGCCACCGCCGTATGGCTAAGCAAGCGTGCAGCAAATTTCCGTTCAAGCCCGCGTAAAACCTCGGTTCAGCTGTTGGCCATTTTTATTGGATCCAGCGCCGAGATGAATCTCGTTTGCCGCGTGTGTATCCGTAAAAATTTATCGCCGGCGATATCACGTCGATGTAAGGACGGCCATGAAGGCGATTTTAATGCTTCCTATGGTGGTTTTCAGCCTCGGCATAGGTGTGTGTGTGTCGCGCACACGCGGAAGGCTACAATGTGGCGGTGGTAAAACACACGTAAACACGCGCGTTCCCCGATATCGACTCGCCTCCCGACTACCGCGCGTATCGCCTCTACGTGTGCGGAACACGAAATGGAGACGTTTTATTGGACGTTATCCTGGGTCGTTTGTAATCATTTCGCAGGATCGGCGGCGCGCCGCGTGGACTTGAAAAATGGAAGACCGACGGCCAGATCAGAGGAGAGAGAAAGCGCAACGTGGGATAGGATGCGTCTATGCAGGCCGAGCCGCGCGGCGCGCGCTCTATTCGGATTTTTCTGGGCATAGTAAATCGTTGAACTCTGGGATGGGATATTTCCTTCTCCCTATTCATCCTCTTCTTCAGACGTTACGTTTCGTTCGAATGTTCTTCGTCTCTTTGCAACGTTATACAGAGTGATCGTAGTTTCGTTGGAAAGGGGTAGAAATAGAGGGGAAGGGGAAAAACAGGGAATGTCACAAAACAGCTTTATCGAGAAAATTAAGTGTTTTGTTCCAGTGCAGAGTTGACATAGTGATTTAAACCCTGAATTTGAAACCCTAAAATTTAACAGATTTATAGTCCCAGTTGCCATCAGCAAAATAGGTATGCTATAAATCGCAAAATCACGAAAAATCGACATTTGTCGTTTTCCTCTTTGGTTTCAAATGAGGAAATGGGATATTTTGTGTTTGATGAGTTGTGTTTTGTTACTTTTTTTATTGTATTATATATTGTCCGGAAGTCTCTCGTCTCCATACGTTGTAGCACACAGTAGATACGTGTTCCTTTGATGATGCCTTCACGAGAAACTTAATAGGACCGTGTATTGTTATAGCCAGATAACTGGCCTTTCTAATGTTACCTATTAGAACTCGAATGGTTATTTAGTTTTTTTACTATCTGGTCCTAAACAAAAATGTCCCTTTCATCACGCCTCTCCCCTACTGTCGTCAAATGGAACGATAAGGAATGAGAAACATACATAAGCAACATTTAGGGTATTCTTTCTATCAAGTCTCATCATTTCAAGCCCCTTATTAACCCCCAAAAGCAATCAAAAAGTTATTATTTATGAACACAAACTGCTTCAAAAACATCACGCATTTTATTCACAACCTAGCTCCACGATCGCCTAAAAACCCTCATCTACATCACAAAAATCGCCATCCCTGCGTAATACCTCGTATCAACCCCTACTATAAACAATCCCAGCGGCGAAATGAAACTTCCCTTCCCTGTTCGACTATTCAAACATTCCTCTCCATTCACCACCTCCGACTGACATTCCCACCCGTATCGTGGAAACAGGAGCGTCTCTGAAAATATCCAACCTCGTCGAATCGAGATAAAGGCGGCTTCGATACATCCCGAGCTACTCAGAAAGCGAAACGAGACGCGAGCCAAGAACCAACGGACTTTTCGCCGTTTCGTTACGCCGATTCGTCTCATCGCGATGCCGCGGTGTCCTCGGCGAATCCCCGAGCGAAAGTGGATTATGATTGTTCCGCGCGGGCATCGTTCGCGCCTTTTATTATCGCCGCGCGTGCATACACACGCGGTTGCATACATTCCGTCGCGTTTCGAGCTGCATTGGACGAATTTGAATATCGACCGCTCGCGAGCGAGTTATTACGTCCGCCGTACCCTGCTCCCCGTTTCTTTTGAACGCCACCACGAGAGCGGATGCTAGTGGTCGTAGGGGCGTGTTTCACCCCTCGCCTGATCCCCTTCGCCCCTTTTTATTTTTTCGCATTTCAATATCCCGCTTTCGGTCGATCGTTGCCTTTCTGTCAGGCTGTCGCTGGCGGATAAACAATCGGCTGCAAGCAAGCAGGTGACAGGCCGAGAGACGAAAAATCTCGCCTCCACGCACCGGTGTTTCGGTATTAACGAGGCGCGGCCGGATTTTAATAACACGTCGATTTTTCCCGCGCCGCGCGTCCGCGGTCTTTTTAGGAGCACCGTCTGCCGGGACTAGCGAACGAGATTTTGCGATACGTGTCCTGTATTATTTTGTGGGAAGAACTGTCTGCTATCTAGATGTTTTCATGTCTGCAACTGTTGTCAATCTCGGTTCACTTTGATGCTTAATTTTGTTTAGGTTTCTGATTCGATGTTTTATGGAGGTTGTATTTCTGTGATCGGTGAAGTGATTTGTTGGGGCATTTACTGAAAAATTAGGGATTTCTTGTAAACATAGAAGAATTCGTTTAATTCGATTTGTTAGATACTTCTTGTAATCACTGTTTCTTAAGGCTGATATTTTGAAAGTGTCAGAGTCTCCGAAAAAGATTCCCTTAAGTGATCGTCACTTTTAAATATTCACATGAAAGAAGTAAAAGAAAACGCACGTAGAATCTTAGTCATGTAACGCATATATTGTATATTTACACGAAGTTTTATCGCTACTCCATTAAGTAGAATCGAGGTGAATAGTTAATTAGGATAGGCAACGTTAATATTGTTTTCTGTATTGTATTTTCATTATACATATAAGTGCTTATTTTTCTCTGAAATGATACAAACTTGAATTTAGTTTCAATTGTTGAACAAAATGTTAAGTATTTTAGATGATGGTGTGATTGAATAGCCACGTCGATAAAATGTAAATTCTCGAGCGAGGAGCAGATTGTTAACTGTAATTCTCGTGTTGAATACGTCACGAAGCGTTCTCATGGTTGTCACGTTCGCACGAAATGTCAGTAATGATCGATATTAAATAGCTAGGAGGGTTGAGGGAAACAAAGGCAGGGCGAGGCAGGGGAGAGGCACCACGCTGTTAAATGCAAATATCGTGTACATGCGCATTATGCGTTATTGTTCGCTTGTTCGCGTAATTTTTCTAACTGTTACGAGATTACGGGATATTGTATAACCATATAACAGTAATTAGGAATGAAACGTTGAAATTTTGAGAAGAGACGCTGGTTAAACTGGAAATCTATCATTTAAAAATGCAGTTTGATTTGACAGAACAGAATAAACAGGATAAACACTATTGACTTGTAGAAAGATACAAGTACGATTGGAGTGATATTTATTTATTAATGAATTAATGTTTGATTGACTGTTGAATAATTTGCGTATTATTATACATATACACCACTGTAGCACCTTAGAATTGTGTATTAAAATTGCACAAAAGCATTTACAATATTTTTCAAAATCAAGGTAATTCAACAAGGTATACAATAAAAATCACACATAAATATTCGAAATTAAAGAGTCCCTTCTTATCCAACAAATATTTCTTTAAATTCTGCCCAGATCCATCATTTTCTCAAAATATTCGTCCCGAAATGATTCCTAGAAGTCATATCTAAAAATGAATTTTTTCGTTCATGAAATTACAACATGCCTACGTCAAGTCTAGAAATTCTAAAATAGACTTTGGTATCAAGCTCAGTCTCCATAGATAGGAATCAGCTATTTGACCTAAACTCCCACACCATGAACTACTACATCATCATATAATTTCCTTTACATCGACAAGATTAAAGGAGCACTCATTTGCTGTAAGCTGCACAGCAGTACATGAAGGTGTCCTTCTTCATATTGGCTTGTGTGCTTACGACGGTCCGTAATACTGGCTCCGTAAGGCAAAAAAGATTCCAATTCCTCAGCAAACAATTCTTGATCCTCGTCCAGCCAGGTCCGCCACGATTCCACTTACCGCGGGCACAGTAGCAATTTCCGCGCGAAGGTAATCTTCGACATAACGCGCTTAACCACAAATCTGCCAGAGATAAATATCATCCTGCTTGCGTTAGGCTTCCCTGAAAAATGAGGGCTCCCGCTATATAACAATATTCATCCGCGGAATACCCGGCACGGCGGAGGAGGTTCACTGCTAAATGGCCTCTCGCGGGAAACCAGAAAAATGCGGAATACCTCGCGCTAAGCGGGTATACACGAAGACGACCGATGAGCCTGCCTATTAGTAGGTGGCCACGGGCACCGGCAGGGTTTATTCGCGCGTTTCAACGCCGGAAAGGCAACTATAGGTATTGTGATGAACGACGACACTATATAGTCGCGGAGGATGCACCGCGACGCGGCACGAAAGCCTCATCTTTAGCGACTTTTTCGTACGCGTTCTAATCGAATGCTTGCTATTAATTATCTCGCATTAATTATCTGCACGTCGTGGCAACCATGTTTGCTCTTGGCACCCTCTTCCTGTGAAGGCTGCTGGGAAGCTGGCTCTACTGGGCAGACGGTTTTGGTTCTCCTTTATACGTAGAAGTTCAGAGTAGCTTTTTATTGTACTTTCCTGTGAGGTAATTAGAAACACTGAGTGGAAGTACATTTATAGACTGATAAAAGGGAAGGTGGAATTAGGAAACGAGGATGGGATGCGGGACTGAAGTATTTATGTTAGAAATTAAGTAGTTTGATGTGTATTTAGATCGGCGAATTATTAAGGTTATGGTAATCGTGGTTCTGGAAAAGTGTGCCGTGTGACTTGTGGATGGAAGTAAGAGGATTGGGTTGACGAGTGGAGGACATTGCTTTGAATTAATGTGTATTATAACTTTCGCTATGTATGGAAAGTGGTTGATTGAAGTTTTACAGGAATGAAGAATCTATTATTATGGTGATGCGAGTATGAGTATGAACGTAGTGGTAATACTTGTGAGGGGGTGTTGTTTGGTGTGTAATTGAGTACCTGTAATGCGGAGATACTAGATAGACGATGGAACATTTCATCGTTGGATAGTAATTTATTTTATTGATATCAGTTCTTGAGTGTATAGGGTAGGATTGAGAACACAAGCTATTGGAAGTTTAAAAAAAATTAATTAATTAGTCGTTCGTGGAAAGAGTAAACAATAGTGGATCAAGATACAAACTGTAAGGATACCTAAAGTAGATACTACAGTAGTACCATAAAATAGTTACCATTTTTATACCCTATTCAGTCAACAAATATTTTAATAAAAACTTCAAAGATATATTCAGTATCCAAGTGTTCATGTGGCAGTGTAACAGTTAGAAAGGGGTGGTTTCATGGTGAGTACTTTTGATGAAAGGATCTACATCGGAATGTGGTCATTTGCGGGCATTTAACTCCCGTAGGTTCAAGTCACTTTGCACCGATCACTGGAACCACGAGAATTATGCACAGATTAACTGTCGTTAAATCATATTACGAGGCATAATTAGAGCGGACCGCGACGCAATCTGAATCCATCCCGCGTGTATACCGCGAAAATAACTGCCTGAATCCACAGAGTCCATTCAGCCCTGGATTATTATCCTGCTGTCAGCTATGAATATGTTGGAAACCGAAATCTCGACCGCACAATTATGACGATGTCATTCATTTATTTCCCTGGCTGGCGCACTGACCAGCGCACCAAAACGGATTTACTCGCTGTTTGGGAGCGCACTTTGAATGCCTGCCACGAATAGGCGTTCCTCTGGCCGTCGACGATGATTCATCGTGACACAGTTTAAATTTGCAATACAAGAACACTGTTTTGGAGTGTAAAACATTTTACAAACATTGACGCAGTTGTTGAAAGAATTTATTTTATGAAGTAACCAAATATAATTTTCAGAGATCTCGATCATAGGTTGTAAACTATTTTCTTTGCTGCTATATAGTTTGAAATATGGTGGAACTACTTCATTTTTATATTAATAATTATTTTATCGTGTTAAAGTCAGCTGCGAAATACTACAATTTAAGCAACAGGGAAAAAACTAATATAAGTAATAGAATAGATAGATAGAAATAGGTATTAAAAAGTGATACACATATACATCAGTTAGTCAATACACAATTGTGTAGTCTAAAAAGTACAGACAATCACAGGGCATCAATGATGCATAATTAATTACATAGCAGTGCAAATGGGAATATGGTATTACTCTTCTTTGAGAAAATAGATATTGAAGCCCTTTAGGACGCTTGGTATAACACCTATCAGTTTTCAATTCACTAAAGTTTGGTTTCTAATTCACATTCAGCGGCGTACCTACATCTGCAAAGTAATATCTCTAAACACAACACTTGAAAATAACCAGGATACTCTAAAATTCTTTCAAGATCGCCATGCTCCACACCACAGAGGTCGCGCTGAAACGTAGAATAGGTATCTGTTCCTCATACTCGTGCCAAACTATCACCGTAGCCACCTTTCAGTCAAGTCATGCCTGTGCCTCGCGTAGCCTCCTTTCTCTCGCCCGCGTAGTGTGAGTTGCTGAGAGACCAGGTCCGATATCGAGTGCTCTTAAAATTGGACTCAAGTGACTATACAAAAGGGAGCGATTTCGAGCGTGGAAACAGTCTGATCAGGCTGATGAAGGCTTGTACAAAAGGTGCGAACGAAGTGGAGCCCGCTATTTAAAAGCAAAGAGAAGATTTCCGTTCGCAAATAAGCGCGCGTTTCATCCCACCATTAAGCTCGCCGATGTCGCATGCGATCCAATTCTCCGCCGAGGACCCAAAAGTTCCACCCAACCACTTTCCCTATCGCCGGATCCCAGGGCAAGCTTTCGTTCTATTGACCTCATTGAGTCTGCTGCCTAAAGAACGCGATTGATTCGCAAAGGTGGCGCTCGCTGCCACGCTGGTATCGTTCACACGAACTTTCGCTACCGCATAGCGGCCCTCTTTCCTAGAATTCGTATCGTAGGAGCTTCCAGGACGACTCCTTTCTCGTCGAGACGTTACCGACTGCCGGTGGCCGACGAGCTTTAATGCGACTGCTCGCCAGGAAGAGCGTAGTCTTTGTACACTGGCAGCTGCAATCTCTACTTGGATCACGGATCTTCCAGAGATGGCATTAGGACTATGAAGCGCTTGAGATTTGATTATTAGATGAAGATGTCAGGGAATGAATCTGTGGTTCTTCACAGGCCTGGTACTAGAAGACACACTCAACTTCCTCCTCTTTTGACCGGATCCTTTGAGAATGAATTTTCTGTGTTTTAGTAATACGAGGTTGTGTCATTTGCCATTCCTAAACTTTGTTACCTAATGTAAGCCTATGTAATGATTACAATCCATCAAACTGTGTCACTTATATCAAGGCCTCGACTTGCTTTTCACCTAATAATGAAGCCTCTAAGACAGAAATAGCGTGGAAATAGGTGCTTCCCTTGCACCCTTAACATACGTTCGGGCTAATATGCGCGTGTAGTGTACCCCGTCAGTTTGCCTAGTTTCCGGGGGATATTAATGTCCTCACAACTAGTTGGAAGTTTCTTCCGTGGACTGACTAACTTGTGCGCGTAAACTCTTCCGCGTTTTCGAGGTTTCGGTTCTGGAGTACGTACCGAGTTGGGTAACGTCAGGTGGAACGTATTAGCAGAGAAATGAGAGACTGTTCGAGCCGGCAATTTCCCTCGCGCATTATTCCTGACCCGTGCTTGGTAATAGCGTGTTTCAGTTTTGCACCAACGCTGGGGGATGTAAAGGACGGCTGTTTAATTCGCCATGCACACAATTGACGCCTAAGGGGTATTTAATACCGTACACGGTGTATGTTCCTGACAAAATGGACGTATTGGGACAGGTTTACTCATAGTTATTGTGTAATATTTATTACTAAGGATAATGAATATGTCAGAGAAATACAGAAAGTAGATCGTTACTTGTTCAAGGAAGAATTTTGTTAAAAAAAATCAGAAAAATAACTTAGGAAATTGTGGTCTCGAGGATTAGAAATTTGCAGGCTTGTAGCGCTCATTCAACTGTGGTTTGTAAATTAATCATTTTAGAGTATACGACCGGTTTCTGTTCGAATAATCTAACTTACGCTTGCGGCATGTGTGTGGAGGATTATCAGAGATTACGTTGAGTGATTTATCATTTTAATCTGTCATTGCAGGCATTCCACGTGTCGTCCTTGCATTTAAATGCATACATTGGCACATTTCTATCATCGTCTGTTAAATTCTATTCTATCACTGTCACCCTTCGACTAATGTACCCAGCAGACTCATATTTTATGCTGTAATACGTTCATTGAGACTAATTAACGAGTCGAACAAAGAGATCAAAGGCAATTTTACATGGGGCCTTAAATACTTCTTGCTATGATAACTTAGCCTAGGTTTCCTTAGGTGTCTTCTTTCACCATCATTTCTCACTAGCATTTATCCCCAGTTCCTTGTATTATCTTGTTAACTCCCTTTCCCGCGAAAGGGTGAGCTTGAAAAGCGCAAATAATCAACTATGTTATGTTAGTAATGGTGTGATGGGCTTGAGGGGAACTAATAAAAGATTTTTTCATAGAAGACCATACAACCATCATTTAAGCTATTTAAGCAATGTTTAAATAGTTTTTAGTTAGACTTCGTGTAACTGAATACTTGCAGGAATATCTGCAGAAATATTTAGAAGAATAATTTGCTTATTGTAGAGAATGATGTAGGGAATTTTAATTAATTCCTCTTGCTAGTAGGAAGGGTGTATAAGGTCTACAAGGGCTCGAGTAATTATTATACTCTTACTCCAACGTATAAACAATTTCACAGAAACATTGTGCGAAACTTTAACGAACTAGATTATTCTGTCTGAATTAAAAACTAGAAGTTAATTCCTGAAATATTACACAAAGAGTGAACACGCTGTTTACACATTTCAATAAAGTAATAATAATTACTCTATTGTTTTCTGGGTCCTATTTGCTTCCAGAATCGGCTTACCGCCAACCATTCAGCATTTCGATTTTCTCGATAACTGAACCTCGGATGTAAAGATTTTATTTTCCACTTTTGATTCATTTTTGCATAAGGAATCACTTTCCTTGCATAGCAAACGCGTCAATTTCTTCAATTCCCTACTCTCCACCTCTCGCACCCTTGCTGACGGTAATACACCCCCATCGTTTCAATCTGACACACTGCTACTGTATGAAACGTTGCTGTAAGGGCAAAGGACCGGCACGGGTCGAAAACAGATTCGGTACAATTTATGTAAGCAGCACTTTGAATCTTGAGAGAGAGGTGTTCGATCTGTGGACTCGACGGAGCAGGGCGAGTGCATCCGTTATTCCAGCGTTGTCCGTTCCACTGGGACGCCGGATATTCCAAAGATGGCAGCAAAGCACCGAGACCTGCGGAGTCCACAGTGACTCGATGGCACGCGAGCTTCCCTCTTTGACTGGAATATTAATATCCTCTGGCTGCGAGCGGTCTAAGGGGACGCATAAAGCGAGAGCAGAGGGACGACTCGGGAAAACCGGGCTGCCACCGTCTGTCCGACGAGAAAGCGTATGTTGCCGCGGCTTGTTAGAAATTCACGTCCACGTTTTGTATGGTGCACTTGTGATTTAACGGTAATTAGTTTTGGATCCACCAGAAATGTTATACGAGACGACGGACAGGCCGTTTTCGTGGACCCTTGAGCTCGTTTCTGAATGTGTAGCGATGCATGTCTTTGAAAAAGGAGAGGAGGATAGGGCAGACTGTTTAATAATGAGGGCTCGAGATTTTCTGAGATATCGTTATAATGGGGAAACTGAAGTGGTGGTTTGTAAATTCTTTCATTTTTGAATGGTGATTCTAGTACATGCAGCTTCTCACTTGTGCATCAGATGGGTACTTTCTGATTTTAAACTGGTAATAATTAAGGGATCGCAGAGTTTATTTAGCTTTGAACCAGCTTCTACTGAATTTTCTACTCGAGGTATTTTATGTCGTGTTATTCCATTCGTATATAAAGAAACTTTTTTACTATTTGGTTATTTCACACATCCAAGTATCGTTGATATTCAGGTCAGGTGCTAAAATTTCAGTAATGTTTATTCAGTTAATTATACGCGGGTATAACTGTAGAGAATTTTACTGTTTGATGTAGATGCTGAAAGTGTAAACCCAGAAAATCTTTCATACGAAATTTTCGCCTGTTACGTTGTAGTTAAATTATAAAATAAACTTTCCATTGTGCGAGATTATATAATTGGCTAGCTGGGAGCAAGAGAATATTGGGCAGTTAAAAAATATCACGTATAAGCGGGTCAGTGATTGTGTGTACAAGAAGCTTGAAAACAACGGGTTATTTTTATGAACAACAACACGACAAAATCGATAGTCAACGCGGGATGAAAATGTCTGTTCAGGGGAGGAGAAGGCGTTGATAATGACGCGCGTAATTCATCATCCTGTCAGCATGAAATTCTCGCGTTTTTTTTTTATTCCCTCTCCCTTACTTCTATACCGCCCGGCTGATTAATGCAGATTGTTCGGAATGGTGTTCCAAACAATTTCCGCGGCGGTCATGAAAGTTTGTCCGCACGAGGAGTCGAGGTCTCCATTACATCCAGCTTCCGTCGACTTAAGGTCGATAGAATTGTGGAAACGTGTTTAAATTTGCATTTCATTCCGACGTCGAACCCACCTGGAAACGACAGAGGAGTTAAGAACTGCGGCGAATGGCTTTCTGAGATTACACGTGGCTCCACCATTAATCCACGAAATTAACATTTTCCATTATTCTTCTTTGAAATCTTACCTGCAAAAGACGCTCTGTTGACGAATCAACTCATTGGTCGTTTGAGTCGTTTAAAATGAATCAGACTTTTAATTCGAGATGAATTGATATTTTGCTTTTGCTACATTTTTTGTTAGAATTCAGGTGTTTGATCCAATCGATTGCGCAGTGCAAGTAATTGAATCGATTACATAGAACCGTGGACGCAGAAGCCAAGTTCTACAAGCTCGTTACGAAAGGCAGTTGATCTCTCACGTTTGCATTAAAGATCCTCTGGTCTCGCCGATACCGTGCATATATACCTAAATCACTCGAAATATGTGTTAATTATGTAAATGGGTATTTAATCCGAGCTTGCAATTTGAGCCTGCGAGCACTGCATTCTCGCGCAGCATAGGAATAACAGATTAATTATCACATTAATTATGTCTGCAGCGTTATTATCAGAGATAATTACAAATTCGTTCAACTACTACAATTCTAAATTTTGAAAATTTTCGTAGTATACCTCAGAGCGTACTACAGTCAGAAATATTGTACTTTTTGATGCCAAGGAATTTCTCGAAGGTTAATCTGAAAAACTAATTCAGATGGTGCAAAGGGTGAATTAATTTGCATGTTGAATTTAAAAGTAATTCTCGCCTTACCTCACACGAGCTCCAACGTAGTAAGTTATAGACAGAAAACCGCCATTAGGAGGACCTAATCACGGGCTATCGAGTTTGGAACTGCGCGGGGCAAATCTAATGGCCGACACAGAAGCATGGCAACTGGTTCGGACCAAGTGGCGGATTTGCTCCAGTACTTTGGAGCTCGATAACCTGTGATTAAGTGGCCATTCGTAATGATACTTTATGAGCTATCGCCTCAAACCGATTCCATTTTCCACGTGAGTTAACGAGGTACCGATCGAGCCAATTTCACCACCCACGCGGGACATTCGATGCCCGCTAACTTTTATCGAACCTCGATTTACAGAGGCATGCATGCTGGAAAAGGGACAAGTGGCACCCACTTTTGGCTTTGGCTTGAACATCTTGCAAATAACCAACACTTTTCTTTTTTAAACGATTTTATATTGTATTAGTTTAACTCTCAAACTTTTTTTCCCAACAGTTTAGTTTATTTTACAGCCAAAGTCGTACATATATGTAGTATTAATTTCGTTTGTTTGAAAGCTAGCTTGAGCAGTTGAATGTTTTTCCTCGGTATTTTCACATCAAATGGGAGTCAATTAAAATAATCAATATTAACGTAATATTCCCAAAGGCCTAAAGTCTGACTTAAATTATTACAAAATACGTGGTGTGCCAAATTTAATTTCCCAAAATATTACAAGTATAACAGAGAAGGCAATTTAAAACACAATATTAAATAAAAAAAATAATACTTGTATTTCCGTCCTATTTGTACATGCAAGATATGATTCGACAATTCTTAAATTTTCACCATGCCGTTAATCAAAACTGCATTTACCTACAAAGTATGTGACATGACAACTGCAGCCATACAATTAAATACATACCATTTACCCACGAAACACCCTCAACGTCTTCATCCACTGATACTTCAGTTACCCCATAATACTTTCGCGATAATAAGATCCGTCAAACAAATTTCTTCAGCGTCACAGGACTCTGGAAGTATCGATTTGCTGAATTTTTCTCCTAGTCGTATCAGAATCTGCCACATGGAGCGGCAACGCGAAACATGGTCGAATAGAATCGCTGGAAATCCTGTCTGAAAACGTCCAAGCCGCGTTTCAAGACTCCAGACGTATGAATAAACGTCTTAGAATTCCTGCCCACGATAAAGTTGATTTACTTGCTCCAGATAGAGAGGGGAAGCAAAAGGCGACGGAGGCAGGCGGATAGATAGACGAGAAGTGACCCACGTTAGCCTGACGTAGAGGCTAGGCTACTGACCGAGTTTGTTCGAGTGGTGTCCGTAACCGAGGTGTACAAATATAGCGGCCGCCTTGGTGTATTCAGGAAAGCGATCGGTCGACGCTAAAAGCTTGAGCAGGGACGACGTAGGGACATTATAAACCATTGAACTGTCAGCCAGGGAACGAGGAGCATGGAAGATTGAAAGTGAGAGGGCGATTTAACATTTTCCATGCGGGACTCGCGAGCCGTAAAGAAGCAGATCCCAGCCTTCGATATTCTGTTTTTACGTGGCTTCCGAGTTGGATCAAGATTTCGCGAGAGTTGTTCGGTGTATACAAATAGGAAGTGGAGAGAGTCGTGCCACGCGGAGTTAGCAAAGTCGCTTTCTTTGCAAGTTTTGCGTTCCATGCTTGAAATCAGTGTCGTAGGAAAAGCAATTGTTTAGTGTTGGAGGGGCAGCTGGGGAATTCAAGATGTAGTATATACAGGTTTTGATAGATTTGTTAGTGAACAACTTAACAATTTAAGTATGTCCATCTCTCATTTAAAGTCATCATCCTAGTCAAAATCGCCAGAAAACCTTGCTTTCGCATTTCAAACGCTTAAACCTTGCAAAGAAGACGAGTTTGCAGTAGAATCAAGCTTCCCTACTCATATTACCACACAACAGTCTCAAATACTCTTCCTACACTCAACCAGGGAAATATTGCCCCCTCGATAAAAAGACAGCCGCAGGAAGCATCCCGCTAAGCCACAAAATTCTAAAAAGCAGCGACGAGATAATTGGGCGGACGTATTGAAAAGCTGAAAGCACGAAGTCGGTGCGGCAACTGGAAATCATGAAATGAACGGACCTGAAAACCGTCGAAAAATCCCGAAATCAGAGGAAACCCGAGCGTTCGAGCCAGCGAAATTTCACGGAAAAGATCGAACCAGGATGCAATTGCAGCAACCGGGATGGGAATGAAGGAAATAGGTGCGCTGAAAAACCGTATCCTCTACGATAGGGTGGAAGGCATGAGGAGGGGGGGAGGGGGGGGGGACAAAAATCGACGCATTTGGTCGAATGGTGAACGTGGGGGGCGGCGGGGGGTGGCGGGAAAGGGTAACATCGGACCTCTGGAATCAGCAGAGGTCTACGCTGTTGATGCCCCGTAAGGGAAGAAGGGCTACTATTATTGGATTACGGTGGCTCTGGCACGTTTCACCACGTAATCCTAGAGCGCCGCAAGGGTTACCACGTTACAGAGGTGTACCGGTCGCCCTATGCCCTTTCATTCACCCGTTGGGCTCATTGCTTCGATCCCCTGTACACCGAAACATCTGCGGCGTAGAACACGTCCGTGAATTTCGACTAGCCTTTCCTTCCTGCCAAATATCATGCTCGGCTCGCTTGTACCCTTTGAGCCCTATTCACGCCGCATATTTAGGGCAAAGGCAAATCTGAGTCTGTCGGGATTAAGCGCGTGTAGACGGGCCTGTGTCTGTACGGACGAATTAACGTCGACCTCCGTTTCTATCAAAATAATTACGAATGAACGCGATGACACGGATATAACTGGCTACGAAGCTAATTAGGGCTGACGCGGGTTGCCGCTCGATGAATGCCGGTCGCTGCCCCGCGCAGGGATTATTACACATAAGAAGCTGAAACGCGGCAAGTAAGGGGCCAGAGTCTCCGCATTCTAGACTCAGCTGTACTTAAAAGATTCTAGGTTTCTAGGTTCTTATTAATTTTGGAATTCTGAGGAATGCAGTCCCTCGATTATTCTGCACAACGCTTTGAGCTTCCATAGTCTCGCGTAGACGCTGAGAAATCAAACAGCGTCAGAGATAGATGTCTGCTCATCCTGTCAACTTAGGGGACCAAGATCGCGGATGTTTTTTCCGCGACGTCCCTCTGTGCCCGTGCACCGGGCTGTTCGGTGCCTCGTGTGTTTGGCGAGACAGAAGAACATCGAGGGCCATGTCCAAGCCGTTCTTCAATGTCCGATTGGTACGTGGCACGGGGTGGCGTGGGGGTGACGATCGGCTCTTTAGGAATACAAGAAATTACAAGATGCCTATCCGACGGTAAAAGGCTAATGGCGCCGACTGAAACGGCAATAAGAGAGGACTAAGTGCTGCCCTGAATCACGGGCCGAGTGATGTACAGACAGTCGGTGCCTCTGACGAGGTAACCGGGCATTCCTGCACGTACTTGGCTTGTCTCTTTCACCAAAATCACTGGCCCCCCCTCGATCGAACCCCTCGCCGAATAAATGTCCTCTGGAGGCCCACCAGTCCCAGGACTAAGAATCTTGGGACATCTGGCTTGGGTCAGTATTTTTCATGATTACTCAATCTATTCGATGAGACCTGCTGTTAGAGTGTTTTAGACACTCTTCGTTTTGGATTCTGGGTATTTCGAGACGATGATACTTGCATTCTTTGTTTGATGGGTATTGCTAGTGGAAGTGGATGCTTTGTGTTTGGCGGAGCTCAATGGATGCTCGTTGCGTAAAGTTTTCAGGCTTGTGAAATTTTTGGTGTGGTTTCTGAAAAGTAGAAGCTGAGAGATGATATCTGTTCTAATTGTAAAGCATTGTCCTCAATGCTTCATGGTAGCGCTCCATTCTATCTTCAGATACCTACATCTCAATTTCATTACTCTTGAGATAGAGAAATTTAATTTGGTAGAAGATAATTTATTATCGCGGAGAAGGATATTATTAGAGAAGGTAGATCACTTCAAGATTGAAGCATGTAGGATATATTAAGATAAGTTTTGGAAATGACACGTGCACAATGAATACTTTAGTCTTCTAGAATCTAGTTAATGGATTCACTGGTCTGAAACAGCCTCTAGTAAGCAATATACACTCAGCCGAACATAACTGAACTTACTGAACAAATAAATTAATATTCATCCACCATCGAAAAGTACTATATACAAATATAAATTTAAGGCAGGACATTAGTCATCTCCCGCGAAACTCAATGACGGGCACTTCAAATCCTATCAACTTTTTTCCAGATGTCCGCCAGTAATTTTCATAATTCAACTTGCTACCAATCCCAATAGGTACTCTTCTTCACCACCAGTTTGTTTCTAGAAAAAGTAACTTATGCACACACGTCAGCAACCGATTAAAGCATCGCTCATAAACTTCCATAGCAAAGTTTCCCTTTGGTTTCGCGACACACTATCTTGATTCGACATCAGCCCAGAGCTGGTCGATCCACAGGTCCTATTTATCAGCCAGGACACCGCCAGTGCCCGCTATTTTTACCGCGAGCGGGGCTGATAGCGGTCGCAGTTTCTGTCGAAGGATTTCACACGGAAGTCCTCGGAGCTTGACGAATGCGTTTTACATCTTCTCGCGCGATTACCTCGCACGTAGCGCGCTGGACACGAGGGGCGCGCTTGCAAAACGTCACCGTGACAAATGGGGACCAAAAGCGGACGAGCAAGGCTGGGACGTGACCCCTGGTGACCCTGCCAAGATGCATCCGAGAGTTTCCTCGTGAAACCCCGTGACGCTTTCAGCGTCGTACGTCTTTCCTCGTAGCTGGCACCCTTGCCCTTTCGATAAAAATTATTACGATGGGAAGGGAAATCTGGTTGTACGTTGGTGCACTTTGCGGAAAATGCTTCTGTCGAGGTGTTCGTGACCTAGATATAGTGTGCAATAACGATTTCAGAAGTAAAGTAGTAGTTCATAGTATTTAATGGAGTTCGCGTTAAGGTAAATTCCTGAAATGTTTAATTTGTGTAAGGATACTTTTATGGATAGGTTTCTTAATTCTTTTTTTTTAAAGCAGGTGGTTGTTTTTACATATGTGTATCCTGTTTCTTTAAGGATAATGTTCAGAAGCTTAGTAGGTAGGAATTTAGTTACGTTCTGCAATCTTCGAAGGCAACACGCTTGAAATATCTCATTGTTTACATTGTTTTTCCTGGAAAAAATACTGGAAGCTCGGTAAATATTTGCTGAACTTAAGCGTGCTTCTGTAGGACGTGAATCTTTTAGAAGATTGCAACAATTTTGCATTTAATTTTACATTACTTTTTTTAATAACCGTGGAAGCTAATATTTGGTGCAAGTGAATTACGGTATCCGCAAAACAGACAAAATATAGTTGATAGGCAGTCGTTGCATTGTGAATAATTAGCACAATTTCATCTAACGATTGCGATGTGATGAAAAATTTACCAAAAAATACGCCCCGTGAATTTTGAGGCAGTTCTCAAAAGTTGCTCCTTATTTCTTAAAAACATAATTTCTTAAACTCTGATTTTCCCAGAAACGATTTTCTATTCAGCCTGCCCGAGTGTCACGTTGCTGTTTCTAATTACTCTTATTGTCCGCGACAATCTTGCCACGGAAATAAGATTACCAGGCTGGTATTTCGTCTTCTCGTGGACCGTTGGAAACAATCACGATGCTTTTTCGAGGTGGATTTCTCGCGGGCCGGTGGTGTAATGGGATCCATTCAACAATTGGCTTAATTTAGGTAAACTCGAAGGCTGAATCGAGGGTTTTCCCCGCGTCGATTACCGGACGGCGAGGAAATCCACGGTGATAATAACGTGAGCCCCCCCTCCCTCCCCCAGGAGCCGCTGATTCCGTGGAAATGCAATTACAGGGCCGACTGGAGCTCGTCTCCGTCGAAAGAAATCCTGCACCGGAAATACTCTCGAGGCGGCGGAGAAATTACTTCACTTCCCTCGATTGCCGTGATATAAGTAAGAGCGTTTTTGGCTGGGCCAGACGCGAGTTTGTCCCGCGGAAGTTCTTCAACTTTTATTCGGTCGTCTCGCCTATCGCGTTACTTAGCCACGAATTTTATGCACCGTTTCCCGTTCGTGGCACTACTCGCCTGGGTAATTTGAGGATTTTTTATTCGCATCCTAACGGGATGAACTTATCGAGAATTTTGCAAAGTGTCTTTTTATAATTCACAACATGTATTAAAAAAGAAAAAGGACAAAAACTTTATACACTTTAATATTGTTGTTGCGACCGCGTAAAGCGAACCGCGTAACGCGTTCAAACGCTTGCCCTCTGACTCATGCCAACAGCTGATGAGTCAGCTGAGGCCGTTGGCACCTCCGTTTTTACGTCAACGCTCTTTTTTTTAGGCGCTCGCCCGGCGACCGTTAGTATAAAAGAAACACCTCTGTGACACGCGTTTTTATTTATTTTTTTATTTATTTATTTATTTAGGCATTTCGATAACGTGCTTCGACCATCTGCGCCGATTGCGCCGTTAAAAACCCATCGTTATTAGTTAAGCGACCCACTGTCGCAAAGGCGCCCACGCGTGCTCTGTATTATAAAGTCTTGTATCGAGTTTCATATTCCTTTCATCTCTGTGTTATTTGTTGTAAAATTACGAACAGTATGTTAGATACTGGATAATGACTGTTTCGGTATCCTTGCAGCTTATTTTTGGTTCTGTTTGCTTAGACTAAATTTTAACCCATCAACTACCCCAGCTATGATATCTACGAAATACGAGAACTTGCTTTACCTGAGGCGGTCTCAGAGGCAAACACTGCAAGCTTCTGTATTATCGCATGTAATTCTGCTCGAGACTTAATTAAACTAGACAGTAGTTAATATGACGCTTCGCCGAAGCGTTTGCCATGTTTACGTGGTCAAGCCATACGCGTATGTAACACAAAAAAGGGAGCAAAAATATGTCAAGAAATATTATGTTTGCAATCAGGAACGTCGGGGAATTCTGCAGTGGGATAAAACAAGAAACTTCTGCTCTGTAATTCGCAGTTATTCGCATTAGCTGGGAAAGTTTTACCAGTAAAACATTAAACTTTTTACTTGGTTACATCGCCGATGGTAGTGAAAATTTTTAAACCTGATTAAAGCTTTTACTTCTCCTATTTCATATTTATGTGTTTATAAGCCACAGCTTTCTTTACAAAGTAGAATTTTTATTCCAAAATTAAACACTTTTAATTTTACTCTAATTCCAAGTTAGACACTTCAAGTATAATAATCATATTTCTATCACCATCATCAGCCATCAGTTAATTATTCCTGCACCCCGCTTAATTCAAAAGCAAACCTATCAAACTCCACATCAGTTTCTCGCCTCTGAATGAACCAAACACTTTCTATTAATTTCACAAACAGATCATACTCAAACTCCATCACTTGACGTCTCGCCCACGCAATCATATCCACGTCCGTGCAAGTTTACAATCAATTTGATGAACTAACGTGCAATTATCTAACTAAAAACCATTCGGCCCAAAAGAAAGAGTAGAAGGCGAGCGCCATTTAAAAAATGTCCTTCGGCGCTACGTATTCGCGCGCTTTATCGCGGCCGACGTCGAAAAAAGCGACGCTTTGGTCCCGCAACGCAGGCAAGAAAAACCGCGAAGGGGCATTGTTTGCATTGCTGTCCCGCGACGTTTCTTCTTACCGGCTGTGGCCCCCTTTTCCTTTTCTCTTCTGTCTCGGCCTCGTCTAACGCGAGATTCTTTTCGCTCAGCTATTGCCTCTGTCGCCAGTTACTGCAAGAATTATTATGCTGTCTGGACGTTATTACCAGTTACTTGTCCACTTCTTCCCCGTCCCGCACTCTCGGCTCAGCGAGAAAAGAAACGCAACATCAAGCGGCTGGTTTTCCGTGCGCGCGTAACGAGGAAAACGAACGACTTTTTCCTTTGATTTGCTGCTTCTTCTTCCCCGTTTCTATTAAGGGAAGCAACAGTGTCGGAAGAAGGAGAATGGTCCCGTGCCTGGGACGGCTTATTTGAAGGATTATGATTATCCGGAGTGCTGGGTGTAGATACTTAATTCCTTGCATTGCTGTGCTCTCGCACGTCAGTTAATTACAGATATTTTGCCGAATTGCACACATATTAAATAGAGAATTTTTAAATAGCGAGTATATTTTGCAGTGAACTGATTGGAAAGTTAAGAATGCATTTAATTCTACGAATCGACGAATGCTTGCATTTTTACATGGTTTAATGATACCAGTGTATCTACATATAACTTTTATTTCAACTTTGCTGTGGAGACATATTCTAATTACATCGAATCATGAATACCATGTAGTGGTCAAGTACATCTGCGGTGCAGACAAGGCGTTACAAAATGCAATATTCAGGATTCAGCTTCATTGACCTCCGGATATTCTTTTGACAGAAGTATTATCTGAAGCATAATAATTCTTCTCCAGTTGCAGGAATATGATCCTTCAGACACGTTCGAGAGCCCAATTAACCCGTCTGAAGGATTATGATTATCCGGAGCACCAGTTATAAGTACTCGGGCGAATTTCTTTCATTGGGTGCTAACAGAAAACGCGAGGAGAATCAACCTCAAAGCTTGCGTACTTGAAGTGCCTATTGAAAAGAGTAGACATAACACTGGCATTACAATATCTGGTACAATAGCCTCTTTAAAATATCAGAATAATTATTTGCACTCCTTTATCGTCGTATATTAGTATTCTCACAGTTCTGAACACTGTAATATTCCCTGCATCGTGTACAGGCCTGGCGGATGCTAGCCCCTCTCTGAATGTTATTAATCTCCACGGTGCAGAATTAAGAATTTCATACCAAATTGCATCGGGGTAGTTTTGCGGTGAATCTTGCAGAACTCCCGTTAAAATTTACGTACAACTCGGCTAGCGAGCGTCGCGTTATCAAGGTGGAAATAATGTCCTCGTGAAATTTATTGTAAACGAGTAAGGAGGCGAGGACATCCTCTAGGAAATATGTTGGACATCCTGCGGAAACTACCCTCCCTCGAAACTTCTTTCCCGATCCGGCCACGGAGTCACGTACCGGAAAAATGGCTTAATCCCAGAAGTCCTCTCACCTAGTTCCCTGACTCTGACGGCCTGTGCTCGACATGCTCGTTCTTTGCATTCGTCAGCCTATCTATCCTGAATATTGGATGAACCACGGCATCTGGCCCACCCCCTTTGAAATTTCACTGGCGCATTTTGGTGGGTGGTTGAAGCTCCGAATTCTACGTTTAGAATTAGAAGAGATATAGTCGCAACACAGTTGGACTGGATGAATACCGTCAAATGGGGTAAGTTTTAATTAGATTTTAAAACAAATTTCCCTAGCATCTATTCTATAAGAGGTATTATTCGCAGACAAAGTGCCCTGGATAGCTTTAATTGCCTATTACAAGATGCATCTTGTTTGCGAATAATATCTCTTATACAACAGATGCTGCAGGAATTGGTTTTAAAAGCTTCTGTGGTCAAAGTTACCTCGTTTGATGGTTTTTTAAGTGTCTCTCAATTGACAGCTTAGTTTTTAGAGTTGTAATATTAAATATATTGTTATACCTATTTAGTAATAGCAGTAGTTAGTACGGTTACTTCTTAATACTTCTCATTCTTTTAATATGAGAAATAACTGTCACTCAAATTGTGAGCTAATTTGAAATCCAAGTTCTCTATATATCTACTAAAGAGTTACTTTTAAATTATATTTAGTAGCTCAAAATAGGTATCATTGATACTATAATACTACAAAATGCATACAAATAACAATTGACCCAAATACTGTCTTCTAAATTAAATACATATATACTTCGTCCCCCTGAAAACTCTCTTGAACCGCTACAGCAGAGACTCCTGTTCCAAGCGTGGCCAAAATTCGGTGAAAATCGCGTGCACTGATGCACCGTCTCTTTATTAGCGAGCCTGAAAGACATCTCCCAAGCACGGTGGTTGGAATCAACAGTCAAAGGCCAGTACATCATTACGCCTGTGTACCAAGTAAACGAAGAAGGGTTCAAGGGGTCGGAATGGTCCACGGGAACTTGTTAATCCAACGGACGCTTTGGATAGACGTGCCCTGGCCTCTGGAGTATGTGCACTCGCAGCGTCTCGACGCGTTCTACGTAGGATCGCGATGATTCTAAAGGGCGTCCATTAGTAACTAACGACACACATCCCTCCTCCGACTGTTGACCGTCGGAGACGAAGTCCCCCGGCCGTGCGCCCGCTTTTTGCGCCGCTCCACGAGCCTTTTTTTCTGCGTCGAAACAACACCTGTTCGATCCAGCACTTCCGCCCCGCCGCCCTGCGCGGCGAAGGGCAACCTGTCCTTTCGCCGGCGCGTAGGTAGAGAGATTCTGGCAACGATGTGGTAGGTACACGATGTCTCGAGATAATGGAGAAATCTCCGGTTCCCGTCGGTTGTGTATTTATTGTTCCCGGGAGTTAACTAAAGCCGCTGGCGAAGTAAGTGGATTTTCGGGCCACACCGTTGCGTCACGTACTTTGGAATCTGCTTAATCTTCACGCGAAAATTTCATCACGTGCCGGGAACGCGCGCTCGCTTCTTCGCGACACCACGGGATCCCTTAGAGATTCTGGTTTGTCAACAGAATATCCGCAGGGAGGATTCTTCTCGGAGTTTGGATAATTGATGGCAGGCGTTTGTTCCGCGATTATACTGCGCATTTGTTGTGCCGGTGGAAAGAGGTAATGACGAGTGCAGGGGGCAGGCCATTGTCTAGATCGCGCAAGATATGCGTCAACGTCGAGGTACCAGAGCCAAGGACTCGTTAACAATGGCAAATGTCGCATTAATATTCGGGAAGCTGGTCTTCTCCTTTGAACGCGTTATACGTGTCAAGTGAACTGTGAGGTACCACTTTACAGTACGCTGGTGCGCTCTGTGAACCATTAATTCCGTGGCATCTGTTGCGTTATTTTAGACGGATGTATGCGCGCGTGTGTTTTTTGATAAAGTAAATTTTCATTGGAAGCGTCGTTGACGGTTTCTGTGTAAGATAAGTTGCGCTATTGCCAGAGTACTGTAGATGTATGTAGTTTTCCATTTTCTAGATGGTACAGTGATGCATGAATCGGTACTGCTTCTTTTATGATAAATAAAAGAAAGTACCGATCAAGATTCTAATCCAGAAATCATTTACCATCATCAGAAACTCAGCACTAGAACCGTTCCAGTCAGTCAAAAATACTGAGGACCGCGAAATTCGGTCCCTCGAACTAAATCATCACCGTCGTTGTTCTCCTTAACAAGTACCTACCGAGTGGCCGATTTAACCATTGAATCCCTTCGTCCCTCCGTCACTTCACATTTCACGAACCGAAGTGGAGCAGCGACAGTGTATCGCAACGGAAGGCTGGCCGACACGATTCGCCACGGAGGCCCGAAACAAAAACGCGAAACCGTCCGTGAAAAATGGGTCAACCGGCCCCTCAATGATCCTCCTTTCGATCGAATGCACAATGCGTCAACTGTGAATCGAGTTGCAATTGAAAAGCGGCCGGGGGACACCTTAATTCCGATGCCACTTTCGCGGCGGAAGAATTGAAGCCGTTAATAAGCGGCCTAGTAGAGATACAAAAAAAAAATAAAGAAAAAAGAGAAACGCGAGATCGTTATTGTGCGCGAAGGGGCGAGGGTGATGAAGGCGGGTGGAGAGGAGAGTGGTCGGTGCCAGGATGATCGTGGAAAAGGATATAGACCAGCTAGGGCCTGGAGAACTCGGAGACAATGAGGGACGCCACATTAATATTCGTGGCATGCGGCGGCCAGCCTCTCTCGCTCGCTCGTTCCTCGCGACGAAGCTTCCGCCCGAGGCGGCTCGTGCGCCAGATTGCGATCACAACAGCTTCGTTAATTACTAGATCCTCGTCCCTGCCGCGAAGGTGGCGGGGGAACCATCCGCCGTCGCCGCGACGAGGATTTACACACGATCATCGTTCCCTTAGGACGCTCGTGACGGCCGTTCGCCGGGTCTGCCAGCTTCCTGCAGCTGATCGCCGACTCACGGCCACGGCGCACCGTGGCCGACCAGTTCTCTCACCCTTGACACGGTGCCTCCCATTCACAGGATTCCTCTCGGCGGAGATCCTTCGGCCGACCCTTTGTCCCGCGATCCCTTCCTCGGATACAGCCACGACGTGCTTAGCGGTTTTTCTGCGGCACGGGGTAACGTCCCTCGAAGGGTGTACTGTAAGGTCGCGATCCCGCGGATGAATTGCTGGTGACGTGGGATAAAGCGTCGGATTGGTTGGAGTTTGATTTATTTTGCTGTTTCGTGTCACTGGTTGGAATCATTATTCCGATTCGCGAACGGTGGCTTCGTTTGAGGGGGAAAATTTAAGAATGATTCGGTATTCAAGGAACTCGAATAAGGTAAACGTGAATAAAATAAACAAGAGTCTGTAATCCCACCTTACACATTAATTTGAAACGGAACATAAACGAACCTGGTTAGTTTATTATTTCACTAACATGGATGTTAAGTGAAGCTATGTTTCAGGAACAAACATATAATCTTTAATTATTGACCTTGAAATCCACACTCGAACTTCCGTACAACGTTTTAGAAACATAGTATGCGCAAGAATGAAAAAAATGGCACACGAAGCGGTAGATCATTTTATCAGTGTTGCCCCTACAATCCATCCCCGTCAAGCACCCTCCGTGTCGTTTCTGGCATGATTCGAAATCGAAATACAGGTGTGGAATTTCAAATATCTACTTTGCATGGGAGACCTCTCTCCAAGTATCCCACGACTGCTGACTGGGAAATTTATACATAACCATTCAAACCTTGATGACGGCAATATCGTTTCGAATGGGCCATTGCCTTTCGTTTTTTCCACACGGCCTTAGCGTCTCTCAGCGTGCAGACGTTAACTATGGAGTGTCCCTTATCGTCCCTTTCCTCGTCTGCCTCCTCTACGACCTCGGCTGGTAGTAGCTTTCTTTCGTTCTTTCGCGGCTCTGTCTTTATCGCCTCGGCAGCGACGAAACGACGTAGCCAAATAGTGCTTCCGGTAAATTTAATTCGGGAGATAGCGAGGTGTGATGCGGAGAAATAAAAGGGAGACAACTTCCCGCGGAGGTGCACAGTTTGTCTCGCGCGAAATATTTTTCAAAGTGTCTCGAAAGTACCGAGACCTTGATTTTTCAAGTTTTTGCCATATCGTGGGTGATGCATTTTCTTGTAGAAATTAATGCCACTCCGTTAGCGGTGTAATATTAGAGTCATCGGTAAAAAATAATCAAAATTTGAAATGGAAGCTCTTAGCACCTAAACTATGTACATCTCACTATGCGCAACATATGAGTTTTATTTTTTCCTGATGTCCCAGAAATCGACCACCCTAGGGAAAATTCATATTTTTCGGAAGAAAGTTTCAAACTAATATAATCCCAATTTTTAAAGACGATTTTCCTTCATCACAGTAATCATGAGTAAATAAATGAGACTATCGTTTCTCATTAATTAAATGATTGAAGTCACAATAAAAGCCTCGATCTACAGATTGTCGTTTAACATTCTTATCTTCGTTCGGTCTGCACTCACTGACGAAGTATAGTTTTATAGTAAAGCGTGGAATCTAAATTCAGAAGGTTTGCCACGTGCTCCAGTGGCAATTCGTCTGATTGTATTGTTGACTGGGAAATTTATGCTTATCCATTCAGCTCCCGGTGACGGCAATACCGTCTCTCGAATGGGCCATTGCTCTTGGCTTTCCTTCTTCGCCGTGGCAACCGTAAGATTGCCGCAGGCTTGCCTGTTTTATTGTGCAGACGTTAAGAGAGCATTGTTCTTTATCGTCTCCCTCCCAGTCTTCAGGTATCGTCACGATTTTTGCAATTCTACGAGGGAAACTGGCTTCGCTGGGAGTTTCCGTCGTTCCTTTTGGGGGTTGCTAGCGATTTCTGTTTATCGGTCGGGGGAAGATTGAACGACGCGAGCATTAAGCCAGCCAGGGACCTGGATAGATTCGATTCGTAGGATAGGGAGGTTAATGCATCGACAGGGAGGAGAAAATTGCCCCGAATGGGAATGGGTCACGTATTTCCACGCGATTTTCAGTGAAAAGGGGGGCTCGCGAGATGGACACTTCTGTTCAGCGTAAACGTTATTTAACCCTGCGATGCTTTCTGCCGGGTTGGAGTTCGCGAAGACCTAGTCGAATTTAACCCCTATCAGGTCGAGTCCACTGAATTTGTGGCTCCTATAGGGGATGAATAATGGTATTTATAAAATATACTGGCAATTTTCTGCTTATAATACGCAGAAACATGGAATCTGAATCTACTTTTTTGTTACAATCTGCCCCGGTCTTCCCTCCATACAACATCCTTACACGAATTCAATCAAACAGTTCAGAAGCACCCCCTGCACCCAGTCGATGGTCCTGCGATCAGCGATACCCGTCCGTGACGCTGTTAAAATTCCAATAACAGATGTCTCCTTGCGCTGCCCGTTTCTTCGACATTGTTTCTCCGGTCCATCCATCGAGCGGGGGACCGTTTTCTTCTGCACGCGACTTTCGCTGGTACCCTTTGTTCCCCCGTGTATTTGCCACCCCGCGGCCGCATGCCATTCGGCGAGGGATATCCGTTCCCTTAGCGGCGGCACGCATATTATCGTGGGCCGGATGATCCTTTTTCAGATTCCTCCAGCGGAGACAGACCGTCTCCCGTAGGCAACATAATAAATGTCTCTCTCTTCCCGCTTCGCTGTCCGCCGCGGTCGCCTAAGCCTCTCGCGGCCAGTCCTCTCGAGGGGGGAGCGGCCGTGCCACGACCACGTGGACAAATAATTGAACATACATCAAGACGAAAGGAGGCCTCGGTGATGCCGCGGACGACACGGGGAAAGAAAGATAGGTGGCCCCTTTCGACCCGCGGAGCAGCACGCCTGGAGAGGCGGGAGGAGCACAAGGAGGGTGGATCAGGTCCAGGAACCAAGGACGAGGCTCAGGACAGAGAAGGACGGATAATTTAGCGCGGGGCAATTTGAAGGCTCAGTGGCGGCACGGCAATATAAATTCAGTAAACGCCGTCATTAGGGCCAATCCGAAATACCGGGCGTCTATTAAACCTGGAACTAAGATAATTACCTGTACTGCCTGTCCCCCTTCCATCGGTTTCGCGGACAGGGACGGGGGTCCGCCGCGCTTCCCAGCCGCATTGTTGCGCTTCTTGCTCCTGCATGGACCCTCTCTGACCGCCTCCCTCCTCTTTCTACTTTTCGTTTCGTGGGCCAGGGGGGGAGGGCGGTTTTGTCCTACCTATGGCGCTGCTCCTCTTCCTCGTCCAGGACGTCGACATCCTTGTTCTGCCTCTTTTCTGCCGCCGTTCTGCGACATGTATACTCCGCTGGGCCCTGGCCAGAGACATTCTTGGCGACGATTTACACGGTTCGGGCGGGGGCAGGCTGCGGATCCATTGATGACAAGCTGCATCCGCGGTAAATTGTCGCCCTTTGGTCGTGGCCGGTTTTAATGGCTCTTAATTGCTCGCTGCTCGGCGATTTCTGAATGAGGCGACGGGAAACTAGGTGACGATTGGTCGGGTATGAGCGGGGTGTTTTCACTTTTAGATAGCTTTGGGAAGATGAATGGGGCGGTGATAAAGAGTCGAGTGTTGGTTAGTGAGTTTATGCAATCGGAGATGGACATTTTCTTAAGCAATTCTATTGTGATCTATCTTCTTTCCTATAGCTTTAATATATGTTACTTGAGATAATTAAGTCCCGTGGGAATTTATAAGTATGAACCAAATAGTAGGGATCAAAGATGTGCAGCTTATAGTGTATGCAGCTTCCAGAATTTTGGGTGGTGATAGTAATAGTAGGTATATTTAATTCCTGAGATTTATCTTTGAAAAGATACTTTTGCATGTTTTGTTCAAAACCACAGAAAGTTGTCTTCCTGACACGACATATTGTAAAACAGGGTCGAATGAAAAGTAGGAAAATATAGGAAGAATAATTCTTCAGGACTACTCCAAATTCCACTTGACTAGTTAAGGGTTAATGAAGGATCCATCAGTTATCAAATTTCCAAAATCCGTCAAGCCAACACCCTAGGAAAACTATGTTCTCCTTCATCAATTCAATACATCAATGAATCGGAATCTGCTGAAGCACTCAATCACATTTCTTGTTCGACACTGCAATTGCTCCAATTTACTTCCACGAACTCACGCCCTACAAGATTTCTTTGAACGACCACAGTGACATCGACGCTTATAGTAGGAACGGCATTTTGTAAAAATGTTCCCGTGCACGCTTTTGTGTAACACGTTGTACTCGGACGCGAATCACAGATGGCTCAGAGTCCGCGCAGAAGGCTCCAATGGAATCCCGTCACAACTGTACACGCACACTCCTGGCGACCAGAGAGGAGCCAGAGGATGGGTAAGAAACCCTAAACTACGTTTTTAGCTGGACGTTACATTTGTCGGATACCGACCACTCGGACCCCGAATCCGTGGTCCCTCGTCGCGGGAATGCTTTGAGAATGTCGTGAACTTTTGAAATGTGGCGATGGAACCGCGTGCCCTTGTATCGCTGCCATGCTGAATCAGTCGATGATCTACAGTGATCTAGGGGAAAAACCACTGGTTCCCATGAACGAAGACAATCGTTCCTTGCGAACATAGTAAAATGTCCAATTCTTCGTGACGACTTAAAACACACTACTTCGTTTCTTTCTGGAACTGCATCAAGTTTGTAGGCTGAGAAATTATTTAATATATAAGTGCGTAGTTCTGAATATCAGTTATATTTTACACTTTTTGTTTTTTATCTCGTATCACAGTAAATAAGTGTCAACGTGGAACTATGGAAGTCAATTTCCATTGAATGGATGCTGAAGCTGAACTTCAATTAGCATTCAAATTATCCCATTGAATTGGCGTTGGTGATATTTATAAAAAAGAGAAGTGTAAACTCTTTACGCTTTTCATTTAAGCATTTCTTACAGTATCTTAACTGGGCTTTTAAAATTGTTTATATTTCGTAAGTAAGAAGATGTATTCTTACCGTAATTTCTTCGTCCCCTTTCCGAGACTCCATACCAGCTATTATTAGCGTATGCCTTTAGTACGCTGTGATGCACAGAGTAGGACGCCTCGTCGATTAGTATATTCTGACGATTTCCCTGCCCATAGGATATGAGCGTATCAAATCGATAAAAGCGAGTACAAGATTCCTTTGCGACAAGCTCGTATCGCTGAAGGGGAATAGTCCTGCATTTCCTTCAAGCATTTACAACCAGTGATTACTCGAAGATTGAGTGCCTTGCACCATCCACATAATTCTCGCGAATTATCGTCGTCGACACTGGCTGTTTCTGTTCGTGCCTCTCTATTCTGCTTTATAACGCCTCAGGGAGATAGGAAATTATTCACAAAATTTTCCTATACAAATTCTCCGAAATTACTTATCCTGAAGTGCTTGAAAGTTATTGCCTATCAGTTGGCCTAACTGGATTTAACTTGTTTTACCTTTCTTGCTCACTAATTTGCTGTCGTAACGCTCGCTATTTTTTATTCAACTCCCAACATATCCTTGTCTTAATGGCTGTTGTAAATTAGATCTGTGTCGACGCATTTGTTATTAAAAATTAATCATAAGTTCGCTGCTAAAAAGAATATAAAAAATACAGAGATTTCTAAGTCCGTGGCTTTTAACGTCACTCGAGGTCCGAGCATTAAGGTTTTCATTTCTAATTGCAAGACGCCATAACGCCAACCGCGGAAGTTCTTGGGGCTACCGAAATTCATTTCCTTATCTTATCTTAAAGAAAATTGCAAGCAAATTGCCGGGCTGATACTGAGCCTTAATTAAAGCTGTACACCGGGGTCGAGCTTGCTGCGTTCATTCCGCGAAATAGGAAACACTATGTACTTCGAATCGTAAATTCCCGGGGTTGAGGTATGAGCCAGTTATTCGCGCGCAAAGGGACGTTTCGCCATCAGCAGAAACGAAAACGGAAATAGCTGAATACAGAAGACCATTAATAATCCTTTCTTATCTATGGATTTCTTTTAAAATTGTGCATTGCACAGTAAAGAATTTGCAGTGATAGTTGGGAATAGAAATGAGTTGTTTAATGTTCGATATTTGGAAGGATTGTGGATTTGAAAATTGAAAAGCGTGTAATGATTGCAGATAATGCTTTTTGGTAGTGATCTACAAATAGAAAATGAAACAAACTGCGGTGAATTTAATATGAGTGTAACAGAGATTGGAAGTTACCGTGAAATGGGTAAGAAAGCTGGTACAGTTTGAAGAAAATTCTCGAAGTCTTGAAGAAACTAAAAAAGATTGAAGAAGACTAAAGAAGCCTGCCGAAGAGCAAAGAAGGTTCTAAGAAGCTCAAGAAAATTTCAAAGTGAAACAGTCTAAAGAAAACTGAAAAAACAGTGAAACAGGTGAAGAATCTTACTGGATCTTAAAAGAAATTACAAAAGATTGTACAGAAATAGAGAAGACTCTAAAAGATTGAAGAAAAAAAGAAAGAAAAACACTAAAAGTGATTAAAGGGAATTGAAGAGCAGAGTAAGACGAAAGAAGCTTGAGTCTCAGCTTTAACAAGTTTTATCCTAATGCACACTGGGTGCACACAGCGATCTTTGCCGATTAGAATTATCTTCGATAGGGTAGCTGAGAAGAATATTGCCAACTGAGCACAACGCTGTCTCAGCCAATCCAGAGCTACATGATCCACCATATTTACTAAAATATTGCCCATAAAGGAACTGAAACTACATTCCTTGCAAACCAGTGAAACGAGCCTTCGTTGAAAACGTTTCAGAGGTACCCTTTCAAAGACAGTGTACATACAAAATTCTAATACTTGTTCCTTTAACTACGATGGACGAACTACATCTCCAAAATATTGACTTAGTTTACAATTCCACTCCAGGTAGAAGAATTGTATTAAAAAGCGATGATTCAACACTTCTGTGTAATTGTGTATGTGCCCAAGAAAACTGGGGATTTAAAGCTCGTGTACGGAATAAAGAAATTCTGCCAGGAAGTTAACTACTTATACGGTGCTATAGTGAGTTAATGTCACGTGGGAAATCTTAGTATCGGTATCGGTGGAGTCTCCAGCGAGAGTGGAGTCTAATTTTACGCATCGTCGACTGGCTTGGCTACGATGGACAAACCAGAACGGATTACAGCGGTGCTCGCCAGATGTTTTACCATATTCGATGGTTTCGCTGTAATGTACCGACCAGTCTGCTTTCTGCTTTTTACAGCTGCAACGCGCGGATTTCCTGTAGTTCCAGCCAGGATCTGACAACGTGTGTAACTAATTTTGGAGCAATTGATTAAAGTTGTGAAGTCTTCTGGTTGAAAATTTGATAAATTTTGGAAATAAATAGAATACTTTAACTAAGAAGGCCAGTATTATTGCATTACAATTTTTGAATATAGAAAACTGTAATCTAAAATAATCTAATATTTTTCCTGAGTAATTAAACGAAGGAAGCACCTTCGGTTCACTGATTCGACATTGTGCCGTTCACGTAGTGAAACAAGCAGAAATCATCGTCACAGTCTGTTACTCCTCTTCAACATTATTCCATGAGAAAATTTAAAGTTCAATGTTCGTCAATCGCTATCACGAGGCACGTTGGCGATTAATGACTCTGATTGTAATGTCGCATAATCTGCATGCATGCGTCGCGCAAAAACTTAATATTGTCTCTTGACCAAGGTATTCCATCACGTTGATGATGCATGGATCTCATCGCGCGGTGCATGCCAGGCCTTGAATGTTGCATTTATTTGTTTGGAGTTCGTCAGTACCAGTTGAATGAGTTTAATCAACTCGTCAAAGAACTGGTTTCGCTGTGACTCGATTAAGTTGTACATCGATGAAACACTTGTTTCTCCATTGCGATTTGGACTTCGGATTCTTTTCTAATTTGTTTCGTATTCCGCGCTATTAACAGTCTAATTCAATTTTGATAAGGATCATTTTTTTTTTAGAAATTGTGGAGGTATAGACGAGCATATTTTATATTTTTTTCTAAGTCACATCTGTGATGTTTTACCTTGCTTCCTATATTTATCCAGGTACTTTTGTATTTTTCACGTTGCCTTGTTCGTCGAGTACCGCTCGACGGGTTCCCGTGTAAACAAGGTGAACGAGTTCCTTGAATTAATCGATTGGCAGCGTTTCCGTTCTCACGTGAAATTCCCTTAAACTGGTTTGACTTTCTGTTTAGGCTGGTGTTAATTAAAAAATTAATTAAGTCCTTCCGTTGACGGGAGCGATTTCAATCTCGCAACGACTACTATGCCTGTTCACAACGTGAAGTTTTTGATTGGCAGTACTCGATCGTTGGTAATAGATATTTCGTAAATATTTCTTTTTAAGTGAATTCTTCCTTTTATCCATATTTTTATTGCAAAGAGATTGATCAAGATTCTGGAATATTTCAATGCCTCCAGATTCTTCAATGTTTTGTAATTTAATTTTCCTCATTTCGTGTAACGAGAATCTTCCTAAAACGTGGATTCTACTATGCTTTATCATCTTCCATCCGTTCCCCCTTATTAAAGACTCGCCTTTTCTGACCATCTAGACCGAATTTCTCTATGACCATCATGATTGTCAAACCGATTTCAGCCAGATGGTCTGGATTAGGTGAGACAAGTCCCCAGAGATCTGTCTGGTAAACGACAGAACAAGATGCCTCGCGCGTTTCTCGCTTATTGGATGAAAACAAATAAGGAAAAACTCCTCATCCACGTTTGCCCGACGATGCTGATAAAACGAATCGACCGAGATAAAGCAGCATGAGACCGTGTACCTGTCCTCTTTTTCCCGCCAGTTTCTTCCCCTTTTCGTCCCGTGCTGGTCGCCGAAGCATTGTCCTTCGATCCTCCCGTTTCGGTCCCCACTTTTTGCGGCCTCCTCGGGAAATTATAGTCGTTGCTTCTCCGAATTTCACTACCTCAAGCCGTTCGTTGCAATTACAGACGCTGCGTTACGCGGAATTCGTTATTGCGAATTTGTGGATGGCGCGGGGGAAGGCTTGCGTGAGATTGTCTGGGCTTCCCTCTCTTCGACTCCTGTTGCGTCGACTGCTTGCAGTCAGATGTTGGGAGATAGTGAACAATTTGCAGTGAAACATAAGGATTATGGTTGAACAAAGAAGAATTGGAAATTCTTAAAATGTGAAATTTGTTTCTATGAAAGTGTAGAAGGGCAATAAGACGACTTTGCAAGTAATGATAATTTGAAATAAGGAAAAACAAGTGTCAAACGCCCTTCAAACCGGCCAGCTTAACGACACTTCAACATATGTGTTCCTAAGATTTTACAATATTACGTAACATTTGTAAATAATATTCATAGTTGTTTTAGTGAGTTAATAATAATTTGATGTTTGAATTAACAATAATTTCAGCATTTTGAACTTATAATGATACTAGAATATTTCGAAATAAAATCAATTCAACATTTTGAATTATTTTTAATTCAATATGTGGATTAGTACTAATTTACTACTTAACTTAATAATAGATTAACATTAAAATTAATAATAACTTGATATTAAAACATTCTACAGAAGAAAACGGAATTTAAGATACGTACTCAACATGAAATCCTCGATAGTATAGTGGTCAGTATCTCCGCCTGTCACGCGGAAGACCGGGGTTCGATTCCCCGTCGGGGAGGATTTTTTTTTTCATACAACTCCCAAAAATATATAGAACTGCCTGTTTAAAGATCTGGGCACACATAATAATAATAATAATAATAATAATAACAATAATAGTAATAGTAAAACGCTTTCATTACACTCCCAATATAATTTATATATCAGTTCTGTGTCCGTATCGTGTCTCCTGATGCCACTGATGATTATTCAGAGATATCACCGCTCTATTGCGGGCCTGCTCTGACTGATTACGTTAGGTCGACGTCATATCACGTTGAATGTCATTTTCATCAGAAAAACACCATCAATCCATTTACTTCCACGAAGATCTAATATAAAATATAGAAATTTGGATCTTCATTACTGAATTGCCTATTATTATATGACTCTAGGGCCTAGAGTCCAGCTGAATTAGGTGAATTGGGACTGACCCGGCCAGAGCAGGCCTCCTACACAGTTATCAGTGAAATTACGGACACTACACAGACACGGAACGGACACCGTACGGATGCGGAACTGACACGGAACTGATATGTGTGCGCAGACCTCGAAGACTTTTAAAGAAGAAGGGACCCTCCACGCCCTTTAAGATCTGTGCACACATATCAGTTCTGTGTCAATACCGTTTCGGCGTGTCAGTGGTAAGCAGGAGAGGGGCGTAGAGGGTCTCTTCTTCTTACCACTGCTATGCCGAAATGGTACTGAAACGGAACTGACAAGTGTGCGCAGACCTTTAAGCGACTATACAACGCAAAGGGGCTGGCACTTGGGTCATGGGTTGTCTCGAGAGGTGCTTCGTGCCGCGTAAAGTGCGTTCCTTGTGCATGGAAATACCAAGGCAAGTACTGTTGCTTGTTTCCCCTTGAAAATTGGCTAATACAAAAAGGAGGAGCTTTGAGAGGACGTGGAAAGCGTATGCAAGCCGTACGACAGTTATTGTTATATTTAAGGGAACACAAGGGAAGAAGGAGCAAACGCTTTGCTCGTCGTTGCCGCGGCTGGGATACAATAATGGCCCTTTTGTCATCAAGTCATGCAACGTCGACATCAGCGGAACGTGGCCCCTGTTTGCAAATGATACGATGATAAAGATGCAAATTCGCGTGCGGGCGTACGCTCTGTGTGCAAAGCAACGAGCTCTGTTGCATCTCCTGTGGCTGCATCCCGTGACCAGCTCATAAACTAACACATTTCGGTTCCCTTTGATCTGCGTGTGCGGGTCACTCGTTGTTCCAGCCTTTTGTAAACGTCGATACCGCGGGGAATCGCCGACGGGTAATTGGGTTTCGCAATTACACGGAAATTTAATCACCATCAAAGTTAATTACCTAATAAAATTCGCGCGCGACCATTCCTGCTCGTGTCTCGTGTAGGTACTTGGCATCGTTTGCAAATAAGATTTCTGGGAGACCTCGAGGACGGAGACTGACAACAATGGGTGAGATGTTAGAAAATATCAAATTCGTCCATTTTAGCTCGGGATTTTGAAATTCGGATTAAAAAGAATTTAAGGAATTTTCGGTCATTGATTCATTTATTTTCGAGCTAATTTTCTGTTGAAGGACCAGAATTTATTGCGAGTTTTGTGGTATAGTATGAAGAGATGGATCGCTTATCCTGGTTTTCCATCAACGTTGACTAGAATATTTCTTTTTTATTATTTTGGTATTCTTTTTGTTCCTATTAAAATTTGGTTTCACTTACAAGCACTATTTACATTTCCAAAGTACATCGACACCAACTATTTGCCGTTTACTGTCATTGTTATTCTCAACTTGGAGGCTTGCGAGAGATGGCAAATTTCTCTCGGGATAATAAATGGATTATCGAAATGCTCTTTTATAATTACTTCAACGAACGTCTAATATCATTGCCCGTCTTCATAGTGTCACATATGTACGGTTATCGCGTGGAATTAATTATTTGCAAACGAAGAAGAGTTCGTCGCTGCATTGTCCTCCGCGAATGTCGTCATCAGCACTGGTCTGCCTAGCATCACGGCGATAAAGATGCAAATGTGCACGCGGTGCAGGCTGACGCCGGCGTAAAACATAATCCCGCGATTAGCGCCAGCTGAAGCTGAAGTGCTTCCCTGCTATAGACGATTCGTCCTCTCGAAACTCGCTTAGGACTCGTCCCTTCCAGTCTTGCCTTTTCGAGGATTTCGAAACCCTCGTGAAAATCCACTCAGCTTGGACTGCGTCTTCATTATACAGGGTGTTCGCAGAATACGCTCCGAAATTAGTTGCTTCGAATTTCACGATAATGGGAATAGATTAGTCGACATTAGAACAATTAAAAATTAATATTTTTTAATCATTTCATTTTTTGAGAAATTTCTTTGACATTTAATGATAACTAGCTTCCATTTAAAGAAAAATCAAGTTTTTACTTGATAACTTCTTACCAAAAAATTTTCAAAATAACTTATTTTGCATCTCACAAAATGTATTTAACTCCCTTCACACTGAATTTTTGTAGCGCTAGCTGAGATATGATACAAATGTTCGTTCTCCTCAAAGTGACAAGGAAAAGGTGAGGACACCTTTGCTTCTCTCATCACGGCGATCCTGGAAATTCACGAGAATCGTGCGAACTATGCGGGGGTGTTGGTATCGCAATAAATATTTTCACATTACACCGCTGACTCTGATGGAATGTGGACAGATGATATCCGGCTTGAAACATCCCGACTGAAGAGTCGAAACTTGCGAAGTGGATTACAGAGTTACAGGGCCCGCGAGTGGCTGCTACAAGGATGTACATCCGGTACACGTTGCATTGTTATCATTCGTAAGTTGGCCGCGTCCTCGGGACATTTTGTGCCCGCGGTTCTCTAAGATTCCCCCGCTACTGGAAACTTTTTCCAACGGGTCCCGGTACAAATTGGCTTACCCAGAGCTGTCTCTTCTGATAACAAAGAAGAAAGAAACTGCATTCTCTCCGCGGAAATAACGTTCCCGAATTTGCCCGTTCCGTGCATCCCCGCAAGCGTTCGTGATCTTCTTTTCGCGTACCCCATTTCTTACCTGATTATTTCCGCGGTGGCTGCTTTTCAGTTAGCGTATTGTGGTATCAAGACAAAATCTGGGATTTCGTTGAAATTGATTCACTTTCTGTGCTGCGATAGATGAGGCCGAGAAGTTGGTTGTTGAAAGGAATTGGCAGGGGCCGATTTAAGGGAAAAGGCCCAGGTGGAAAACGTTCTGAGTGACCATTTTTTTTTTGTGGAAAATAAAGAGGGAGTTTACTAAAAACGGGCTAAATATAATAGCACAGGAAAATAATATACTAGTGTTTGGATAAAATCAACTCATATTTTTTTAAGATGAGGCCCTGGGTGGGCCTTCTGGCCAGAGGCCCAGGAATGCGTACCATTAATTATTATAAAAGGTAAATGTTACTGTTCTGTCTTACAGAACAAAAGCGGGCTCAGAGTGAAGCGAAATTTTATTCGCCGCTTACCTAAAAATGACTTATTCAGAAATTAAGTGTAGTTCTCCATATAAATAGCACCTGAAAGAAAGTCGCGTGCCTAAGTACTCATTATCCTCCGATAATTATTCCCGAGTATTCAAGTGGCCCTCTTTAAGCGTCGCGAAATGTAGGCCATCGACCACCGAGGCCAGTGACGCTAATACGATCAAATTTAATCTTGGAAGGCCATTCTTGTGCCGGCCAAATTAATCTTACCGAGCATTCGTGTTCTCATTATCGCGTAATCATTGAGTGTTTCGGTTGGTCTGGCAGCGTCATAACTTTCAGCCTGAAGAAACTCCAATTCTTCTTTCTCTCTTTTTTCTGCTCCAATTCATACGACGAACCTCCCCGTGCACTCGTAATTTACGACAAACAGGATTAACATTTGGCAATGCACAGTTCCCAGCAGCAACCAGTCGTGCATCATTCGCTACAGAATCTTCTTAAACGCCTGATACTTACGCAATGCTCTCCCATCCCACCGTTCTCCGTTCCCCATTCGCCGATTAATCGATCAGGCAAAAGCCACCGTTCCGATCATGAGTTTACGCTGTCGTGATTTATTTCACGCCCATCGACGTCGAGGGTCTACACGCTCATTCCTGGCTTAATGCATGAAACGTCAATTCAGTGCACTTCGCGCTTACGGTGATCCAGGTCTTTGGCGGTCACAACTTCAGTCGACTTTCGCGGCGTATTCGGGTAGAGAGTTGGAGCAGGATAAATGCTTTCCTTGCAGAAGGTGCACAATACTGCAAGAGACAAGTGGATCAACAGTAAATGCCATTCCACGATTCGTCCTTTTCGAATGATCGTAGATTTGGAGATAAGAGGATCCTTTATATTAAATTTAATAATTACACGCTCCAGGAATTATCAGATCTAGATACTATCAGTGATTGATGTTACGAACACGGAATAGGGATGTAAATATTCGAATATTTGAATAATTTCGAATACGAATAGTTTCTTTGAATAATTCGAATAATTAGGAGTATTCGAATATTCGAAAATTATTGAACTTTATCAATCTTTGGTAAATTTTTAGTTTTCTATAAAAATGTCTGCTTATACTGTCCAATGTATCAAACTTTACCGTCTAAAGGTTAATTAAGTTTAATTTTTTGAGTATGCCCTATTACAAAAGAAAGAAATTCTTGTTTCTTGAAGAGTTCTGTACCTTCCCCTTGACATTGCTCGCCAGCCTAACTCCTGTAAAACCCTGAACGCTATCGATCATCTCGACTCATAATAAAACGCAAGGAAATTTCAGTATCGCTAGTCAGCAGGCGAAAAGACACTTGAAAGATGGAGAAATAATCAGAAGGAAGTCTCTGTTGGCACAGCTCGTGGTTCGCGTGCAACGAAGCAGGGTTCCATGGCCGATTACAGCGTGACAAATTATGTCACGCTAAAATGCCGCCTTATGCGCGACCGACAACACAATCGTCCCCTACTTACCACGTGTGCGCGCGAAATAAAGCGCAACTTATGATAATCCTCCGTTGCGCGCGAACGCAACGAATTCTCAAGGAAGGTATCCGGCATAAAATTTCATCTCTGTACCGTTTGTTTAGTAAACGATTACGAAGGAATCCACGAAGGAATTCCAAGAAGGAGTTTCAAATAAGTGAAGTAGTTTAAGCGAAATAATATTTAATCAATTTGCGGCTCTACGGGTAATTGAAAAAATTCTTTAATGGGTGACATACCCTTGACAGGTTGGAAAATAGGGTTATATTTATGTTTTTTCCCCATATAAAGAAAGGTCATATTTAAAAATTTAGATATACACCTTGTTATGCATAATTTAAGCTGTATTTTCTCCAAAAAGATATTTGTTATCTTAAGAAACGACGCCATAGAGATTCCATCTCCCAAGGCCATATGGAAAGTTCACTATAATGGTGCAATCGTATGAAAGTGTCATTTACTTACGTCGAATACTGGTTCTTCTTTTTTACTTTCGTTGTTTCGATCGACATTAGTTATTGGGATCATTAGGTGGAAATGTCAGTGCTATAAATATGCCGCGAGCAATCAATGTTAGTACTATATGGTACATTAGGCTTTGTGGTTGATAGGTTTACGATTGTCCTGTTTCGGTGTGAAATGGAGAGATATCTTTGTGAATAAAATTATCATATAAATACGCATATAAGAGCTAGCCTGAAGAGTGTGGACAGTCTCATTTGGCCTGATAAGTGGCTAGATAAGGGGATAGATATGTGGATATCGTGCCGAGTGGAGTGTATCGTTGCCACGTGTGCTTAGATCTGTTTCTGTGCAGTATGAACAATAATTTCTTTATTACTTTCGTTTTCCGCCATTTCCTTATTATTTTGAGTTTCTAATTTCTCTTCCAATATGTCTGCAACTTTGGGTTTGCATTTAAAGGTCTCTGCATACACACCATGTCTGTGTCTATGATGTAGCTGGCGTGATTTCGGGGGTTGGTAATGTTTGGAATGATAAATTTGTCTGTAAAGTTAACTGTAGTTTTTTTATACAGGGACTACGTGATTGCAAGTGGGAATCCACGATGAGATTTTAGATGAAACTTTTCTATTATGAGACAAAAATCTCAGCGACACCAGAATATAAATAATGGAAATAAAAGAATAATAATAATGGAGATTAAAGTTTCATGTGGGATACGATATTTTTTTCTCCTCCTGGATTCGCTCATTAAGAACACTAAAGTTTTATCGTTTGTAATTTAAGAGTCTCATGTCTCCCAGAAAATTTTTTAAAATTCGTTCCAGTTACCTTTATTAAAACTTTTCCTGTTTATGATGTTGATTTTCTCAAAAGAAAACAGTGGGAAATGATCAATGGAAATTATCATATGTAAGGTCTTATGGTCGCTGTCATAGTCGATACATTTTATTTTACCTTCAGTCAGATTTTGGAATTTGATTCTGTTATCGGTTAGATACACGTTCATGAAAGCTCCGCGATTCGAAAAAGGTTTTATAGAAGCTTTTAAAAAAATTGTAAGGGATTTGATTTTGTAAATACTACAAATGTAGTGCAGTTTCTGTTTTATTGTTTTATGTTGTTACTCCATGATTGAATATCCCTCAATTCAATATGTGCTCACCCCCGTCATCTTTTAAATCCTACTACATGACTTTTATCGGGCTTTGTGACGATCGTTGTAAATAAATTGTTATTGAACCAGCAGCTAACAATAAATAATAATTAAGCTCGAAACAACACCTGTTACCAAAGTAATCAGAGATACGATGTAGCACGCAATAAATTTATTTAAAAAAATCATCTTTTTCAGATTTCTTTGTGTGATACGCATAAAGCAAGTAAAAATAGGTTAAGTATGAATATTTTCTGTTATTATAAATAACAGCAAAAAGGAAATCTTGCATCGGCCGGGAATCGAACCCGGGCCGCCCGCGTGGCAGGCGAGCATTCTACCACTGAACCACCGATGCTTATACATTCACCTTTCACTGCCTCAGTAATGTTGGATTTAATGTATCAACGTACGTATAAACAAACTATCACTGGCTTTAACAAACAGTTATACAAATCGAAATATATGAATCCCGATTTTGTCGAATTTTTACAAGAATGTAAGTCAAGAATCACCTCAAAATCCGATGTCTCTAAAATTCTTATCAATTCGAGTAGCTTTTGTCCGAATCATATTCCAAAATTATGTACAGTTCAAAAGTTATAGATGTATTTAGTCCAGTCACATTGGTCCGAAACGATTGTCTGAATGTAGACGGTCCTTATCTCCTTATTCTCTCACTACTTATTTCTACGTCTCTTCTCTTCTAGTCAAATTTTCATGTGCTCATACTTCTACTCTGCCCTGCCTGCAATACTGGCAGTGCACCGTAATATCCGCCTAAAAAGACACAGCGTACACCCTGGAGTCGCATGTAGAACCCCGAATTTACCTGCAACATCATCAAATTCCCCCAGGGCCTGGGGCTTGTGATCCCGGGGTACCTTAGCTAACCCACCATTGCTGATACCCTAAAAAAAATCCTCAAAAATAACCCGTACCTCAGTGTTTCCCAACCTTTTTTGAATAGCTTTTATAATATGCAAATATCCTGCGTCTCCCAACCCCCTCCCATCATAAAAGTTAAGATAAATTTAAGAAGATAAAGAAACCATATCATAAATTGGTATTTCAAAATATAATTCTAACTTAATAATTTAAGGAAAAAAAAACAAGAAACCGTCGCGTCACACTGGTTGGGAATCACCGCTGTAACCCAAATAAACTCAATAAAAATTGATAACGTACTCACTTATTCAAACAAAATAACCAAACTTTACCTTCCTGTCTACAGAACCTTCAGGAAAAAGGGACGAACAGATGGGATCTCACCGAGGAAACTTTCTCGCGACAATATTACAGCGACATCGTATACCTACCTAAGGGCGCGCAGTTTTAATCGTTAAGAAGTGCTCCTACTTTCGCCTGACTTATAATAATTGCATAACACGCAGTGGAGTTCGCGGCTGCAAGGAGATGCGGGCTGCATTGTTGGTCTAGTTACAAGCCGCAAGCTAGCGTTAGGGCGTCATGACGCTGGATGCAATCACAGAGGGCGGGGGTGGACGTGGCGTGGGCTGTGTGAATGGGGTTGAAACGAGAGCCACTCGGTTTGCGCGAAAGTTCAGAACCTCTGCCGTGTAAACGCTCGTTATCTTTGATCTACCGCATTACCGTCGTAGACGAGATCCTCGCGATACGAGTCACCTGAAGACGCCGGCGACGAAAGTTTGACGGCGGTGGCACGGGCGAAACGCTTATAGTTTACAAGATAACGTGCACGTTAATTAAAATGCTCTCCTCGCGGAGCGGATCTATTGTGCTTGTTTGGCGAGGACGCGGTCGCAGATATGGTATCCGCGCCGTGGGACTCTTATTTCTGCCGGCTGTCGTCTGACTTTACCTCCTGGACACCTCGTAGTCGTGTCGCTAACGACGCGAGGAAATTAATGGGAGAGTTAAATGCACGGATGGAGTGGGCAGATCGGGGATCAAGCAGTCCCGTGGGATTATGGTAATGCTGTTGCTCTGGGATACGGCTCGAATGTTTTTGAATGAACTTTGCATTACGCCATTCGTTCTGGTGAACGAAGGGTATTGTACTTCTTGGCGCTGGAAATGTTCTGTGTGGAAATGATGCTCGCGGACAACGGAGTTCTGAGGGAGCGTGGATGATGAGTTATGTGGAGGATTTATGTAGGAATTGCTGCTATGGATGTGCGAGGAATTGATAAATGTGTTCACGTACGTGTATGTCGCTTCGTGTGTTTAATAAGATGAGTACTAATTCGTGACGTATTGAAGTTAAGAGGTTTCTCTACCTTGACGGTCGAAAAATGGTGGGAACATTGAAATTTTTTTAAAACAAAACCATTAAATAGATTTACTTATAGCTTTGTGGCATCATTTATCAGTCTTTAGAGAATAAGAAAAAATGTATGCAAAAATAGTGATAGTACTTCAAATACAAAAATCATATGCGCATTGTTAGCATAAAATCAACCGTTGTAATTGTCTGAAATAGATAATTTAAACATTTGTGTTATCTGTATGAGTGTGGATATCGCCTGAACTAGATTAAATGAGAAATATTATATTATTAGATTAAATCAAACACCGATTTCTGAAAAAAATTCGCTGGTTTTTTAAATCGCAAAAGAGTTATGATATATATGTAAAGTGTTGCAGCAAGTTATACACTATTAAGGACATTGAATCTCGAATATCTCGAATACTAACATCTACTATACAAAACTACAATCCTCATCGACGTCGTCAAAGTTTAGTTTCCCAAAGAACAGCAACTCACGCTGAATCCTTCGTAGGGAAATTCATTCCTTCAACTTCTCCCTTGCTATATCAGCCTCAGTCTACACGGAAGATCTTCAACAACACTTACAGACACTAACTCAAGTCCGACTCATTAGTTCCCAACTGCAGTAACATTCGAGGAATCTTCGTGCACGACTTCCTGATCCGAAAACTCAGCCCTATCTGTCTGTATTAAGCCCCATGGGACATCCATCCATTGCAGAAGGTCGATCAAGACCATATCGAAGGATCTTGCGGCACATGATTCTCGCAGCTCCCCTTGTACCCGTCACGCGACCAAAAAGGAATCTTTAATTCCGTCGGTCGTCTTCCGAAATCACGTTCGATCGGATTTACGGCTCTCGATTCTTCGCGCCGAGGGGGCGAGAGTGGCAGGTCGGGGAGATCGCTTTCTAAATCTCGAATAGAGCAGGCTTACGCGAGAACGTCGCGATACGAAGTCGTCGACGAGACTCGGGGGCCACGTCCAGCGGAGGCGGCCAGCGATGGACAAGGGGCCCGATAAAATGAAAAGCTGAGGGGACTAATGCCGCGAGAACGGCCGTGTAAACCGTCAATCCGGCAGTTTTGGTAACTTCCCCGTCAATCAGTGTAAGCCTCTTTTCGGGGGCTTAAGACGATGACCGTGGATCGACGACAGAAAACGAGCAAACAGAGCGCGGCGTAAATGTTTTCAAGACACTTTGGTCAGCGAAAAGAGGCGCGACTCGTTGGACATTCTTCGTGGTTCAGGGTGGTCCACTCTGAAACGAGGATTTTCAATCGTTAACTAATCTGCATTGGCTACGTGTGATTCGAAAATTGAAGAACTTGTTGGTTGTTTGAGTACCTATAGCTCCTAGGGGAGCTCGTGAATTTGGGATCACTGATTTGAATCAAATTTTGGGTAAAGATAGGGCGCATTGTGTGTAACAATGTATTAGACGTATGAAGAGCAATGTTCAAAATGAGTCGAGAAAAGTCTTTTGCTGGATACTTCACGGTGGGTCAATAAATGATTACCTAACCCTCTTCTTTTTAAATATCTTTAGACAGTCAAGTGATGTTTTAATATCAAATGCGCCCTTTAATGTCATTTATTAAAAAAAATTTACTAACATCTCTTAGGAGGACAAATTAATTTGAGATTTGGCAGGCTGTTTTATTGCATCTTGAACTATTGTTCTGAATTTCCCGCAGAGGCGAAGCAAATTTTGCAGCAAATATATTCCCACACAAAACCCACATCTATATGATCAGAGTCTCGTCACAAAAAACAATTCATTCATCGAGTACCATAAACAGAAACACAAGCACACATGCGCATACACACATTCACTTAAAGCAGTACAAAGGAGAAACGTCGTCTATTAGCTGAGCAGACGACGCTCTTCTTTGAGTAATTAGCGCCTGCCTTCAGGTCGAGGTGTCGATGGAGAGTATAATTAATCTCGGTTCATCCTTTCAAGCGGCGCCGTCGTCGGTGGCCTCTAATAAATGCTGCCGATATTACGCGCCGCAAAATGCCTCCCTCGAACGGGCAACTTCGACATCCTGAATAATCCCGATAGATTTTCACGGGGCGAGGCGACAATCCTGGCGGTGCAATATGGCCGTCGCGTTAGTAGGAATGTTCCTTCGGCTATAATTTGTCGCAGGTGGTCGCCCCAGAACCCCCCTCGTTCAGTCTCTAGGAAATCTGGGTCTTACATCGAGATCCGTTCCAGCCCCGTGGCCTCGTCGTTTTGTCCTCTCCGCCTCCGTGGATCTCCCACCCCTCTTCCGCCCTCTTCCACGAGATAAATGCGAGCGAGGGAGGAACGACGTCTATGCTCGCCTTGAAATTTCATTTCGGTTTTTAGCGATGATCCCTCTACCTCGGCGGAGCAGAAGCTTCAGCATCCGTGATCTTGGATCAGCGTAATTAAATTCTTCCACTTTATTTCGCCGGATCTAGCTGCGACGTACACGTGACCCCCTCCTTTATATCCGTTTATTCCTGCACAGTTTTTTTCGCGTTACGTAGTCACACTTCCTGTGCAGCGTATAACGTTATTCGTTCGCGTGAGTAAAAATAAACTAGGATACAGGAGGTGCAGGGATATTGAATTATATTTTTTGGAAGGGTTTTATTATCGATTAAAATTAAGCGTTAAAATTATCGATAAAATTAAGTGGTTTTGAATGTTTGTTATTCTTTTGGGATGAGTTACTTCTTTTGGTAAAGAATTTAAAATTCGAGTCACGTGGAATATTGGTTATAGTGATTTAAACAAATCTTCATAAATACTGGAGAAGCTAAAAGTTATATTAATTCCGATCGAATAAAGGGAGGGGGCAGAGGGGGCTTCTTGAACGACTCATTGAGCTCTACAATTTGATATGTGACTCAATATAAAACCCAGTTCCCACCCGTGCAGTGTATTACTATCAAGTTTTGTTTCTAAGATAAAGTATCTAATCCCACAGAATACACCAGAGCATCTATATTCTCTTCTCCTTAGAATTAATACCAGTTCCTACATTCAGACTGTACCCTCTGTGTAACATTTAAATCCACGTCTAATTTTCCTTCATTCCTATACGTTTTCATTTGCGGGACCCAGGAAAATCATTTTCCCTGATTACCAACTTTCCTTAAACTCCCCTCGAATTCGCCAAGCGATCGTTCAGAAACTTAGTCGTCTTCCCGTTCGCGAGATGTTTCACGAGGAAAGGCAAGTACCCTCAACGGACAGATGAAACGTAAACTTCGCCAGCCGGCGTTTTCCTTGCAATTAGCGGCGATCTTCGATCTGGACTGTTATTATTCTTGTCTGCCGTTAATTCACGACCACCTGACCCCGCCGTAGCTGCCTTGGAGGCGGATCGATATTACTTCGGTGAAATTGCCACTGACGCACGTGGTCGACACTAATGAGTCCGCCCGACCGAACTAATTATGGGAATGTCGTAATTGTGCTTATTTTACTCTGCTACGCGTGTCTCCTCTTTCCAACTACGATTTTCCCGGATTCGCTGGGTATACTTAAACAGAGGTTGTTCCGTTTCTTCCTTGCGTCTGTTGCTCGTTTCAAGTTTTATGTGATACTTTACGTCTCGCGTGTTTATTTCATTTTTTTTTCTACTTAAACCTTTAGTGATACAGTGGAACAGACGTTTTGCTGTTGAATTCAATGAGGGGAGAATTGGAAAGTCTTAATTGGTTGCTAATTTATTAGATTTGTGAAGAACATTGAAGTAGTAATTAATTTAGTTTATTTTCTCGATTAAGTTAACTGTGATTCAGGCAACCTTTGGAAAATCATGAGGCAAGGGACTAACTGTGAGGTTTATTGTAGAAAAAGTGAATTCGAATTAAGTGTTGTTTCGTTTTAGTAGGTGAAGACTACTTGGAAAATTTCATTCCCTTTCTCAATTCAGACATAAGATAAAAAAAGAGCTTAAACGGACTTTAATGATGCATTGCTGCAATTCTGATTGCTGATACAGTGCAAATAAAAAAAAATATCTGCTTAAACCCAGGTACCACTGACCTACCGTTATTAATCCAATATTTCAAGCTATTTTTCAAAGTAGGTACATAACACTTAGTTAATCACTCTATATTCATCAACCTCTTTCTCTAATTACATCTGTAACGACACTCTAATTCACAATGTCTATCAACAGATATTCCAACTGGTGCCTAAGAAGGCCAAACCAATTCCTCCATTTCACTCCTACTTCTCCCACAACCCAACTGCGTTGGAAACACGGTAAACGATCTAGCAGGAGTCCCCATAAATTTTTATTAACCCCGTGACTCCGTGGAGCGACACACGTGGCCCCCGCATCGGGTGGAAGAGGGAAATCATTCCGCCGAGGGATAATCGATTTCGAGGCAGACATATCGTGGATTTCCGCGATCCCTGTCGCAGCCGATAGAGCTGGCTCCCACCCCATGAGGGAGGGGAGGGAGCGATAACACGACGGTGGATCGACAGGATCGACGTTTTAGCGCGGGGTCACGAGGACGAGGCAGTGGCAAGATAAGGCGAAACGGGCGGACACGTAAATGGCGGTGGCGGTGCTGAAACGGATAAAAGGGTTCGATCAGCCCTCCGCCACCGTTTCCCGGCGTATACTGGATTATCCTTGAGGTTTTGCCGGATTACGAGCGAGTCTCTCTTCAAGGATCATCCGGTCATGCGCTTCCCCCCCCCCTTTCCGCGGTGACTGCGCTGGAAATCCATCTAGAGAGTGCCATCGACTTATCGACGTCGTCCCGTCGATGGCCCCTTACTTTTTACAGAAAGTACCCTTTCTACGTGGACGGTACGATTGGGCAAGAAACTTCTTCGTTATTCCTCACCGAGGATGCCCTGTCCCTTCTTACCATCGGATGGCTCCAATGAACCTCTGCGTGGCGGTGGGTCGTTGATTAACGGTAAATTACATTCGTTTCTTAGCGCAAGTAATCGATTCTTTGAAATTTAAAATAGCTACTTTAGCTAGTGGTTTTATGTTTTATGACTGTAACGCTTGGAGGATTCTGATGAAATTGGAATATGATGTACTCCAAGAGAAATGAGTAGTTTGAAAAATTAGTTTAAAAAATACAGGCCGTTACAATTTGCAAGTGGTGTCTATTTTTGTGGGATTTCAACGATCTACATTTTTTTTAACTAATTGGAAAGTAGTAAAATTATGACTCATTCTCTTGGACTGCATCATATTTCGATTTCGTCAACATCCATGACGTCGAATGCAAAATATAGTGAATTTGACGTGGAATAACGTGTAATACTTTCTTAGCGATTTGAAACATCAAACAAAGGAGTGTTCTGAGTCAAATTAATTACAGTAACAGCTCTTTTATTTACATTCCATTGAAGTTTCATAAACAAAATCCCAACTGTTCTTTTTTCAGGACACGGTAAAGACCCAGGAAATTAATTAAAGTATTACAACAATAAAATTCTATTCGCAGCAAAAGCTGGAGGTTCTCAGGATAAAAGTAGTTTCCTCTGAGCAGATTCTCAGCGTCCAGGATCACAGTTAAGAACGCAAGCACGCTGTCGCGGTACTAATATCGAATAATCTTGCCTGCAGGTAGAAGAAGACTTGAAACAAGAAGAGAAATGAGGGAAAATGTCGAGGCTTTTTAGGATCCGTTCGAGGACCCACGATTCCCTGTGTTTCCCTGAGTCCACGTAAATACGTATACAACATAAAAATACGGAACCCCGAGTTGAAACGGGACAAGTGGAGAGTTTAAGGAAAAGATGTCCCCGTTGAAGTGGTGCAGAATGAAACGATGGTGAAACGGGGCGCCACGGTTTTAATATAGCCTCGTTATGTCAGAACCGTGGTTTCCCTGATGAAAGAAATCGGTGGTTGAGTCGAAGTGCAAACGTCGCGTCCCCGCGGCCTGTGTACGCTCGCGCTGGGATTAATCTCTTTGAATCGTGCAATCCTTCGTGCTGGCTCCCTCGAGAACGTCTGCAGCGATTTGTCGCGAAACTGGAGGACCGTAACGCGGCTCAGGAATTTTTCTTGTCCCTAACCGGTGGCTTCCTACCTGGAGTGAAGCAAACAAGACTCGAGCAGAGAATTGGTAATGATTTTGGATGTTTATAAATGAGAATGGGAAACTGGTTGGACACGTGTAGGATGTTAGAATGCTCTTCTGTGATAAGTTTATTTAGAAATCAACAATTCATACACGATTGCAGATTTTTCAAGATACGTGTGTTCAGTAGAGTAAAAGGTTTTAGAGTGTGAAGCACATGGAAATCTATGTTAAACTTATTTAAAAGTGAAATTAGGTATCTCTTGTTACGTATGCAGAACAATAAAACCATTGCCAATATATTTAGATTCATCAATGTATTTATTTATGAATAAAGTATCTGTCATCTGAAATGGTCTTCTGAATTACCAACTGTAATAATGTCCTATAAATTATGTGACCTCAAGAAAAAGCTCCAAGTACGATCGTCTTAACTATTGATGACTAGAAATATAAAAATAGCAAGAAATAAATCTATGTCGAAATATATTAGATCGAATAGTGCAGATTTATAAACTTATAACCGAGAAACTTTTCCTTCCCGTTTTATCTTCTCACTTGCACCCAGTGAAACGACAGAAAGTGTAAATTGCGGTAGTCAACATAAAAGTTCCAATAACAGGAGCAAAGAGAGAAACGGCTCGATCCCCTCTCAAAAGACGAAACTATTTGATTCCATTCCTTCTCTCTGACCGAATATATGAAACTCATTAAAAAGTTGGAAATTAACGTGAAAGGAAGGGGTAGCGAAGTCCGGGGGTGCGAGTTTAAGCGCATTTAATGCCCCAGAAAATCCTTTCTGGCCCCACAAGTTGCGCACTTTTTTAATATTCATCCAGGTAAGAAGTTCACCGATATCATGAAATATTCCTGTCGCTTCCCTCCTTCCTTTGTCCACTTTTTTTTTTAGGTACTCGCCCGTACCTCCAGGGAAATCAATATTCTCCAATTTCGCATGCCCTGAGACTTTCAGGATTTCTCGCGGGACCGATCCCTTTAACGTCGAAAAAGAAACGTTACTGCGTTTCGAACGCGCTTTTAAGAAATACGTATTGAATACGTTTCACGGGGAAATAAAAATTCTGCCATCGCGTGCTCGGTCTGCAACAAACTTTATCGCCGAGTAAGGAGTAGCAAAAAGAAACTGGCTCGTCGAGGGGACCTAAAGGCATCTTGGTTTTTCTTTAAATCCGCGAAGTCATGTGTGGTACTTCATAAAATGTGAAGACACAGGATGAATGTAACAAGATGTTAATGGTGAATTGAGTTGCCATTTAAGTTTATCCCATTTGACTTTTACTTTGAATTATTGATTTTATGCTGTGGCTATTGCCCGTCTATTTTTGTAGAAAATCGTATTAGAAATGTTTAAAATTTATAAAAATTGAGCATAGTGAGTTTACGTGTCATCAGATTTTAATGACAAAGGGATAGCTTTGATTGTTCTGAATTTCCGATCGCCCTCCAGATTAATTATTTAATAAAATTAATTTATTCCTAAGGAAATGAAGCTCCTACGAAAAATGATGTAAAATTAAATTATTAAACTTGATCTGGATATGCGATGTGGTTATTGACTACTAATCCTGATTAAAAAAGAAACTTATTTAGATACGTACAATTACACTTGAGAATTTTGAATGTATTTTCAAAGGGTCGATAAGATTATACACGAAATAGGAAGTGTTCAGTCTGAATAACTAGTTTCGGTTCTTAATCCAGGATTTCCATTGTAATTAACCCACATCAGGCATCATTTATAATTAGAGTAGAGATCGTGCTCCCAAATCAGTCAGAGTACGCAGTAAGCACATCAAAGTAATCGGATTCAGTTAGGATTAGATTAGTCGGTGCTTGAATTAGATTATTCGAAGAGCAATTAAACTTGGCCTACACCGTTATCTCAATTACATTTTGCTATAAGCTGTAATCATGGAGTCTTTTTTTCCTGTAGAATTTAATACAGAAATTTTGTCCCTCGATAGAATATCTTGTTTGCTCTTTAGCATTACATAGTCCTGTAAGTATCTGCACTTTTAATTTTTACTGGGATTAAATTCAAAGCCACAACTTTTTGTGTCCCTCGGTGGGAAGAGAATTTTAATTGTTTAGAACAAACACACCAAATGCTTGAAGGACTATCAGAGGATTTCCTTGGAATAGGATTTGACTTGTATATGAGGTGTTCTTTAAGGATTATAGTTTCATTTGTTGGTCAAACTTTGCATCTGAAATGGTCAAATGACCATTCTACGATTTTCTTGAAATAGAATTTGATTTAGTCTGTGTGTTTTATATACACTTATATGAGTATTAAATTAATACTACCTATGCAGTTATGCTAACACCTTCCTTTCCCAATCAAGGACTCAAAAAATGATCTCCTTTATTACAACACAAAATCAGATACCAGTCCAAAAAAATCCTCAAATGATCCTCCAAATATTTATACGAAAAACTTAACAAATAACCTAGCCCACGATGCTTGATGACTACTTTACACATGCCCTCGTTCATTGTTTCATTGCACAATTTTATTCTCCCCTCAGCTTTAAAAAAAGAAGCATTACTTATGGAATGAAATAACATTTCGTCGATGCAAATGTGAGAAAAGTGGTCGAATGAAGATATTCCCCATGAAATACGTCTCCAGTTACGTGGAAGTTCTCAGAATGGGTTTGAATGTCTGGCAACCGGTGGTTTGGCGGCGCGGGCGCCGCGGCGGTAATCGCCTCGGCACGGTTGGGAGCTTCTGCAGCCGTGACTCACGTTAATACACAGTTTCACGGGGTTTTTCCTCTTAATAGTCGACCGAGCCGTTACACCGCGGGGGGTTCGCTACACGATTTGCATCGAGGATGTCCGTTTCACGTGCCACGCGGCTGTTTCACGGTCCTGCCAGCGGTCTTTGCAGCGGGACTTGTAGGAACCGGGAATAATGGCTGTTCCGCTACGAAAGTATAAGCTTGATAACGATTCTCTTAACATGATTAGAAGACGCGATGGAAACAGGAGAAGGAAGGTGGTTTCTCGAGTCGACTTTCTAAATTGCTGTCTTCAATTTAATATTTTAAAGAAATATTGATACCTATGTTATTAAAATCGAAATAAACAATCCCAATGCCATTAAAGCTTTGTATAACACTGTTAGAGTGCTAGAGTGAGAACTGAATTGAGTATTCAGTCATCAAAACCCAGCATCTTCGATGCAAAGCAAACACGTACCGTTAAGGAACTAGTTCTTGATCAGGCACTAATTTTTGATCAGTTCATGAAATAAATCGTTCTTTTCAGTTTATGTCAATAAATAATTGCTTGAAATAATTACTAACATAGAAACTGATAATTCAAAAACATAGGTGTTGTCTGTGAAAGCAGTTAGTAGTGTTAATTTTAGATGATCAAAAACTAGTTCCTAGTCACCTTATTATTTCATACCTTATAAATAATTAAATTATATACTTATTTTCAACTTTTTAAAATTTTTCCTTGAAGTTTAAACATTAATTCAACTTTTAGTATAAAAAAAGTCTATGGTTTAATGTTTTATTAGGTTAAAAATAAATATTAAAGCGGGAAACCCTCTAAACTGATCAGAAACTAGTTCCTTAACGGTACTCCGCAGAATATAATCTTCCTCGCAAATGCTTAGCTACCAAAGCAACAAACCTTCATTCATGTAGCTTACAAATTCTTAGTCCTATAGATCAATGAACCTGATAAAAATGTACACTGAATGAAGCCCGTGTACTCAGATGCTCGAACCGTTTCCACGCAGCGTTAATTTCCGCTTCTGGCGACGAGTCTGCAACCGTGAGCTCGTTTAACAGTTCATTAGCCACGCTATTCCTCGAAGGGCGAATTATGCAAAACGCAGAGCGACTATACCTCCCTCTCCTTGATCGTAGTCCAGTGGCTGCAGCGTCGATGGTCACGTCCCAAGCCGTGCGGTGCGGGAGTATCTCGTTCACGATCGTCGACAATCGCGCGGCGAAATTCCAAAGACGAGGACCATGGTATTGTCGAAAAGCGTGCAACGTGTCCCGCATAATTGGATCGCCGCACGCCTCGACAGCCAACTCTTTCGACCCTTTCGTCGCGGGATCTGGTTATTCGCCGTCAATATTCTGCTCCGCTAAAGTAGCATCGAGAGAACGAATCTGGATTTGTTTAACAAGGAGCTGCAGCCCCAACAGTGTTCATCTCAGTCTCCGAAACGTCCTTAAGGTAGGATTTCCTATGCACGATTCGCCGCGGCGGTGGACCGCAGCGACCGAATCCTTCGCACGGTAGAATAAAGAGTAAGTCGAGGTTGTGGCTCGGCGGTCTCCTTTTTGGCGGTGCCTAAAAGGCCGAGGAAAAAAAGTGTGAACAACTAGGTGTGAATAAAAGGAGACAGTCTAAGTCTTCCATGCGTGTAAAAAAGACGGAAGACACCGTAGATGGGTGCAAGTAGGACAAGCGAAATTGCACTTGCGTGCTAACAGGACAATGCTGTCCACGCGGAGTAGAAAAGCGACTGCCAATCGAGAAGAGCAGAATTTTCTAAATGTCCAATAGGAGCAAGTGTTCAAAACTGAGGATTTCCACTGCTAGAAAGAAAGGAGAGTAATACTAAGTTTAAACGCGTGCGAAAAGGACAAACGAACTTATCCACGCGGACTAGATGAGCAGCTGTCAATCCTGGCGACCACGTTTTTGCTCGGTGACCAATGAAACGAGGGGAGATAACGCGACCAATACCAGAAAAAAAGGACAGATTCAGTCTTTAAACGCGTGCGAAGAGGACGGACGGGGGTCTTGAACGTAAGCAAGGAAGGAGAGCGGAGATATGCCTGCGTGCGAGAAGGACGCACCGAGTTGTTTACGCACGGCGAGGAGGAAAGAGTTGAGCCCGCGGCGAGTTAGTTTTTTCTCGGTATTGGGGGTCTTGAAAAAAAAGGTGTGAACAACTAGCTTAAGATAACGGGGGACGTAGTCTTAGACGAGTGATGTGTACGTCCTCGCGAAAAAAAAAACGCAGACAGACTCGAGACGCGGCGGCTTCTTTATCGTCGGTGCTCGATAGATCGAGGGACAAGGTGTGGGAAAATCTGGGTTTTCTGAAACAGGTATACCGACCGTTAGAATAGACCCTTTCAAGTGCTCGAACAATAAAATGTCACTACACCTTTTCGCAGTAAGCCGTAATAAGTGTCATCAGATATTCTCAAGTGAAGATGTCAAATCCACGGAGAATGCTGCCGCGCGATTTGACGCAACCGCGTCACGGGATCTCCGGGAGTAAAACAACAGGGAGCCAATAAGATCGTGGAATAAATCACGTCCAAGGGCGAGAAGCGTCTCCAGATTCGTCGTGGCGGTGAAAGGAGCCGAAATTCGAGGGGGACGCGCGTCAGGGCACTCCATTTGCCAGCGAAATTGCGTTTACTCCGCGAGTGTTGCGAAAGGTGGCGAACGCGACGGCGAACGTAGACAGCGCCAGGCATGATGCATCGTTCCGGTGATTTAGGGCGTTGCGTCGTTTGCACTTGCACTGCTGCAATATTTATTATTGTCTCCCCGGTGGCGGACATGTTTATTATGATTGCCAGCGCCGACGCGCGGCCTGTACACCTTTGAGCTTTTAATTTAAGCACTGGCCGGTAGTAACGCTGACTCGTTAATGGGACACGATCCTTGCGGCGAGATTTAAGAGAGTTCGATGAGAGGATCGTAACAACACGGGCGGTAATAGGCGCGATATCTCTTCGTGGCGAACGCGGAGGATCGACGGAATTAGCTAGCTTTTAGACAGTTTAAGGGGTTAAATACACCTAGGACCGTGAAAATAGTGGATTTTTTATAATATTTTTTACCTATAAGCAATTTTGATAATGAAAAATCGTAATAAGCACTTGAAAGCTTATAATTTAAAGACTATTTCCCCCCAAAATCGACGGTAATTCGTCTTGTTCGCCGTGTAGTTGCAATTGAGAAAAGCAGGATCGTCTCTAAACTCTTACATAAACTCCTACATAAACTCACATAATAAGAAGCTTCTCCAACACCACCAAGTCAACACTGATTCCACTAAAACAACCGCGGGTCCAAAAAATCTCACCAATCCCTCCCCTTCAATTCACTCGCACCTTCCCCTTCATTCTTAAAAAACAAAAAAGCACCTTGAAAATAAATTGAAACCATCGACAATCCAGCGAAACAAGACACTCCGATCCCTATCGCCGATCGTTCCCTCTGAATCGAGCGAGTCTCCACCATCAACGTGACCAGAGTCATCGGCATTATTCGTCCACGAATTAAACCATCCATCAGCCAAGTCAACGCGAACAAAAATAAGGCCACAAAAATATACCCGCGTGTAGAGTTATAAATCAATCGCGTGGGGTGGGGGGACGTGTAATGCGACGCGCGAGGAATCGACGCAGGAGATCGAGCGTTCGCGGCGAGCCGATTTTTGCGCGAATGCCTCGCGAGGGGCAGCGTCGTTGACAGTCAGCAGGGTCAACGAGAGGGCAGCAATAATGACGGAGCCACGTTCATGACAGACAGTACTTTCGCGTCACATGATCGATGCACTGTCGATGTGGAACGTGACCGGCGTGGTTGCCTTAACGAATGAAGTTCCGTGACGGGGTGACGGCTCGTGACGAGCGACACGAGAATCGCGTACCGTGACTTCCACCCACGGCCCCGCGTCGTTATAATGCGGCGTTATGCTAATTAATTATCCAGCAAGCCGGGACCCATGGCTGGAACCTTCGGCTTCCGCGCTCCTCTTGGGGGAATCGGCTGCGATCGGGATCGGTCAGTTAGAAAGCTCTGCGTGTCAATGGTGGTCGACCTCTTGGCATTTGGCTTGACAGTCTAGCGACTGACGAGCGAATTTAGCAGCGGGCAGGAAGGATGCAGTGTGATCTACGCTTGGGAAAATACACGAAGGGCGGTTCTTAAAATTAGGTTCTGAGTCACTGGATGGCGAGAGACCGATGACGCGAACATTTGGAATTTTTGAGGAATTAGGCTTTTAGTGTGGTTTTTTACTTTACAGTGCACTTTTATTTATTTTTTTAAGTCATTTTTTTTTTTTTTTTTTTTTTTTTTTAAGTTATTTAATTTGTGTAACTACATTTATTTTTAAAAAATATAGACATTCCTGCAAAAATAGCTGCTCGTAAAAAAATAATCATTTGCTAGAAACGGAAGATTCCAATAACAATAATGAAACAGATTTTTTATTTTTACTGTAACTTTAAAACTACTGAACCGATTTTGATAATTCTTTCTGCATGACCTAAGTTGATGGAAGCTAAACTACACGCAATAAGTTTCACGAAAATCGATCCAGTAGTTACGGAGAAATTCGCGGACAAACATAATACATACTAACCTACATACATATTGAACTGAGAATCGCATTCTTTTTGAAGTCGGTTAAAAATAGGTTCGTGTAATTTACTATCAAATAATCTTTTTCCGGCAAGTTATTTAACTGACACAAGTTTCCATGCAGCCTAGGAATTGATGCCAACTCTTACCCCACTGCGCGACGGTTCTTATCGGTGTAATGCGTCCACGGTTAGGTTAGCCAGTCGTAGGCCGAGTTTACTGGCATCCGTACCGTGCATATCAACGTAACTGCGTTGCTAGTCGCTGCCGGGGTGCCGTCGTAAAGGGTGCCAGGCCTCCTTCAGACCTCAACAAATCGTGCGCGGAATTTTCACGCAGCATCGCGTATAAAGTAGAGGCTTTACTTACGCACTCCCACCCACCCTCTGTTAGCTTACGTCGTGCTGGTCGCAGTTGCTAAGTCGTGTCGTAATAATTCATTTCCACCAGCGGAGGAACGGGGTTCGTTATGGTATCGCGTATCAAATTTTCCACGGGTAGTTAGCGCGGAAATTGCGCTCACCCTTGTTGCAACGGCGGAAGGAAAATTGGCGAACTTTTGGGGAGATGTGAAGTGTGTTTGAACTTCGAACTTTGGAGACATGGTGTTCTTTGTAGAGGGAAAGATCGCTCGTCATTTTTATAGAGTTATTTGATGGATAAATAGTGTTTTTGAGTTGTTTGATATTGTGGGTTAAGCAGAGATTGGGGAAACAATTTTTTTTAAATAAAAATAAAGTATCTGTGAATAAAGATAAAGTATCTTCATCAAATTTCTCAAAATCAAAATACCTGTAGGTACATACTATTACCTACATCAGTAGATCCACGCTTTTATTATACCAGCCTTAAAATTTTGATTCCTTAATTACCTGCTACGCTAATTGCCATTGCCAGAAGTACATACTTATCCTTGCTTCGTCGTATCCGTCAAACGATCTGAAAAATTTCCCCTGGGAAGGAGGGGGATTGGCAAAAATTTTAATCTGGCTGAATGCAACGGTAGGACGATATTCAAGGGAATCGGTGATTCGGGCAATGCCGTCGTAACAGAGGCGAGACCCGCGAAAATTAAGTCTCCAGGCCGAGTATATTTGGAACAGTTACGTTCGCTACCACGAATGCACGCGAACTGTAACTTGTTTATTTAATGCAAGTGCCCATTCACTTTCTAGCGTCCTCCAGTGTGCTGCACTTTTGCGAGTGCATACAGAACTGTAGTTTGGCTCTTCGTCGCAGCCGAAACCGCGCGCCCTTTCGTTTAGAGTTTTAGAGGAAAGCGTCTGCGGGCCGTTTCGCCAGGAACTCTTAATGAACGATCGTTTTACGTCGTCAGCTCAAGAACGATCGCGTGAGAATCGTCGTAAAGTGTAGGAATGGTTTTGCTGGAAATTTAAAATTTCTCATTTTGCTAGTTCATGATTAAATGTATACTAATGAATGTCTTCGTTAATCATTCTCATTTTTGTGCCGATTGGATAGGAATGTTGGGCGAAAAGGGTGAAAGGTAGGGTTATAATATTCTATTTGTTAATTTGGTTTTTATTGGATTCCTTACTTAGTTCGTGAACGCTTTTAATGGAATGGAAAATTTCAATATGGTATAATACGATATTAATAAATATTTCAATCGTTTTATTTAATATCGAAAATGTATCAGATAAAATAATTTGCAGAATATATTAAAATTATTAATATGTTCGATATTCCATTAACAAACATATAATATGTAAAAATAATAATAAAAAAACGTAAAATGAAATAAAATATTTAAAACTCTAATTTAATAATGATGTCCAAGTGATGATCAAATATAATTTATCATACCTATTCTTTGTTTCATTTCAATACTGGTTTCTCAAATCAGAATTTTATTTTAGAGGGATATTGTAGTTGCCTTATTAAATTTGTCGTTACTAATGATTTGCAGCAAAATTCCAATTTGTACTGTTGTCAAATATGCTCCTTGTCAAATCGTATCGACCACAGATCTTCACAAACTTCAAATGGTGATTCATACTATTATTTTAAAGTATCAGATTTGTGAAAAAGCTGGTTAAACTTTATGGTAGTCGTATATCTCGTATGATTTTGCTGGTTCTCGAATTGAGCATTCTGATAGGGGTTATCATACATTGCACACATCGACAGCAACATTTTACTGCCTCCAATCTCCATTTGTCGTTACTATATCTCGAATATAGTGTTCCGATATAGTAAAAGTATTATAAGGATTGAATTTCTACATTTTTTCAGTTCGCAAGAAGTTTTAACTTTGTGATTACTATACAAAAGTATAAATTAAGACTGTTAGAATATTAATAAGTGAATAAGGGAAATGCTGATATTTAAATATTAGTCTCAGTTGACACTTTTTGATAGCTTTGCTTGCATCTGAATAATAAATACTATTCTTGTATTGCTTTTCTCACGTGTATTCAGAAATACTTTGGAATATTTAAGAAGTTAAAGTACTAAAATGTTGAAAGAGTAGAATATCCCGACGTGGAAATATTATACTGCTAAAGTATTAGAATACAGCATTAGTGAATATCGAAGTCCTCCAACTTCCAAATTCCTAAAATGCAAAATATTAAATTAATCCAAATATGCCAGTATTTAAATAGTAAACTGTCACTTCATACATCTTCCTTTGACTATTTAGCGCACCTCAAAGTTTCAAAATTGAGCTCGAACGACACAGATGCGTTTCTTTTCTTCAGCAACTTGTTCAGCTCCTCATTAACGTTTCACAGAGAGCCAGCCGACACCGAAATTTTCATCTTTTCATCACTCTCGCAGGCTGCTTAAAAAGAAACATATAGCCCCGAGGAAAAATTTTCTTCACAGAGAGAAAAAAATCCTTATCCTTCATTTGCAGTCAGCGTTTCTCGCGCGTAAAGTAAGAAACTTCACTAGTATGAAAATTGCAACATTCTTTCCTCCAAAAAGAAGGAAGCAAAAAATTTCATCACACGTTTCCATTTATACTTATTACGCACGGAAGTACGAAACCGTGACAGTGTTTTCACAGAACACTCTTATTACCTGAATCTTTTCTGTGCATTCAACTTTCTTATATTTTTTTCAAAATTAGAAGAGACCCCAATATAAATACGAGTGGATCAGAACTTTCTTTCCATTTTTCTCTCCTTTGTTACACAACTTTTGTTAATATTATTTCGGTTATTACGCATCGTTTCTCCATTTACATCACTGGGTACATATTTTTTATGTGCTGTAATAATAATATTATTATTATTGTTATCCTTCCTGCCGGGGAATCCGCGTGGAAAGCACGAATAGGTAAATGGTCGATAATCTCCACTTGAACGGATTACCGGTGAGTAACCAGGAACTATCGCGTTCATGAATTTATTGCGAGCCAAATTTAACCCTGTGTCGCGGTGTTGACGTAGCATTATGAATTAATTCGGCCCCGTGGATTTTAGAAAGCTCTGCACTGATTACGGATTATCGCACCCTCCACTGTTTTCGTATAATTAAAACTCGCGCTGCCTCGAAGAATGCAAATCTGCCGCTTATGGCGATAACGAGGCTGGATAGTGTTTCCCCGATAATACGTGTATTCTGTGTGTTGGATCATATTTCTGGGATTAATGTGCCCCACTTTGTATTTAACATCAGTCTTTTAACATCAATTTTTTAAAAATTCCTTTAAACATTTTACAGATAAGTGTTTCAACTATCATACTTTGAAATCATTTTAATATAACTTTCACGCCAAATAAATATGAATTTAAAAATTATTCAAGCTTTAAGATTTTGAAGTACCTAAATAAAACAGAAATGAGTTTATTCGGAATAAATCGTGCATTACGACTGTTTGCAATCATTTTAGTTTCGTAGTAAACTGTATCCAGAAAGAAGTTGCACAGATGGTTTGCTTTACAAGCCAAGGAATTACCAGTGAAACAGATTTTAAACGAATCGAAACTTTTGCACGGTAGCTTAAGTTCGCGACAGCACAGAAGCAGCACTCCATCCTTCCGATTCATTAATAAGCAAGTTTGCCAGCGAGCTGTCCACGATTAATCGGCCGGGGGAAAGTCCTGGGTGGATGAATTGCCTCGATTACCGATTGATTTCCGCCCGTTATCGAACTTTTCTCGATCACCGCCGGAACACGGACAATGGCGAATCTACGGGGGCCAATAAAACGCTATTGACAAATCTGACAGACAAATGGGTAGCGAGCGGCTGGAAAGTAACGTTCTAAATTACGGAACACGGTATCCGGTAGTAAAATGAAATTTGTCAGTGCCGCGAACCGGTTTGATCGCCATGATTTATGGCACGCACTCGCGGCGTTAGCGCATGAATCGGCGGCTGGGGTCGTTTTCTTTTCAGGAGAATTAAGCGCGGCCGCGTAGAGCGCTGCAGCTCGTTTCGCGTGTAATTAGTGTCAGACGATTTATCGATTAATAATGGGAACCGTCCTTTCAAGCTGGAATTACGGAAACGGCTGTATAATCGTCCGGGCAGCAGCGGCGCTGTAGATTTATCTCCTTGAAAGCGAATCGTACCTTCCATCATTCTCCCTATTTATTTTCAACTTGCTGCATATTAATAGCAACGAGTACCATCTACCCCGATCCATTTCTCCCCATCAATAATTCGTATTTATTACTGTGACACATTGACAGTTGCAATATGAGCGGACATAGATCCCGAACATTTTGCTCTATTGTCGTCCGAACGGAGCATCGACGGATTTAGATTTTAGAAGAAGGGATCGTGTTTCGCCTGCGTTATTTCGATCCCCCGTGCTATAGATCACGCCCATGGTCGGGAGTATTCTAAACGAGAGCGAATCGCTGGTGCTACGATGATGATGGCCGTCGAAGTACCTAGTCGGTTATCCTCGAGGGACGCGGACCGTTCAGGGTAATTGAAACGTGTCTCCGCGGTATTATTTATTGCCGGTCGTAAATCGAATTTACCTAGCCGTATACCTTGTATCAGGGCCCGATTTATTGCACTCGTAAAAACTCGTCTGCCCCGTCCGCTCGGACACCCTCTGTTCTCGCCATCCTTCGCGGCCGATTTCACGCGGGATATTTCGTTTTACGGAAACGTTTCGTGGCTTGACAGTCCTTCTTGCTTCTTTTCGCTGGTGTTCGCGCCGCGGTTTTTTGCGGAATTCCGCGTTACGATCGCGGCGAGTTGAACGGGGAATTTGCGTGCTGGATGGTCGAAGCTTAAAAGGGGTCGTTTTTACAGGTTCTGGATTTTACAGAATTGTGGGAAGAACGAATGTGAGTTTATCGGTTTATTGAAGTACTTAATCGTTTTATTTTTGAGTTTACATACATGGTAGGGATGATTTAAGGGGTAATGCTATTGTAGAGCGCGGAAAGGTAACCCGATTTTGAGATTTCTTTCATGAGTGTACAGTGGTATTACTTCTTAAACAGGTTAAAAGAATTAAAGGCGCGGGCTTGATTATTAGGAGGTATTAATATATCTTTCGAGGGATTCATTACACTGACGTGGAGGCGATTAGAAAATAATTACACAAGTGTTGTAGAAGAAGTTTACTTAAAAAGAAAAATAAATTATGTAACGACTTTCCATGAATTAAATTTTCTAAAACTGTCAATATACTATACGCGTCGATATACAAAGCCATTTTATAGTTGTCGCAGCAAAGTTGCTCGTAGAAGCGATAAATCAAACCTAGTTTTACCAGTGACAATGCAGCTTTCGTCGCTAAATGAATTTTCTCCTTCTGCCGTTTGAAAACTCAGAAGTTTTCAAGTAAGCTTGTGAAGCGTAGGAAGCTAACAAAGTGCTTTGCACATGACGCTTGCGGTACGCAATTCCGCGGAATAAATAATTCTCCAAGTTTAACACTATCTTCGAGACAACTTGGAAGTTGCGCGAAAGTTGCCCGAGATTAGTCTTGAAACGAGATTATTACACGGAAGGTATTTGTTAGAATTATATCGTAGGGCTGAACCTACAATCTTGCAGCATGGCTATTTTCCTCTCGTGTCTGGGAATCCTGTAGTAATCTAAAATTAATGAAAACTTTATAGTAACGCTAGTATTTATAGCATTTTCTGAACCCAATTATTTACAGTATTCTATAAACACTCCTTGTGACTCTTTCATTATAATAAAGGATTTTAATTGAAAATATTTTTATCCGTTTAACTCGGCTCCCCCAAGATTAAATCCCGCGTACCCCACTGCTATTACATAAATAACTAACAAACAGTTTAGTCATCAGACTCTAAATTTAACAAAAAATACATTTCCAAATGGCTTCGTTTTATCGATTTAATTTTACTCCCATCAGCATTGTTCCAAACAATATCATCATTCACGCCCTCGTAGTCTTCCACGCAATTACCAAGTGATAGTTAATTAAACACAAGAGAGTGTCCATCAACCCCTGTTACCCCGATCGAGGCGCGTATGTCGGTCCCGAAAGCGTTTTCACGCGGGATTGAACCTGAACGACTGGCGGCGTCTCTCGGATACTTTCCTTCTTTCAGCCCCCTCCACCTTCTCCTCCATTTTTCCGCGACGGTAGCCCGTTCTCCTGTCGTTCTTGCACACCCGCCGCTCGTTTCTCCCCCGGATAGATAGAGGCACGTCTGAATTGTTGTAGATTTTCTATGGGTACCGCGGACCCAGCGGGAAAATTCGCTCGGGGAAACCTGTTTATATTCACGGTCGTGGCAGCCGCAAAGAGAGGAAAAATCGCGAAACTTTATCTCGCCGGTGGCAGCCGCGACGAGCTGAAATTCCCCTTCGACTCGATTCGTTTTTGTCTCTCTCACTCCTCCTCCGTCCACCCCCACCGATTCTCTTTTTTCATGCGTCCCCATTGTCACCGTTTCTGTGCCGCTTTTAATTTTCCCGGCTTCCCCGTCCTTTCACTTCGGACAGACGGAAATTGCCTCGATTTCGGCCCGTCTGCGTGCTTCTTTACGTCTAATTTAATGCTCGAGTCGCTTTTCGTTGACCTGCACTACTTGCCACGCCGTCTGCCCTTAGTTTCGCCGAGCGTGTCACTCTCGGTCGTTACAGATGTCGGCGTCGTTACTCTTTCTAAATCTACACCTTGTTCCTCCCGTTTAGCCTCCGTTAATTGCCATTCCCCAGCGTTCTTCTGAGTTTCACTTTGGCGTGTTTCGTGCCTGCCGCGCTTTTTATTCACCAGCTTCTTTGGTTGCGCTGCATTTTTCTCTTAATGCTGTTACAAGCTTCGTTTTCTTTAGTTTCGCGCGAGATTTTCAGTTTATCGGTTTTTGTTTTTAAACTGAAGAGGTTTTTCTATGTGGGACGTCTCTATAGTCTGCTGGTTTTGGTGCATGCCAGAAGCTTCAACTTCATATTCAGTCGAAATTTTTCAATAGATTGGTACACAGCGTCAGATGCGAGTTGCGACACATGTCCGTTTCTGCTGAACTTTTCCTGGGTTTGCTGAATTTTTTTACCTGTCCGAAGGTTTGGAAAATTTTTGTCACGAAATCTTGTGGTTTTATTCAATTTTATTCAATTTTATTGGGGATCCATTTTTAGCAGTAATTTAAGTGCATGGAAATTAGTACTTTTGACTGCTTTAAAAAATTCATTCGAATGACCAAACAGTTTCGTCCATTCTGGGATCCTGTCATATTACAAGATAACTAACCAGGAGCAAAGAATTTGAGATCTTGAGCTTCTGGAGTGGGCAACGTAGGAAGATTTATAAAATTTCACGCGGCAAATGGCCTGATGCGCTTCACATCGAAACGAAGAGTACTTACTGAGCCGAGTGTTAAACGAAACTGTGTTAAATTTAGTGAGCTCGGCGATGCACCCTACGTATCGCAATCCCCGGTCGCATAACCGATAATGCATCGCCATTAAACAGTAGGAAAGTGAATTATTGTAGGTATCGCGAGCAGCGGCGAAAAAATTTCCCCCTTGCAACCTTTAGTATGGACAATTTGTAAAAATGTATTACACGTGCCTTTTTCTATAATGTGTGGGTAATATAATTTCTGCTGAGTAGCTGAGCAATTCTCCATTTCTGTGTGGCGATACTTGAAGGTGAGGAATTTGCTCTGCAGAGTATTTTGACTTTGCATAGTATGAAAAAAATTTCTAAGTTCGTGTGTTTATATCCATATGATACTTCTGCATCTTTTACAAAAAAAAAAAATTAAGGGGTTGGAATCGTTGAAATTAGTTATACCAGATATTTTTAAAGGGAAACTAAGAGTTAAAATACTAAGGCCTATTACAACATTTCGATCGACGAATTCGTAAACTTTCCAGTGGAACATCGCGAATCACTGGCCTCTTTAACGTGCGAATTGAAAAAGTTCGAGGTCTAAAATGGTAGGAAATTAAATTCGCATCGATCTCATTAATAGCTCCTCCGTTATCTAGTCAATTAAACAGAAGCAGTTCCGTCGATTTAATTAATTAAACGCCGATCCCTTTTTGCTGAATTCGAAGCGTAACCTTTCAGCGCGTCCAGTTACATTACGGCTTTCATCGAATCGATAGCTTCATTAACAAATTCACCAGCAGAATACGGTAATTAAAAACGCGACAGCGCGCTGATTCGACTGTCTGTCAAAGGGGTGGTTGGATCTCTATTGACACAATCCAGCCCTGGAGGCTGAATGATCCTTTAGAAACGCGGCAGCGGGCTTCGTGCAAAGACCTTGATGATCGTAACGATGATGTCGCTGAGCGTGTCAGTCCCGCTTTGATGAATGGTGCTTGATGAAGTCGTCATTTAAGTGGACAGTAGTTCAGTGCATAGAATACTTCTTGACGCGTTCATGCGTATTTAAGCTATCTTCTTTTTATTATTTTGACATCGTCTTTCAATCATCATATTTAGATAATTTAATTTAATGTAAATGGTATGTTATATGATGGTATTAATTGAATGAACTGTTTTATTCTGAAAATAAATAATTAAAGTTTATTTGACGGTGAAAACAGAAATCGGTAATAATTATTTTCTATATTACCATGCGATATTTGCAATCGCTTCGCTGGAATATCGAATTTTCTAAATCGCGATTAGAGGTTCATCGATTATTTAGTCTATGCTTAATTATTAATTAAATGCAAACGTTTGAAGCACCGTTGTTGCCTCAGTTTGTTGTAATATGAAATTTATTGTCCAGGTATTTACCACAATTTTCAACATTTAGGATACAGTTACTGGAAATTAGGGCAATTAATTAAACCGTTGGTTAGAGTGCTTAATTAATCGAACGAAATTTGAGCGTTTCGTGTCATAACTTTTAGGACCGTACAATTTTACCAAAAAACGAACTTGGAAACGAGTTCATAACGCGGCGTAAAATATTGTTCGCTTAATCAACTCAACCTACTAAGTAATCCGAGGAGTTGAAGAATAATTAATTCGTTGTGTTGCGATCGTTAACGCGATTCTTCCCCTCCTTTGTCTTACCCTCTCATCTCTCGACGCGAGTCCTGTTTGCGGGACGTATTATTAATCACCGAGGCTTTGGATTAGGCGGCAAGAATTAATCCGAATATTAATCAAACATCCTTTTCGCATCCTTATACCATCATGATTAATTGTAAAGTTGCCTTGTTACTTACACTATGTTCAACTGTGAAAACAGTCATCATGGTGGATGAATATTACTTCGAAGAATAAATCCTATGATGATCCGTTTCTTAATTGAAGGAACCCGTATAAACGGCATACTTTTGCATACATTTTTAGGAATTTTTCACAAAGATACCAATGCGCTAATCCTTTATTTAACATTATAAGTAGAAATTAAAAATTTGTGACAGTAAAATTATAATAACTGCAAAAGAAATAGAGCAACATCTGAAATATTTTTTTTCGAAATGCAAAACGGCGCAGGTTGTAGCGTCTCTGGGAGTTATGAGTTTTTTCCTAGGCAATGAAAAAATATAAAATATTGGTGCTTTGTATACACTATTATTCACCTTTTGACTGTTTAAAATCATGAAGGATGATTTTTTAAACTGTTTAAATGAACATCCATCAACATGTTTAATATCACCTAAAAAATTGCCCGCACGAATCAATCACAGCGAAGCACAAATTTTTAAAAATATTTTCATACTTCCACCATCCTCTCTCCATTTCAATTCAATATAAAATTGAAAAATACGGTTGCCCATTAAATATAAAATTCAGGTGCAATAAATATCACGCGTCATCGGCGATGCAAGTGGCACGGGGCGTGTTAAAAATATTGCTATCAGTATCAGCACTGCCTCCTGCAATTATATTCAGACAGGGGTCCTCCGGTGTGTTAGCAATTAATAAGCCAAGTCCCAGGCTCTTTCAGCGACGCATAAAGTTAGCATAATGCCGCATGCGATCTCGATATCGTTGGGCGAACGGTGCTGCTGAGACGGTAGATAGCGGATGGCGGCCGCGATTGGATGTGACGTCGTTTAGTACGATTCCGAAACCGGATCACGCATTCAGTTCGCCGGTCGTACGAGCAATATCGTACATCTTGGCCACTGGTCAGCGAGACGGATACCCGCGTCGAGCTGGCCGTGGTAAATAAGAAAAGGATGGAACGAACCACGGTAGATTTATAACGACACCCTCCCTCGAACGGCTGAGGTCTTATTTAGAAAGTGGTGAGTGTCGTTGGCTTCTCGGGTTGCATGGCCGCCCGCCACTCGAATATATCTGCGACAAATTAATTATTGTATCGAATTGAATTACGCCCACTTTACCGCTATGAAGTAATAGTTGGTCTCGATTGTTCAAAATTCGGACGCGTTTATTGGATCAACCTAAGAACTTTGGTGTATTCAGTTGGTGCTAACTTTAGGATTTAAAAAAATATTGCATAGAAATCGGCGCGTGTCACTCACCGAGCGTCCCTTGTGAGTCGAAGTCCATAGGCGATCTTGTGCGATGGCTCTAAATATTCTTGGATTTGTGACTCAAGAGAGAATTTATCCTGTGATGAAGCGTTGACGGATACATTGTGTCTGACAAGGAAAGCCCCTTAGCTTGGAAACTTAGAAAGATGTGGAGCTTTGAGAATATATGGAAGGTATCGATCTTGAGTCATAAATAAGGTGTACCCTGTTTGAAGCAATATAGAGATGATGGCGAGTGTTAAGAAAATCCAGCTAAATATATGGAAGGTAACTTGATAAATAATAGGCATTTTTGTTGCTTGAATTCACTCTGAAGGAGTCGAATTAACTTTCGAAGATTGAGCTGCTTTTCGTTTCTGTTTTATTCTATTTTCAATGATTAGGGAAAGTTTATAAACGAACACTTTGTAGTGTGTATTATTAGATGAAAATTGTATCTGGTCTTTGGGGATGAATAATGAAAATGGCATAGTAGTTTTATGAAAAGTAAGGAGTCGGTGGCTAGATTTTTGTCCAAGATTATCATGAATAATGTCGGGCATCGTTGTCACTGTTATCTCATTTGTCATCCTCGGTGCTCGTGACAGTGGGTACACGGAAATATCAGTATGGCAGGTGCCGTTATTTGATGCTACACAGGATGGATAAGGTGACTTTAAATATATTGCATTTGCAGAAAGTAGGTGCACTTGCGCTTAAAATCTTTTCGTTTAAATTTTTCATCTTAAAATCTGTCCGCTTGAAATCTTTTCGCTTAAAGTTCTCTAAGAGAGTAATAGTCGAGTTTGAAAAGGAATCGTGTAATTTATTAAACAGAATTTCGGAATTTCAAATTGTAAAGTAGATCAACAAGAGCTGCAGGCACTAAACATATTCCATATTTTTAAGTAATAAGAATATAAATCCATGCCTATGGCTGATTATATTGGACGAAGTTATATTGTTAAAGATATCGACATTAACTTAATTTTAATAATTGAGGCATTTGATGGAAAAAGGGCACATAAGCCAATGCTTATACATAGGCTTATGTGCCCTTTTTCCATCAAATGCCTCAATTGTATTCCTAGTTATTTTCTTATATTCTTCTCAAATCATCTCACCTGAAAGAAGAAAGATATCTAACAAGTGACACTACAGATTCCCAAAACGACTCAGCAAAATTGCACAAAATTCAATAATATAAATACCCACACTATGCAATTTCAAATTTCGTTTCGCCTAACCATACAAAAAACAAAATCTCCTCATTCCCATGCACCAACACCAATCCTCCACCTTCATCCCCTAACCCTTCGTCCCAACATTTCCCTAAAATGCCCTTAAATGAGCGAGAAACTAGACGAAACAATTACCAGAAATTAAGTTACAGCTCTCCGAACACTCCTTCGTTAAGCTGAACAACGTAACATCTCCAACACGTGAAACATAATCCCCACCACAACTGTGACTAATCACCACAGAATGCCACCCCGAAAATTCCAGCCTCCCAACCGTTTAAAACAAACTCAGCGATAACTTGACCAGCAGTTACCAATTGAATTACCATTAACGCGTTAACCCTCGGAGACTGAGCGCTCAGTGGATTCTCGGAGCGAGAGCCATCCCACGCGCGCAATTTAAACCGTTTTACAAGTCCGCCCACGCGACCCGGCTATCTTGAGAGGATAATAGGCGCGAGGCGTAATCCTCGGCGCCGTTCCTCACGCGGGGACGCATCTTTTAATTCGCCTCACTGAGTGATACCGCTGAACAATACCGCCGGCCCGGGACGCGAAGGGAGGCGAGGGGTTGAGCGAGGTTTCGCGACGGAGGGGGTGGAATCTGTATAGAGTCGGACTCGTGCAATGCTCCCTGGCAGGATCTCGCAGGAGTCCAGGGCGGCGAAGGGATAACGGGAATCCGCGATAGGATACGGTTCAATTATCCTCGTGCCTTTCTTCCGTGGCTCGGGGATAGGCGAAATAACAATGCACCGTAAGATAAACACAAGATAAGCGACTAGCATTGCGAACGAAATGAAACTGCAGCGTCGCGTACAAAGACTGACTCTTTCTGCCTCCTCTGCCTCCCCTCATCACGCCTCCTGCTCGTTGGTCGATTTTCTCGTCGCCCTCCTTGCTCGAGGAGCTGATCAAACGTCTTCCTTTGCTCCGAGCTTCTGACTTCTGGTCTTGGTGTATATACAGGTTGTTGTAGGATTTTGGAAGGATAAAGGAATGGTGAAACTCGTGCTTCAAATGTAATCGATTTGGTAGGTGCATTATTATGTGGAACGTAGTTTAAATATAGTGTTCAGGGGTTTCGAGTCGAGATTGGGGGATGTAAATTAATTAATGTCCCGCTGTGAAATTCTAATGAATTTATTACTGAATGCAACAGAATTTCGGTTCAGTAGAGCCCGTTGCTGCATTACACGCGTGTTCTGCTTGCTTTAATTAATGTTTCTGAAATTTCATGCTTGTTAGGGTAGGAATAGGAAAAAATTACAAAACTTCTCTAGCTTACTTACAAGTAAACAGTCACTTATAGTGAATGGAGTTTCCGAATTTGGAATATATTTTTTGAAATTACTCAGATGTCAGGTCTTGGCGAATTATTCTTGAATAAGAGGATTTTGCCTGAGTAAAATAGGTCCATTGCAGATATGAATTTCAAGATTTCTTAGTTACTATGAGTACTTTAAAAAAATATATTTTAAATCTGGAAACTCCATTCACTACAAGTGAATGTTTACTTGCTAGAATGATTATTTCTCTTGATTGCAAGCAATCACGTTGCAAACGGTACCGTACCAAAATGCATAAAAACTCCTGTGTATCTCATGCATCCCCTGTTCCTTTCTGAATCTTTTTCATTCACTGAGTGCGAGTGAAAGCTCCCACCGCCGTATCAAGACCCTTTCTCATTATTATACTGCACAATTTCTTTACTCCTCCACCTTCATCTTCGCCTCCCCTCCACCAGAACCAGTGTTTTTCCCCTCTTCGTCCTGGGCTCTCGTTCCACACCTCTCCCCCCCCCCCGCGCGCCCGTGTTCTATTTCTCGTCCTCTTCATCTATCTTCGTTAATGTTTGTCCGCTTTATTTCTCCCAGGCCGTTCCTCGCGACGTGGCCCCTCGTTTTTATTCTCTCTCCTTTGCCTCCCTGCACCCCCTCCCCCTGTTTCGCTCACGAGTTACTTTTTCGTAATTTCCTATTGCTGATACCGGGTTTCCCGACTCGGGGCATTCCACGTCCGCGACCCTCCTCGTTCACGTCTCTCTTTACCCGATAAAGGACGTCTGTTCATTGAAATTCTCCTTTCCTCGGGGCTCGCGATCCTTCCTTCCCTCTTTCGATCCTTTTTAATCAACCGGTAGCCCCTGCGTGGCTCGTCGGGCGCTTGAATATTGCTCTCGAATTTCCCTCTTGTCTCGCCTCTCGCTCCTCTCCTTACGTGTGCACGTCGTTTCAGCTTTGCTTTCTGTGTCGTCCGTTTAATATCCATCGAATCCTCTATCGGGCCACCAGAAGCGTTTCCAATCGGACAGGTCCCGCGACTTTGGAGCTGGACCACGGCCAACCGCCGTTGCAACAATGCGGCTGTTACTTGGCCGCGGCTATGAGATGTTTAAACAATGATCCGAGGTCGGGCCGGCAGCTCGACGGGCGATCGAGAGGCCTCGCCGAGGCAATTGCTAAATGGCCGTTGTCTGACGCGCGAGCAGCCTCGACGATTTGTCTGGGTCCTTGAGCGGGATACTAATGAGAAAAATAGGGCAATTAGTTTCCACGGGTCTCGAGAAGGATGCTGATGAATTGTAAAGCACACAGCGCACCGGGTTGTATTGCTGCGAGCAACGAGGGTGGTGTTTTCTTTGATATTTGGGGCTCTCTGCTTTCGCCGATAGAAATGAGGGACACGGTAGGGATTTGTTTGGGGAATTAAGATTAGAATCACAATTGGCTTAGATCGGGCTAGTTGAAGGAAACAAATGCTGTTACTGCTCTTGCGAAACTTCAGGCGATTGTTGTTTTTTCTCTTTTTTTTTGAAAGTTCGAAGTTCTTTTATCGTTGGTCAGTAAACTCGAAAATTTGAGTAGTATGAATAACACATTTTTCGTGAAACGTTTGTTACAAAATATTCCGTGCGTAATCGAATTGGATATACAGCTTTCTATTTTTTTGGAAAAAGCGATATACGAGTATAAATCAGGGACAAATGAAAATGTGGCGTGGTCGTTGGTCCCACTTGATATGAATGCAAAACGTCCGCGGGGTAAAAGAGTTACATGGTCACGAATACTGATCGGTTTTTATTTCAGCCACGATGCTAGGATCGGTTTAAAAAATCGGGTAGCATACAATACACGAGTAACAATGCGAAATGGAGACACCTTGAAAGCTGTAAAATGAAAATTTTAATTCCTATTGAGTGGGACATTTTTTTTACAGAAATTCTTCAAGATAATCTCTATTTCCATTTGCAGCACTTCGCAATTACATAGATTAAAGTACTTCATATCTAACTTCATTTCTCCAAAATATGCTTCAAAATGAAACAAGTTTCAGTCGAATCGGATAACTTTTCGCGATATAAATTCTACCGATTTTAAGAACACTGTTTCGACGAAACGCGTTTAAAGTTTTACGTGAGCGTCGACTGGCCGGGTGTTACCCATGCATTTGCCGCTACTCAAATGCCTATAACTTCGGGAACATTACGAATTTCAAAAAACCTCCCCTTAAAATATAACAAAATCACCATATAATATTAATTTAAACTTCCCTATGCCTAAGGAGCACCATCACCTGCGAACCGTGAAAAGAATACCAAAGATGCTGTTACAGTCAACTTCAAATTTGTCTCACATTCCATTTATGCGTAACTCCCTGCCTCTCGGAAACCATTTACAGGTTGATGGGGAAGCTTAGAGTTCGATGGGTTGTTACCCCGAACAAAGCACAGGATCCCATGATTGGCCTCAGCCATCATTCTCTAATCTCTAAGCTCCGTACATACGGATAACATCTGTATTCGGTCGCAGCGTCCATTCAGCCGCGAGATTAACGTAGTATACACACTTGTTATCGCGCTATCGCTTCCGAGACGATCAGATAAAAGCATCGAGGGCCGCCAGATACAAATTGCTAGGAGAACCTTAACCACGAGTCCAGTTACACTCTTCCCCGACGCTTGCATTAAGTCGCCATTGTGATTCCGTGTTGGCAGAGGCTTGGTTACTTACGTAGTAAAAATTTCCTGGCTTCGAGGTCTTCTTTGCATAGGGAAGAAGTTTGTCATACGGGGAGGATCGATTGTAAACGTTTCGAAGTTGACAACGATCGTGGGTGTTGCTGCTGGAAGATGGAGGTTTAATATTGTTGGTAGGTGATCTTTGAGTACATCGTGTGGATCGTTTTTTTTTTTATTTAACACGAGGAAATAAAAATGATATAAATTGTAATTAGGTAGGTATGGATTTGTAGCCTAGGGAATTTGCCTTCTGTCACAAAATATTCTTCCGAAGGCAGTTATCCTGCCTTCTGTCCTAGTTTCCGTTGCTTCTTACGCGACCACGAAGATTGCGCTTTTAATCACACTGGCGTGTTTTAAAGCGGTCATCGAATGTTCGTGCGCGGAGTCAGCGTAACGCTGAGCAACGAGGAAGAAGTCATTGCCCGATTCAAATTAGCCGGAACTAACGAGCAGCTGGAATGCGCACCCGCGGATCGAAAGAAAACGAAAAAGGGTGGATGGCTGATGCATCATCTCGGTCTGGCCGTATTTGAAAAACGATCAATCGGGCCCGGCGACTACCGTCGTTATTCTTTAATTAGGCCAGGGAACATGCCGCCGAATCGAAGGCTAACGATCGGATCCATCGATCAGAGGGTCCGTTTTAACGTCATTAATGTCACAGCGGAGCGACGCAAGCGCGAAAACGAAAAACATGCACCTGGGGAATGAGATAATCGGTTTAATAACGACTATCACAACATCGTCCCTCGACACGCGAACTATGGCGCCTGATCGAGAACTTGCCTGGGAAGAATTAGGGCCTTTTCACGTGGCACACTTCCATCGCTGGGGATTGCTGCTTGGGACATGTTCAACCATCTTTTATATCTGTTTCTGTGTTTCGCTTACCAACACTGATTATAGCAACACTTGGAGTGGCGCACGCCTGGTCATAGAGTCATGCGATGAAATAATTACTTAGCAGTGACGGAAGGCATTCTTCCAAACTATTCAATCGCACTGACTCTGTGAACACTTACTCCCGTTCTCTGCGCCTAAACAAAGCGATACTCCCTTGCTGCAATCAGTTCAGTTCTTCGCGACCCTCGCAGCCTGGAAAGAACGAACCCCTTCTCCGTTCGATGATTAAATTGCACCACCTAGGGAAGCCGAAGGTCATGGTACCACGTCCGTAAACATCCAGAGGCGTGTCGCGTCGTTAACCGTCACCGCGACGCGACAGAGCTCCTAAAGTTCGGCTGGAATTCGACGGCAAGGAATTCGGTCCGATTGAATCGAATGTCTAGGCCCTTTCCGATGGAGACACTCGAACGTCCCTTCCCCCCCTTGTGCTCGCCGTGGATGGGCTCAGACAACCATCCATTCGAAGGCATCTCATACCATCAGCATCCCAGCCAACCCATTTCCCATTCCTCGAGAACCGTGCTGTACATTTCCCAGACGTGCCCCTAGCCGGCAGTCAAATGCCAATACGGCACTTATCCTCCGTCTGAAGTCTTCCCCTTTGCCAGGGGAAACCCCCTCGCCCTCTGCCGCCACCCTGCCCACGGCCGCCCCACCCCACCGAAAGCTTTTAAACCATTACGGTGAATGACGCATCGTGGATCGCGTCCCGTGGAATTCTCTCGCGTATATTCCACGCGTGTCTTCGGTAGTACTTCGACAGTATTTATGGAGATGGATGTGTCGCGATGGGAGGCGAGACCGTTTCATCGGCCGCCGTTGATGCCGGATTCGGCTGGGTCGATGGCGATTTACGCGCTGTCCAGGAATTTAGGGCAACCGGTAAACGGTGCGGGTGATTCTTGGATTCACTCGTTAACCGGCCTGGGGAACTAAACAGTGGCACAATTTCGTATCGAGATGGAGTAACTTTTCCTGCGGAGGAAAACATTTACTTCCAGGTTATGTAATTGGATTTGATGATGCTGAGTTCAAATTTCTGGCGATTGTTGCAAAAAGAGAAACTGGGGTTCGCTCCTGTAAACCCAATAATTCGAGATTTACGCTATTTAGAATTTTACTGGGACGGCCACAATATTGACATGAGCAACTTTAAAAACTCATAAAATATCTTTTTCCAAATATCGGTTTTTGCATTGTTTGTGAGTTTCAAAACGTCACTTTTTTCTACAATATTTAGAGGAATGCAACTTTGCATTATTTGACAAAAATATAGAGTCTAAAGTATTTTGTAATAAATAAATTGATATATAGGATTGTTTGCGGGAAAGTAATGGATTAATTCTGTTTTGAATTCTGGTAAAGTGCAGAGCGCGTAGAAAACTGTTCACTTGTCACAAAAATGGCTTTTTTGCATCTTAACGTGTCCCGCGAAGCTATTTCCGCCGGGATTGAAATATTTGCATGAATATCGATTGATCGGAAGGATTTCATAAAGTTCTGGACTTTTCAATTTCATCTTCATCGAGATTGATGAATTCTTCGCAGAGCCGAATGGATCCGTTTTAAAACGGATCAATTCCGCGTGACCGTCGATATAACTGGCCCCGCGTATCGTAATACCGCATTTGCATTCCAATATTTTAGATGGTTTTCGAGCCATTTCCAGGAAATGGAATCCATGCGTCTCGAGAAACCGCCGCTCCCAAATATTTACCATTTATCTCGTGCATCGACAGTGTTTTGAGTCATGTTTATGAAGATGGATTGGCATCGTGAAATCCATTCACGCGCAGTTATCCGTACATCGTATATTCGAATTTTCTTACAGATATCAGAATGATTTTCCATTGAGTATCTTTTCCACGGTTTTGGTAGGCGTGTGTACTGGTCTCCGCTGAATTATTTAATGTGTTAATATTTTAAACTAATATGTATTTTTGATCTCAACGCCTGGAGTCTCCAGAAATAGATTTTTACGATCCTGCAACTGTTAAACATATTCACATAGAAATGTCAAACGAAGGAAATGAGAAACTGGACAACACACGGTCAATTAGTATAAAAACCATCGGTTGCTTGCAAAACTTGACACCCCCAGGGGCCAGCCTGTGAGCATTGGTTAATGTTTTCAGCGTGTGCCTTGGCATCGCCCTTAGGTAAATGAAAAGAGGGTGTTCCGGCGACATTGTTTTACCGCAACCCAACATTTCCAGGGCGCGGTTCTGAGCTAACAAAGCGACGCCCAGGCGGAACCGGTCTCCGCTGAAGGATATTAATATCCTCCTCGATAAATCAATCGTCCAGTGTCGTTCTCGTTAGGTTGTAAATTGCACGCATAGGTAACGGGCCTGGCGCAAAAATAATGGCGCCGTAATTTGAAATGCGCGTTGGTCGTTTTAATTTCCCGTTCGTTAGCCGAAACCCCTTTATCGCGATGTTCATTACGCTCTCGCGCATTTTATTTCGGGTCGCGAGATTACTGCACATCTTTAACATAATTCACCGCGCATCGTTTGGTGAATGAAAATTTGAAGAATCACTTTTTTCTATTTAATTATCAAGCATATAGAATCACTTTTCGAGCCATTCACCTTCTTAACTCAATTTCGTTAGAAACATTCTGTACCCCGTTTGAATTAAAGGCTCCTTCATTAGCCCGTTCTGACTTACGAAGAACGTATAGGTGCTGGCTCGCATTCTTCGAACGATGGAAAGTGTTTAAAACTTTCGTCGATGCTGGGAGCTGCATGAATGTTTCACCCCTTTAGACATTTCCGAGCAGGAAGTGGGTGTTGAAGATTTAGTTTCCACCCTTCGCGAGCAATGTGGGGAGAAGGATTTTTAAGTACTCTGCCCTCTCAAGGTTCGCGAGCCATCGGCGGAAACCCACAGGAAAGTGGAAATCGACCGTGGGGGATCAGACAATTTCCTTCCCCGTCGAGTAACCCCCTCGACGAAAGTTGCCAGTTGGTTTTAAGAACGATCCTAGGTTCTGTATTTAACCACAATGCTGAACCGCTGTCCAATTCAAGAACATGGAGACTGTATCGTCTTACTTTATATTGGGAATTGTCAGGATGCAAAGAAACCTTAACGAGTCTCGAATTTTGTAAACTCGAGCTTCGTGTAAAATTGCGGATTATAGGTGGAAATCGTATTCGCGTAGAAATTGCGAATGGATATGGAAATATAGAGGGAATTAAAATATTGGGTTAAGAGTGAGCTTGAGTAAATAGGAAAAATGAGACAACTACGATAATTCAGTTTTTTTTTAAATATTGAGCCTAATTTCTTTCATGAATAAAAAATTCTGATGGGTGAACGTTTAGAAATTCTATTAACGAAGTTCTCTTTTTAATAAGGGTTTCCTGAGCTGGTTAGGGTGATTTTATAAAAGTAATTTGGCCGTGATGGTGGATGGTTTTAAATTACCTGATTAAAGATGCATTCTCATTCAAGGCAAGAGTGTGTTCAGGAGAAGAATTTTTTATCCAGATTCGAGTTTGTTTAGGGCTGAAGGAATTTTTCAGTATTTTCGGGGAATGATTTTTAGAGACCATTAATGGATAAAGAAATGAGAGTAAAGTCTCTAATAAAGGCAGATTTACACAGCACTCTTACAGAGAAGCAACCTTTTTTCATTTTTTTTTTCTTAACTCTAAGTAAGAGTATTAGATTGTTTCTTCGTTGCCTTTGAAGATATTATCCCGGCTTCAAAGGACTCAGGAACAATTTCACGTCACATATTTTCATATTAAAATAGTGTCTCCAAGGACTTTGTTTCTTTTTATTCACGAGCAATCTGTTATACGGAAACGAGGGGCTCTTTATTTTCTGGTCCGATAGAGAATGCAGTTTAGTTCTACAATTCCGTAGCTATTGAATTAAATTCCTTTCCTGTTGAGCCTGGGAATTTAACGGAGATGTCTGTCACGAAGGAATCTCCCTGCACCACCAGCTCGTTTCGCGAATGAAATACCTAAAAGGAATCGCGTCACGTACTTATATACACATACTACGGAGTGAATAAGATTTCATCTATTTCTACAGCATTCTCATTATTATAAAAGCTGATAGCTTAGAATCTTAATAAATTACCATTATAATCTTTAAACGTCAGTAGAGCTAATTAAAGAAGCACAATAATTCGTAAAAAATATTAATTCAAAAATACTTTACGATTTTATCTGAATATGAAAATTGAAATTCGGAAATTATATACATAAGACAGATTTGCGTTTTTATCGATGGAGGCAAGTCCCACACTTAAATTGCACAATCTAATCGATAAAAATCGCCAAGGACTCTCAATCTTGCGAGATTTAATAACAACGTATGTACTTGTTCTACGAGCTACGAAGTAACGATGCTAATCGCACTAACAATCAAGCTCGCGGTTCTTTGTCCCGATTACGCGCGATAAATTTTACAATACATTTCTACGTACACGCCTGGACGTGCATCGGACGCAATCGTGGCACTTATTACAGAAAAAAGTAGGGCACATTAACGTTCCCCCAGCTGCTCCCATTTTCCCCCCACCGAAGCCGTATTAATTCCAAGCGGCTATTATTCCCTGAAAATCAGTCGAGGCACTCCTCTGTGGCCCTTAGTTGTCGCGCGCCGGCGCATTGTCTTTCCCCTTGTTATTGCCATTTTTCTTTCAATTGCTTCGCGCACAATGCCACGATGAAACGGTTGAATGCCACACTGGGTCGTTCGAACGCGATCCCGATCCAGCAGTTGCGCGTCCCTACACCCCTCTCTTGCCACGTTCCAAACCCTCCCTCCGACTTTTATCGTGCCTGCCCTCTCTTTCTCTCTCATAGAAATCCAGCACACGTATCGGCCGCGTATCCAGACGGAATAATCGAACAAACGATTTCGTTCAGGCGCGATCAGCAGAAGGCCCCCGATGCGCAACATGATTTCGAGGCGGGCAACAGTTTGTCGTGTCGGGTGGTGGATGCGGCGCCGCTATTTGGTCCAGACGAATCTGGACCCTCGGGGATGGCTTTCTAGGATTTCGTTCTAATCTTGACTTGGGAGGATTAAGAAGCTGAATGGGGTTTATCGAACGGTCGATTCGAGGAAGGATATCTCGCTGTATGGAGTCTGGTGGTTGAACAGACGTAATGTTGGCAAATGTATTTAATTGAATTATAGTTTATTCGGAATCTGTAAACATGAAGGAAAAATACTGTTTTTCTATTAACTTAATTTTGTATTAAATTAATAAATTTATCAATTCTATTTAATATCCGTTTTTTCGTTTATACAAGCTTTGTGCAATTTATTTTAATGAACAGTTAAAGTTTTTTTGTATTATTTATAAATATTATCAACATTATTTCTAAAATATCAATTTTGTAATATTTTTTCAATTTCTCGAGAATTCTCAAGATATGTGATCTCATTTCTGATTTTTCGAGAAAGAACAAATATCAATAAATCAGAAAGATTAGTGGAAGCAATATTCTTCTGGGATGTAGTTCTGACGTTCAGTGACGTTTTGATTTTGTCAGCATTTTAGTTGACTTGTTCGGTTTTTTATACATCTACATTGATGTGTATATTAAGGTAGTATTCTCCTGTCATGGATTATTTGTTACTTTGGACCTTTATCACCCTTTGTAGTCCCTTACGACCCTTAAAGAACTATATACAGTAGCACAAATAATAACAGCATAACGCGGTAGCAATGTCTTTGGAGGTTTATAAGACTCTTTTAATGCTGTTTTTACGACCCCCTTCCAATGCAAAGGGTTAACTGCTCAACCGGGCAGTTAAAAAATGTGGTAGTAAAGTATTCCAACTAAAGCTTAAGCAACATCTTGTCTCTCAATTAATATTGTTGAAATATTTCACGATTTCCGCTGCTTACTTTTGCTTCCGAAGAAAGTAGCCCTATCTCCAGGCTATCACTTCAGTTTCCTCGACCAGAATCTGGTGTCTCCCTTCACGGAACTTCGAATTGACGTTGCCTTATGTACACTTCATTGAACCACTTGTCTATACTTTGTAAGTACAGTGCAAGTTGCAATGTGCCGAGCAAATGAACCTGACAGTGACTATACCATTATCGGAGGGTTCCTCTTCTATGGTGATGCCGGATCCTCGCGATAATACCAAAGGACGTGATAGCCAGACGATCCATAAACAGGCCCCGTGATAAATCAGCTGTGGTCGCGCCCATTGCTTATCAGTCACGCCATATTCGTGGGGGCTCGTTCTGAGCTGGTGGTTTCGACCAGGCAGGTTCTACAGCTGTACAACCTCCCCCGTCGTAGCGGTGGACAATGGCAAGAGCATCAGACTCGCCAGTGGGTTACGAATAGAAGCTGATGGGGGTATAAATCTCGAAGATCCATGAATTGGCCTTGGAGAGAAATCGTCAATGATACTTCGTTTGAGCGCAAATTATGTTTCCCCTTTTGTGGCTTTTGCGACATTGGTTTTTCTTCTCTTCTCGTTCTACCCCTTTTATGGTTTTGGGAAATTTCAAGAATATTTTATTTACAATCAGAATACTTCTGTAATAAACGAACATTACTGTGCAAAAATTTCCTAGAAAATACGATAAGCTTACTTATAATAATTTCTTAGTCTTTTACAAGACCCACAATGTCTTTATAGTAAAAATGTTCCAATTCCCATAAATTCTTCCTATACGAGCAAACATCAATTTCCACGTACACAGAATAACACAGTACAAAACTACAGTAGTCACAAAAAAGCAGAAAAAAATTTACAAGACAGGAAATAATTCACCGTTATTGAATCTAACTGCGTAACTGCATACACAATTAAACCTAGATTACTCAAATCGAGTTGATCGCAACCGTTTTTTCACCAACCCAGAAGAAACTGGGGACAAAGTAGCTATCAAGACAGTTCTCAGCTGGTCGACCACGGTATTGCTTCTCGTGCGTCGACCAGGCGGCACCGGGCAGTCGATTTTTCATACTCAGCGTCGCGTTTAGTCGCGTATGACTTTCCTTGCCGGCGGCCATCATTCATCCTCGTCTCGCGAGATGCACAGAAGTGTATATACACGCGAACGCACGTGGGTCCGTGCCACACTCCTGGCTGACTCGCCGTGCATTGTCTTACCTCGAGGCTGACCCTCGCGGGGTCATAGATCACGAGCTTCCTGGAGTAGTCCGCGATATAAATCATCGGCCGCTGGCCGGCCTTAGCGAATTTATCGCTCGCATCCGAGGCACTTAATTTATCAACGGACAAGCAGCGGTACGCAACGGAATGGGGGGCCCCCCTTAGCGCTGAATACCTTCAGTTTCGTTTCGCGCATTCGAAAAATAAGACCCCTTTCACGACTGACGTTGCTTGGCGAAGATCCACTCTCACATGTCGAATTAACTCTACCGCGGTCCTCGGGTCTTTCACTTGTTAATGGTTTTCTACTTTTCAGAAAAACGTAAAATTTTTAGTCCTCCGACTAATCGATGCCGCCTGACACAGCGATTGGTATTTCTAATAGAATCAATTGGCAAATATAACACTAAAGTACACAAGGTAAAAATAAATGAGAAACATATGAAATTTCCACAAATACTAAAGGGAAGCTGCAAAAGTGTGAAAAGGCTTTAAGCTGCCACCATCGCCTGAAACTCTAGGTCTCTTACATTTCCTCTTCACAGGGCTCTGTATCATATTTCGCGCTTTTGGTTCTGCCCGACACCGAGCTGTGTGTTCAGTGACATAAAGTTTGGTATCGATCACTGATTGTAATACTAATGATGACGCAGATTACAGGACTGATACCGACCTGCATGCCAGGATTGCGATCGATACTGATGTAGACGTAGGGAGATTAATGCGGGGATTCATGGTGGTAGCGATTCTGTTGCTAGAATTGATGCTAATGTCGTGTTTATCAAGATCCATGTATGTCTACCTGTATCAATAACAGCAGTGCACATACAGAGAGAGAGCCCTGGCCAACTTTATCACCCAACACGCCTCCAGTATGTTTAGAATTACGAAGTTGCTTCCTCAAATAACTGTACCGACCGTTCTCTGGAATACGGTACGTTCAGAAGTCCGTAGAAAAAGACCCTCAAAAGTGAAGGGTTTCCCCTAAGTCACACTTGTAATATAGTACCACGGATACGAATCACTCGCGTGAAACTGTCACGGATGGTCGAGCAGAGGAGACGCCGCTGAATTCGATCTCCTCACCCTTCCCTCGCGTTTTATTCAAACAGCGGGTGCTAAAAGAAAATCGAACGAAGAATAGGAAGTGGTCGTACGTTACCTAAAAGCTGGCTGGCCTGTAGCCTAGGGAAATTACGAATATCCATCTTCCTCCGGACGTTTTGGAGGATCGCTGGCCCCTATCTTCGGCTGCGTCAGATCGCGAAAGATGGCATTAGCTGGAAACGCTGGTAACCATCAATCTTGACTGGCGAAATATCTATGAGCAGGATTCAACCGGCGTTTCTCGCTTATCGAACGTTGCAAACGCTGGATGGATTCAGTTGCGCGCGTCAGATGATTCCTGATGGGGAGGAAACGGAAGATTCAACGTCACTTTGTTGAAGCTCGATGAGTGACGACTGAAAAAGTATCCTTGCGGCCGCGTCGATCGATTTGAAAAGCGGATATTAATCCGTTGCAGAAGGAGAGTGGATTTATTTGCAGCCTATTTGTCACTGTTTCTTCAGGCAATATGAACGTGAAACAATTGTGCGAATGATTCTGGTCGAAGTAGTTTGCACGTGTAAGGTATTCCAAAGTTTAAGGGTTGCTTCTCAGCAGCCTTCTTTAACCCTAAGTTCGATTCAGCTGAGTTTCACTTTTGAAGTCCTTTTAAATTCATCTCGAAGCTAATTTGTCATACAGCACGCGATGACATATTTCTTATTTCCCTAATCTTTACCACAGCGTAACAATTGGAAGTTGTCCGAGGCACTACGACTCCTCTCAGGGTTAAAGCCAATTCCCTCGAAGGAGCTGCTTGACGAGCATTCTCGACGAGGACCCGCGGTATTTGACGTCCCGTCGATTCTGCAAAATGAGACTGTCTGCCGCGTTAATGACGTCGTCAACAGAGTATCCGCCACGACGGATCGTGTCGCGTTTCTTGCTCAGCGAATCGTGCCTCGCCTACCGTTTAATTACAAATTACGCCCGTAATGAGCAATTAAATAGCCAGCTGCCAGCGAGCTAATTAACTAACCGTTATACATAATTGAACCACCGACGTGTGTCGTCTGCGCTTTGACATTTACATAGGAAATTATCCCGATACAGTGTTGCTAGAGGAGGCAGGCTAACCGCGAGTAGCGATATATCTGATCGAGACTTTTTCCCGTCCCGCGGGGTGTCTTTCAGCCGTCAGATATAAATGAAACTCGTTCCTTGCCCGATCTTGTCAGATTTCTCCTGAACCGGGTGGCTCGGTTTCTCTTTCGTCGCCGTCCATTTGCAAATGAATTCCTCACTCGAGCCAGCACGTTTGTCCTGTAAACGTCGACGACTCGGACTCGAGGATATGAGGACGTGGTTCACGGTGAGCCATAGAGGTAGATCTGATTTCAGGGGTAGGAAGACATCTCGTGTGGATGAAATTCAGGTGGAGACGAGAAGGAAGCTTCTGTTGGGAGAGTTAATGAGAGCACGTAGTACCGGGGGATGGGAATAATGTTGTTGCTAGGAGATTTAGTGGAAGGTTATTTAGTTTATTTGTAGAACGAGTCATGCTCCTACACTTCTGCATTTATTTAGCCACATCACGTAAAATTTGGATAGCGTTCTAGTCTTCTTTGGTGCAGAAGTTTAGTTTATATGAGTTTCTTTAGAAGTTTAGAAGTTTTAGAAGTTAGACTTTTTTTTCTTTTTTAGTGTATTCGTGTAGTTTTAGCTTGGAAATTTATCCTGTGAGCCTGGTGTACGGGGTCTGTGCAAAGTTAGAGGATATTGTTTTACAGTTTATATTCTGTGAGGGCAGAGTAGGTATGTAAACATCTGATGAATAATAATATGGTATCAGTAGGTGTTTGCATGAATAATTAAAATTAAATACAGCGAAGTATGTAACTAATGGGAATCCCAAATTTTTCTACCAGTGAAGAGAAAAATTTAATGTCAAAAAACGAAGAAGGATGGCTGTAAAAAAGTCCTTCGTCTTAAAGTGAAAGGCGCAAAGTAGATTTAGAGATTACAGTTAAACAACAGATTTCTGTGTGATCAAGCATCGATTGAAAATCAAATATTTGCTTTCACCTAATAGTTTGTGCTAGTGGATAGACTTTCTGTTTAAAAAGTTGCTGCCAGCGTTCAGATTCTTCTTCGCCTTTCGTTTCATCTTTTTCTTCGACCTCCTCTTTAGTTCTTGCGTTTGAAGTCAGCCTCTCCATGCTGGCAAAGGGCCATTCGTACTTGATAGCGAGCAAACTCGAGAAGAGAAGGGTCCACGACGTGGTAAGAGAGGTCTAAAATTGAAATTCAAACTTACGACTACAGAAATCCGTTTTCACCCACGTGAATACGTGTTGCTGCTTCTCAGGGAAAGATAAAGCTCTACTTCGATGTAACCGAAACAGGGAGGTCACGATGAAAAAGAATTCTACATCATTAATTGGTGCAGGTTTGAAGCAAATTCGATAACAAATGAACGATTTATTTCCAGATTTGAAATAGAAATAAAAACTTATCAACTACTACTTATTGTGTTAAAATATATATTTTTCAATTAATGTTCTCTTTCTAATGTTAAGTCGAAGCAATAATTATAGCTGTTTTATTTATCAGTTCAAATTGACCGAACCAATGCGCCGAAACCAAAAAAATCTGTTATCAATTATTACGGTCGAAACTAAAATCTCATTTTATTAAAAAAGAATGGCGAAACTTCGAAAGGTATGAGGAAAAAAAATTATTCTTTATCTACTGGTTAACATCTTTAAGGTGTATAACACAACACGTGGCATGAATGTTCTGTTATTACAAAAGGTATATCTTTTAACTTTGAAATTCAAGGAGTTTAAATATGTTTTTACTTGTCAACGGTAATTACCTTGTATTCACCTTTCTGTAAACAGACGTTTTGCTCACGTATATGTCAGTCTTTCTCCAACCGACTCGCGATTCACACGTAGTGCCATGACACTGTGATTGAATATTAATCGAATATTAATAGCAACAGCAATATAATTTATAATTCTTTCTGAAGATGATCTAAATCCAGATCGAAACGTCAAAGAGTATATGATATAATTTGCAAAATAGCTGTTTTATTTATCAGTTCAAATTGACCGAACCAATGCGCCGAAACCAAAAAAATCTGCGAAGCAATAATGTTATAAACAGTTTTTTTCTGCTTTACTGGAAGTTGGCAATGATGGAGCTACACCTCTTGCTGCAAGGTCCTCAATTAGGACCTGTTTACCGTCAATATCTCCTGCCTTCAGTTTAATATCCCGCCGAATGTGTTTCGGTGGATCGTAGACGTGATACCGCGGCCTGCCTTGGTGTTTGCACGCTGAAACGGGCCGTTAAATCACTTCGTTAAACTATTAATCGATTACTCGGTCTGTTATAGTGGCGAACCCGAATAGGTATTTCCTATCGCTGGTCTTATGAGGCAGCTGCATAAAACGGAGATTAGTGTTATTGAGAAAGGCATGTTTTGCATTTATTCGTGGGGATGTTCATTGGTGCTTAAATTGATACATATTTTATAATATCTCGGGCGGTTGGAATGTTGGAATTATGAATTTTTATTTGGTGAATTTGTGTTGTGGTGAGTTGTTTTTTTTTTTTGGTGTGCTGAATATTTGAGAAATTGAAATGGTAAACGATGTAAGTGCCAAGAAAATAAAAAAAAAAAATTTCAGTGGAAAAGGATAAATTCTTCGTAAATTCTGTTGTAAGTGCTAAAATAATCTATTTTATTTTAGTTCCAACGTCGCTATGGTTGAAAAGAAAATACTGAAAATTTCCACTTCTGGCACTTACCCCATTTGCCATTTCAACTCCACGTTTGAGTCTATACTAGTCTTGAAAAGAAAATTCTGGGTTAGAATGAATGTTATCTATAATGTAATTTGTAATATTTAAAGAGCAACAGATATTTTTCTCTGTTTGTTTTGGAACAGAATTTTGGTGGTTATTTGCATTACACAAAATTCTATCTCTAGAGACTCTAAATTCTTGTCTCATTATACCCACGCTGTATCTGTTCTGCTGTATACGTGGATAAACATAAATTCAGAACTTTCAGAGCATTCAAAACTGAAACTCCTCTCAACTCTCGTTAGAATTCGAGCCGCGCTGTCGTACAGTAATTTAAGTACGACGCAGTTTGTGGTTAATTGTTAATAGTTGGTAATTGCGCCTGTTATGTCGTAGTAATAAATTCGAAATACAACGATTGTAGAAATTTATAATTAACCCGAGACAAAATGTTTGTATAATAATAGTTTTTATACGAAGTATTCCTTACATCAAATATTTATAAAACAGTGAACGAGTAAAAAATATAAAAATTCCATGTGTATTTATACAGGTACATCAAAAGCCTTTCACGAGATGATATTAAAATCAATTCGTATTCAACATTTGAATTAAGCAACTAATTAGGAGCATCCATTTAAAACTACGAAATTTGTACAAATTTGTATTGAATAAAAACAAACTTCACTGTAAATCGCATTAAGTAGAAGTATTTTTTGCAATGTTTTGCTTTTCATTTGCAACGTATCCCACAGTCAATCTTTCATCGTCCTCTTTAATCACTAAATATCGTAGATTACATTTCAGCCCCGACAGTGTATTTTCAACATAGATATCCACAAATCTAATCGTCCATTTCGTTATTGAATCCACTCCCAGAATAAAACTATTATCTGTTACCGAAGTACATGCCCGTTTTTCCAATGTTTCATCAGATAAAACATCACGTCTCTGTTCTGTCCAAACATTCTACTGCGAAACGGTTCGAGTTTCACGAAATTTTCATTGTCGATTAACCCAGAGAGCCCGGCTTCGATCAATTGGATTTGCCTGTTTCGTTGAAATACCAGTGGAATTATTTGAGCATGAACGTTTTCAGTGTAACTGCGAACGTGCAAACTTAGGAACGTCTAAGATTATTTTGGGAAGCAACGTCGTCTATCTCCATTCGTTCTCTTCAGCTATTTTGATTCTACGCCGACGGGCTCCTCGAAAGCCTCTCGTCACTCGATTGCGAGTGCTCTCCGTTCGAGAGGATTTTAATTAAATGCTCAGCCCGTCTCTTCAAAGATCCCATTAAACTGAATTCGTCCCCATTCATGCGCGAAGGCTGCTCGTGGATTTCGCGATCAAAACGTTAGTTTTACTCAACGGAAGAGCGAATTTCCGACGATGCTCGATTAATCAAGACGTTCCGAGTGGAAGAGTTCTTTGGCCGCGATGGAATCCGAGTGTTTACCGATCACCCATTTCAGTTTTGTAGATCCTTGGTTGGATGCCCAATTTCGTCGATTAAAAGCTGGCTAATTAGTACCAGTTATTTGGCCCAGATTTCTTTTTCAATTCTCCTTCCATGCTTCTATATTTCGATATGAAATATTCCTGAAATATTGCAATTTTTATATAGGCTTGTCCATTTTAATTTAATACTGCTGTAGCAAACGTCCTATAGACTCTATCCTTTATACTTTTTTAAATGATCAATGTTTGACTGAACTGGATTGATCGCTGGGATTTTATGATATTTAACGATGTTTAAAATGAAATATAAATGTGCAGTTGTTTGTCAAATATCAAATATCAAGTATCTTTTACTATAATATGAAGTTTTCCAATAAAAATGTCAACTGATCTTTCAAATTTGAGAAGTAACATACCTAATATGACACTAGAAATGAAGAAATCTTTATATTAAATAAACTGTCAGTTCAGAAAACACTTTTAAGGCAAGAACTTCCATCCATTAATTGCCACCTCTCTCTCTAAAATTTGCCTCATAACTGTGATGATTACAATGACAGAATTTATTCAAAATTCATGACATTTCTCAGTGATTTATTTTCGAAAGCGTTTCGCAAGCATGTTCTAACGTTACCGTTGATTTATATTTTATTACCGCTAGATTATCCCGCGGTGCAACGTGTTTGTTAATCGCATCGCGTTACGTCCTAAATAATCCTACGTATGCTGTTACACGACGCTTTAACACTGCAGCCGTTGCTAATTTGCATCGCGCCAGAGTCACACTCGCAACATTACGCGTGTAATGCGTGGTGATGAACGTAATCGCATGATTCTGATCTCGAAGGAGAAACTCGCGGCGTCACGACGGCATTGGCATGTTAATCTATCAAAGAAGAAAGTGCAAACAGCTGTGAGATAATCTGGTGTAAAAATTAGAGGCGACATTTTACTAACCTGAAATAAAAGATATTATAAAACCACTGTAGGAAGCAGGAAAATCATCGAAATATGAATCTGTGCTAGTAGAATTATGTAGCATAATTTCCCAAAGTCACATATTGGAAAATCTTCATCTTCTACTTTCCCGCAGTCCTAATTAACATATAATTAGATATCACTGCTCGAAACTACATACTTGGTTATTCATAAACTGAATAACTGACACGAAGAACGAAACTTTATTCGGATAGTACCACAGATAAAAATATATTCCAACATTTTCCGCGCACAGTGAATTTACATTCAGGTTCTTAAATTTTCAGCTCCTTTTCTTTTCATTTAATTTCAATTCCTTGCCTTAGTAATGCAATGGCCATAGAAAGTATCGCGAAACTTACTGTCCCCCTTAAGGTGACGCTCGACATACTTTATTCGGAGAACTGTATTGTGTAGGATTCGTTATTTATTCCATGGAGCGTAGTTCGTAGTGCGCGGAACGTTATTAGCACGCTCGTTAACAGGTATCGGCCGATATTCACGATGAATAACGAACGCGCTGCCATTAAGAAGCAGGGCGACGGTGAACGCGCGAAACGGGGCCATTGGAGCGATGCTTTTTCCAAGAGGCTGCAAGTCGCTGAAAAATATGCACGGCCCCGCGGTATTGGGCGATATTTAATGGCGTCATAAAAGTCGTCAGTGAACCGCTATCGACGGAAAGTTTTCATACGGAGATCCTGGCTCATTAAAGTTCCACGCGCCTGCCTACCGTGGAAAAGAGTGTTCCAGGATATTCCGAGCCAATTATGCGGTACTCGTGAATCGCGAAAGGCTCCGCAATTCTTCCATCATTTTCTACTGACTACGAAAGTGTATTTAATCGTTGATTAAACTTTGAACATCAATTTCATTGATGCACAGGTTAGATTTTAGAAGAAGCTCCGGTATTCCACTCTGATCTTGGTATGATTTGAAATCCTTACAATTAGGAGTTTCTTCGAGAAGTACCCGATATATATGATTGAATATTTAGGGCGGGTCAAAATCAAATTAAAGAATTGATTAGTTTCGCGTGTTTGGTATTGTGCAAGAACTGTGCGTTTGAAAATATTTCATCCGAGAAGAAATGCTTTTCAATTATAGAGAAGGGAGTTGAGTATGATTAATTACAGTTCTTTGCTCACCCCGCGCGATGGTTTTATTAAAATACTCCTTTTCTCTGTGAAAAGGAGAATATTCTTGACAAATGAATGGAAAGCACGATCGCAACCTTCCCTTTTTTCTTGTTCAGTTTTCTTGACGCAGAAAATGGAGAAAATATACTTAAATCCACTAGCAACTCCACTTATTATTTTCTCAGTAAATCAGGAATATAATGTCGCCTGTGGTTCTCTGTCTGAAACTTTAATATTCCTCGCCCATCTAGTAAAGAGTACTTTGGTGAATTAAAAATGAAACGGTGGAAAATATATGAAGGTAATAATATTTCAGAAATATTTTCTCACGTATTTAAAGCAGGGATATCATAGAAAAGATATTCATTTGTATAAAGAAGAAAAAAAAGCAAAGGAAACGCGTGAAAGAAATTCCTGCGCCTGACGAATCGTTGACCTATACTACTTACTCGTAGCCCAGCGTTTCGGGAGCTAACTTTAACGCATTAATCACAGAGAGTTGCGAGGCCATGGAATACGAAATTAACAAATACAACCTCACATTGTACCGTGGCATGCCGTTGTTCATTATAATTTTCGTGTATAATACTGTAACACGGTATATTTTAAATGTGGTTCTCGTGGGAGGCTGTTGCGCGCTGTTTCTCTACAAGCGAAATTCACAGTCGTCATTAATTTCTTTGAACATGGAAATAATTGTATACCGACACTCGGGCGTATTTATGGAACTGACAGATACAGCAGGTCATTTGAAAAATTCTCAGATTAGAAGCATCAAATCATTAAACGATATTTAGTGGCATTTAGTGCAATATAGTGTGACTAAGACTTCTAAAAGTCTTTTCTTTTATGAACATTATAAACAAAATTTCATAAAGAAATTCAAATAATTATCAAATAAATCTGAACAGTAATACAGGTAGTTTGCAGAGATATCCTTAAAGTCTATTAATTTAGAAACCCCGAAAAAAAAAATGCTGTACAGTTCCGCCTTATTTTTTCATGCAGAATCACCTCCTTTTGAGTTGTACCGCCAGGCTGGAGAGACGTTGTAGATCCTTGTGAGCCACGCGAGTTTCCTTGGATTCCTAGTTGCAGATGCGGGTGTCCGAGCGCGAAATCTTTGGAGCACCGGCCCGGAACTCGTAACAGCAGCGGCGCCGTTTAACGGCGTATTTATGGGAACAATTGCGCTGGGTCCCGTGTGCTTATTCACGGTTCGTAAAGTCTCGCGGTTCGTTACGGTCGCACCTTCGCCATTCCTTCGTCGTGCTCGCCCAGAGATTCCGATCGGCCAACGGGAGCAAGGAATTAACGGTCCTCATCGAAACTTGCCCTCGAATATTTTCCAGCGCTATTGTTCCCCGTTTACGAAGAAGGGGCAAGAGTCTAAGTGAATCTGAGAGCAGCGTGGAAGATCGTTTGGGAAGTCGCTGATCGGGGTCGGAATTAATCCCCAGTCTTCTGGAAGCGCGCGTTCGAGCAGTGTGGGAATCGAACCTCGCTGGGATTCTGATCAGTCGAGTGATTTTGGTCGCGTTTCCTTGTGTCGCTTCGCGATGAGGGGATAGCTTCTATTGGTTATATTCTTGGCTTTGTTTCGGTGAAATGAAGTTGAAATTCTCCTTTACTTGTTTACTCATGGAATTATTTCCTGCGGATGAAGGATTTTAGAGTGGGAAATATTTCACAAATTCTTGAGTTAGTTTCGAAACTTGAAGACGAGAAAATTGCCGGAGCTTCGAATTTATATTTCTTCAAAGTGTATCCTAATTTTTCAAAGTCATCAGTTCCATCCTCGGGATTCCTGCAGTTTTAATTATCTATTTTAAATAAATTTTTCTTAGACCTCACTCGGAAATTTTCACTGATACTTTCGTTCCTTAAAAGTTGCTCACAGGAAGCATTTAGCGTTTCCTTTGATGCGTTTAGACTGAACAACTGGCGAACGGTAAACGAACAAATTGATGGTTGACAGGGTTGAAATGGAGAGCCACCTTTCCTTCTTTATCTTAACGAGGGAGCCATGAAAGTTAAAAAACTGGGTTAGGTTTAACGAGCAAAAAGGACGGGTTAGAGATTATCCCGAGGAAAAACGTTCGATCCATTATCGGCGGCAGATCCGTTGGAGAATTTCCTCGACGAGCTCTTCCTTCTGGGGCACTTTTAATTAACGTCAGACCCGTTTGGCACTCGATTCGACACTTATTTTTCAAGATACACGAGCCATTCCCGCCAGTCGTTTTTCCTCCCTAACAGCTTCGATTCGCGCTGCAATCGTCGTAGATTGAATTTTACTGCCTCCAACCGTCGCTAATTACGCTCCTCGCCTCCTTCCCCATTTACGTTTCCTTTAACTTCATACACGAGGAATTTTACCTCCGTTTTATACTCTCCTACGATTGCTTCGTCATTGAGAAACACTCGGCGCATTCATTTCCATTTCTCGATTTTATCTGTACCTCGAAATGCAACGTAGAAAACTTTTGCATAATGAACGTTTTATAATTCTGAAATGCAGAGACGTATTTTCATTCTACTGTTGATCATTGATTATTAACTCCGTTGTTGTGTTAGGTTCAGGAATATGAGGAGTAAAAAAGACACTCAGACGAAGGAATAAAGGGAAATATAAAATGTGAAATGTGCTTTTTCGTTTGCTTCAAATAAAAGAGAAACGTCATAGTTTGATCAGTGGAGGAATAACGGAACTACAGGGAGACGTAAATCAATTTTTCGAAACGTCAACATGACCTCAAATGCAAAACAGCCTCATCGTTATTCCCCCTCGTTCTGCGCCAGCAATCAATTCGTGAAAATTCTCGAATTAAAAAAAAGAGTGGTTGGAGAAAGAATTCAGCGTACAATATCGTCGCAGCTGGAAAATTACGTTGTTACGGGATTCACTGTTAAGCAATTATTGATTTGAAAACGTCTCGTTCCATTGTTCAAAACGTTTCTCTCGTCTACAAATATTCACGAAATAGTATTTCTAACTCAGTCCTCTGTGACCCGATTCCGAGTTAATAGGACTGCCGCGCGGGTGCGAAATAATTCCCTCCTGCAATTCTGTTCTAATAACGAGTTTCCGATCAATTCATTAATTTCCTCAAATTGAACGTGCAGCGTGTCGATCGAAAAAGCAATACAACACGCGCTATTGAGATCATCGTATCACAAGGAAACTTATCTGATTCCAAATATGCAGATCGTTAATGATCTGAATCTTCAATGTCAAGAATGAACTTATTACATTTTATTAATTTTCATTCCCAGAAATAAAAGAAAAAAGACATATTCGGTGAACCTTCACTTCTATGTTGCGTTGGTTTTCGTGTAATACGAAGTAGTTCGGTATAAATTACAAATGTTCCATTTATTCATACTTAAAATTAACAGGCTACTTTCAGGGAACAATAAATTGTTTAAACTAGTACTTTCGAACCATGTTCCAGTTTCCAATTTTTTATCACAACTGGAAGTATTTTTAAAACGCCAAGGAGTGCACATCTTTTTTATCACACCCCATAATTTTATTCCGCAGTGAAAGGGTTAAACCCCCTATGGAAGTCCGAGGAGGTGTAAGGAAACCGCGTAACTCGCTTACAAAAGCTTTCTCAGCTAACAATCCCCGTGTCTCCCTCCAGGCATATCCGGGCTTTTCTTCCCGCCGATTATACGGAAACCCGATTTCTCGATAAATTGTTATCCCCCCTAATTTTATTCAGGGCTTAATTAATTCCCCGGCGATCCTTTTTTCCCCTGGAAAGGCTTCCTCCGAGCGCGTAATCGATAGCTCAATCGACGCTAATAGTTCTCGGTATTAAGCACTCCTGGAGAGGACGGAACCGTTTGTCTTGACGATGATGGAGTTCTCCATTGATGCGTTTTCATTCGCCCACGTTCGCATTACGATTTTCTTCACTCTTGGATCGTGCTGTGCCTGCAAAGGGCTTCTAAGTCTGCGGATGTTGCTAATTTATATGCATAATAGTAAGATGTTTGAGATGAGAATAAAATGACGAAGGTATATTTCTGTATGGCTTTTTTTTTGTGGCTTTTATTGTAGGTGGATGAAAACGAATGGTTGAAGAATGGAAACTGTGTACTTTTGTTTCAAGATTCTCTTTCAATATCCTAGTGTAGGTTTTACATTTCTATGAACTGGCTTTATATGTAGTGTTAGTATGATAAGAAGTAAAATGGTTTCTTCTGGCTCTTTTCATTCCAGTTGACTAATAAAAGACGATTGAAAAACTTACAAATAATTCAACGTACTTACATAATACTTTTTCTGTTAAAACATTAGTTACATAATCTCAATATCTTGTAATGCAGGGGTACTAAACTTTCCAAACTATATAGACAATATTTCCTATTACAAATCAAAAGATGTTACGTAAAAAATTTAATTTCTTAATTTAATATAAGTTAATTTCTCGTAAACACGAAGAAAATATCTTAAAACTTCCTCAATAATTTTTTATTAAAGGCCTGCGTCAATTTCTCGTAAACACTGAACGATAAACCATTTTAATCAAACTTACAAACTTTACAAAGTTTAACCGGTCTGTAAAAAATATTTCGGAGAGTAGACCACTGATGCAACCCAACATTTCTTCGTTAAAACGACCACGACTGCGGCTGTCTTTTAGCGTCAGTCCCCGTGGGAGGGAAACCGCAAAAATTAGGATCAACAGAGGCCACGGCGGGATCTCTTTTGTCATTGTCGGTGTTACCGAAGAAAGATAACCTTCCTAAGAGTGTCCTGCCTCAAAAAAGAGGATAGAGGATAACGAGCCACGCCGTGTGCGATTTTCATTCCTTTCAGCTTGCTACCAAACGAGAAATCCTTGTAAGGGATTTACAAGATTTAAGAAATTGTAAAAGATTGGCAAGGATTTACGAAGATTCGCTCACGATAAGTAACGGGCTGTAAACTGTCTTCTTCCGAGCTTCACACGTAGAAATACATAGCCAAGTCCTCTTGAAACTTTAATCTAGATGAAATCTAGGGAAAATGTAGTTGTCCCTTGATCTGTTGCTTTAAATTAAAATTTCACTTCACCCTGTTCGCGGAGCTCAGGAAATCCTGCACCTAAATAATATAGACGGTGTTTATTTTTCAGCTAGGTTGAAATTTTATAGGCACGACAGTGAAACATATTTATACTTGTGCAGTGGGAAAATCGGCAATCTTAAAGTATTGAAGGAAATTTAGAATTCTGTATATTTATTTTTTAAAAAATCTCTTAACTTTTACTTGAGATTCGAAGCAAAGTGCCTTTCAAGTGTAATGCTCTTACACCAATGGAAATGCTTCAAATCCTAAATTCGATCATAGAGTCTGGGATTTTGTATTTCTTCGAGAAATAGAATTTTCCGGGGAAAGGGCCGCAGGTTTCAAATATATAAAATTAAATTGAATTTCATAGTTAAAGGAAAAGCTTCAAAATGTTAAAAGAACTTAAATTCATCCGGAGTGAATCTTTGCAAAATCAAAGCCAACCAGAAATTTTTATATTAAGGGACAATAAATAAAAGTAAAAATATATTACATATTTTTTTCAATCAAACTGTTTTCATTGGCTATCGATAACCTTTTGTTACTTTTCTGGTAAAAGTACAAGCATATTTTGTACCGACCTACTTTGTGTCGCATTTCGCGGCGCAGAATTATCTTCTCGCTGTGAAAAGCAGACCCCATCCATCTCATTATCGCGTTCAGACGAGAGGAATAAGTCGAACTGTAACCCCGGCCCTGTACAAATGTCTAACCCTCACAAATTTCACCATCCAGTTCCATTTATATTCCAGTCCCGTGCTTACAACCGAACTTTCCGGTACCCGCGAGAAGTAGCCACGGCTCCCTCGAACTTTGCCCGTGCTGGAGAAGCCAGGGTGGAAGGTCGAGGAAAGCGGCAGAAAAGTATCCTCGTGTGAAATCGAAGGAAGGACACGCCAGACGAAAGGAGGGGGCAAGCTGGGAAAGGGGTAGCCAGGAATTTATTGAAACGCATTAAAGTTTGTTGCTTTTATGGGCCAGCCTCTCCCAACTATGTACATAGCCTGCGAAAGCCCCCGAGTTAAAGAAGGTCGTTGATTTATGCGAGTTGGAAAACTTTATTAACTTTCTGTCAAGAAACGTGTTGCAGAGACGAAGTGTAACGCGCTTGCTGCCAGAGGATGGCTGCAGAGGGAGGTCAAACGAAAATGCTGGGGCTGGGATGGTGTGCCAGACTGGGGGGTGGGTGGTTGTGGTAATCCTGCGAGGGGATGAGCCTTCGAAGGGTTAAACTCGTAGTTACTTATGGGGTTGCTGGCTTTTTATGAGGTGTTCTAGGATATTAACTGCACGCGGTTGGGTTTCCAACCCTCTCGAGATGTGTGTTTTAACGTGTGCCCTATTGCTTAAAAGCGTGGAGCACGTTTAGTATTTTTGTGGGCTAAGTTGTAGTCCTTTGACGAATTAAGATTTAATTTTTGCTGGGAGGTCTTTGTTTAGATAGCTTTGGTTTAGTGTCTTTTTCGGGGAGGTTATTAATCTCTACCTAGAATTCTAATTCTCATCGACTAGATTACACAGTAAAGAATTGCATCGCGTGACAAACACATTTGCTTTAACAGAAAGTTGTAACCACGACTCTTGCCATACAGCCATTTATTTCCACGCTCTGGTTAACTCCACTCAAATTATCACATCAACAGCAAGCGGGGCGTTTCGTGCTACATAAAACACTATAACGATCATATCTCTGAGCCTCACAATTTTGGTGATATTAATTCACGAGCCTGTTAAGTTCACACGCTGTATTTCTCGACTAATCCAGAGTAGACGCGACGACAGTGAGGCTCGATAAGTTTCGAGGAGGCAGCCAGGTTGCCCCTCGCTGCTTGTGCACCTGCACGGGCCGTCGCGGCGCGGCGACCAGGGCGTCGACGCTGGTGGCAGCGTCAGTCGCTCGTAATCCTGAAAAACTGGGGAACTTTTTTAACGTACCGCGTCCGGCGCTCGAACGGATCTTACGGGGGGAGATCCAACGGAAAGGGGGTCGGGAAATTCGGAGCGAGGCTTCGTAACTTCCCTTTCCGGATTTCTGTCTACGAAATTCGCGCGGAAGCTGCACCTTTTTCTGGCTTGGCAGCTCGTGAAATATTACGCCGTCTGCTGGATAACGTTAAATAGTGTGAAATGTACGGAAACGCAAATTGGACCGCTGCGAGAGGAATTTATGTACTCCAAGAAATGGTGATTTAACGCACAGCGCCGTTTGTAATTAATTGGCTGATTGCGTGTGGAGAGGATAGGGAATGTGAAAGTATCAGATAGAATTGGATGAATGGGATCGTGTGGTATACTGAATTGGGCTATTATTGCCATTAGCACCTGTAGAAGCAATTACACGTGAGTTAAATGAGGACACGTAGAGCTATGCATTGCGTTTGAATTTTCAAGAAAATTAATGCAACACGAAGTAGGAATTAAAGGATTATTTTTTGTAAGCTCATCGTGGTAAAGTCTCTAAATTCATTTCGTTTTCGATTGAACTATATATGTACTTTTTTTTTTTTTAACTGTGTATGTAGTTCCTTAATAGGAATTGGGAATCTTATGAAATATTTGTTCGATGAATCGTCTTTTCTTTTCATTAAGTTTATGAACTAATAGATGAGTCACACCGGACCTTAGAAGTAGGGATTACAATACCGATTGTAAACCGGTTTACCGGTAAATCGCGAGAAATACACTCAAATTTTTACCGGTAATTCGATAAATTACGTATAGCAATATAGCGCATATATGCGTTCGTTAAGTTCGTCCACATCTACTACCTTGTCAGTGAAAAAAAAAGCTTCAATTACTAGTTACCTTAAAAAATACCGATAAATTACCGGTAAACCGGTTTTGATTGAAAATTTTACCGAATTACCGGTAATTGAAGTAGTCGGTAAATTTGCAATCCCCACTTAGAAGAGCTCAGGTGCTGATTTTAATAATTAAGTCACTGACTCTGAACTATCATTCCACTACTTAATTATTAAAATCATTACCTGAGCTCTTCCGAGATCCCTTGTAACTCCCCTCTTACTCCATATATCCGATGAGAAGAAAAGACGATCTATCGAATAACTGTTTAATCAGGTTCCCAATTCCCCTCCAATTCCTACAGTTCAAGAGCCTGTAAGGACACACCAATCTCAGTAAGTCTTGTTCGTTACAAAATAATAAGTCCAGTTCAATTTTCGAGGAAATCATTCTTGGAACCACATTCAACCAGCACTGACAATATCGCATTATGGACGAGTACATGGTACACCGCAACATCCATCAGGCAATTTTCGGCCTACCGAAACGATTTGCCTTCTCTGACGTTTTGCAATTGCGAATTCCTTAAGATTTAATGTTCGTCGTTATACAATTGACGGTGCAAGACAGTAATCGTGTCTGACAGGCGTCAAACTGCAGCATCGAATTTGCGGTTCCAATTGTGCACCGGAAGAGGGACCCACCGCGATGGCTGATGCGAAACCACATGCAAATTATAACGAGGCGGCCGCAAACACGGCCTCGAAAAATGCAACTGAAATCTTACCTCGGTGGTAACTGGACCAAATTAACTTTGGAGCTCGAGCAGAACGCCGAGCCACCATTTTTGAGAAATCACACTTCGAATCGTTTGTGAAAACTGTCTGGTCGAACGTCCTATTGACGTGCATAGACTTTGCAACAAAATTAGGTGTATTCGTTTCTTGTGTTTATTAAATTTGTTATTTAATGTCATTTTAACCAGAATGTTAGGGGCCTTTCAGTGATAATTTGATATGCTTCCTCTGTATTTAATGTTTACTGTATTTCTATCTATTTTCATGATTTGTTAATCAAACTAATTTTGTTGTTTTTATTCATGTTACAGGTAAGTCTGCCTTGATGCTGAAATTCAAAGAAGTACATGGTGAGCATTCATTAGTTTTATGGCGATTAACAACTGAAAAATTGAATCGATACACAATTTGATCAGAGTAAAATTCTAGTAACCCCTTTATTTACTGCAGTCTTCTCTTATTGATAATTTCTGATTCATTATAACTCCCAAGATTAATCGAGTTGCAGCTTAAAATAGTACAATGTCTTTAATAAACATAAAAGAACCCACACTATGTATTTCCAAATTCCACGAATCACATTCACGATTCCCTGTCCACACCCAACGCACATCAAATCACATAACCACATCCCATCAAAAAGTCGTCTGCCTTCAAGAAATCCGCCTACTCTGTCACCATTATTCAAAATCGCAAGCAGAGCGAGCAACCAAAATAAAAACTATACATTCCAACAGACATTCGTCAGCGTTCCTAACAACTCACGCCTTCCTAACTTTATTTCTGCCTTTCCTAACGCCCTCGGGAGAAACGAGAAAGGCAAATCAGAAGCCGGGAGGAATAGAAAGAGACGGAGATGAAGGAATGTAAAACGAGAAGAAACGTTAGAAAGTTCCGCGAATTCGCGCGACGTCCTGGCGTAAAAAACAGACGCTCATCAGGATGCGTTTGTGCGCAGTCCTTTCGCGTCCCCTGATTTCTATTTACCGAAGAAAAGTGTGCAGAGACTTCAGCGTCTGCCACGCGGAGAGAGAGAGATAGAGAGAAAGGCGAAGAGGGACAGGGCACGCGGATGAGAAAAATTGTCTCGCAGCGTGGCCCCGTGTTTCCCTCCGCTCTGTGCTATTTCGATTTACTGTGAGACGCCTCGAAAACGGATTCGATATTGCCGCTGCAGAATCGGCACGTATATACCCTCCTGTACGTCCTCGCTCGAGACGTCTTCCCTCGGCAAACATAATATTTAACTTAAGGACGTTTCCTGCAGCCGCCTCTGTACATAGAGAATCTTCGACTGCGGAGTAAATAAAGATCGAGTACCCCGCGATGTAAAAGTGTAACTTCTGCGAGGAGGGTGAGGGTGATGGCGAAGGTGGATGGTTCGATGTAGTTATGAGACACTTGCAGCGTGATATATTGCAAATCTGGAAAGCATTCCGCGTGATAATGGTGTATAGAAGAGATTTTGTTTCGTGATCGATGACTGTAATAATTGTTGTGTAGTGATTTGAAAGTCCCTGAAAAAAAAATTTGCAATCAGACAGCAGAATAGGGTGTCGACCATAAAGTTTAGAATTCATCAAAGGTTTGAATTTGAAGAATTTCTCAAAGATGGAAAGCCCTATCGAAATTTTCTTCGATCGCACTGAACTTTTTCAGGGACTACTTTTTTATCAAATGGCATCGTTCTACGGGGTGAGAGTAAAGAAATACAAGCAATTTCGACATGTATAAATAAGGGCTACCCTGATACCACATTGCAGTGAATTTACTACAAGGAAATGTTTTCGCGCGAGCGACTTCGGTGTTAATTAGAAACAGACAAAAGGAGATGGAAATACCAAGACCCCAATTCAGCTTTGAAACTCGCGACCCCCTAAGGCTAGAATACCATCAGCCTCGCGGCGAATATTCAAGCGAGTAGCAATCGTTAGTACATGACGCGAAGCAGAATTGTCGCCACTTAAAAAAAAAAAGGAAGAATTCTTGGAAAGCGATCCATGACACTCGAGTGTTCGCCTTCTTCAGAATCGTGTCAAGAGCGAGGGCACACATTGTTTCTGCAGCTGGTGGCGAGACCCCCCCACAGAAAAGAAGGCGGGAAAGCTCGCGGGCGCGCAAGTAAGCTGACAAAAAAGAAAGCGACACGGTTGTTTCGCGGACGTATTATGCGGTGTTAATGATGATGAGCGAAGCCGTCTTCGAACTCAAGATTCCCCTGTTGTTTGCTCAATCCTCGTACGCCGCTAGGTGCTCGGGGCCCCGACTTCCATTCACTTCAATAAACACGAGTCCTTCTTTCCTGTTGCGAACACATCGGGGCTTTCTTGAGATCCCACTCTCGTGAAGAGAGTCGACTTTATGCTGTAGCAGTCTACCTGCCGCGAGTTCAAGGGAACTGTTTCGAGGGAGCTCGCTGCTATTGTTGCGTCTACTTCAGCGCTGGCTACGTGCTTCCGAGACGCTTCGAATAATACCGTGCACGCAGAAATTATGGAATTTCTGCCACGTCTTGATGGCGAAAATCGACGGCTCCTTAGGTGTAGGAAAGAGTTATCTAATCGATCTTTATTTTAAACAAAATTGAAATGAGCTGAGTAAATGTGTTAAATAAGAAGTATATGCACGCAATTATGGACCTGATTCAATGTTAATTTTCTTGTGAATTAGTAACCACTGATGATTTTGTTTACGCTTGTTGATATTGCGATGTGCACGGGTTCCTATGCTGCTATAAATGATATTACGAAATATCAATATTTTAGTACGCAATTCATTAGTTATATACTTGTTATTGAATATTTGTTATACACGATGTGTTGCCGTTATTGAGCTGTATTATGCAAACAAAAATAGTATCTGGAGGATTATGCACGTAACGATGATACATTTATTTACAAATATCTGTGTAAATGAAGCGAGTGTTTATGGAACGTTCTCTTGTTTTTGTTTGTACCCATAATTTAATCTTGGATTATTTCAAATTTGTTAAAACGGAATGTCAAGCATTACTATTGACAATTTTTACGTATGTATCATTTTCTATAATTCCGTAATATGAAGATTGAAGACAGAAATTTTTAAGCTTGACATGTCCTTTCTTCAATTTCAGCCTCGTGAGACATTTCTATAAACCATTTTCCTTGTCAAATTACTGTGACAACTGTCAGTTTCAAAGCGAAGACCTTCTACAAATATCTCAGCTGATATCCGGCATTCCAGTAGTAGGTAGATCCATCTCTTAGAATTATTTGTAATTTGCAATTCAAACCAGTCGTTTACATTCCAGTTGTGAAACCGAACAGTTGCATCCACAGCCACGACAAACGCAAACAGAATCAAACTTTGCACTTCCAACCAAGCAGTCTGTTGTAACTGTATCCTTTCTCAAGTTAGTTATATTACAACTGACTATTTAGACGCATTTCACGAAAGCTCAACTAAATTCAAATTGATCGTACTTACAAACAAATATTATCCGCTGTACTTCTTACACCTTCGGTTAGTCACAATTAAGTTGGCGTACGTACGTCAGCAAAATGCACAACCCCTCTTCTAATATGCAATATGTCTCCATGAAATGCAAATGTTCGAAGATGGATTTATGAACCTATATTTTAGCTTAGCATTGAAACAACTCTGCAATATTCGAATTCCTCATAAATCCTAAAAACTTCCATCGTGTCAGAAACTCGTGAATCACGCTTCATGACGAATGCATGCGAATGCTTTGAATCCCTCAAATTCCCAATGAGCCACAATTTAACAAATACGCTTATTAAAAATTAAACTTCAAAGTTCGATTTGTGTACCAAAATCACTTCATTGTTATTTCGCGGTTACGCAGTGAAGGAAGAAACTACATCGCCATCTAAATTGCCTGTCATCCCCACAGGAATGAAATTCAGGGGTAAAAAAAAGTCCAATCTGCGGTGCACCGATAAGTAAACTTGTACGAAGAACTTGTGCACCGACCGCAATTCAAATGGAAAATGATGAACCGATAGAAACAAGTAAAAGTTTCTAGCTTCGGGCCACGATGCTCGCGGCATAAATATTTCTCGATTCCCGCGAAAAAACAAAAACGAAATAGACCACAGCCGAACGATCTGGCAGATCGATGCGCTAATACTTTGAAAAAAATTCCAATCTCCCGTTCGTCGATGAGTGGAGCGAACAGCAGCGGCCACGCCTGGTCTATAGGATCCCGATCTCATCTAGAGCCAACTTTTTCACGAGTAAAAAAAGTGTAGTTAGAATGCACGCATCGATTGCAAGGGGTGGTGAAAACGATAGGTAAACAAAGCCAGAACTATTCAACTTTTTGCTGCACCCTTTAGTAACCATTGTTTAGGAAGTTGATAAGAATTGGCAGAGTAAACTGAAGCGTGAAAAAGTACTCGGAAGGGACATCGTCCAACTGTTACAAGCCGATTTTGCCAATGTTTACATACTTATCTATAGTCTTATAGTTCTCGAAAAAATATTTGACACGTGTTTTTTTTATCAGCAAACATATTTGGGAGCGAGATGAGCGAGATCAATAAATAATTAGATTCGGTGAAAAACTTCTACTTTTCACCCCCAACTTTGAGGGTTGGTTTCACCTCCAAAATATAGAAGTTTCTCGATTAAAAAAGAACACAAAATAGTCTACGCAAATATTGTCAAAATCGGCATATAACAGTTGAGTGGTGTCCCGTGTCCCAGCCACAATGTAAACGGAACTTTGAAAACCCACACAGCAACAAACACAGCGTGCATCTATTCAGAGTTCAACAAAATTCAATCTCCTGTGCAGTGGTAAATGAACCTGACACGCTACAGGCATCCACAGACGAGAAGCACAAACGAAAGCCGTGAAAAACGATAGATCAACCAGTCGAAGTTGCTACAACGCCTCTGTGACATACGTTTCTCGAGGCCTGTCAAAAATTCAGTAGCAAAACAGGCCCGCGGCCGAAGGATCCAGTCGAAAAAGGAATCCAATCACCTGCTCGCCGTTAAGCAAACGAAACAGCGGCGGACCCCGCGTCAAAATTACACGACATCTACTGAAAACAGTCCCCCCACTTTGGTTCACGCGTCGGGGCCCTGCGTTCGATGGATAAACATCGATCGCGGGGTGAAACGAGGCTTGGCAGCTGACTGGGGCCGCCATTCGGCCGAGAAAGGATTGACGTGCTTGGCAGCGGGAGAGGGTGTGCACTGTGCAGGATCGGAGCAGCGGCGGAGCACGGTGGCAAAAGGATGAAGAGGCTCGCGTATAAGCAAGTGAGTTGGCAACTTGGACGAGGCTCTCTGGGCTAGCTGTTTGTCTTGCCCGCGGTCCCGCGAGGTGTTTGCATTGGCTCCGCACCTCGGTGCCCGTTGACTGACTGAAATGATTTCGTCGAGGCGCGAGACGAGTCTCGAGTGCACTTTTGGTCAACGAGCTGGCAAGTGTTGCGTTCGAGCGATCACAGCCCGCCGAGGGAAATGACTTTCGCCCCTCGTGCTTAAGGGCTCGACTGTCGGTGTATATAACTTTTCCAGCGGAACATCATTCGGCCCGATTCCCTTTGAGCTTTGTAAAAACTCCTTCGAGCACCACTTCCGAGTGGCGAACATGGGATTAGGTTCGTTCGGGGAGAATGAGTCGATTTGGCGACCGAAGGTGGCAGGTGTTGCTTCTGGGTGGGATTATGGTCAATAGGGTGATGGCGTATTTGTATGTATTTAATTGGCGGAATGGGAGTATTTTATTCTAAATGTAGGGTTTACACTTTAGTTGTCGTGACGTTAGCACCTTGAACGTTAAAGTTTTTAATTTTGAGAGGAATAGAGGTTCTATGTTACACGTGCGTGACATCGATAATTTTGCATTCTGAAATCAGATAGTTTAGGAGACACTGAGCATAGTAACTTGATCTTTCTAATTAGAAACCTATACTGAATCAACTAAGACTACTGAAAATCTGGTGTAGTAGATGTGGCAGTTTCTTGAATCCACACTGATAACGATTTCGAGAGAAAATCAAGTTTATAGTTTTGCCTATTTTAACGTCTATTAAGATACCTAACTATAGTAATAATACAAAGTTAATAAATGCCCCTACATTAGCCTGGAATTACTATACAGAGTATAAATTACAGTAGAGAGCTCACTCTGACTTATTACGATTTTGCGTAAAAGGGAAAACTCTAAACTCGAATTTCTGGTGAATTTTTTAGTACTATGCCCTGTGTTTACTACAAATTTTTGACCCAATCGGTGGCTCGAACCCGGTGCGCTTCCCCATTGAGTATCAACTATCAAAGAGCAATATCGAACGTGCTCCTATATCGAATATCAAACCAGAACTGGACGATGGCTACATCCTCTCCCACGACTGTTTCGTTTCTCGCCTTGTTCAGCGACGTCACTTTATCCGCGTTTCACTTAACCGGTTTATACCTTGCCGAACAGTTACGAATGGCGTGGAGTTAGCTTGATCAACGTGCATCGCGTTGAACTCGTTGACGCAGGAAATTCGTTTATCCGTGCAAAGCCGATGGCTGTCTTGGAAAATACAACCACCTGTCCCCCGAAATTAGGCAGCTGCGTTGACGACTCCCTCTGAAATCCTGTTACAGCTCGTAACTCGACCGTTTTATTCCTTATTCCGCGCGACTGACTCGCAGAATGTTCCATTCTGCTCCTTTGTTTTCGCTGGGATCCTTGGAAGCGAGTTGGCATTGTTTTAATCTCTATCGTGCTGTGCAGGAGTTTCTCTGAACTTGTATTGCAGCGATGATTGTTCTGTCGCTAATAGGGCTCCAGAGAGGAAAGGATATGACACTGGTGTTTAGAATGTGATGTTTATTGTACTATTAAGATGATATTTTTAGAGAAACTGTATAAGTAGAAGTTATGACTGTATTTCTATGGTCAATAAATGTAATTGTGGGATAATGTTTTGAACACCTTATTTGGAATGACGAATTGTATTTGGCTAAGTAATTTCTGGAATAAATGTTTTCTCTTGCTGGAAAAAATGAAATAGTATTTTTTTATAAGGACACTGGTTAACAGAACTCTCAGAATCTTGAAAACTCGAAAGACTTATGAATTCCTTTGACAACACTAGTCTAAAGCTTTCGAAGCATTTGAGCCAATTAAAAAATGGTCCATCACAGCCTATCACGTGAGCGCATCAAGCCAAGGAAGGCTGACAAACTGAATCTCCAATAGAGCGATACCTACTTAGCATAATCCCTCGCAAGTTCTAGCATCTCTGGCCAAGATTGTGGGGCACTAAACCTCTAGACTTTAGCAATAATCCTGGCTTCGATTCCCCAGTTCAGAGGCCATGAGAATTAGGGCTACTCGATGATCTGGGGAGCAATAGTCCCAGCAGCTCTCCAGATTTCAGCCGAACCCTGCCTAAGACTTGACCAGTCAAACAGCAATTAGTGGTTCGCAGTTGATTGCCATTTAACATCCTGCAGCTGCGTGTTCGCAAACTTCAGGAATATTTCATCTTAACAGTTAAACAGTTGCGCGTTTCGAAGCAGTAGCTTTCAGGCTGTTCCTTAGTACCAAGCTTCTATGTGTAAACCTCAATGAATATTAAAACACGAGTACTACATAATTTTACTAGTAGTTGTTATTAAACATTGTGTGAAAGTTATGCGAATTTGTGTACACAAGCCAGAAATTGTTTTTAAAAATGTCAATGCTGAATACGACACGAAGGTGCTGGATGTATTATTGCGAGGAAATATGAAGCTAAATAGTGCAATGAATATTCGAAATTAGATCTGAATATAGAGAATATTTGTTTCATGAATTTTAATGAAACTCTTTAAGAATATATTTTTCAAATTTTCATCTGTGAGAAACAGGAAAAAGTCGATTGTTTCGAAGTTCTACGTTGCATTGCTTCCTCAACAGTAGTCGCGGTTTACGAGCTAATTGCGCGCACACCGCGACGTCAGATGAATTTTAACGGTCCGTGGCAAGTTGTTCCTTAGACGTTCACCGTTAGCAGTATGGGATGAACTTGTTCGATAGACCGGATACGGTGCTGGTATCCGTCGAGATTTACAATCGATACGGCAGGCGGCACTGCCGTAATATATTCCGTGAAACCGGTTCTCCTCGTGTTACGTTCGTAGGCCATAACGCTATGCGGCGGGTGATAATACGCTTATAAACGTACCCCTAATAGCTTTCAATTACCTGTAAACTGTCTACTTTTCCCGTGACTTAGAGCCTCGTTTCGTTATCGTTAATGCGGATTGAAGGAGTCGATGGTGGTTCGTGTGCAGAGATAGGAGTGGGATCGTTTATACCGTCACTGCCGATTCGATCATGGGATTCTTCAGGGCCCTCGCGGGTAACATTGTGCGAGCTAACATCGCTTTCGTTGTTACGTGAATTCTGTGAGCGGATTGCCTATGATGGAAATCATTCTAACAGTAAATACCGAAGCCAACAGTAGATTGAACATTTTTTTATTGAAAAACTTGGAATAATTCAATGGGCTGTCTTAGGTGGCGAGGGAATAGGTACTATATACTTGGTGAATTTTAAATATCTATCAAAATTCATCTAAAAGATATTTTCCTGATTTTTTACCTGAACAGTGTTGATTTTTCAATTCATAGTAATTAGGCACTTTTTACTGAGTTCAATGAGTACTCTCTACCCTACAAACATAGGGCACCCTTTTTTTAACACCCCGTGAAGGGAGCATTGGACAAAACAATGCAGTACATTAAATTAATTTCTAAGTCCAGCACAAGTGTCTTACTATGCAGATCAGTAACGAAATACACCAAGTTTAAGGGAGTTCTTAAAAAGTCACAAAAGAGGAAATACAACAAAAATACATCAAGTCGAATGAAGCAACACATAAATGACAATAAGTAAATGATCGTATACAACCAAATTTTAAACCAATATTACTTTTGTCATACTGCTATCCTAAAATCAATAGAGGTAAAGTTTCTAGCGTCCATTAGCCTTCCCTCGACTCAAAAACCCAGTGACATATTCACCGCATTCTCCAGAAATGTGTCCAAACGATCAAAGCCCCCTGAAAGATGACAAAGCACACATTTAATGGTCCTGCACCCTCAGGCGTACCACTTCATGCACCACTGAAATCGGCCCCAGTTCAGACACACTATATCTGTGCAAGGCACAGTAATACGGTATCGTTGCCGGAAGACCCAATCCCGTCTGTAAGTTTACGAGAACTCGCGCAACAGGGATCGTCGCAGGAGCTGAATGCAGTTCGGCGCAGCCTAGCGAAGAGGGATCCGGATTCCCGGCGTATGGGTGGCTGCGGCTGCGAGTGTAGCCGCGGTGTTTCCTGAGCAGCCCGATGTTTAGACTGCTTAAGTCACTTGGGCTCCGACATATTTATTCATGTGCCGTGTGGGTACCGGTATGTAAATGCGAGTTACGGTGGAACGAAGCTGTTCCACGGCAGCTAGCACGGCCACCTGAGCCGGTCACGCGTCAGACCATTAGCGTTCTTGCGGGACCAAATCAGAAAGCGCCAACACCGCCACAGCACCTGGCCTGTCGTCGTATCTCGCGAACTTTCTGCTTGCGTTCACTGAAATTCTCAGGCTTCTCCGCCGCCAAACCGTATTTCCGACTCTGTACTTCCGCGATTACGACTACACAGCCGTGCTCGTGTAGTGACATCGATTTCTGGGGATGATGATATTAACGGAGATGTTGTGACGGGACGTTGTTGCCATTTGGCTGTAGGAAGGTCATAGGGCTCTGAACCAAGGTCTGCTTAACACCCAAAGCAGAGGCGTAATGAGCACTTCTGATATATTTTCTTCAGTTTCGTGCTATTAGCAGTTGTCGACTGAAAGTGGCGGTAACATCGGCTTCCACATGTCTGCTAAGTTTCTAAGGCCGAGCAGTGTTCAACCCACCAAGGAGGGTTCAGTGTTTCGACCTTTTCCTTCCTTCCGTCTTACCTTTCACACACATCACTAATTTCCTACAACTGCCATCTCTTCAGGAGGATCCTTCAGAAAATGTACCCTCATTATATTTTCGCAAGACAGTACGCCATGGTGACGGCATAGAGTGACGTGCCTGCCGATATTATCTCAACGATTTTTGCGGCTCACGAACATGGGAGATACAGGAATCTCTTGGGCGAAGCGAATGAAAGGATTCTGCATGGATGATTTTAAAGATGTGCTTCGTAGGCATCTTCGGTTGACGCGTGATGTATGACAGTATTAACTCATGAAGTCTCGTTAAAGCACGAAATTGTCGGCTCATTAACGAAAGGATAATGTGTTGGGGTAATTTATGGGGACGGGCACTGGCAATGGCGAGGAGCTTTTTGACTTATGAATTGGCGATACGGTGGATGAATGGAAAAAATCTGGTCGAATGCACGTTTAATGGTGAAATATATATCATGACGCGGATATTGTGCGTTTTGTATGGACGCTGGGCATGAAGAAGATTAATTCCTTCCGACGTACGTGCAGATTGATTTTTCGAGGAGAGAAAGGGCCCGTTCATCACCGCGCGTGCACATCGACTGCTACTTAACGAGAGTGATAAACGATGTAATTAATGCTGGCAGTCGATGAATTATACTCGTCGCAAAATTGCGAAAGAAGGCTTCTACGGTATTTTAATAAAGATTTTACTTCCGAGGAAGTATCTGTTTTAATAGTTTCAATAGATTTGCATGCAAATGATTTCGACGAGAATCGGTGGGAATTTCAGTTGCGATTATATTGCGATTAAAATAGATCAATGATATTACACTCAGTGCCTGAAGATATCGCAATCAAAATTTGGAAAATTTCTAAAGAGTAATCGCAAGCAACAATTATCCATTTCAATTTCGACTTCATAACTCATTTTGCCTCGCGTGGTTCAACCCTTCAGCGATCCTCCTTTCGAGACTATCGCAGCCATCTGCAACGAGTTCTGTTCCACGGGAAATAGAAAAAAGAGCGAAATTGGCGGAAAGCTCGAGTGTTATTCGCTAGGGACTCGGCTCAATTAGAACGGCGCGGTCTCTGCAAATTTGTATTTCTAAATTGAACGACTCTAGGTAAATAATACCGAAAGTTTTCTACGTTAACAAAGTCTCCGCGCTTGCAAAGCGGGAGAAAGAGAGCGGGTAAGAGAAAGAGGCGAGTCCCTTTGAAGTTCGTTCGTAACGGCGGAATTTCTGTTAAAGAACTTCCTTACTGTAATCTCGAGTTTTTCAACCTTAACTTACCCCGATCGTATTTTCCGCTGTATATTCTCCTTGTGCAGCCGGCGGCATTGCCGCGGGCTGTTCGATATAACAAGGTCGATTTATTGGAAATGAGACATAACCAGTTGCCGTGGCCGATACTCTGCAAGCTAAAATATTAATCTCGTCCTCGAAGGGTAGCCCCGCAAAAAGAACAGGACTGAGGCCTTTTCAAACGTCCCGGGGAATGGAAACTGGGAAACCTGTTTCTGTAATGCCGTCCGTTTTCAATTGGAACAATGATAAATTGAATTTTGAGTCCGGTTAAACGAAATTAAACGTAGCAGCGGCCACTGGGATAACGTATTTCTTCCTCCAATTCTGTTGAACGTTCGGAATCGGTCATCGATTTCATTAAATATCCTGCAGCTGTGTACGGGGATTAATAGAGTTTGTGACTTTTCTTTATTTATTTTTTATATGTTGATGTTTGATTAGTTACTGGGAGGAAAAGGATGGTGGAATTTGGAGGATAGTGATTGTCGAAGTGTTAGTAAAAGGGGTAGGTTGTGAACTAGATGTGACGAGGAAAATGGAAAAAAGGCAAGATACAACAAAGAGAGAATTAAGAGAAGAGGAATCATCTGTCAGGATCAGTTTCAAACATAGATATAGTGGGAAATTAATTTTTATAAATCTTATTAATTGCTAAACTTTTATTTCTTCGCCGGTCACGTAATTATACGAGACACACTCACAGTATACTTACGTATTTATTTTCTTATGAGAATGTACTTTGAACTTTGTACAAGTGTCATGATAAGATACCTTATAATATTAGAAGTACTGTTATCAGAAATATGCCAATCTATATTAAGATTAAGGAATTCGAAATGTTCTACAAATACTTTGAATATGCTGATTTCATTCAAATTTTAAATTAATAATATTGTAAATTATTGAATAACATCATGTTCCATTTGAAAAAGTCGTGGTGAACTTAAAATTTCTCCTCATACATTGTTTTTACTGTCAAAAGTAATAAAAAATTTATAAAGGTAAGTTGTAATATAGTGCAACCGTTTTAAATAATCTCAGCAGCCTAAGCAACAAAAATTATATACAGAAAAAAACCGAGATGGAGGAATTAAACTATGTTTCACGCCTTAATTATTCTGAGTAGTATCGAATCAATAAATTCATTTCAGTACCACCTCAATAATTGCTTTACATTTAAACCATTACAAGTGACTTCGATTTCTCGCAGTGCATTATGTGGTCCCCTCTCGAGCTACGTCTCGACGTTATACGTACCGTCCATCCGAATGAAACTTTGTAAAATCAGCAGTCATAGCCCCATTAAGTAAAAGCAAAAGAATTAAGATCACGTGCAGAAGGAACATTAACCTCAGCCTCCCTTCGGATGTCCCTCAAGCACCCCATAGATCGTACGATCGGAACACAAGGAAAATCGAAGTTTCTCAGCCGGCGAGCCGAACCGTGGAGAGCGATCGCAAATTTCTTGAGGCAAATGGGGCACGGGCCACGAAATACGAGAGTATTAAAATGCCCACGGCCTCTCGTGAAACTTATCAGCGACGTTGAGAAATACGCTGATTACAGGACTAATTACGAGGATCCAGCGCATACACGTCGTCGACACGATAACGCGGCGAGCATTGCGAGACGACCAGAGATTCCACTTTGTTGACAACGATGAATCCCGCTACGAAATAATATTATCGCGGGAGTACCATGCTATTCGAGCACGATCGCGAAGCCTTCAGGTGACAAAGACCAACAACCACTATCTGACGATGACCCTTTCAGTTCTCCAAAGTTAAGATCCTTCTTAAAAGGACTCGTCGTCCTCCCTTTTCTTACCCCCACCTCCCTCGCCGCGAGACCCACTATCGTCTACCGGGACGAGATAACCGGGGCCGAACGAGGATGCCTTAAGGGGTTACACACACCTTAAGAGCGTTCCCTGAAAAACTTACAGGATTATCGTCGTCTTGGGAATAAAAATAGACCCAGGCAAAGCTCGCGCGACAGCTACGTCGTTTGCGCGTGTAGCAGAAATTGGGTTACACGGTTTGAAAGAGTGTTAGACACTATTAGGTAGCCCACTGTTCACTGGCTTGATGACTCTATCGTACCAATTTAATGGTGATTTATTGGTTTTAGAGATCTTAAGATTGATAGCTTTCTTGATTTAATGGGTGTATTGGTTTGTACGTGAGACTTTCCTTCTTTAGGGGATTGGGTGAAGTTCTTGGGTAGCGGAGAACTGAGAATGTAGTTTAAATGAACTTGAATTTGAAGTCTTAAGTGGACTGAGAGGATATTGAATAATGTGTAAGTTTAATGGAGTATTTTTTTTAGAATCAGTTGTCTGTCTGATGAAAAATTGTAACACAGAAAGAAACACTATATATTTATAGCAACAAGTTATCTCAGAATTATAAAATATTTAAATTCCTGAACCATCAAAAGTTGACGTTATATTTATTACCTAATTATAATTTTTAATGGAACTTTCGCTACGTCCTTAACTACCATCTATTATTCTCTTTAATTGACATACATAACAGCAAAAAAGATATATATTTTGCTGAAAATCAAAGCTAAATCCAGCCCCTAAAGTAATTCAACCAAATCATCACGCCCAGAGTCCAGCCATTAGATGAACTAACAAACCTATACACAAACAGGTAGATCATGCATCAGTATCGCATAAAACCGTTAATCGTCGAACAGATAAACGATCACGGAAACGACGAAGAAGAGGTCGAGCGAATGGAATCCAATCTCCGCGGTGACGAGCAAGTTTAGTCCCCCCCCTCTCCCTGAGGGTACGATCGAATCCGCGGAAAGCTCCTCTAGCGGAGGCAGCTCCCGAGTGTTGTGCATGCCCCCTTAGCGTTGGTTTACCATAATGGAGCCACGTTTTCTCCGTGGCGCTGGGAATTATTTACTCGCGACGAGAATGCGGAGGGGCACCCGTTGTAAGAACAGCCCGAGGTCTCACCTACCGACGTCGCCGTAATCCGCGTCGAGAGATTCAGCGACCGAAAGATGCCCCTCCAGGTGCCCCCTCCGCCGCGGATCTCGCTCTACACCCTGGAGATATCATTACGCAGATAAAACCGCATTGCTGAAAGGCTGGCGAGCTAATCGACTCGTCGCGCACCTTCCTCGAAACTCGCGCTTCCTCGAAATCTTTCGGGTCGCGGGGGGGAGAGGGCAGCACGCGGAATGGCAATGCCTGCCGATCAGAGCAAGGAATCCTGATAAGGGTTGCAGGCGACGTTCCCTAACAGGCGTCGGGATACGGGCGCGGAGGCGAATCGGTATTCCCCGTTGGCAGCACCCCTCTCGACGTAGGAATTCGGTGATAAAGCTGATCGATTCGTTGGTACACTGAGCGTTGGTCCCAGGAATAGAGACATTCTTCGTCGGCACACCGGGGTGTTGCTTTTTTCGGTGCACTCCTTTGGGCAAGTTGACACCATTGATGCTCTTCTTTGTGGAGATTTGTTCATAGAAGTTGAAGTTTCGAGGATGGAAGAAAAGTCTGAAAGTGTCTTCTTCGAAAACACCCCAATCGCCATTAACCAATATGCATCCTCCGTTACTTCGACGTTGTTAGGAAGCCCACTACCTATGCAGAGGATTCTCACTCGTGCCAACAAGGATGTGCCTTCACCCTCAGAAACTGTTCCTTAACCTGATAAACCCCACAAGACACTTAGACTACGACTTTCGGTGTTACGACTTCATCATTCTCTTACTTGACCCATCTCGCGTCTAGCTCCGAAGTGTAAAAGCGTGTCTCATATTTAAAATGAGATGTTTCACTTATTGCTAGTTAAAACGCGAGTGCTTTCCTAGATCCTAACAACGTCCCTCGGACTACGCTTTCTGGAGCTACAGAGGCTACGAGTAAGAAACACGGGGAGGAGAGAAAAGCGTTGAGGGAGAACATAATGCTATCGGAAGCTGGCCATCCGCGGGTAAGAAGACAAGCAAGCGAGAGAAGAAGCGGAGGCAGCCAGGAGGCTTGATGAACGTGCCCGTTTATATCTACCGGCTGGAACCACCGAACGGGCAGCCGGTCGACGCCGAATTCCGCCGCTTTCCAATAATTTTATTTTTGCTTTTAATGCGCCATCCGCGATGGGATCGTGCAAGGCCTACCTGGCGGCGGTTGATGGCGCTTCTTGATACTAGATAAAGGCCGAGGAGCGGCCGGGTTGCCTCTCCTCGTGGCCCTCTCTTCAGCGGCCGCTTTCTCTTCCCTCTTTGCCCGTTGCCCCGATGGACGCGCGTAACCGCGAGTGTACGCGAGGAAGATGGCATCGGCCCCCGAACCAGCAAGATTGCCTCTTCGACGGCTTGTACACTCTGCCTACCGAAACATCGCCCCGGATTTCTGGATATTTATTGCCGCGCCCCTGAGCCACGCACCGATGCCTCGTTTGCTGCTTGCCTTTTAACGCCGCGCAACCGATTGATCCGAATTCTTTGGCGGATTGAGGATTCTTTTTCGAGATAAGGTGTTGGCAGTTTTAAAAAGTGCTCTCCTAAGTCCTAATTGCCATCGTTAATCGGCAGGAAAGAAGAAAAAGCAAGAAGTACGAATACTTCCAGCATCAAGTTAAAAATGCATGAAAAACGATTTAACGACAAAGCTTGGAATAAAGTTCCATCCTTCGCAATCGGTTTCTGGATCAATGCTCTTACACCACCCTTTTTAAATGGTCCTGTTAAACCCATGACTCTGACAGAGGCTCGGATGCACCGTATTATGAAAGGAGGATCCGTTCGAAAGGGCTCATGAATAACAAATGCGTTCGGTGGTTATTTCTCACGGCGCTGAAGGTTTCCACGAACGCGGAATTCCACACCCCCGCTAAGAGAGGGTTGCGCGGAGGAATATCGAGAGGGCGGTAAATAATATCCACGCGTGTACAGGCGTCAAGCGATAAATCAGCGGACGGCGTGACAGGAAATTGAACTTTCGGGAATACTTATGCCCTCGTGATTATTCATGTCGATACTACGCGTTTTGCTAAGTGAAAAGGGCCGAGGGGAAGAATGGCCGACATCGTATTTTAGGCAGCGTCGTTGGCAATAAATAACGCGCCGCTATTTTCTCGATTCGTACACGCGAGCACCCCAATGGAACCAACAGAAAAGATGCTTTCGCGATGTGTTTTCTGTTTCTTTCCCTTCTCGAAATATGATTCAATGATAAATTCAATTCCTCCTGTTGTTATGGGGCGCGACACAGTGTATAAAGGAACCTCGAATAACATAGTAAGTGATGTACCTATAATCCAAAAACTCCCTTTGAAACTCAATCAAATTTTAAGGAAACATTGCAATCGCAATCCATTAAGCTACGAGTACCTAAAGTATCCTAGCGATACCAACAGAAGAGTTCGAGCGTTCGTGGATCAAGTCGATGAAGATTCTTGAAAAGTTTACGCTGAAACGTCGCGTTTTGATGACGGCAGTTTCTGAAAAATAATGAAACCCTTGAGGAGGTGCTCTCGTGGCTGCAGCCAGGCTACTTTGTAATGCGATCAGCTTTGGTCGCGGGCCAAGCCGCGACGACGACTCGCATCTGCGACTCTAACTCGGGGGAAATTTATGTGCGGGCTGCTTCTACCCTCTGACACACGGAGGCGAAGCACGTGGACACCGACGGTTGTAAACCGCCTCTTAGAAACTTACCACCCGTGATCCAGCAAACGCAACTTCGTTGAGTTAATTACACCGCGCGGAACTTTACGTCCCGGTGATATTACATCGCGAGGACTTTCTTCGCTGACGACGCTCGCTGTTTGCTTTATGCTCGTCATCCGCCTCATTCTGGGTTGCCTTTCGCGCGTCGCTGTTATTTCGAAACGTTGTCTCTTCGTTCGAAACTCCACTAGGGTCAATTTGGGTACAGGAAATTTTTTTTGCGACAGTTTAACCCTTTTGTTTAAAATTTTTTAAACAAAGAAGTATGCGTTACAAGGTTATAGATAAAAGTTTAAATTAAAAGCGTAAATCGAGAAGGAAATATCAAGTTTAACATTGATTCTCAAATTACCCAATTGCTTACTTACACAGGAGCCGTCAAAGAGTCCAGATTATCATGATTTAGTTACAGAAAGTTCTGTTAATTAAGTCGACGGCGGTAAAGGCATTGGTTTAAAGCTTTTCCATCCCCTGCGTGCGTATCGCGCGAGGCTGAGGATTAAGCCGACTAGCATCCCACTACCCAGACAAGAATGACTATGAAACCGTGTTGTCAACTGCAATCTTCTATCCCCTGTGCAGTGACGTCTTGTTATCGCAGTCTTATTACATCGTAAGCTGGTGTCGTAAGCTTCAGGATGATACGGATTGCAGCTCCCAGTTTCTCCGCGATGCCTTTGTATACCTTGTTACAGGCAAGGCGCGTTGTATTCTTACCAAGTTTACTAATATAGTTGAAATTTATAATCCCCAAGAACCACGGATCTTGGCGGTGTTCCATCGCACAGGCTTAAAGTCTATAAAACCTTCTAAATCTTTAGATGTATCTAAAGTCACGAACAACGCTGCTTTCTGCACTCCAGCTTGATAAAACAGTATCAGAATGAATGCAGAAAAAGTTGAGTCCTTGATTCAAAAACTAGAAACTTCAAGGGTTCAAATGTTTTTTAAATTATAGTGATCCTTAAGTTTTGTCTAGCAGTGTATGTTGTATTAATTGTTGCGACGAAATAGGAAATACGTCAGAAGCTAGAAAATTGGAACATCTATGATAGTATACCCATTCTTTTTGAAATATAGAATAATCACAATGAGGATTATTAATTCAGGCAGTGAAGTTTCTACAGTAAGAAAAATAAAAAAAAAGTATTTCGTTTACTTTCACTCCACTTGGTACAATTTTTTAATTGTACATTTCGGTCCATAGATTTCGGTTAGGCACAAAGTGTAATCACGTCGAAGAGATGGAGGAGCCATCGGTATTTCGAGGGCATATTAACCCTATCGATGATGCCGCGGTTACCTGGGTAGGTACTGTAATTACGGTAATGTTATGCGCGCTAATTGGAGGATTTTGTGAGACCCGATAAAAACGAGATTACTCTGTGTGCCCGTTGCTGGTGCGTGTATCGTGTATCGGTTATCCAAGAAATTGGCTATCGGCGTATTCTTCCTCGTCCCGGGGCCCATTATCTCCGCGCAAAAAGTTAGTAAATCATCCGCGATGCAATCTACTCCCGTGAGCCGTTGCCCGTGGCTCCGTAATGAAACAACGCCAATAGGATAATGTTCGTCTGTAGTTTTTTAATTAATCGCAATGGACGAAAATCGTTGGGCCCGACGGGTTAAGCGGCTGTATAATTTGCACTTGTTGGCCCAGGCAACAGTTCCAAGCTGATTCTCTCGCGCTACAGTGTCAGAATTGCTGTTAACTGTGCTGGGGGAATGATGAGCGAGACTTGCTTCATCGAATGATTCCTCTTTTTGTGCAGGTTGTAAAAAATTATGTGTAATGAGTCACACAGGTGAAATTTCACAGATTCACGCCGTAAAATTGACCGATCTCCTGCTCGAAATTCATGATCCAATTATTTTTGTTGGGATATGTTCCACTCCCTGGAAGGATGAATTTGACACTTTTTCTCATTTTAGTCATACACGTTACAATGAAAGCAACGACCCGAAGTTCAAGATCATTGTCAATTTTGCGGTACACATTACTCCGAGCCATTAAAATAACTAATAATATATAACTATTAAATGTAATATACATCAAATTTCAAGAACCAACAAAAGAACCAAAACAAATCAACATTAATGAACCAATATCCCCCAAGTACATAAATACACCTAAAATTATTAAAAATATTACTCCTAGAAAAAACAAAACACACAATTGCTATTCTAAAAACTTCTAATAAATACACTATTTTGCTTATTATACACATTTATACGTATACAATATTCTGAGAGATATATTGATTATTTTGAAATCAAAATTCCAAGAATACGAACAATTCCTTCCTTGAAAGTTCAACGTATCTCATAAACAAATAACGGGATGTCCCGTTTTTCTCCCTTTTCCCTGATTGACCAAACTTCGTCCCGACAACTGGCTCGAAACTCCTTGTTTTCACGATCACCGTTCCGCTCTTTTTCCCCAGTGTTGGGTTCAAAAGTCGTAAACGAAAGTAACGAAAGTGACTTCGAAAGGACGCGAACGGGAAAAGAAAAAGAAAATGGGACAGTAAGAGCAAAAACCAGAAAAAGAAGAAAGAGAAAGGGAGACTGGATTGCGTGGAAACTGTAACATTGAAGCAGTGAGAAGTATAAAAATCAGGAATTCAGGAAAGAGTGAAAAAGCAAACGCGAAGGATTCGATAAATATTGATGTTAATATTGGTTGTTGAAGTAACACCAAAGAACAAACAAGTGAGATAGATTTAAAGTAAATAAACAAGGAAATTGTAGCCATCCAGTGGTGATTTCGAACAACGTTAAAAAAAGGAACATATTAAACAGAGAAAAGGATGAGGAAAGCGTAAAGGCAAAATTCGAAAAAGGAAATAAAAATGATAATAAAGAAGTAAATGACATAATGTAAATAAGAACTTGTAAGAATTGCTTTCACGGACAAGGTAAGAATTATTAATTAATTTAAAGCAGTGTACAATTAAATTATAAATAATTTCAACATCAATCTACTCAGAAACAAAGGCTAACGCGATAAGATTTTCTCCGACGTCGATTTATTTTTCGCGAAGTACGTAGTTCCTTCTCTCCATTCGCACCTCGTATTTTGGAATGTCCTTCGTATCTAAATTTAGGACGATGCAATCAGAATCGTGGAATCCCGAAGCGACGGTCGAAAGGACGAAGAAGAAAAAAGGCAGGAAACGAGGTGAAAGAAGAGACACCGCTTCAAAAGGAAGAAAAGGTGAACGGGCCCAGAAACAAGGGACAAAAAGTAGACGGTCAAAAACGAGGAAGACAAGGCTGCGTACGGCTATCTGACACAATGGCGAATGTGGGTGCGCGTAAGTAATGCATGCTCACATTGTTTATCGCCCCGTTGGCTTGTTGCTGTGGGCCATTGCACACGCGAAACAACTGGCACACGTGTCCACCCACCTGTGTATGACGGTGGGTGTGGGTTACTCAACGACTCCCACGCGTCCACTGGCGTTTCGATGGCAAAACGTGAAAACGCAGCGACGAAACGCGCCACTGTAGCTTGGCTAATTCACTGTTGTGCCATGAAAATCGTGGCGAAGAAAAAACGCTGACTGTGACGGAACGCTCGTCTGCGGTGTGCATCGTGGTTACGGTCCAATCACATGCTTATATTATTTTTGGGGATTATTTGAACGAATTTGGAAAGCGAATTTGGAATCAAAGGGCCAGGAAAATATAGAAATTATACTTAATTACCGACGATGTCACAGACGGTGGGCCTTGAAAAGGGTAGTTAGGTTCAACTCTTTACGATCTGTAATTATTATACGCTAAGGGTATAGTGTTCCATTATTAAAATGTTGAAGACTATAAAAAGAATTTTTCTCAAAGAATTACGATTATAGTCTACGCAAAAATATTTCGTGGAATGGAGGATTAAACTATTTAAATTAATTCATTCCATACATATTTGTGTACCAATATAGCTGAAAGCGAATTAATTTAGAATTATTAATTCTGAATGTTGAAATTTACGTATCCTGTTTCTAAAGTTCACGGTTCAAACAATTTTCGATATGGTTAGACACTGCGGGTAATGTGTTCCAAAATGGAATAAATTAAGGCTCCTGTCTACTGATGAGCTGAAAATTAGGATCGATAAATCAAAATTAAGGAACGCGGTTAGTAATGGACAAGTACTCGCTGTTCAGCTACATTAATTACACACAAATCAACAAGTAAGAGGAGTATATCATTTTTAGGGGAGTAGACACTCGACAAATTTTTTATAATAAAGTTTTATCGAATTAAATATTAAAAACATAGATGTGGTATTTCCAGCTGGTCCTATTGTCATTTTATCACCATTCAAAACACGCTGGCAGATACTTGCACAACCAGTTTTACTATCTTGGGCTTCTTTAAATAGATGACATGTTAGCACGGCGTGATCATTGGGTGCTACTTTAGGTTTCTGTTCACAGATGGCTAAGCTGTTAACCGTATTCTCGCAAGAGAAATACCTCAGCGCTTGCTTGATATAGGATCGTCGTGACTAGAGAAACTAAGATCATACTTCACAGGATCATTTCTGTAGTAGATCTTACTTTCTCTCTGCCCTAAAGCAGAGTTGATGCAGCCACGATGAGGAGACGTAGCTCCTTTCCTTGAGCGTGAGGAAGACTCGAGAAGTCGACTTTGTTCAACTTCTCAGTCATCGATGATCGTTCACCTCTTGTACTAAGTACGAGAGGCATGGGAAGTGGGGCTTTCTGAGTGGTCCTTTTATTTATACATTAAACATAATTAACTTTTTAGATTAAATCGTAATTTTTGTGGGGTGGAAACGTTTGTGGCTTTTTAATTATATAAAAGAGAAAAAACCCTTTGAAAAAATTACTTTTCTTCTTAATTAAATTAGATCTTTTTATTTATAGGTACTATAATAATAACGTTATAAAAATGTATTAAGTGTTTTACGGTGTACTATTATAAAATTGTTGGGTCTTTTTTTATACATATTTGCTTACGGTCGACGCCACATTTCGTTTAGTTTTGCAATTTAATATTTTAAATACGTTACATGAAACGTCAAAAATTTCAATGAATTAATTAGTTTTCTGTGACCTTTACACATCGTGATATATGGTATAGAAGGTATTTGTTAATTAGAATTGTTGAAAGGAAACATTGTTCTCGCGTTATTTTGTGGAGGACCAATTTCTGTTTTGCGTTTTTATAAACCAACCTTTCTCTCACGTGCTGCATTCTTTTTTACACATCCACATAACGTCGCGTCGGAAACGCGAATAAATGAAAACAGGCCGTTATAATGGTTACTTTTAATCATGGTCTGCTGAACCCGATAATTGTTACATTTACGTACGTTGCTCACTTGAGAAGCAAGCTTTTTTTTGTTTCCCTAAATACGAGAGGCAGCTGCAAGTAATTAATTTGACATTCGAATTTTCATTAGAAAGTTTTAATTAAAAACGTTCCGCGGTTATTTAAAAAAAAATGGAAGGTATAAAAATAAAATTACTATGTATGGTGTTAATTAAAAATATAATAAAAGGAAATGGTATTATAAATTTGGTATATAAGAAAATAATAAAATTAAAAAAAACAACCCACGCTTTTTCGCAGTCGGTAGGACTCGAACCTACGCTCCCAGAGGGAATCTGATTTCTAGTCAGACGCCTTAACCACTCGGCCACGACTGCTTGTTGAAAACGTTCCCACTGTACACGACCGCAGCATGCAATCACAATGCAATATATTCATTATACATTAATAATTAATACAGCTTCTTCTTCGTATCATTTTCTGTATATTTTACAAGTTGAACCCGAAAAGCATCAAAACTACATTAATGTATAAATGGTAAATGATGTAATAGGTGCTCGAATTTGTAAGCATCATTTGAGAAGTGCAGTGAAATTACGATCCCTGTGGAAATTTTTTAGGACAAGGAAAATTGTATTAAAACGCACAAAAAATCATCTAAAAGATTATTAATACAAAAATAACTGACTGATACCGCTCTGTATAATATGAAGTAATTTATAATTGAACTTGTAAACCCATACTTAAAATACGCTACATATTGCAAAATCTAATTAAATACTGGCGCACTTGATATTTTGTAAATGGCAATCACTTAGGAATATTTTATCGGTGCTTCATATTCCACAAGTGTCACATCTACTTAGTTCTCAATTAGGCCCCTACTATATTTCCATTTCATTTTCATATATACCCCAGAAAATATTCTCGACCATCTTTCTGCCCCTGAATCAAAATTAATTCCAATTAATTTCCACAGCTACGAGAATGAATTTCCACCGAATCTAGCAAACGAATGGGTCGAGATACCTAATTAAATAACTGTTCCAAATTCTAAAAAGAGGTAAAAGAATTCTATTAACAAAGTAACAACGATATTACGCAAACAATCGGTGGAAACTAAACGGCGCGAGCGAAACACAAAGCAGGCAATTCGACAAACCAGCGCGGACAGGGTGGGAACGAGCACCCTCAAATCACCACGTAATTACAAGGGTGTGGAGGGATGAAGGGGGGCCAATTACTGAAAGTAGCGTCAATGACGCTGCGCGTTTTAACAGCACGAACGATCATCGACGTATAAATTTACCCCTTAACTTCGTAATATCCCTTCTGCTCGCGCAACTAATGGCGACGGTATTTGCACGGTAAACGACTGTCGTTAGTTTCGTCCGGTGACGGCCAAAGGCTTTATTTAACAGCAAACAGAAAGCATGTGCTATGCACAGTGCGTGGTGTAACGCAGTATTATAATTCCCTATGGTGTCTCTGATCATGTGACGTAGAAAATCCTGTTATATAGTTCAAACTTATCCGTATTCAATAATTATCTTTCAGGGGTGAGATCCCATTTCACGAAATTTCTTAGATAATTGGTCACGAAATAACTGACAAAGTGTGTGAAAAACAGACGAGTGCCAACATTATTTTAAGCAGGATGATACACTTCTGTATTCTTTATGGTAATACTTTTATGAAATCGAGAATTCGTTAAATCGTAGTAGGAAAATGGGAGCAGCAGTACATAGCAAACTTAAAAGCAATTAGTTAAAGCCAACAATAGAACAAACAAAAAAAATCGATAAAAGTTACATACGAGGGAATGTTAATCGAGGAAGTTAAAGGATAAATGTATAGACAAAGGAAAGTTAATCCATTAAACTCTCGACTATCCCATACACCGATTTCTACTACTCACCCTCTCCCCGAAGTAACATTCAATGACGACAGAAATACAATCCATTTTCTCACCGTTTCCAAAAAAATTCCCAAACACATTACAATTAGGTACACCCGCTTGCCTAACGATTCACCCATCGCGAGAGATGGAGAGGGGTGGGTCAATTCTCGCTCGAAATCAGCTTATCATCCTTCATAGCCCGTTACATTCACCCTTATCAGTTTCCTGCTTTCCCCGGGGGCGTATTCTACAAGTGGGGTGTATCTCGCATAAAATATTCACACCTCTGGCTCGCGCTTCCCTTGGCCGCGTTCCTCGACGTTTAACGAGCCTCCCTTTCAATTTGCATTTTCGACTGCCGCTGGAGAAGACACGCAGGCCGCCCTTTTAAAACACAACTGGGACTGGATTATCGTCTCGAAGACGGGGACCACGTGTATACACGAATTGACGACATTCTCGTATCGCGGGCCGATTCAGGCGCATTGAGGCGTTAACCTGATAGCCGCGTCGCGGCAACGCAAATGAGAGACGCTGCAAAAGACGTTCGCCAAGCAGAATGGGAGATTCGCACGATCGTATGGATAATACAAGCGTGGTACAATGCCGGTGTCATCCACATTCCTCGTTTGTCAAGCGCACGTAGAGATTAAGGAATCCGCCTCCCTCTCTCTCTCTCACTCTCTCTCGCTCCCTCTGTTTCTCCGTTTCCGTTGCCCTTTCCTTTCACGAACCTATCTTCTTATATCTCTCACTCGTACCCGCTTTCATTCAAATACAGTCTCCCACTCCCTTGTAGTGTTGGTCTCTTTTTCATTGTTTTCTTCCGCTATTTTCTTTATTTTCTTATCTTTTTGTGTCCTTCTTGGCTATTTCTGTATGTCTGCATTTTTCCTGCTGTTTCTTTCGAATTTCCTATCTCCTCATGTTCCCTTCACGAGATTCCTGTGTATCGGTTTCTTCTGTATTACGTCTTCCAGCTCCGAGTCTTTCGCTTCCCTCTTTCTCCATTTTTTGAAATTCAGTTTTACTTAATATTTGATTCCCTTCGATCGTCTTCTCTTTCCGTCGATATTTATTCATTCCCTTTTTCCACCTGGCACGTTTCAGTTTTTTCACGTTTCTAATTCTTTCAGTTGCCCTTTATTTTATGCCCTTCTTTCTCCGTTACCTCTTCGCCGTTCTAATCCTCTACATTTTCCTTCCACTTTCCCCTTTGCTCTCTTATCGCGACTCACCGTGTTCCCACATTTTTATTTCCTTTGGAAATTCGTTTCGCCCGGTTCCATCTCCCTTTGTCGCTGCTCACTCTGCTCCATCGCTCTCACCTATGCCCTCGCTGTAACTACTGCGACCCGTTCTCCGGGTAACTACAGGCGCGACGGCTACAATCGATCCCGACGTTCCGAGGGGTTAGCAATGGATTTAAGTCACGTTCGCTCCACTTAATCCGCGTACATTCTTTTCGCCGGTTCCTCGAGCTGCCCGCCTGGAATTCCAGGATTCGCAGCCAACGACACGGGCGTGATTAAGACGTAACGCGTAGCTTTAGAGGCGGCTGCGAACCTTGAAATAATTGCCAGAATTAAACGGGGTAGGAATTACTGTCCCTCGATTTCGCCGATAGAATAAAATAACAGACTGTCAAACCCTGATTTCCAAGTTTTTCTCTATGATTAATGAAAATGACCTTGAAAATCACTTGCAAAACATACCAAAAAATTATATTAAAGGACACAGAGGTAGACATAATTGTGGATTTCTTTAATTTTTAACCCCTGTGCAGATATTCTTCAAAAGACCCGTTGTCTAAACGCGCGAAGAATATTGTGTTGTTTAGTTTTGTGAAAGGATTGGTGTTGATTTGAAGTGATGTGTTCGCGGATTGGCTGAATGTGAAAGAATCGAGATATTAACTGACTTCGTGTATGCGAATAACGCAGCAATTCAAAAATGCAAAAGGTAGATTAACCGTAAAACTAAAGCCCGCCCATAAATCATGAGAGCACCGTGACTTTTAGTTATTCGGAGGCGGTCAGTGTCCGCGACAGGACAGAACGGAAACTCGTTTTGCCATAACAGTTTCGGGTGCGGATAAGGCTCGCCCTTGCTGGAATTACGTACAAATGGATAGCGTTATCCACTCGCGGGGCGCCAGTAAATCGTTTTATCCATGCTGCAGTGTGTGTATGTGTGCGCCGGCGTTTATTTAAGTTCAGCCGGCAGGGCCATTTTTCTGAAACTATTCCGACTGGAGCCATTACCAGCTCGAGACGAGGAGGAGAACGTTAAACCGTTTCGGCTATCGTCATTGCGATACGATGCAACTTCTGTCCCTCGGGAAGCCTCTCTGCTCTTAAATACGCGGTAGTTAACCCCCCCGGATCCGTGACTCGTTCGTTTTTCTTCCGTGAAATGTGTTGGAAAGCCGAAACTCCAGTTTTGAGCAGATTGGTGTTTATGGAGGGCGATTTCGCTGCCTTTCCGCTGGATGCAGAGCTACTTCCGCTTTACTATCGCACGCGTGTGACTTCTAATCGTATAATGTCCTTTGCGATTACTTTGGTTCCTCTTTTAATTTTCTTTTTAGCTGATGTTTGGTTTTACATTTTGTCTGTTCCATTTGGAGTTTGCGTCCTTTTTTGTTGCAAGATTAAAATTCTGTTCAACTGTATAGTATAATTCTATACTTATATAATGGTTGTGTCACTTCTTTTGCGACGTAGGTGCTCGATAAGAAGGAATATTTTGAAATTCTGGTAGGTAATAAAAATACCACGTGCCATTCGCGTAATAGGATTTCGAGAATTAATTTTTCCCATATAATTAACCTCGCTCTTAATCTGATCTTTAAACGCATCGCTTTAAAATACATTTCCAACTTAGTTAATCCTATCCGCATTCGAGGAAAGATTTATATATTCGTGTTCGCAGAAGTGATTGTACTATATCATTTTAATGAAATTTATGGAAGTCCGACTTGCTGCGTGCATTTTACAGAATTTTTTTGTGCAAGTGGATTTAATACCTACTTTGCTTCTTATTAAAACTCCTCCATGTACGTACGCTCGCAGATAATCGTATTCCAGTGAAAAAAAAAATCTGTACTATGAAATGGCCATCGCATTACCCAATTACATTATCATTTAATCGCATTAAGTTACAACGTGTGCCGTTATTCCACTAAAATGTGATAACGTAAATTTCAATTTAGCCGTGCAACGCGTTTGGTAAAAAGGGCCGATGTTAGGGGGAATTAATTTGGGAGACGCAAGAACGATATTCCTGAAGATAATCAGAGCCTTTTACCGTGTTTAAACATTCCATTAAAGTAACAAGAATCGTTGTTCTTCAACGAAAGGCCGTGGCTTTTAAACGCGAAACGGATTAACCTGCGGTTTGCATAAAATCGTTCTCTCTCTCCTCTTTCCGGTTACCCAGTTATGCGGTCATATATGCCGGAAGAATTGTATCGTTGAATTATTTTTAACCGTGTAACGTTGCCGCACCGTGGTCGCACGAAATGAAAATAATTCTGCGTATAAAACGGTCGTCTGTAGAATAAAAGGAAATTCTGATCGTGGAGCATACAGAAAAATTGAAATTTTTGTGGAAGATAAGGGACTCGAAATTTTTTACGCTTGATTCGAAGGAAGAATTTAGAAATAATAAGGAATTTTGAAGATTAAAGGGCTTAAAGTGTCCCATTTATTATGAATACTTGGGATATTATCATTCTTTAGAAAATTTTCAAAGGGTGTTTAAGAGAAACTGTATAGAGTTTCAGTCTTCAGGAATTTGACTGTTACTGCATCAATGTTCTTATGTGCATCGTGGTTTTTATTCGTTCTAATAAATGGTGCATTAATATATTCCATTTGTAGAGGTAAATATAGGTACGTTGCTCGAGGCTTTATTATCTTTCACACGAATTAATTCATGTTTAAATAATTGGCGTTTCCAATTTATTAAAACAACGAAAACTTCGGAGTATGTATTTACTGAAGCAAAATGTGATTTTGAGCTGCAACAGTAATTACTTTATTATCAGGTAATTACGATGACCAAATATTTATCAACGTGTCATGGGGAAATTACGCGGAATATCAAAAATAACAAACTCGCTAATTCGTTAGGGTAAACCAACCAGTGAATGAGCAAATTGTTGAATTTATGGACCTTTCAGATTAATACTTGAATATATTTATGTATAACAATAAAACGACTGTTGAAATTGCATTTAAATTTATTTTTTTAAATTTTTATAAAAATAAATACTTGTTCTTATCGCATTTAAAAAAAAAACGATTATAAAATGCAAAACGTGTAGAAGCACAATAAATGACCGCATACTTTTAATAAAAATTGTACTTATTAATGTTTGCTTGATACGCGCAACTAAAAATACAGGATATTAAAAGTGCAACTACACTCCACTCATAAACAGATAATATTTTTAAATTTATAATTGACATTTCTCTGCCTAATGGTCATTCACAGGTATGCGGTCAATTAGTGGTTGGTTTACCCTAGTGCCCTGCTGGACGGCTCGGAAATTCACGAGGTACTCTAATTAGATACTAACTCTGGTAGAGCGCGTATCGTAGAAACAAGAGATCGAGAAGAATATATATTACTCGGTACGGTGCTGGTCAACGAATGAATCATTTATTACCTCCGCAGCTGGACTGCCGCAAGAAATGCAAGATGCGCTTTCTTAGAATTTTAACATAGGATGAACGGAATAATGCGTAGAGATAAAATACAGCTGCGTGTCCGGACTTCGCGAAATGAAGATTATAGACCTTAGGTGGGCCTTATTATTAATTACTTCCTTATATCGTCCGTTTTCCAAATCCACGATAGTATCAAACACATTAAAATCGTTCAACAAAACCATTTAAAAAAGTACAACCCATCCACATCTACCGTGAAGAGACACAGAACTCCGCGGGTCATGTGTCCCGTAAAAATGATTCCCAACGAAGACGACGCAACTCGTCCGATTCTGGGGGGCCGGGCGGTCATAAACTTGCACGTAAACACCTGTACGGAAAAGCTTGTCCATCCGTCGCCAGCGTAAAGCGCATTGTCCCCGAAGGACGCGCGAGGATCGCGGGAGGATGGCGAGAAGCAGGATTCGCTCGGATGTCGCGGGAGTACAATGCAGCACGCCGGTACGGCTCTCCCGTACGACACCAATGTAGCCATCGTTATTGCTACTTTATTGCTCGTAAATCCTTGGCGCGGCGTGCACATCCTGCCGTAGAAGGATACGAGCGTATCTTTTAACGGGCGTCTCGACGGGCCAATGCCATCTCTCGTGATCCTGGACCAAGGGGGAACGAAACGGGTACATCCCGGCGACCACCAACGAGACGAAAGAATTCTAACGGCCGCTACCTTTGGCATGTCCTGCTACCTTTTAATTAGTACTTGGAAGCGGTACGCGCCTCTGCGCTAACGGGGGGAGTGCACGTGGTTCGGGTCACCGATTTGCCTCATATTTTGTGTGCAGTCGGCACACGCCATGGTTTTAATGTGCTGAAAGCGCAGGGTGCGTTATTAAAGAATTTGAGAGGAAGCAGAGTTCTTAGTTTTGGTATTCCTAATGCCTTGATATGTGCGTGGAGGGCGTAAAATAAATCGAAATTTATTTATAACAAATCTTAGGTATAACTAAGGGCGGCTTTGCGAATAATTTTTTTTAACTCTTATTAGTTATTCGAAATTTTATTTAAATACAAATTTTACCCATCTCTGCCTTCAAAGTACGTATCGAGACGTTTTTTCTATTGCTCAAAACAGTTTGAGAATTGCAATTGTAAGTTACCTAATAAGAATTTGGAATGAGTTGAAAAGGGACTAGATACGATTGAAATTAAACTGCTCGTGTGTACCAGTCATACGCTGGGAATGTATTAATTTTTCACTGCCTCGCAAAAAATTCACACTGGTGCAAGTCGATCATCGAGGGGATTGACGCTCTCGTATTTTTTCATCCCGTTTCCCGTCGATTCGCGCAATCGAAACATGACGAGATTAAACTCGTAGCATAGACCCTTCGAATGCTTTCATTGATATTTTTTTTTTTTTTTTTATTGTTCATCACCGTTTTCACGGAGACAGAAATTCATTCTCGTCATGGCTCGATAAATTGCGCCGCGTACGTGGATTAAATTGCACGCCGGTATTTGCACGATAAAATAAACTTTTCGACCAGCGGGACCTTAATTTTGGGCCCTTGCCAGCGAAGCGGGTGCACTTTTGTTGCTCGACTAACGAGCACGTGGCACATTGCGCTGGATAATTTCCACGGAAATCGATTATCACGGTGTTGTTCTCGAGTCACGAGCTCGGTGACTACCATTAATTGTCGAGCTTGAAAGGCCGAGCTGTATGTATTTTTTTTTTGTACATTAATGTGTCTGTTGGGAAGAAGTGTTTTGACGTTATTAAATTTTGTCGAAAGTGTCTTGGTAAACAATTTTGTATAAAAAGTATTTACATTTAAACTAACTACTTCTTTTCTAATTTGTTTCAGGTAAGCAATCATATTGCGTTCAAATTCTATCGAAATCCACCGTGCAAATTGCATCTACCAAATAAATCAAGGAACGCGAGTGTCATTCTTCTAAGAATCCTTAATGATAAGCGCAATTATCGATCACCTTCTATACTCTCATTTGTGGAATTAATTTGAAGAAAAAGCTTTGTAAAATAAATATAACACACATAGTAATATTAATCTTGTAATTAACTAATCAATACTATAGTCGTGACAAATCAATTGCCCACCAAAAGCCAAAAATTCCTTTCCAAAAACCCCTTCAACATAGGTACTGTTTATTTTTATATAAAATGATAAAACGTAGTAGTTCGATAAATAATCCACTTGAATATTTCCACGAACATCGACCTGTTGACGGTGTCCGCAGCGTAAAAACGCGCAAACTTAAGCTTCCTGCTCATTTCCCAAGCTCCTTGGCAATTTCTCGATTCCTCTGGCTCGGTCGTTTCTCCAAGTAGCTTCGTTGCATCCTCCCCTCGAACTTCGAATAAATATCCAGCCAAGGAAAAGTCCCGTGGCGAAAACTTCCAAGGATCATTCCCGTTTCCTCCTTTTTTTTTCTTTCTAACCGCGAGAAGCTTTCCCAGGAAAGTCGAACTTGCAGTTTCCCTCGTTCGCTTTTATTAAAATCAAGCCAGCTCCCGGGGCCAAACACAGAAACTTTTATACTCCCGTGAAATTGTCATCGTAATCAAAACACCGACTTCTTTCCTTTCGCCAGCCACGTTCGCCGTTTCGAACGCCGATATCCCCCATTTCGCACGGTTCGCGCTTTCGCGCTCGTTCAAGCAGAAGGAATTTTAATGCTATTTACGCGTGAGTTTGCAGAAATGTTTGGCAAGAGACTTGCTATTTATCTTTCTCGGACGATGAAAGAAAACTATTGTCGTTTTTCTTCGTTGATTCATCCCCTTCCATGGCTTGGGACTTCTTCCGAGGGTATTGATTCCCAGGAAGGAATGTCCATCATCCGAGGAGGTTTACTAGTGGAGAAATTAATTCTAAGATCCATTTATATATTTTAAAATTTCATAAAATAGTTAAGTGATCCATAAATAGGTAAATCCTAACGTAAAGATTAGTTTTAATTCGATACCCATATGGTTTTAAATTTGGTAATAAGTTTACCAAAAAGTGTATTTCTAAGTAGTATAAATATGTAGGTATATTATTACGAATACATATATATTTTAACTATATAAAAATTAAAAAATATAAATAAAGGTATACATTAATTGTTGATAGTTCTAATGTCAATTCAAACATTCTTCGATGGTGTTCCACTGTTCCCTATCTTACGTCAACATGTGTCAAAGGCTATGCTTGTTGAAGCATCCTCCAGTTTTCGCGTTACGCAAACGCACAATGACCGAGCATAATTTCCAGCGATCGTTTGCCGTGGGAATATATTAATACGCAACCAGTCGTTACCTCGTCGCCCCCGTTAAATAATTACACTGTAACGTTAAACAGATTCGCCAGCTTTTCGCGTGCACCGAGCTGTCCCGCAACGGAACCGACATTTTCGAACGCCCAGTTTCACCCTCCGTCTTTGTCGCGTCGTCGTGTGTCACCTGCTCCACGTCCCGCCGCGGACATCCGACGTTTTGTGATGACGCACGATCCGGACAGCCGACGATTAATTAACGGAGATTGATTTAACCGGCCGGCTCGTGCAACGATGCGACATTGTTCGCGATAATGCGTACACGATGTTACATTTTGCAGCTTGTAATCGGAGGATGGATGTCGCAAGATCAATGGGATAACGTTGCACGCGATTGGCGAGGGGAAACGCGTGTAAATGAAACGGCATAGCGAAACGATCTTTGAAAGGCGATCGTTATTTCCGGCTGAATGAATTTACGAATGTTCTGGATTTTTCGTCTCGTGTTCGATCCGAGGGTGTGGGGAATATAACTGGATGTTGGTTTCGCTAGAATGGTGTATAATTTCTGGGTTTCAGACCTCTTGGGAAGTGTATGATGTAGATGGAGGTTGGAGCGTGGAAGGATCGGTGAATAGTTTTTAGTCGATTAATTTTAGTAGGTAGTGAACTTTTGTGAGGCATTCAGATTTTAAACCTTTAGCACAGTGATTTCCAATTTGTGTTTTGTTTTTTTTCTGTTTAAATTATTAAGTTAGAATTATATTCTGAAATACCTATTTTACCCTGCTTTAACACTTTCTCCGCTTCTCATTTTGTATTAATAACCTGGATTTGAACTGGATTTCTAATTGAGAAAAATTCTAATAGAAATTTAATGTAGTCTAGTGGATTCAGAACTTGAAGTTTCTTCCTCATACAAACCCAGACGAATCAGGCTTGATAATAAAATTATAGTACTATTGCCCGGGGCGTTTCCTAAATTAACGGCGCAATGTTTCTACATTGCGAACCTGCACGCCCCGTGCAGAAGATTTGTGTAGTATGCAAAGTTCAGAAAACCACTGGAAAAAAGTTTCATTAACATGCTCGCGATTCTACCTCTATTTGCAGCCGTCTAAGAACATTTTGGAGGGAGAAATTAAAACCTTTTGCTTAATGCTTTATCAATCGAACTTTTGATACGGTCGAATCAATCAGAATCCTAACTCAGAACTTGAGACATTCAGCTTCAATTCACTCTTCAAGTTTTCGAAATCGACAAATTAATACCAAATTCCACTTTCGAGTACAGTAGAGCCTCCAAACCTCAAGTTTCACTTATTGTTAATTCAAACTCTGTTTAACCCGAGCATATTCACACTTATCTAGAAGTTAGCATTATCACCGTTCTTTTCAATTTTAATTTTTCAAACTTTAGCACCAAGTTGTCACTTAATTCCAATTCCCGATGATTAGAACTGGTTTGAGTCTCATTTGCCACGAATGATAATCCACAATCCTCTTACATTCCTCCAACGAAATTCCTTCAAAGAACCTCGGAAATAAAATTAAAAAAGCTCAGAGATCAATGTAAGCCGAGTGTCCCAGACAGACTTAAAATAACTGGACGGTGGGCTATTCGGTGGTCAGTGACTTGCACTGGAAGCAGAAGATTCGTGGCGCGGTAGCGTGCATAAAAATCGCGGCATAGGAAGCGAGCTTAATTTGATCTTATCTAGCGGTCGGTGAGGAAACGAAGAGACGAAAGAAGGCGAGGGGGCAGGTGCGGTGGTTGAGCAGGCCATATAAATTACGTCCAGGACGTCGCCCAATGTAAATGCAATACAAATTGGACCGGGCCACTTATTATTATTCATTGGGGACATTTGTTAGCTTATCTGACGGCTCCGCGGCTCTGTTCTCCGCTTCTCGTTCCGCTTGACTTTTTCCGGTTGCACGTCCGCTCGTCGCGCTGCATCCAGATTCGATCGTTGCACTTCGGAACGCGAGCCTTGTTGATTATTACTTGTTAAATACCCTCGTTAAAAAGCAACCGAGATGCATTTATCTCGGAGACGCGCTGTTGCGCTTGGTAATTAGTTTTATTGCTTCTGGACGAGGAGCTGGTGACAGTTCGGCGCAATTCGATACCCATATGTGGAATAAAAGAATTTCGCTGAGACTTGATGAAAAAGTCGAAAGTCGACTTGCGAGATACGTCTTCTCTTCTTGTGTTCTTGCTTTCGTTTGTGACATGTAGGTATAATTGTTGCCTTAGGATTGTAACAGCTATTTGTTTCGTTAGTAGTGGAATTTAGAATGCAGAGTAGTCTCTCAATTTTTCAAAAATTCCTCCGTACATCACCCGTCTAAAGAAAGCAAGAAACATGCAGTGACGATTGTACCTATATCTACCCAATTTAAACTACCAAAATCCCAGCGATTTTTCTTCTAACGAGATAAGTGCCGCGTCGTCCAACGATAGTCGACATTTCCACAGGTTTTCAACTGTCGGAAAATTTTCTCATTAAACCGCTAGGAAACGCTTTCTATTATCAACCCGGGTTTGAAGGCCGCTTTAATCTCAGGACCAGCCAGGGTCATTGTGGTTGCATTGCGACCAACAAGCCGTCGCTTTGTGCACCTCGAATTGCCGAATAGCGTGGCACGGTTGAGGTCATTAAATGAAGTTAATTACGACTGCATAATCCGCAACCAACGTAGGATTTTGTTCTCTCGTGAAAGCCGAGCAACAATGCCGATTACAGAACGAATTGCCTCACTATGCGAAGCAACGTCTTAATTGTGACTGTACGTACATATGTACGTACATGGCTCGTTGAATCTTCAAACGGAGAAATTGCTAAATGAACCCCTCGGATTCGTGACTCGAGCATGTAACTAGCGCGCTCCAGTCCCAGCTCATCATAATTAGCTAATCCAGATGAATGTAACTATTTTCAAAAGAATTTCTTTTTATTTTTATAAAATGAGAATCTAAGTTTCGGGCGAAGCCGAGTAAAGCTAGCCTATTCTATATTGTATAGTGAGTTCCCAGTGATTAAGATTATATCATGTATGTATGTATTCATTCCACCATCTATAATACTCATTCATTATTATATTTCATTATATTTCTTATTCATAAAACAGTAGGTACCACTAGTGGCTTCGCAAATCTTATAAACTAATTAAAGATACAAGTTACGAAGGTACTTTTAGAGTTAAAGACACTTGATAAGGGTCGCGATCTGGTTTAACAAGAAACAATCTAAGTTTCTTTAAAAGTAATTAAAATCTATCTTGGTTTTTCTCGACAACATGGCCATTTCCAGCGACATTCCAATTATATTTATCCAGGAAACAAGCCCAACCTGACTAATTGCAATTATGATCAATCTACGATCTAAGCTTCGGTATAACAGTTCCTGCACAGTCGACTTATTCACATTTTCTCGACGAATGAAAATGTAAGCTCTCCCAGCTGTAATCAGAAAAATCAGTAACTTTGCACCCTTCGCATTCCCTGGTGTTTTCCACTGATGTAACATCTGAAAGCCGCTTCCATCCGGGCGAATGCTTCCTCGAAAATTCGTAATCCGATTATCTTGATCGGCTGGCCCAGTATCGGCGAGTCCTTTACAATCGGATCGAAGTGGGGCAAAGTTAATTACACGTGTGCACGCGCCAACAAAGGGCGGCTTCTCCCTCCCTCGACCCAGATACACGGACGCACACGCAGCACGGGAAAACCGCGAAACACCCGTGGAAGGAAGAAGCCACGGCACGTGTTTTGCGTACAGAATCCTCTCGACCAAAAGTAATTTCCATGCATGGTCGAACTGAATAATTTCGGCTGGTCTTGTGCCCTGAATCTTTGCCCGTGCATATGAAATGAGAGATAGAAGGAGAAAGGAGGAGTGGATGTAGAGAGAAAAACATTTATTACGCTGAGGAAAGATTAGTATCTCGTAGATTACCATTCTCCTTCAACTTGAAACCGCCTGAATTTTAATTTTCTAGCACAAAATTATCTTTATTTCACTTTACTTTTTTTGCGATGAAGTATGATGATTATACTTTAAAAAATCATGTGTTAGTACTTTTTATTTCATTGAAGTTTTGGAAAATTTCGACTTAACGTACATAGAACGTACTAAAAAAAAAATTGAAAGACTCGATATTTTGGAAATTATTATTTTACACGAGCTACTTAGTTTTGATTCAATTTTTATGATGATTGTTGAAGTCAGTTCTCTTTAAATAAAATTGTATTTCTGTTAAGTAAGTAATTAAACGTGAATATACAGTGAAGACTTCTTCAAAAGCGTACACACATTGCGATAGAATCGTCAAACGTCGAGATCCATTTGCTTGATAAATCAGTTCATTCAATCGTACTTCATGCAAATTGCAACAAATTCTAAGCGAAAACGTAGCAAACTGTTTGATGTTTTCCGTTGAAAGCTAGAAATCTTCGCTCTTGCATTTCTCGCTTCGTTTTTTTTTTAGACAACACTGAGCTGTCCAGCGATGGAAAGAGATCGCGGCTTTCGTGAAAGTGCATACCTTAATCGCATTATCCCTTCTAACGGAAGGTTTCTCCTGCCTGCTTCGCCCCCGATGTTATCTAACAGGGAGCCCTTTCTAATTAAAGGAACTAAAATGTTCTGCGCTTACGATTGGTTTGCACAGTAGAGCTCCACGTGTGAATTCTGGTTATTGGAAGAAATATTGGTGCTGATAATTGGAATCTTTTATGTGACTCTATTACCAAAAATTTTAACATGATATAATTGAAGTTCTCGAAATTCTAGAACAAGATAATTGTATTTTCACCGACGGAAGATGCTTTGAGCATTCATAATTTAAGCGAGTCAACAAAATACCAATGGTCTATTTATAAAAATTAGTCAACTAGCCCCGGTCTCCCCTACCTATACATTAATATTTCAGTATTAGTTCTCTACTCTTTCACTAGCACTTCAGTACAATTTCACATACTATTTTATTATTATTTCACTAGTGATTCAGTGCTATCAATACTTTCACTACTATTTCAATACTATTTCATTATTATTTCACTACAATTTCACTACTACTTCAGTACAATTTCAGGAGATTTTTCAGTATAATTCCACCACCATTTCATTATTATTTCACTACTATTTCACTACAGTTTCACTACAGTTTCGCTCCTAAAATTACACTCCCCCGTTTTCGCAGGAACGTTTCGTTGCGCGTCTATCGCGCGCAGCCCACTCCACAGATCTAACAATGATCACAGGTTTCACCGCTCGAACAGCTAATGCACCGCCGCGCGAATCAACGGTGGCGCGTTTGTACGCGAACGTAGCCGCGAACCGTGGTGCTCGAAAGGGGAGCCTCTTCCCCTTAAAAGAATCCTAAATTGAAAGCAACCGGTCGTTAAGGAGCCGTAAGTACGTCGTTTGAAATCCAGATTTGCAAGCTGCGAATCCAGCCAGCGGGATAGATCGCTAATCCCTTCGTAGAAGGCTCGCTGGTGGCTTCCCTCGTATCGCACGGGTCCCGGCGAAGAATAAGAAGCCCGATCGCTTCTCTATACGTTTATGTCTCCTTTCCACTTCCTCTGCTCCTGTTCCTTCCCCTCGCGCTGGCTCCCTCTATCCCCGGCTACCTCTCGGGCATTCTTTGCTCCTTTAAGGGCGCGCAGGCAGCGCAGAAATGGCAGAGTGGAAACGGGAAATTGTCGGCACTCGATCCCTTTCGACGTAAACGAAGACGTAGTGAGGCGTGCAATGATCAAGTATATCTCGGGGAAGATTAACGACTCGTCGGGCCACGTGAAGGGCCGAAGGGATGCCGTGGATCGACGGCACAAGAGAGCGAGGAGGGCCAATTACGGCCGTCTCTCGATCCGTCTCGCCACGATTTCGACTCGATTCCCGATTTAATCGAAGTTCCAGCCGCCGCGCCGCACCGCGGCCGCCAACTTCCACCGTCCCGGCATCCAGGAAAACGTCTAGAAAGTTCCTCAGCCGACCTGCATCGCATCCCGCGGATTTGAATGCGAAAGGGTTTCGCGGCGAACTTAGGGGGAAGAAGTTCCGCGGCGGGGATTTCGCAATTAAAAGTTACGGTCCTTTTTACGCGGTCTGCCTCTCGGTAAACTTGCTTCGCGTGGGCATGTTTGAGTTCTCGAGGAAATTGGTCCGAGACGCGATTGATGTTCATCGGAAGATTGCTGTTCGGTTGGATCCGAGAAGGAAGATCGAATCCTAGGAACGCTCGAATCTGGCTCGTGAGTGGGTCTGCAGTTCCGTTTTACTATTGTTTATTCAACCGACTCTTGGTCAATTTCTTGGCCTCTGTTGGGTGGTGGGAGAACACGAAAGAATAGTTGAAGCGGGGAGATTCGTGTAACTCGACGGAAATAATGAATTATTTTAGAGAATGCAACATTTTCTCGACTTATTTAGATGTTCAATTAAATATCCTAACAGTTTTAAAAAGATCCATTGAATCTTTTCTTTGAAAAAAAAATCACAAAGATGAACTCATTTTCGTGGAGTTACACTCTCTTCCAGTTGAATATCAACCACTTTTTTAAGCAGTTTTGGAAATTCTTCGTGCAATGAGATATTTGTGTCCGCAAAAATTACGATATTGTTAATCCAAAACACAAGTATTAGTAAACACACGTGACACAGAAAACAGTAGGTACCTATATGTATAAGCAACGGAACGAACGAAGAAGGAAAGAGATATAACCAGTGAATGTACGATATTATACAGTATTCATGGAGAAAGCGTGCTTGAAACTAAATAATAATTTATACAGGGTGCTCGACATAAAATTTTTTTAGAAGCCTCTCCCCCAGTGGTCATAAAAGTTAGTGGCAAAATTTTTCTTTCGTATTTTGGCTGAGGTCCTTTATTTGACAGGTAGGGTACTATTACCTGACCCCCAGGAGAGCGCGAGGAGAATTCCCTTTCAGGAATTCTCTCATAAAATCTTATAGCATTTATTTGAAGTATTATCTCTTTTCAGTTGGGTAAAAAACACTAGGGACCTGTAAAATACGAACAAATTTCCCACTGTTTTCCATACAGAAAATTTTATATTAAAGACAGCTTTAATATAAAATTTCTGCTTTTTACTCATAATCAGTTAAGTGATTACTACTATATATTTTATAATTTCTGTATATTCTCGCTTTCTCCAAATGAAAGCACACAAAAGACCACAAAAGTGTAAGGTTTCGAAGGAAAATGCTTGTCCCTCTACACAAAAGAAATTTTCCTGTGATGCCATTGTAATACGGAATGGTATGGCGAGGTCTATCTAGTTGCTGCAACAAGATACTGTTGCCAATTATTATACGCATGCTCTAATATTGTACTGAAGCGGTGAAGGAGTTTTAGCTGTTCCATTATCGTGAACACGTAATCCCGTAAAGACTAACCCATTCTCCGCGGAACGATGTCGGCGCAGTAGGAACTTCAGATTCCGGACTTGCTATCAGCCCATGAAAACGAAGTAGTTTCTAAACGATCCTGAAGGCACGCTCGCGCCTCGTGAACCCCTTATGTATACTAATTTTATGGAATACCGAGTGCTTGACTTCATGAATTCAATGTTTACAGTGCCACGTTGCATTGCGACGAAGGTTCGCGTAATACTTCAACAAGTGTCGTTGCACAGGAACTTGCAAACATACTATTTCATGAACGAAAATCGATAGTTCCTTGGATAACATCTCTGTTAAGATCAAACGAGGCAGCCTAATAAAATCATAATGAAAGATGGAATGCATGAAGTACATCTTTGTGTCGAAGAAGGTTACAATGAGATACAAGAAGGATAAATTTATCTCATGTGTCATTTGCAGTTGAAGTTTAATTATTTAATAAATTAATATTGTATTCAGAAGGTGGGAATAAGTGTACGTTGAATTTATTATTTTACAGAAATGTTCTTTAGATATTTGATATCACTATCGCCTATCTTCTGTTTAATCAAAAATATACCTAAATTCAACTAGTCAGATTCACTGAATACAGAAATAGATTTACCCAAGTAGAGTCTAAAACCATCACTCCAACTTTCGCTTCACCAGTAGAGTACCAAAGATCTCTTCACCACTGAAACCAGTGGAACAAGTGTCTCATTCTCGGTACCCACAATAATTTCGCGAAGGGTAGTCAAAATTCCCCTCGGTTAAAACAAATACTGTCTGTATATTTCACTACCAATTACATCTTTCTTAAATCTGACAATTAATGCTTCCATCCTCAGCCCCTATTACCGCCAAAGAATCCGATATTCCTGCAGCTCCAGTCGTGTAATAAGAAATCGGACACCTCCCAGGGGAATCGATCGCTAGAAACGAGGCACACCTTCGCCACTACACTAAATTAAAAACATTTACCGTCGACCTTTGGCAATTTTATCAGCGACCGGACGTTTATCTGGGAGGACTCGCGTCTCCCTCCAGTCATTACTCGTCCGTTGGCCCTCTAACGAGCTTGACTTCTCTTTCTCCCCGAGCGGGAGTCGAAAAATCCTCCGTCACGAAGGAACACGGCAGGGCGAAAAGGAAAAAAATCGGCGAGGCGGGCCCGGGGTGGAAGACAGCCAAAGAGAAAGGAACGATCTCCTCGCGTCGATGCTCTCGAACGAGAGGCTCGCGCGAAAGGCACTTAGAGCCGCTGATATTAGCATATAAACTAGAAAATGTTTTATCGCACCTCCGCGCGAGCCTCTCGGGGACAACGCGGCCTTTCGGCGCGCGGCGAAATATTTATTGGCCCTTAACGATCATTAGGCAAGCCAGAAAACAAATGGCCACTCGTTCGCCGAACGACCCCCTTTGATACCAGCTAACGTGTTCCGTTCGTTTCTTCGTTAACACTCGGCGTGTATGTTCTACAGGTGCAACGGGAGTATCTGGCGTTGCCCCAATTGCTCTTTTTCTGTGTATACATACTTTGCAGCCAGGCATTCGTTAACGTCGAGCGCTGCTTCAACTCTGCCGGGCATGTGGTTTTGGGTATTTCTGTTGATGGGATTGCTTGGACTGATAAGTGAAAGATTCGAACGATCGTGATTGACTTTTGCGCTTCTGGAAGTATGTAGAATGTGGAGCAGGAGTTTGTGGAATGACCAAAGTGCTCAGTCATTGGTCATTAATGTATATGAATCATAACTGTGTGTAATTGACAAAAGTGTTATTTACTTCTGTGCTCATTTTCTGTTTTGAAATGTATCTCTTTGATAAGTCTATTTTTTCCCGTATTATTTTTATCAGCGAACGTTGAAAAAGATGGGTTCTGCCCAGTATTACTTTTTAAGTAAATATTATTACATTTTTTTATCAAAACGGTTTGTGCATATACTTTACGGCTTCGCTAGAGTTTTCTGAATTTATGTTTTAAGTCTGATCGCGGTCCGTTAATATTTACTCTAGTTATAGCAATTTATGTTCAAAGAAATATTGACTTTGGACGATGAAAAATTGTTTGTTTATTATTTTTACCACGAATAGTAATTATTGCATAAACAAACTGTAAGTAGAAAAATAAGCACCGATCCGAAGCACGGGAAGAAAAATCAAAGATGAAAATATTGCAATAGCTAGTAGTGGTTTCATCGTGTTGTATGCATTGCTTAAAAAAATAACGGATAAAATGAAGAAACGTTGGTGGACGAAGAAAATATACACTAGCAGATGCAACGAAACATTTCTGCGGGAATTAAATGCTGAAGTAGGAAGTAACCAGTTTCAAAACTTCACGAGGATGTCATCAGAAGATTTTATTATTATATTAAATTATATTCGCGAAAAGGTTGCAAAGCAAGATACCGCCTACAGAAAAGCTATTACGCCCGAAGGAATAGTGGATATATATCTACGTGTGTTTTACAATTAATTTTAATTGCTTATATCTCACTCAGAAGTCGAGTTTCAGATTGCAAAAGTGTAAAGGGAATTTGAGTTTCTTTCGCCACGTACTATTAACATATTTTTTAGTTACTCCGTACTCTTTCCAAAATTGCACTGCAAGTGCTTAGTTCACAGTAGAAAATTGTACTTCGATGTTAAACCATTCCGTGTTATTGCAAGAAACCGTTGCAGAAATATATCTTATTGTTACAAAATAACTCGGCGCTCACGTTTCTTGTCAGGATTCCAATAAATTTAATCGGTCGATTTTTATCCTCCCTCATTGGAAAACTTCCGAATGTATGCAACAGCTGGAGCTCGCTGTCGCTCGAGTTCGATGAAGGTTGGAAACGATACGGTGATGTAATTGGATTTTCTTTCTACATTCTGAGATCCGTTAATGTCTTCACTTTTTCTGGTATTGGCTGGTTGGTCGGAATCGCGGTGAAAAATATGATTGATGTCGAATGTTTTGTGTTGGTTTTGCGAGGCAGCGGATGTTGAGGTTTTCCAGTATTAAGGAGGGAACCCTATTTAGGACACAGGGAATAAGGTGATTCTTTGGAATTTTTTTCTAAGAAACTGTTAAGCCGATCTTTTCTAAACGTTCAGGGTATTTTAGTTCACATTTAAACAATAAAAAATAATTTTTACGTTAGAAAGTGTTCGGTAGAAATGAATATGTAATTGCAAATTGGTAATTGAAATGTTAGCCCCATTTCTTCCCTGAAATAAAAAAAAAACCAACGATTTTCTTATTTATAAAAAACTTGTAAAAGTTCATAATTATTTTCCATAGATTATCTTAAATCAATTATAAGTAACTGAATTATTTTCGTCAACAAATTATCAAGCCTACGTTACTGTGTTTGTAACTCCTTCAGACCTCCATTAACGAGAAAAAGGATCCACCGAGCAGAAGGGATAAGCAAACACCCACTCTTCGCACGATACTTTCATAATTCCATGTTTTATTGCAAATTGAAAGCGAATAATACCCACATAGCTCCCAGCGGAATGAGCAGAATTATCGTGACAGTTATTTATCGAGAGGGCATAATTATTCTTTATGCAACCCTTGCCGCAGTTTGCGTTACTTTCGCGGGCAATGTGAAATTATAAACTAAACCGAGGGAGCGGAATCATAATTCACGAACAAGCGGCGCGTCGTGCAAAGAGCGCCGCAGAAAAAAAGCTGGCTCTTTTGTGAGATGAGCGTATATCTGTTCGCATAAATCTGTCGCTTGAGTGGAGTCTCTTATTTCAGTGGTACGTTGTTCATACACCACCATGCTCGTGTCACGGCTACGCAAATAAACTTTAAGCTCTTCCAAGGGGAATTATTTCCCGTATCCGTTCCTCCGTGGACGTTTAATCCGCGTATCGTCATTTGCGATAATTGAAGATTTGTATCTGCACAGAGATCCTCCGCCTCTCCTTCTCTCGTCCCCGGGATAACGAAAAACCAACGACCGTGAATTATCCGCGCGAAAAAACGCCCTAATCTCCTTTGGAGCAATTAAACTCAAGTGGGATTAAATTTCAAAGAAACGTTTGAGGATTGAAATATTCTTTGGAGATAACGATCCACGATAAAACTGAAACTTTGCCAGGAAATTTAATTTCTTGCTTAGCTAACTTCACGGGTGAAACATTGTACTTGTAGTATACTGTGCAGAATGTGACAGGAACGAGCGCGATACGTAGGAGGATGAGGAGATTGCTTTCGTGATCAAAATTAAGGCAAAAACGTGTAGTGAATTTCTTTCTTGGAAGCTTTCTTTCTCAGCGGCTTTGATTTCGCAAGTAGTCGAGGCACGCGTTTAGTTCCACGTAGTTCGAGTCAATAGATCTTTTCCGGCGAGCATATCCGCTCAAGCTCCTGTGGGTTGCGTAACGAAGGTGAAGTGAAGTGACTTGAAGAAGTTCTACAAGTTTTTTTAAGCAGGTTTTACAAATTTGATTATCTGTATATTTCTTTTACGAATGGTAGAATATTTCAGCGTTCTCGTTCACTGTATAGTTACCCATGCATAATATGTCACAAATTGGGTTGATGGAAATTTTAATTGATGGCAATTTAATAAAATATTTCTTATGAATTACCTATTTAACACCTAATACCAATTCCCTACCTAATTAGGTAGAAAATTGTCCTCCAGTTGAAATGCGTCTGAAAGGTTTACTCAGGTTCCTAGTGAAACATTAAAAAGTAACAACTAGTAAATACAAACGTTCTGCATAAAACATAGAAAAGCATACAAAACCAATAACGTTCACTTATCACCAAACCAATAACCAAGTTTATAGGGCTTGAATGGATGCAATTTTCAAGCTCCCGCAAGGTGTAATTATATAATGTTTATACAGGCCACCTCTCAAGAGGTTAATAACTCCAATGAAATATTCATCGATGCATAGTTTATTTATATTAACGGATGTAATTAATTCCTTGGGGTGATTATTATTCGCCGGGTATCGTTGCGCTTTTGAACGGGGACGGGCACACGTGTTTGTCATTAATCCGACGCGTGGCCCGACATTTAACGTAATGGCGTTTTCCCGCCTTCTGCATCGGGACACTTGCATTGTGTGTTTAATAAGGCGATAGAAATGTGCGAGCGTCTGATTGTGCTCGTAAGTGGGCAGCAGGGAAACGAGTACGTCGAGGACCGTTGCAAAAATTGCAGTGACTGAAACGCAGTGCTGCGCTCGGCTATTGAAATGATATAATTAAATTCGTTTCGTGTGTAGGTACTCCAGAAGTGTGCGCACTTTTATTCGTCCAATGGGGAATAAACGATGTTAGAGAGTCGATATTGCGAGCGATAAAGCGACTACAACCGAATTGAAAGGGGTTGTTGGGATTTCTTGGGTCGAGAAATGTTGGATTCGCAGAGAATTGAATTTTTATTTTTCATTTTCATGGCTTAAACACTCTTGCGTTAGATGAAATTTTGATGAAAGCAAGCCTTATGTACCTCCATCTTAAAGATAATTAAATTTAGAAAAAGTCTTCCTGTGTTTTCCAAGTGGATAGACAAGTTGGCACGGCATGAAAATGATACCGGTGCCTGGTGTGATTCATAGATCATATTTTATTTTGTTTGAGCTTGTAGGAAAAGTTAAGATTCTGTTTACTTATTTCAGTATACTGCAGGGAGAAAGAATATCTGAAGTTGGACATTTGTAGGCCACATTTGCATCGATTTATCTTCTTAGACGGGAATAGGTGCATGGGGTTGTCATTAATAACGAAAGGATCTTAGGAGCCTAAAAAATATTCAGAGATATTCTTCTTTTGTGCGGCCTTAGTTACCACCTCATTTTTCTTCCAGAGCTCAATTTAAGACAGAAACTTCTTTACGATACTTTGATACTGAAACAGTATTGCATTGCGCAAACGGTATTCCTTTTAGCTTTGGCATTTGGTTAATATTACAAAATTATCCATGAATATTACCGTTAATTATGTGAAACTGTACACATGCTTCATTCTCTGAAATTGCACAAAGCTGTTATTCTGTTATTATCTTAATCCGTGTACCAGAGCATCAAATAGTATTAAGTATCATAGAATATGTAACATAAACCACGTTCAACATGTAATTCTGCGCATGGCATAGCTATACATCAGAACCACAAAGAACTAAATTCAGATTACTCGTAGAAATATGAACACCCACGATGGAAGGGATCATTCCGATTAGACGGGTTGAAAAAATTAATTTCTTTTTAAAGATTTTTCAAAAGTACATATCCTCAAAAATTATTTTAGCTTCTACAGAAGCATTTTGTAGGAAGCGGAGGGGCTCGGCCTGTAGGTATAGGAAAACTTTGAACGCGTTTTTCTTACTGTCGAAATATAGTTTAATATATAGAAAAAAGTTTTATTCCATTACTGTAATTATATTCGTCGCAATAAATTCCTGAAAATTGCTGAATTTATCAGCGCGCTAACCGGAATGACCCCCGAAATGCCTTGCAGCAAAGCATCCAAGAAACCTGTTACCAACTTCCAACAACCAAACTATTAAGTACATATTTAATTCTTCTACTAAGTATTAACCTCTGCGATTGAAGCACCAACTACCTGAAAGTAAAATCTTTCCACCTTTCATCCGAATCCTACTATATCCATAGTCAAATACTTCGGTAAGCTTCCTCAGAGATTTTACCTTACACTAAACATTGCGCATCATCAAGATCGTCCGAGGCTAACCAGAATATATCACTGATCCGAATACTTGCGTAATGAGCTTGACCTTCGGTGGCACATGCGCGCTGTCAGATTCACTTTGCTCGTTAGCATCACCTCTGACTGATACCAGCCCGAGGAGTAACCCAGTTTACGCCTGACTGCTAGAGATAGTCGGAGATCCGTGCGTCCGTTTCGAGACGTGGCCAGCTCGGTCATCCGCTGGCGTGTCGCCAGGCATCTCGCGGCGTATTTTCAGGATCGTAACATAAAGCTGAAGATTTATAGCGGCGACGCGACCTGCACGGTCGAATGTATGCTTTTCGACGTGGCCAAGACCGCCTTCGGGGCCTTACGCGCCACCAAGCCAAAGATCGGCCATAAAACTCTGATCTACGGCCTGCACCTACCCTGGGCTTTTCGCTTCCCTTTTCGCCTACCTGTCATTTCTTCCAGCAGAGGGAAGTCCCGCGCATGAAAGGCCCCCGCGGAATCGCAAGGGCCAAGCGGCCTGCGTTGCAGATTTACGTTGTTGACCGTCGTGGATGCTTGCGCGCAGCTTTTGTGTGCTCAGTCTTGTCTTCGAGCCATTAAAGACCATCTTGGTTGTTTGTCATCGTTCCGGGATCCAGTGCAATTGAGGATCAGGATGGGGGAGGATTGGGGTAACTGATTGTTTAAGTGTGTACCACCCCAAGAATTAAGTACTGTTTGAAGGTCTACGGATCTATTTACTCAAACAGCCTAATTATTTCGCGTCCACACCGAGGTGAACAGCGTGTTAGCTAATCCCTAGTGATCCTGGTGCCACTGGACTCAAAGAGATACCGCCTGGCATCCCGTGGCGGAGACAACCCTCCGCAGTGCATTGACGAATTTTATCGCTTTCGACCCTCAAAGGGGTTGGAATACAATTAAGAAGTGACATGTGTCCAGGATTTCCGCATTTCTCATCGGATCTTTGCGGAAACGGCGCCAATCGATTCCTTATGTTTCGCCGATGAAACTGACACCAAGAACAACGTAATTCGGACCATAATGAAGAAAATTCTTCATCGGAAAAACATAAGGAATCTATGGGTGTTACTTCCATATCGATACAATAAAGAATAAAGAATAATTTTATTTCTGAAACAGGTATGAATCCTCAGTTCGACTGAGGGTGAAATATTTGTTTCGGCGTATTAAAAATGATAGTCGATCACAGGATTTAGTTCCCGAACACCCCCTCTCCACGTCTACTGTGACCATCCGGACGATTTCACGCCTATTAGTAGGGTCATTTGTTAGCGAACACTGTTACTTGGCGTCCACACCGAGGCGAACAGCGTGTTAGCTAACATGTTCACGAGAAAATGTTTTTCTTCGTGTTCGCCTTGGTGGAGACCCGGGGTAAAGTATATAAATACCGTGTATGGTGCAATATTTGTGTAGTTTCTTGTAACTTGATTTCTTTTTTTATATATATAAGAAATACGTCGTTATTGCTCCCTTTTTACTGAATGTTAAGACACACTCACATCGGCCCATTAGCTCAGTTGGTTAGAGCGTCGTGCTAATAACGCGAAGGTCGCGGGTTCGATCCCCCCATGGGCCACATTTTTTTATTATTTTTATAATTTTTACACGTCATACACACCTATTCTAACATATTTTTTAAAACAAACAAGCAACGCAATACTTTAGTTCCTCGCAACAATATTCAAAGATAACCTCTGTGAAAGTGCATCGAACATCCATGCAGGTATATAAGTGAATCGAAAATCTGTTATTAAATCTTGCAGAAACTGTCCCACTTGTTAGCGTCACCAAATTTAAGTTTGAGGTCGAGGGCGGATGACCCCATGCTGTCCTGCTTTCGAGGATTTTATGGCAGGCACTTAGCCTGTGTGCGGTCCTGATACCTAGAGGGTACGAGAGACTAAACAGTCCTGGCGACGGGCGATAGCTGATGACCACATTAGGTCTCCTAGCTATCGAGTGTCGAAGTATTGATTGTTTAGTTTGAGGCAGAGAATATGGGAATCGCAAGCGGCTCGAACGCCGTATTGCTGAAGAATAGGGACTCTGTTCCTGGAGGATCTGGTCACGGAGTGGGAAGGCTATGACTTTTGGTGGGAGGGCTGTGATGACGCGACCACACGGCACTTATCCCATAACTGTCCTGGAGCGAGCTACTTACAACCCTTTATAAAGTCGTTTCTAACACATCATTTCAAATAGATACCAAATAAAGGTTCAGCGAGACATGAAATTTGATTAATTTTGATTTCATCGTATCATCATATCACTCATCTCCTCTATTTCCGTATCTACATTTGGAAACTCAGTTTTGTGTATACTGAAAGATTAATTTTCATTATTGATACTATATTCTGATATCTGTTCATCATTCTGTTGTTTTCTTTGGTATTTATTATTTTCATTTTAATTTTATCTTATTTGTCCGTTCCCTATCTTTTCATGTTATTATAATATGCTCAAAGGGTTGTTATCCCGTAATAATTAATTAAATACAAACTCTCATCACACAGCACTTCTTGCATTTGTGTCTTCTTTAAACTAATCTGTATTATTTACGCTAGGGCACACGAACGAAGCCCTATTAAAAGTATTTATGCATTATTTGCTTAAATGGCGTGTAAAATATTGCAAAAAAGGAATCTTCGATCCTGCCAGGATTCGAACCTGGAATCTTCTGATCCGTAGTCAGACGCGTTATCCGTTGCGCCACAGGACCTTGATGTCTCGAACTTCACAGTTTCCAACTCGGCGTTTCTGGCGTTTTCCGGGCTTATAGTTAATATCAAACTTTCTGGAAACATTTAACGCCAAAGATCGGGAAATATGGGCCGGTAAACCGTGAAATAAGCATAATAAACTCGGTACTTTTCGCCGTTTGGGAAATTTAACGGGGGACTATCAAATTTTATCGTCTCGCGTATATGTATACCGTTTCTATGGAAGGTGTTTCGTAACTCGCGTTTCAAGAATTGTTATTTCATTCATACGTAGCTGTGATTAACTTTGTCCGGTTGACTTCGTCTTTGCATTTTGAAAAATACAAAACTATTGAATCAGTTTAGAAACTTTGCTTCGTGTTTATGCGAAATTCTCTCATTTGTCTATTAATTACATCATTAGCCCTAATTAATATAAAAAAAAAGAGAATTACCGGTCCACTTTCACTGTATAATTTCGGAGTAAAATTGTTCAATATCTTATCAAAAATTTGCAAAATTCTTAAATGAAAAATCACATTTCATTGTCAAAGAAACAAAGCGGGGAGAATATTATTGAAACTGAAAAAATTACCCATACCGTGTACCACTTGAAGCTTTCGCTGGCGTTAGCACACCCCTACCATGGAAGCTGAAAATGAACTTAGAATCTCTCGAACTGGGAAACGAGTAATTGGGTATTTACGAGCTTTGGAGTCTCCAGGACCACCCGGTGCGAATATTACACTTAAGAGCTGTCGTCGATGAAACGACCTCCACCCTTCCTCTTTAGGTCCAGCTTCTACCCCTTTTCTTAGCTTCCTCTTCTTAACCAAGCATCAGCGTGCACGATCGGGTGCCGTGGAATATTTTAAGGTTCATTAAAAACGCAATAATGAAGAAGTCTCGACTGGTTGCCAATAACTTCCGGCTGGTTCCTCGTGAACGTTCAAACGGAACTCACTTCCTCGCTCCCCTTTCTTCCATCCCCATCGTACTTCGCGCAGTTCCTCGCCTACTCGAAACTTTATCCGCAAAGTCTTTCGGTCCCGACGGCCGACGAAATTAAAGGTAAAGTTTGGGAAAAATCGTGAGCCCGTTTGCCAAGTGGTTACCTTACCTTCTTGACGGGAATAAAGATGTCGATGGTTTCGCCCCCCTTTTTTAACAGGAGAGTTCCCTGGAAATATGCTCGTTCGTGTATTATAATCGATTACTTCGATTTTATTTGCCTTCAACTGTTTCCCTTCGAAAGAGGTCTACCTCTCATTAGCTTTCCTCTCCTTTCTTCCTACGAATAACGCAATCGATCAGACGTCCATCGGTGAGCTGATTAATTATTTTAAGAAGCTGTGGCTCGCATTTTTCTTGTACCCCGAAATTTAAGTTCCAAGTAAAAAATACTTCGCTAACGCATCATTGAATACTATAAGAAAATTCTCAGAAGCGGATTCAAAATCCTTCTTCCCATCTCTCCAAAGAAACACAAGGGTCAAGCCCAATTTTCCAGAAACATAAATGACTCGATAAAAGAACGCATCGCGCCCGCTAAAGTGACTAATAACGAAGGAAAGCAATCTCCACGAAACAAGATACTGGATGCAGCTATTTAGATTTCGGGATTTGTTGGTCTAGCCAAAGGGATGGGAAATGTCGTGGCAGGAATCAAGTTCAATCGAGGACGGTGTATTGATTCCGATGCGCGCGCGGGCAAAACGCGCGGCTCGTAACCCCATTAAACTTTTACGATTTAAGTTTCCGTGGACGCGGAGGTGGAAAGAGGAGCTTCCTCTCTTTTCCCAGAACATCCCGATAGCGGTGGCGCGATACCTCGATGCCTGCTCGAATAAAAAACAACCTGCCCTGGCATGTGTCCGTTCGTGGCTGGGCGACGGTGAACGATGAAGCCACGGTAGTCACGTGTCGGACGTTATTCGTGTCGTGGATCTTAAAACCGCTGCTGGCCAGTCCTGAGAGTACGGGAAACTCGTGACGGGCTGGGGGTACATTGAGATTCGGGATCGATGAACCGTGTCTCGTTAACCCTTCGACGACCCGGCATCCCGTGTGAAATGTTTCCACGTGTTTAGCCGCGTGTCCGCGATGTGTAGGAGATAGGGACCTATGTAGACGTTTCAGCGTAGGACGAGTGGATTACCTCGGCAACGTTTCTATGCGTGCGGCCCGGACTTTTGCGTGTAAAGCTTAAGTACATATGTCGAGGTATTATTCACTTGTTCAGGTAGTGCAAAATGTTTGTTGCAAATTGTTATCAAAAAATACAATTATTAAGATTTCGCGAAGCGTTATCACGTTTTATAAAAACCAGAAGCCGTCTTCCTCAGTTTACGGATTAACAAAAAGTTATGAATTTTCTTCAGTCAGCTTTTAGTAATAATCGACAGAAGTGCTTTCAACATCCATAGGTTATAAGCACGACGAGTTATTTTAATCCAGTTGCTTCGCGTTAAATAAGCAATGCCTTCTCCTACCATGTGCATCAATAAATCAGAAACTCTCGCAGCTTCTGATGCAAATGGCATGGGGAGCCTATGAAACGCTAAATAGCCTTCCCTCGTTGTTTGCGGTGATTCTTCGCGCCTCTCAAGTCTTCCTCCATAATTTACCCTCGGAGAGGGCGACACGAAATCGCAGTTCCGTTTGTGCTCGGTTTATACAGTTCAGAGTTTACGAGGGGAACAGCTCGTGAAGCGTTTGCATGCTTAGGGACCCCCGTAAGCGTGAACTTTCGGACGATTGCGAGTTCATCTCGATCGAGACGCACTCTGAATTGACTAGCCTTGCGACAGCAATTCCTACAAAGCTTCTCGCAGACGTCACGTTCGATTGTCGAATTGCAACTGAATTCTTGAAGCGCTGACCCTTGTGAAACGCTGGAAAGTCGTTCGTGGAAGCTCGTATGAGTTGTATGTTTCCCTTGCAAAGAGTAATTCCAGTTCAACAGAATTAACCGAAATCATTTCGAGATTTACAGGAATTCCAAAAGTGATTGAAGAGAATCGAAAAAACATCGTGGACAGAAACATTGCAAGGCGTATGGATGTCCTGTGTAAACCAATAAATTCCTCCCATCTTGCTACATCCTTGCCAAAGCTTCTCGATTTTTCCCTCGGGGTTTCCTTGTACGCGGCCTGCTGGAACGAGATTTTCTTTTCGAAACCGCTATTACCGTTCGGTTTAACGTCAATATTTACCAGCTTTCAGGATCCCTATTTCCCTATGTCCTCATCGAACGCGTTCTCCCGTGAATCGCTATGAAAGCGTCATTCCATTCCACGAGATTCGTCGATTTTCCATACCGTAGATGCGTTACATTCATACTTACGCCGTATGTAAATGATATTCCCGCATCCGTCTGACGGCGGCTGTTCGCGCGCATTTCCGCCTCGGGAATTTGTTCCAACATCCCACTTGGTTCCAACCATTGGCGATGGAAGGGCTTGTGGAATATCGATCAGCCCGATGGGAAAGTGTCTGTGACGAGCAATCGTTGGATCGCTTGATACTTTCCTACCGCTGCGATTTGCTTAATCGCGGGGTGGTTTATCGAATATCTTTCTCGCCTTTCAATTGGATCGTTTGAATGACTGCAATGTGGTCTATTGATTTATGAAATTCTACTTGCTTGTAATTGAAATGAATGTCTGGTTTCTTACACCGATTTGGAAATCTCCATTGTTGTAGTGTTTCAATTGTCACACTGAATTTGAGCTAAATTGTTATAAAAGTTACTTTTGACCATTTTCCTCGTTTAGTTGTTTCTTATACGTTTTTACCATTTTCAAAACCGAATTAAAAGTAACGAAAATTCGACTTAAATTATAATAGAGAACGATGGCGTTATTTCATCTCTTCTACTTTCAGTTAACACGATATAAAACTTAAAACATAACTGTGCCCGGTTTTTTTTATTATAAAAAAATTAACGCCTCCTTAGACGTCGGCGCGTAATGAACTGAATCGCACTTGCGTTGTTTCGCTTACGGCGAAGCTGGAAGCTTGAACTTCTTTCACAAAGAAAGGATCGATTCCGTGGCTCATCGTCGGAAACCATAAAGATATTCTCCCTTGAAGTTTCCTTTGGCGGGCTTCCGGTAACCGTGTATATACACGGATATGTACACCGAGGGGCTTTCAGGTGGTCTTCGGAAAGTGCAGCCAGAGTGTCGTTTCTGTTTACTCGACAGCTGCACAAGCCCTTTCTTCAAGATTACTTTACACCGTGTCTTGAATTCGATATCGCGGATTCGAAACGTTCGACAAAATTTCTACACGTGCACTACCTGTACCTTTATTTGCCCTCTCCCCAAATATTTTCTTGTTATAAAATATAACAACGTTCTTAGAAAGCTTAGAGCCAAAGGACAAGTGGAATGATTTCCTTGATGGACCAGCTTCTTAATCTTTTTTATCATAGCTACGAAAAATAGTGTAGGTATATCATAATTAAATATTTATACTTCGTGTTGCTGAAGGCTGAAAAGCTTTAAAAAATTGATTCACAGCTTATTCCATACATCAGCAAGTTTCCATCAGAAAGCATGAAAAATAGGTGTGTAGCACGTTTCTTTTGAACTTTTGTAATAAATAAAGACAGACCAGATAAGCAAAAGAAGATAAGTATTCTTAAATTCCAGAATTTTATGTACTTCGTTATTTTATTAAAGTCAGAACGAGTTAGATGATATATACATGAATTAAATTTTAAAGCATTGCCACAAACTGTACCTATTCTTCAAAATCTGATGGTATTCACGGTACAAAAGTCTACACAAATCCACCCAATATACTATACCTACACCGGAAACCAAACAGAACGATGATACACTTTCCATGATATCACACATTTATTTATTATGTATGCAGACTTTTGCGACAGACTATATTTCCAATATTTTCATCCCACTTTGAAGTCACGCTAAAAACATACGGTTTCAACGAGGTATTGGACCAGCAGCGCGCCAGTCTTCAAATTAACGCCGCAATTTCCATGCAGCGGGTCTCTGAACGGAATTTCCATCAGACCGGATGCTTTTATCATACCGATATACTTTTCAATCGGGCGAATCGAGATCGCTGGAACCTTTCCTCGAAAATCTACCTGTTTTATCGCAGTTATGAAAAACGAGGTTCAGGCTCATTGATTGGGTGGTCTCCTGGAACAGCGTCGAAACGACTTGTCGAACATTTCGGGGGCTGAATTCGGCCCGCGAATTAATTCGTCCTCGTTTACACGCCATTCCAGCGCGGAGATAGCGCGCCGCGCGGAACATTTGTCCGCGACCGCTTCATTTTCTCTGGTTTTGAAATAAACTGATTTATTGTCGCGCGCTGCTGCCCCCCCACCCCCTTCTCGCGATATTTATTGGCCTCGTGTACCCATTATTATTGGTGCACGGAGGAACGTGCGCCACGGGAAATTCGTTTAACGCGACCGACGGATGTTAGCATTGCCACCCACGCTTTTACTAGCACGCGGGTAACTGGCGGGTTTTATAAATGTGTCGAGATAATTTTAGGCGGAACGAGCGGAGAATTGATTTCACGATTCGATGTGTGTCGAATCTGGGCGCCGAGCACGGTGTTTTTTGATACGCACGTGAAAATTAGGTACCTACTGTAAAGGTGGAATGGGTTTTGTGTTAAATTGAGCTTTATTTGGCGAGGAGGAGGTTGATTTAACGGAGCTTAAGGAGGTTCGATATCTATCTCACTTGCGGGGCAGGCGATGAGAAGGGTAAGCCTATGGGAGCTCTGCAGTGATACCAATATTAGATAAAAAAAAATATGTAGACAAAAATGTTATTTACATGTCTATTCCTATTAAAATTATTACTATACACTTTGTTTTGGAATTCAATTAAAGAAAAAGTATGGTTAATGCAGCTGGAAACACGATATTTGCATTAAAAGTGGAAGTGTACACGAAATTCAGATTTTCAGTACTCCATTGAATTACAGAAAAGTAACAGTAGCGTTACATTCTTCGCGATGTCACCATTTTTACCCCCACACGTAAAACGTACTACAACTTATCATAATCCACTTGGCATACTACGCGTTAAATATTCTTGTACCTAAGGCTGCACGTATATGAAAGACGATAATAGAGGACGGTGGTCATCCACTCCGGGGTTAATTCACCCACCAGCTGACCGCGTTTCGTCATTTCCAATCACGGGACACGAGACGCGTGTATCCACGGTCTCGAAACAAGGTTCGTGGTGCCGTGGGATCGTTTGAGAGGTCAACCTTCGGTGCCATCGGCTCTCGCTGGAAGCCAACCGGTCGCAAATTGCGGTTGGAGAATGTACGATCGTAGCCGGTGCGTATACTCGGCCAGGAACCGAAGTCGCAGTCGCGACAACAAATAAGGAATGAAAAATATAGCCCTTGGCGCCCGTACAATGGCGATATTTATAAACGCACGCTGAATCCTTCCATCCCCGATACCCCATCTTTCTCACTTTTTCTCTCTGCTCTTTTTTCACCTTCTTCCTTCCTCGTGTCCTCCTCCCTCTGTCTCTCTCCTCCCCTTTCTCTTTCCCATATTCCCCACCTTTCTTCGTCCTCGTCCTTTCGCCTTCCACTTTTTCCCCCCGTTCTTTTTTCCCTCGACCCTCCCTGGCCCCTCCGTTTCGATCGTCCCTGACAAATTCCCAGACGGAAGGCACACGCCTAAAGGATCGACTTCATAAATTCTCGGCCGCGGTAAACCACCGAGCGGACCTCCTTCGTGGATTTATTCGAGCCCCTCGCTGCAGGACCTTCGGGGACGCGGGTCGTCAGCATCCTCCGAACGACGACGTCACGTTTCCAAGCGTCTCTCCTGGCGAGGGCACGTTCTAGCGCGACAGGCACACGCTGCCTTTTTACGGGCCTCGAGATTGAAGGCTTCGGGGACCGAACGCGATCATTCAAACGTCACTTTCGTGTCTATGCTGACTTCTAGTCGCTGCTTGCGGTGCTTGCGATAATTACAATGCGAGATGGGCAACGCAACTTGGCGAAATGTATTTCGGCGGCTTCCTGGTGAAGCTGGCCAAGTCTATACTTCATAATTTTCGACAAATGTGAAATTTAAAGTTCACTGTATTAGAGTGAATCAGGTAATAATTGAAATATATTGCAGAGTTCACGAGTTTTTCTCAATATGGATTTTTATTACTCTATTCTTGCAAAAAACTCTTTGAAAAAACTTTGAAAAACCTCCACCGCTTTCAAATTTTATGTAACACAGTTTCCCCCATTCCTTACATTCATTATTATCAAAGATAAATTACCTAAAAGTGGGATATTCAAATCACCCTTGTACTTTCCAAGAATTTGTTTGATTTACTGTATTAAGCAGAATAAATCGAATCCTGTGATCTGAGAAGATCACCTGCGCCAGAAAAAAAAGCGATTATGCACGCTGCACGCGGGCATTTTAATTCTGTCGCGCGACACAGTGTGACATTAGCCGCGGTGTCGCGCAGCTTGTGCCCTGCAGATTCGCCTGACCGCCATAAATAATAACCAGTGCCTTTATTGGCGACAATATTTTACGTGTGATCGGTCACGGTGGCCCGGGACCACCGATCGGTCATTAAACGCTGCGAGGCAGAGCGTTTTCGAAGCGGACGCCACGGGAGACGCGGCTGAAAGGAACATGGGAAAATCGGTGGCTGAAATTACTCGGCGATCCGAGACCAGCACGTATCGGCCACGAGCATGAGAAAATCGATCACGTGCTATTATGCCACGTGTCGTACTATTTTCAAAAAAAAATCTTAACTGGGATAGATATATAATTAAAATATTTTAATAAAGCTTATGTAATGGAAGTTCTGGCAGTTTTTTTAAAGAATTATTAATAAATAGGTATTGGAAACAGAATGAATTCGAGTCAATTTGGACAGCAAACAAAAATTGCGTTGTAATCAGAAGGAAATCCCCTACATTCTCACAAAGTTTCAGAATTTTTCGAATTTCCGGATTCGGGATGTTCCCTTGTAAGAAAAATAAATTCTTTTATAAATCTGACTTCAAACAAACTAAATAATATTATCCACTCAAAATAAGTCAATATTCCACAAAATGTTTTCGAATAAACCAGTGTGCACAGAAAAATAGTTCAGAATTTTTGACAGCATCGAGAATTCGCACTCTCCAAAGATATATCGTAACGATTGTGTACCCAAAGGAATTCTTACGCTGAAATATTTGAAAACTCCGGGGATCCCGCAGTTTTGAGTATCGGCTGCATCGTTCGCGATCTCGTTCTTCGGCTCCGTAAAAACGCTCCTCCTCATATTTCGCGGTCAGCGAGGGTCGCGATGAACACAGAGCCATCCCGATGATTCACAGTCATGACTCACTTTACTACCATGGGGCCAGTAAGGGTTCGCATAAACGGGAAGGTCTTCGAAGCTGAAATAGCGTCCAACACGAAACGAAAGCGAAGACGTAGAAGTCCTCGTTTTAAGGGGTTACATACGTTCTCGGTGCCTAATAATTGATCACTTGTGGGATTTTTTTTCTCGAGAGGTGTGGAATATATCCAACATTTTTTAATTAAAGCTTTCGACCCAAAATTCTACACACTATCTATAAACATTTAATATCAATAAAAAAAAATGGATTTTTTGAATTTCGAGAACGTATGTAACCCTTTATGGTTTTAACGCTCTGAAAATACTAGACCGAGTAAAGAAGTTGAAAATTGCATTCAAAAGATGAAAGTTCAATCCCCATATCGCTAATATTCTGCCACAAAGTATTTATTTAATTACGAACTCTTTTAACAACTTTGTAACTGAGCTTTTGTAATTTGACAAACTTACAGCGGAGCATAAGTTAAAATTGCTTGTAACTAAGTTTAAATTACTTAATACATTGCTGGGGAACTTTTAATTGAAAGATTAGCGTGCTTTAAACTTGTACGTCAAATGTTACACAATTTCTTCCTCGAATTACTTTCGCTTCACACATCTGTCAACTTGTTGTTGCATGCGGAATTTGTATATCGATATTCTGATTGAAACGAAACCTTGAATTTAAGAATCTTCATATGAATAACACGGTTCCTTTTATGTTCCAGGTGAGTGAGGCTTCCCTATCTACCTACTGCCTATTCCAAAGGAACACTATTAAATTCTTCTCTCAATTGGACGAATGATACAGGTAACTCTGAGTGAAATATAGTATTCACAAATGAATTTCAATTTTCCGCCTCACTCGACTACCAACTGGAGAATATTTTGCCCCACATTTTCCAACAAGTCATTCTCCGTACACCGGTATTCGATACCCAGCGAAGGAATATGGCAGAACAAGTCACAACACCCCTCGTCCAATAATTTTATAAAATCAAAGAAGGGACTTCGTTCGAAAGCCTTTCTCCGATACTCATTGTCACGGGCCTTCGGTTCGCTGTGGCGCCGGTGAAAAATTCACACGCTTCACAGGGCTAACAAATTTACAACTCAATTACAACGCGCGCAGCCCCGCGGGCACTAGTGGCCCTTGGCGGGCGCGTTCGTCACGGAAAATGTATACTTCGTTGGATGGCGGTCAATGAAAGATTCAAGGATGAAAGTGGACAGTAGAAGTACGCGCGCGAGTGCTGGCAACGGAGTGAAATGTAAACGCTTCTGGTGGCGGGGGCGAATCGAAATTTCGACGTTGAACGCGATTCATGGCGATTGCGGTGTTGGCTTGTTGTTGGTCGCGAGATCGGGCCCGATAATCAAAGGTAAACCTGCCTGGTGGCATCAAATCAGGATTTTGAAATTGCTCTGCCCTCGCGACACCACGAACGCGTGATCGTGTGCGTCGAGTGAACGTTAGTGTGCACGAGCAAACGAAGCTTTTGCTAAATTACGTTATTTATCGCGCCCGAGTTCCCAGGTAAACTAAAGTCCAGCGATGTAAAATTAGGAAGTAAAACAGGATTACGTATATTTGTAATAAGTATTGGGTCACCTCATACAGGCTTGACAATTTTTATGCTGACCTATCTTTTAATTTTTATGATAAAATATAATTACGCTTTCGTTCTATAATTTCTGCCTATTTTCTTGATAAAATCATTATATCACTGTAAAAGTTCTTCAGTTTTTTAATTAAGATATCCTTGAACGTTGTTTCTTAGATTGTCGACAAATCAAATCATTCTTAAATCACGCTAATGATTAACGTTTCTGATTATTTTAAACGTACTACCTTATGAAAGTGCACATTGACTCCATATTCCTTAATTCAATTACTTGGCGCGCAAACAGTATTTGGAATGGTAGTAAGCAGAGTTTCAATCAAAGAGCAAAGCACGTTAAAACGTAATCGTGAAAGCAAAGTGTTTTATTGTTGCGCAAATTCGTATAAAAAGACTCGGCAGAGCAGAGTTTTCACGGTGGAGCAAACAAAATAATAATTATCCAGCATTGAGAAACATATCGGTGATATTTCGGGGTTTCATGAACTGTACGAAAGCGGAATTTATATTTCTATTAAGAATTAAATTCACTGTATTCATTTCGATTGAGTTCCACAGCGACATGGTCTCGGCCAGTGTTATTATTTCCATAATTACTCACAGAACTTCTAAATTATTCAGATAATTCCATAGCACCGCGTGTCGTTAATTAACGCATTCTTTCAAGCTTATTGGAACGTAGCGTTATTTTCGTGAATATTAATTAAAACCTTGAAGCTGTTAAATAATATACTCGTGTGTTGAGTTTCTTCCAAAGCTTTGTAATTAAATTCAAAATTCATTTCGATAAAGTACGATAAACCCAAGTAGTTATAAGTACAAATACTTGTGTTTTATTAGATACTGTAACTATTATACCACTGATGCAGCAATTTCGTCTCCGTTTGCAACTGTAGATACCCAACTGTACCAAGAACAGTCGCTGATGACAGATAACGAACAAAACATTTCACAAAAGCTCGAAACATTCCTTCCACTGAAAAATACTTGTGGATACCATCTCCATTCCTCGTCGAATAAAATGCTCGCGACGCGCGTTTCTTCGCTCAGTGATCAAAGCAAGCAGCTGCCCCAAAAACTATTTGACTCGCAGCGAGCCGCGTGGCGAACTCGCGATATTGCCGGAGAAGTCCTTCCTTATCGGATCTTGTCCGGTCGTTCCCGACGATCGATTCGTTTCGTACCATCGCTGCGTTACAGCATCAACGCGCAGATAAATCTACATACTTTGGTCGCGGTATGCGAACAACCGAAACGGCTGGCGATCCGAGACGAAGAGGCTGCACGTGCACGCGGAGGCACGCGAGGCGGAATTCACGCGCGCCGTAAATCATCGTCCGTCGATTCTTCGTGAACAGTGTCGTCGACGACGGTTCTTCGCGTTGCATTTCGATGGCGGACGCCCACATCGGTGTGACCCGTTTATGCTGGCATAAAACTCGACCAGGAAGGACAGCTGCCTCGACGCCAGACCCCATGAAAAAGCGAGATTTGTCTTTGGGATTTGATCGAAGCGTACACAGTCAATCATAGAAGTATATTGCATTCATATTCAAGAATGATTGAAGCTACCGAATCTCTTTTATTTGTAAAAACTACCGATACACTTGCAGTCAACTACGAGACTCCAGAAATCATAAAAAATGTAATCGTTGTAAATAATTTGAAAATTGGTTAGGTCAATGAAGATTCTAGAAGTCCCAGTATGGTTAATCAAACGTTCAGCAGCCGCTGTAACCACAAAGTTCCCGCGCCATCTGAAACGAGCGTGCTTTTTGCGCGCGCGCGTAGACACAGCGTGAAACACCAGTAAATTACTGAAAACGGGGATCATGATAATGCTTAGCGAGCCTAAGGGCAGTTTTATCGTCGGCAAATGAAACGGGCCGCCGCGTGCCGGCATCACGACGCGACAAATGCCTTCGTGCGTTCTACGGAACTTTACGGGACATAAACGACGCATAACTCACCATTACCCATCGCTAAAGCGGTGCCACGATATTGCTAAGACAGTAATTTATCCCGAGACCCGCGATTCTTTCCCTCTGCTGGATCTGTATCTTCTCCTTCTGTGGCTGAGACTTGTTGCCGCGCAAATGAAGGTCTCTAAAGTCTCAGCGCCCTCGGAATTATTTTGTTTCTTATAGGGTAGTATCCGACAATGGGATTCTCATGTTACATGTGCTTCGAACTCATTGAAACAATTTAACTTTTAATTTTTAATTGATTACTCTTAATCGTTGCAAAGTAATTTCCGTGAATTTTGAAATAGTATTACAGGAGGAAAATTAAAGATTCTCTTTTCATGCTAAATAAGCTGTGCTAAATTGGCTACTCTGGACAAATTATTCTAATGAATTTATGGATTATTTGGAATATTTGTGAAACTGAGGCCAATTAAGCTTAGTTCTGATACTTCAAGTACTGTCTCGAACAGATCAAGGATTTTTTATTATTATTATTTATAATCGGGTGAAAACCTATTACATATACCATTGATTTGTGTAATTTTAATCAGAAAATGTAGATTTTCCTGCGTTTTGAGAATTTTCTTAAGCTGTTCAACTAAAGATTAACTGAAATTATTCGAATACCTGAAATTGTACGGAATATCCCCAATAACTATTTCTTTTACAATAAGAATAACAAATTCATCATCTCTCAGAAAATGCATAAAGCTTCTAATAATTCGAGAACTGTCGGTCAGAAATTTCAAAGAGTCTTCCAGAAACCTGAAAAAGTTAGTTTCCATGGAATGAGAATTTTAAAACCTTTCGAAACGATTTGTAATTTGCAAGACTGCAAAATTTCGCTATCAGACTTAACATACGAGGACCTCAAAGTCAACTTAAGTCTGATCGAAATTTATGCCTCTGTCAACCAATTACCATCGAAAAATCATGTGACAGTCAGCCGAACAAGTTGCCCGTTGGTACTGTCAGCCCATAAATTACACCAAACAAATTGCACTACGCGCTGTAGCCGCGAAACGGTCCGAGTTAATTTCTCGTTCGAGCAAGCAGAACGCGTTCTGAAGCACAACGAGGTCTTCGTTCTCCAAGATGGAGCTGTGGCCTGCTATCGAAATAAATAGTAAGAAACTGTGTACGAAATATCGAATTTCGTATACATTTCTATGCAAAATAATTTTGGAAATGTCTGTGTGATAAATCAGCAGAACGTTCGTGCAACTCTCAAATATGAACATAAATACTATATAGTTCATATTCATCAAAAAGTTGATAACGCACAAAGAAACAGAAAGAAAGTTATGCATTTCCATAATAAATCTCCTCACAAAGGGGTTCTGTCCCTTTATTCTTTAAATAAATTTTTATAATTACCAAATGAATTTCACTGAATTTGTACTAAAAATATTTTTATCCGTTAATCTCGGCTCCCCCAACATTAAATCCTGAGTGCCCCACTGCGTCAGCTTTCATTCTGCAATGCATACCCCATTGAGAACACAATATATATATCCACACTGGAACCGTAACTTTTAATTCACGGTGCTAACAGCACGCTCCTTTTACAGAAAAATCTGTTTCGATATCCCTTAATCAGAGGCATCTGTATCACTTCTCTCTCCATGTTTATCTTCATGACCAGTGGTCGTTTACCTATTGCGCCTCGTCGTTAGCTAGTCCATCAAGCAGTGTGCTGTTAATCGTTCGCCAATGATGATGTGGCAGGTGTCTTAAATAAACATGTGTAGGCCCATGAATTTACATCAATCGGAAACCGATGCCACCAAAAGCTGCGCGAAACCGCGTGCTGTCTGATCCCTGGCGTTTCATTCCACGGAACGATTAGCTTGCCGAATCTGATAGCGCGATGTCCGCGCGTAATCATTCGTCAATAATTTCAATCCGGCGAACTCGTCGGCTGTCAAGGGGAATCGACTTTGTAACGTGCCTCGGGATGGCTTGCGTTTGCACGTTGCTTTAAATGCGCGTGGATCGCTGCATGCTGGGAATGACAGTTTTATCGAGCTTCGAATCTGGAATCTCTTCAATCCTGCATTAATCCTTTTTTATATTTACTGTCCCTGTACACATATGAAGTTGTATGACACGCGGTATCCTCTTTCAGTAAATATTGTGTCGAGCATGGATCTGATTGGGATTTTCAGGATATCGATATACGGAGCGTAGAATTAAAGCTGGTTTAGTACGAACCATGGGGACCAGTGGAACCCAAGAAACTTTAAATGGATGGGATGTTTTAGTGGCCTAGGTAGGTAAATGTGGTAAGTGCAATTAATTTCAATTGAAGTTCTCAATTGAAGGGTAGCAATTGCTTTGCATTTTTGTTTCGAGGGGAAATTATACAACCAAGTTAATTATCTTTCAGTGTGAATATAGGTATGTGGATTACAATAATAAGGTTATCTTGATTTTAATGGATCAGCAGATATGGACGTTTTTCCTCGCTAATTTATAATGACTTAAAAATTAGATATCAACTGTCAATAGTGTCAGGGCCAACTTGAAAGATATTCTGCAATTTTCTTCACTTCAGGTGTTACTATTTTTATATACGAGTGCATCAGTATTGAGATCGATTAAATTCGTATCACATTCAAGATTAAAGGCATCGAATTGCAAATAGATATGTGCATTCCACTGTCGATTGCTAGAGAATAATACCTATATTTCCTGTCGATACCAACGACTGGTATATTTGTAGGCTCGTAGTTACGCTAACGGGTCAATAAATATGTCGTTGGTGATTTTTAACGGTCTTTATATAAATCCAAGGCGAAGCTAATGAAGGATGGAAGCGTGAAATTGTTTTTTCCAGGCCACGGTGTTGAAACTGGTGACAGCTGTTAATGACTTTGCCATCAATGAGATTTATTTCCTTCATCCTTCTCGATCGGGAAATTGCTGTATTTATGACACCAGTTTATATTCGGCTTGAACTTTATGGACGACTCAGGTGTTCACTTAGTCGAGGTATTACTGTCGTTAAATGGTGCTAGATATGGACAGTGGGACGGAAAGAGAGATATCCTGTGAATCAGAATTAACACTGTCATTTGACTGCCATAAGACTGTCAATCCATCGCTGCCTGAATTAGATAACAAGATCGATGGCGTTAAATTAAGGAATCTTCACTGTCAATCAATAAGGAGGTACTGTCGCCGCCAAATGAGCATAATTAAGAACCTTGCAGCAAGAGAGGTGCTGCTCCATCTTTACCAGCTTCAAGTAAATTAGCAAAAACTGATTATAAAATTATTGCTTCGACTTAAAATTAAAAAAAGAACACTATTTGAAAACTATATATTTTCACACAATAATTAGTACGTAGTTATAGAGTTGATAAGATTTTATTTCTATAAATTATTATTATTCTTTCGATGAAATTGTCAACGTTAACACTAAATGAGAGTAACAGAAATGAAGTAATTTATAAGAATCATCGTTCGTAGTTTATAATTCAATATATTGTCTAATATATGTATCTAATATATTGTAAGGAGAGAAACAAAGCGAATATTGGAACAGCTTTCCAGTAAGACACAGAACAGACACCTCAGCCATATTTAACCTGCAGAAACCATACACTGACATTAACTGGATAAATGTCTTAAGAAGCCGACCTACGAAACAGAACAGAATGTAAATTATGTTCCTTTTCTTGGAATTACTTCGAAAGACATCTGGTCTGATTCAAGCCCGAACGGTCAATTCGTTTATTCCCTCATATTATTACCTAATGCAGTCTTACAGAGAAATTCAAGAATCGGTAGAATAGAAGTCTTCGGCACAAAATTCTTTAAAATTATCATACGACCCCTATTTCCATATAGAAATTATAAAAAAGTGTTAGACCACTATCGTTGACTTAAGTTTTAGAATAATTTAAATAGATTTATTCTATCACGAAACAAAAAACTCAGCAATAACTAAATGTAAATGTTAATAATGAAAATATTCGCAGGAGATGAGATTTTTGAAAATATATCATGAAACTTGTCTTATTAGAGTATAATTTCGTGAAACTAATGACAGAAAATTAAAAAATAATAAAATAAGGAAATAATTGTCTTAGAGTTTAATGGTCCCGCAACTTTCACACCCAGTCACTTGCCAAAGCCTTACAAGTTTCACACATATCCTGGAAATCTCCCAGCCAAATACAAAAGAACAACCCGATTCCTACCGCTCAGTTCCCCTTAACAAAAACAACTGAAAAAATTACGTCTATTTTTATTTCACTTCTGTGCCACTGTTTTCTCAGGCGGCACAATGCTTGAAACAGTGTCTCCGCTGCCTAAGCCTACAGTGTTCCATCAGGCGCATTAATTCGTGGCGGCGAAACCGAAAGGGCATGGATCGAGGCCAGGTTGGCAGGTCGCGTCCAAGCGGATATTTATCTTTGGCGTAATTTATACGCGTCATTTTCGGATTCGTCGCTTCGAATTCGATGCGTCCGCTTTGAGATTTAAGCGTGCCGCGCGCGGCCCGCTAGCGGCTCCGCGCACTGGCCCGTATACAACTCAAAAGCTGAATTTATTGACTGGCGGGGCCGATAAATTGTTTCTGGGGTTCGTGGCAGGCCGGTACGACAGACGTTATTGAGCCATTAAATCGTGATTACCCGCGTGTTATTGGGTGCGGTGACACGGAGACGAGACGTTCTTTCCTGCCCCCTCGCTCGTCGATTCCATCCTCGTCGACGTTAACCTCTCCACGTTCGATCCAGCTACCCGTCCCCTCCCCTTCTTTTTTCACCCAACCTGGAAACCCGGGCTGCATCGACAGACTCGGTTTCTTTTCGTTTATTGCGTCCTTCCCGATGATGGATTCGCGAGGTGCGGCTGAAAGCAGACGGTTAAGCCGGGTCCGCGCTTGTGGAGCAGTGCACCGTGGGCAGGGTGGGCTGGTAAAGGGGCACGAGACTCGAGTTGCTGATTTAGTTCGGGGAAAAGACTCGAAAATTTGGGAAAAAATTGTGTTCAGTTTTTTATTAGGGTCGCATCAACTCCATGGTTATTACCGACCATAGTCAATATGTTGTGAGCGGATCACTCTCTCTACGGTGTCTTAGGACCACAAGAGTTCAAGGAGACATCAACTTCATTAAGGAAAAAGAAATTATTACTTTATCTTCATCTGTTCAAAAGTTATAGGTTTTTGGCCGCTGAAGCACCGATTTTTTTTTCACTGTGGGCCGTCTGTTTACTGTCACGGGGATCCTGAGACCCTTAGCCCTGACTTGAGCTCATCGCCTGCGTTTCCGATACAGGGAATTTATGAGTTTACAACGGTCTCAGGTCTACGAGGCGCGAACTGACAGACCAAGTGTCTGCCAGATGAAGTTTTGAAAATACAAGGCGCCCTTGTGCGTCCTAGGTGGTCCGGCAACGAGCTAACGCTCAACACGGTGGTTATTTTATATTTCGCAATGTAGATTTAGTCTACGGATAAGGTCGAGTGTTTTCTTGAGGTTTTCTTCTGTTTCGAATATTAATTAAATTGCACATGAAGGCACTTGAGACTTCAGTTGCGAGGTACAGAAGTATATCGTGTGAAATGGCGTAACATCTTGACTACGTTGACACTTGTGCAAACATCATGAATTACTTCTTGCTTTTATGTCTGGTTCGTGTATTCTAATTAAATATGTCAGTATGAAATAGAAAATATTACCCTATTTTTTCAATCAGCTGGTGCCTTTTTGCTTCAAAACTTAGTATTTTAAATACAATACAGTAATTTAGAATTCTAGCTGTTACAGCCTTAAAATAGAAACTTATATTGCATAGTTACTCGTAAAAGTATGCCATGTTAATTCGTATATTTGTTAAGTGGAGATAACATTCTAAATGGTAGCACCGATGGCCAGCTACATCTCTGATTTAATTTCCCAAAAATTCACACTTTAATCCTATGTATATGGACATTATTTCACAAACGTTTATGCTACTCTTTCATTTTATGCCACTTACACTTACATAAAATGTCCATCACAAAATATGGTTCTGACATTCAGCATCCCCTCACGAGACATAACAAAGAACAAAGAGATCGCCATTCTGCAAAAGGTGAGAGTGCATCGTTTCTAGCGATTCGACGATCCTCTGATGTTCGAAAAAAGGAGGGGGGTGCGGCTCGTCTAGGGAATTTGCAGCGGCGTGCGTGCCGACAATAGCTAAGAGCCATAATTGCAGTCTAAATATGCATGCTGGATGCGGCTGTCGGGGCTGACTGTTCCATATTCAGCGATTAAGTGTGATGTACGAGTTTTGAGTGTCGCGGCATATCAAACAGGCGTAATCGTACGTGGAATAATCCCCCACTCGTCGTCTGTCGTTCTCCCTCCGCTGTCCCTTCGCCTCTCTAATTCTCCCTCCACGTGATAAATTCGCGCAATTAACTAAGCCGTGCACGACGTCGATGGAACGTACGTATCGCGAATGCTAAATGAATGGCAATACGGTTCTTGTCGGCCACGATCGAAGAAGTATTTATGTACATACATATATATCGCGCAGAAGGGTGTTGTAACGTCAGTGACTGTATTTTTGAGAGAAGTAACGTATCACCCTCGACATTTGTGCCGAATTTTATGTCTGAACCATTCTTTGAATCAGTTGGAAAATGTATATGAAGATGTTTTCATAGGAGGTTTTGGTATTGACGTATGATAATTTAGCATAAGTATAAATTAGTCGTTTGTATGGAACACGCCTTCGTTCAACACATATCTCGTCAATAATAAATTGGTAAGCTGGTATAAATTGATATTTATATTTTTCTGGTAAATTAATAATAATTCAATATTTGGAATTATTTTTAATTTACTACTTAACTTAATAATAATTTAACATTCAAATTAATAATAATTAAATATTGAAACATTGTGCACGGGGAAAACTGAATTTAAGATGCGTACATTCCAGTCCTCCTCGATAGTATAGTGGTCAGTATCTCCGCCTGTCACGCGGAAGACCGGGGTTCGATTCCCCGTCGGGGAGAAATTTTTTTTTATTATTTATAATTTCATATAGGATAGATTCTAATCACGCAATGTAATTTTGTGTCACACACTGAGGGGGAAGGGGGGCTGTATTAATTTATAAACGAAGCCGGCATTGACAGGCGGATGCTGCGTAAGGATAGCCAGAACTTTTTAATTCAGGATCCGATCGAAAAGTCTGGGCAGATACAGATCCCCTGAAAGTAATTTCACGAAAAGAGTTAAGAATTATAAACTATACGAAGAGGCTGACCTATTGAGAATAGATCGCTGATCGAAGGTCGCTCGCATGATGCTTTATAGATTAATGAAAAATAAAAATGTTATATTTTCGTCTTTACCAAGCAGTACTCTATATCCCCCAAGTTTCGCTTCATGAATTTTTTTTCAGTCATCCAAAATTTTTTATTCACTTTCAAATACTTCACACGACACTTCTTCGCCCTCTCTACTTCGACCATCGAACGCAACGTGACGATACTCGATGCGATTACTCTCCCATCGAACGACAAATCGTCACGAAACGTTTGTAAGCCGATATTTCGTTCGTGTCCACGTACCACCGGCTAAATTACTATAATTACCCGTACTCCCATTACAATCCGTGGATGTATCTGCTTACGAGAGACCTCCTTATAGGCCGTAGATAATAACGAGCGTTTCGTTCCGTGGATCGATCGATGCGCGTTCAAACAAGCCTCCGCGTACCAGCCAGAAAGAGACAAGGCTGGACGTGAAGGACGAGCCACCGAGGGAAGGAGGGGGGGATATAATTACCCCGTGTAATTGCACACATAAGGATCCATCCTGAGGGAACGGAACCTGAGAGTGCCTGAGAAGCAACGAAACGCCGTTTCTCTCTCCTACCACCTGGATCCGAGATTCTTGATCGTGTTTACCGGTAATAAGCCTTAATCGAGGGTAGATTTAGGGTCACGTGATACGCGGACTTTTTTGAATTACACCCTCATTGCACGCAACAACGAAGAATCTATCGTCCTGTGTACGCCCCTTTCGAATGCCGCGACGAGGGACACCTCGTGAATCCACCTTAATTTCACCTGCCTCCGGCGATGATTTCGCCCAATAAATCCCGTCTACCGAGAGTCCCCGGTTAGGGAGGAACAACGTGATCGCAATTTGCGGTATTGTTGGCTAACCAGCCGGGGGAATTGGCTTTTTGAGGTACGCTCGTAGGGGGGTGTCTTGAACGAGGTGTTGATCGTGTTCGCGGTCTTTGTGTGCGCGAAGCGTCACCATTTTATCTCGTAGCAATTCTATGTTTAATCCATGTCTGGAAGCTATTGAATTCAGTAAATTGACACAGTACTGAATGTTTTAAGAGATATTTAAAAAGATATTTGAAAGTTTCATATTAGTTAAATAGTATAATAATTGAAGAATATTTGTAGAAAATACTGCAAGAGCCAAAATTAAAAAATAGCATAAATATAGTATAGTATTTGATTTTTGGCACTTACAGTTTTTTCTACAAGGATTCTTCAATTCACCAATAGAAATTGAATTTCAGAGATGCAGAGCGCACCTGGTGTAATAATATTTATAAAAAAAAAAAAATTGTTCCTGCAAGGCACGTTATCGGCTCCAAAGATTTGACGAAGAAATTCAATTTCTTTGCTGGGGGGAGCCCGGTCTCGCGCTGACTTGGCTCACAGGCTCAATTTACAATTAGTAAGCGCCGCGACCGCAACAATAACGGCCAGTCGTGTGTAATTATTAATAAGAGGGCACCGTTCGAACGCCAGATTTAGTAGCGTGTAATACACTTTCCTTCTGCTGAGTTATGCCCATCGAACACGCGACGAGGCCCAAAGAATCGCAGATGGGACCACGCCTCCCTTTGCACGGTGGCGTGGAGAGAGACGCCTTGAGAATCCGCCTTAATCCCTTCTCGGCCCACGGCGGTGATTCTGGATAATAAATTTTATCCGTGGACCAGCTTTTGGCGCTGCTCGCCATTACGCCACTTCTCGTCGTTAATTCATTGTGAAGAGCAATTTCTTGCGTCTTATTATCATTGGGATGATAGCGCGGCTACCGCTGGATTCATCGGCATCTGTCTGGCGCTGTCCACGTAATTAACGCAGATATGATTTGGCCCATTGTCGACAGATATTTGATTACTACCGTTATCATTCTCTCACACTGTGTGTCTCGCGTAATATTATTGCGAGGGTCTAAGGAGGGGAGCACGTAAAGTATTCAGCATCGATTTTAATACTTTGAATTTTAATTTACTAGCTCGTCAAGCGAATAGAGATATTTAACTTTTTAACTTCGGAATTTTAAATTCTTTGTATCCTAAATACCAGGAAAACATGCATTTCCATCCCAAACATCCTAATAATAGTCTTTCTCCAATCACATTCCCCCTTTCAAACTAAATAATTTTTATTTTCGTCACCTTTTCACTCCGCACAATTTTCACAAAAAGCAACAGAAATTCTGAACTGTATGCTTCCAGCTATCCCAGCATCTGTAGCCTAATTCAAAGTATTAATATCACTACGCCAAAGAACACCATTTCATTATTCATTAAACAATTAGAGCCGTTCTACTTGGCGCGCCGATTCACTCGCCTAGTGGGTACTTAGTTGCTCCACGTTACTATTGCGAGCAAAGTTGGAGCCGTTCCCTTTCATGAACCGTAGTCGTTTAATAGTTAGAGGCCTATCCACCGAAAGGTTATCAAAGTGACCCAGTTGGCAGGTCGATGAACTTGGCCATGCTCAGAGTTCGAAGCTCATAAATATTAAACGATAAACGCAATATTTCAATCCGTCCAATTACCATTCTACCGTGTATTTATTCACCGGGCCGTTTCCCCTCCTGTTATTTTTGCATTTACTGTACAATTTCAACGTCCCCCGATATCCAAACGATTGCACGCAAGTAATTAAATCGGCTGGCAAAAATTGCGCATCCCTCCGCATTGCTCGTCCGCGATTACGACCGCACTTATGTATACAGAGGGCTTGCTAAAACGTAGCGCAACAAGCCAGACATGGATTATTTGTGAAGAAACGAATAAAACATGTATTTTATTTCTCCTAAATTTATCGAATAGTTTTGGAAAAAGACTATCTTGATCTTGTATTAGAGATTCATTCTTCCTATTTAAATAGACTTCTACTTTTAAGTGAGTAGCAAGATACAGCAATCCAGAATAGGTAATATTACTATGGGGTCTCGATAATCGAGTTTTGCTTACGCCGAAATTCGCAGAAATCGAAAATACTCTAAACAAAAAATCAGCGTTTGCGTCATTCTTCTCACAGATAGTTTTTATATTCAAAGGCGTGTTTTCTTTCTCCAAGAGCTCCCCTCACATTTCTTCTCGCCGAGTGCACATTTGTGCGTGTGTTTCGCTTAATCCGAGTTGGTCATTGAAGTTGGTTATTGTAGGATGGGCGGCCCAAGGGTACGAGCATTCATTACGTTTATCAAAACTCACATGAAAGGGGCGCTCGAAACCAATGACGTTGCGAGCATGTAACAGATGGGAAAACTCTAGTAGTGTGCGTGTAGGCTTGTACCCGTAGGCTTATATAACTGGGGCTCTTGGAGCCGCAGTGTTCTACATTTTAGGTATGGGAAAATAAACAGAAATTGACTAATCATTAAAAAAAGATCATTCATCTTTCTAAGAGGAACCACCACCCCTATTTTTGCTAGATCTCACCGAACACCCTGTATAAACATCCACGGAAAAGGGAAAGCAAAGGCAATCCTGTGGTTGTGCAAATAATTTCCAGCGGCGGGCCTCGTTTAACCATCGTTCAAGCTCTCTCTGCTAATATTGTTGGGGCTATAATTTTCGGCCGAAGACATATTTTGTACCTGATTTCTGGGCGGGGAAGCGAAAGAGAAGGAATCCTCCGTCGGGCCATTACCAACATTATACCACCAGGCCGCGAGTGAATGAAGATCGAGATGACTGACGCGCATTTAACTTTAATTACAGTGGCAACATTGTTGAAGGAAAGAAATCCGTCCTCGTCGTCGTGACCTCCACCATTATTTCTTGCGGCCTCCCACTCCTCTCGCCCCCTTCTTTTGTCCCGTCCCTTACTTTCCTATTACGGCGAACGAGTGTTATTGCCTCCTTATTAAGGAAATAATTGCAATGCTTTACGATCGCATTCTCGATCAATTATCCAAGGAAATCGAGCGAAACGAGCAGCCCCCAGCCGGCCAGCTAACAAGCTGGTCGCTGTGTGAATGAAACGCGGATTCAGGTATAGAATATTGTTTGATTTTGTGAATGTTGACTCTAAAACACAATTGTGGTGTGGTAACCATACCTTGGTATTCGAGGACTATCAAAAAAGAAATTGGAATATAATTTCTAATAAGTTATTATTATACTTGTTTCGTGAAAATATGTTTTTTACCCTTGAAAAATTTTGGATTACCCTCGAAAATATTTCTCGCATCCGAGCCCCTTTATAAAGAAGGCCAGCCCGTACATATTTACAGAATTACACTGTGCCTTAATGCTCGTTCTTAACATAATTATCTTTGAAAAAAAACATTCAATTTAAAATTAAATATATACACTGATAACATATGTCTTTGACAAGAGTGTATTTATTCACCGGGCCGTTTCCCCTCCTGTTATTTTTGCACTAACTGTACAATTTCAACGTCCCCCAATATCCAAACGATTGATCTATAAAAGACTAGCATGCAAATAATACGCTTGACCATATACAAATTGAAAATTCGCCGCAGCTGCCCTTACGTCAATATTCATTTAGTACTTTCCCCCATTGCTGGGGTTCGATTCATCCTGTGGAATTGTTCGAGAGGGAACGTGATCCCCTATTTATTTTACGCGGCGTATCCTGCACAGTTAACAGCAAAAACCGGAGTCGTCCATTAGCCAAAGGCTGTCGCGACCCAAAAATTTGTCTCACGGTCCCTCGCTGTTAATTCGCTCTCCTGCGCGCGGAGGATTGCGTGAACGCGGGACGGGCAGGGAAAAGGTGAAGAGTTGCCACCCAAGTAGAAACTTCCATCGTTGATTGTTCGAGGACCGGTGAGGAGTACTCTTTGGCTGCACGATACTCCTCGCCTTTCTCTGGCCATCTCGATCGAGCATGCCATATGCGAATTGCGAGGACCGACAGGAGGAGAGAGAGAGGATACATCGTTAATTATCCCATTCCTGGTTACGTCCGCTGCGCGGAGCTCCCTCTCGCCGGTCTTTGACAATGACGGACACGGGGCTTGAATCCAGCACGGAATGATTAAAAACGAGGGAAGAGTGTTAAAAAGTTTTGATATTTAATACAATGGGCAGTTCAAGAAAAAATACTGCTGCTTGTAATTTAAACCAATACCTGTGGAAATATATGTTTTTATAATTGGGATACATATCAGCCATGGTTTATTTTGTGTTATGTTGATATTAGTTTAAATATATTCTACTGATAAATAATTTAAACTAAAGAAACAGAGATTCTGAATTTGTATCATCATAAATTAAATTTATTACGTTGCACAGTGTTCTATGGGTATAGGAAAATCGACAAAAATGAATAACTTCTCTCTATATATGACAGTATTAAACAGAACTTCTAAAAATTGTTTGAAAAAATACACCGATATTTGGAATAAATGTTTAGTAAAGATTTTCGCATTTCCGCGATATTCAAGAGCACCCTGTATGACGTAGTTTCATCAAACTTGCCGTAGGTAAACTTTCAAAACTCAATTAAACAAAACAAACACAGTCACGGAAAATAAAAACTCTGTTTCCATAGTTACGAACTAAGCTGAACGAAAATACCCCACAGATAGGAAACTCGGAGAGCCAACCTTGAGACCCACTTCGGATTTCTCTCTGCAGAAGAGTTAATCAGCGAAAGAGTTAATCTGGGAAAGCTCGACACCCTGAAGAAATCAGTCGGGTGAACTTGTACCCTAGGTCGTCCGTATGAAACGGCTCCTGTAATTGGCCAAATGGCCATTCTGTCCTTCAACTCTGGCTCCCCTCTGTGAGCAGCGACCTTAAGCCCCATACATATCGTCCTACAGGTCCAGCTAAGAGTCTCTGGCGATCTGGTAGCAGATTGCCAGTCCCGGCCACTGCGGAACGAAAAGTTTGCTGACGTCGTATAAAGTCGTGCTAGACACCTGCAACGACTTAATAGTTTATGGCGGACCGTAGACTGACTCGATGGCGATATATTCCACGGTGTAATGGGAACAAACCGGAGGAAAAAAAGAGCACAGACGGTCGCGATAAAGGGGTGTTTCACGGAGGGTCTGCGTTCGAGTTCGTTAGGGGGTGGGAAATAAAAGGAGTCCCGCGATAGGTAGCAAACTGGGCACTTATTTGGCGGGACATTTTTATTAAACTTTCTTATCGGTCACTGGCGATGTATCGTGCCACCCTCGAAACCAACTTCGCCAGAGTTTCGAACTACGTATTCTCCTGAGCTTATATCTTTCAAAATGTTATGTATTCCAGAATAATGAAGGTAAACTTCATGCAAGCTTTTGTGAGAACTTGTTTTTATTATTAGGGTGGATTATCAGTAATTATAGCGCAATTAAAGGGAGACCGATTTTGTTAATGTTTGCGGCAGAGTGAATAAGACTAGAACAAACGAAAACGTTCGCGAACACTGTTTTTGTTCGTGTTCGCTTTGGTGTAAACCCGGCATGAGAATCGATGCTTCACATGTTTCAAAATCTGGAGACCCCTTTAGTGTCAACGTGTTTTTGAGTAGAGTCGAGGGCGGATGGCCCCACGCTGTTCTGCTCTCGAGAGTTTTATGACTGGGATTTAGGCTCTGAGTGGCCTTGAAAGGGGGTGCGTGAACAGTCCCGGCGACAAGCGATGGCTGATGACCACGCTGGGATACCCAACCATCGGGTGTCGCAGGTTTCATTGTTTGGATGAAGAGAGCGAGCGAGAGAGGGAGAGAAAGAGTGTTTAGGGATAGCAAGCGGATTGTCGCCGTATTGCTAAAGAATAAGGACTCTGTCCGTTAAGGAGGTTCCATACCTCCTTAGACCCTTCTGCTAACCGAAATCGCTTCAAACATAGAAAGTAACTTTCTCCAGTAACGCCACTTCTACCCTCGCCAATAATCAATGCCAGTTCCTATTTCTTCACTCTCGCAATAGCGACCACCAATAGCATTCTTCAGTTTGTCGACGTTCTATTCGAATCTCTATGTAAGAGACCGACCTCCTAAAGTATTCATTTATGTTATTATTTTAAAAATAGTTTTGATAAATTTGAAATTTCACAATGTAGTATTGTTATATTATATGATATACAATATTAAATATACACTTGCTAGTTCGTATTATCTGGGAAAACTGTAATTTGTACGCAGAGTTCTCAACTCCGGTATGGTCTAGTGGCTAGGATACCTGGCTTTCACCCAGGAGGCTCGGGTTCGATTCCCGGTACCGGAAAATTCTCTTTTGTATTTTTTCTCAAAATTTCCCCCCCAATTCGTTGCTTACTTGATATCACAAAATGTTTATTTTTTCAATTTAATCATATTTTTATAAAAAAAAATACCAAAACGAAAGGTGTCAAATGAAATAAAAGAGTGAATAGCGAATCAAGTACACCATACAGATCAGACAGAGAAGCCTTCAAATTTCCTGAAGTATATAAGCGAATCGCCTCATCTTCAACGACAAAAAAAACTTTTTTCCTATTACGAAAACGATGTCTCCCTCTTCAGTAGTTCGTCGGGAAATACTTCTATTAGGGTTCCCCTCCAAACAAGCTGCGTCGATCGAGAAAAAGTTACTCAATTAGACCCGCGGACGTCGTTCCAGAACTTTCTTTGTGTTTGACCGAAACTCAAATTCTGCCTCCTTTCACGCCTTCTCGCGAACGGGCACGTACTCCCAAAGTTTTCGCACAGCGTTACAGCGGGCGCCGCAAAAGCGAACTTTTCGAATCGGTACTCCGGGCACGTGCACGTTCGGAAATGAAAGAAAAAAAAAAGTATCGGTGTTGGAATGTACAAGCACGCCGAGTATCACTTTTTTACGTTGCAATTAAATGGAAAAAAAAAATTTGGCCCATGAGGGGATCAAATCCGCGACCTTCGCATTTCGCTGTGTTGAACTTTCTTTACGCAAATTTTTCTACTTCATAATTTAACACACGCATTTTTAATTGAAAATTAATATTTATGGTTTGCTTTATTACAATAAAAAGCGAAGATATTCGATAACGCGTTGAGAATTTACATGGAATACAATTTTTCCCATCATTTGAAACTAATATAAACGACTGCATTTTATTAGATGTGAACTGTTTTTATCGACTTTCCAATAAGGATAAGTTACGATAACTATTTAATTCTAATAGGAATATGTTACGATACTTTTTTAAAATATGATTGGCTGCAGCGCGCGGCGGTCCAACTAGTGCAAGGGAGAAGTATGCACTTGTTTATCTTTTGCACTAGTGGGACCACCGCCGCAGCGGCCGATCGCGTCCTGGAAAAAATATAAATAATGACATTTAAAAAAAAAAAGAAAAAATAAGTGATCAATTAATTGAAGGTACTCGAACTGCCAATCTTTTACTAACTCAACATTTCTCTTATGTCTCAAACATCTAACCTAACATAAACCATTCGTTCAATATCAAATATACATAAAAAATTCTCAACACAAACATTTTCAATTGCAATAATCCTAACAACTTTCTAGTCATATATTCCTGATATGTTTCAATAGTGGAAGGAATATTCCACTAGAAGATGCTTTGCAAGAGTATTAGAATTTTAAAATATCATTTCGAAAACAGTGGAGCTTCAAATTTCATCTCCCACACTGCATATCCCAAAACTCAAACCCCATTTTATTTTGACATCACACTTTAATTCCTCGCGCAATAAATCTGTACCGCCACAATTTAACTGGCACCGTTGTTGTCGTCGGGTTTAAAACTATTGCGTTCACCCGTATCATATCGGTCGGGGACAGTGTCTCGTTGGTCGATTGTTTCTGTCAACAAATAATGTATTTTATTTTTATCCTTTTTCCCGTTTTATTTTATTTTTTTTATTTTGAAACATCGATACACGCCGCAGGGTCGCGAGGAAAGGATTGTCAGCGGAGCGGAAAGAACGCCGGACGTTGTGTACTTCGTTGCCAGCGATACGCAGCGGAACAATTATCGGATATATCCACGGTTGACAAATTGCACGGTCAAGCGACTATGTTTTAATGAAGCTCTATCGAGCAGGCTTCTCGCGTGTCGACTGGAAAATGAAAAATCCAACGACGGCGCACCGACGGTATAGGGATCCGTCGATATTTCAAGCGAGGCCCGTTTAATCGGTACGTCTGTCGACTGATAGTTAAATCTGCAGCGAATAATGCGGTTAAAGTGAATTAATGTTTACGGGCTGGGATAATGGTGAGCGCGCGGGGTGCCGGCGACATATTTGTATTTAATTTTCCCCCGCTGAGAACTCGATCGTCGTTCGTTTTTATGCGTATCGAACGGGGGAAATGAAGCGATTGCGGGTGAAAAAATTTATCGATTCGCGCGTACAGGTGTGCCTTGCGACGACGTAATTGATTAAACGGTCGCGATAAATGTGCCCGTTTGGCCGGGGCTTCTTCTTTTAAATTCTAGTTTTATCGAGCCATCAGTTTTTAAACGGGAAAGCGGAATTTCCAACTGAGTGCCATAATTCTGCCTTGTTAATTCTAAAGGGTGTATTTGCAACTTTCTGCCAAGTAGCATAAAAATCATTTATCTATTGTATGTAGAAGAAGTGCAATGTATTTGAAATACCAGTTTCTTTAAGACGAATAAAAAATTACGGCAGATGATGGGAATAAATAAAACTGCATAATATTATAGGAAAAGTAATAAACTTTTATGTTTCAAACTCTCAGTAATGATAAAAAAACAAAAAGTAACTGAAACTTCGGTCTAAATGAAAAAGATTAATTCAAAAATGTCAAAATGACGGTTCATCCACAAATATCATTAGTTAACAGGTCATTAGCCTCTATTATTTACGGTGTTACAAATTAGATAGCGTTAATAGTTTATTAGATACTTCGATATTCCAAATTACCAATAGTATTTCAAATATGCTGCACTTCCTCTATATTAAACGGGGAAGCTGTACCTGTATTGAAACTGATGATATGTTCGACAGTTTATATTTCGGACATATGTGAAATCGATACCCGGTTGTTAAATAAAATAACAGTAACTGTAAATATTAATAATAAAAGGCTTAACTACAGATAATTTTATAGTTATTTTTTTCTTGTTCATTTACATACCTTTTTATCCATATTTAATATTTCAGCAATCTGATGTATTTATAATCCCAATGGCAGAACACAAAACACTGAAAGTCACTTTTCTCAGAATCACGTTTTGACCAGATGCACCGATTTGAATTAATGTATGCCACCAACACACGCACGAAGTGTTTAATTCCTTCTCTCGTTGTCGTAAGGCCCGATTAACCTTCGTCATAAACGAATGTAAGCAATTTTATCACTCGCGGAATTAATATTGAATAACTTTTGAGAACGGTAGAGCTAGTGGTCTCTAATTTAACTATAAAACGTCGACAATCGTAATGAGAACGTATGGTCCGCAGGATGACCAAAAAAGACTATGTTGCAACAAGAACGACTGTTTCCGAACGATGCCTGCGTAAAGGTGAACTCGGCGCGTGGCTCGCCGAGGCGGCTCGGCGAGTCTGGTTTGCAGGCGTGAGTCACCAAGGCAACAAAGAAGTTCTTTGTTGGCGCTCGAGCCGAGGCAATTCGAGCCTTCGTCGAACCGAGTCAAACGTTTACGCGAGTCGAGCCGAACCGAACCGCCATTTCAGGCTCCATGAACTAAGCGCATTATGCATTGGAGATGCTTGAAGCGATTTGAAGGTGCCCTTGGCACGATGCGCCACCATCGTCCGGACGTTGTACTTCACTTCCTTTCACCCCGCGACACCCGCGGTAGTCCACACTTTGTTGGGGCTCGAGCCGAGGCACTTCGAGCCTTCGTCGAACCGAGTCAAACGTTTACGCGAGTCGAGCCGAACCGAACCGCCATTTCAGGCTCCATGAACTAAGCGCATTATGCATTGGAGATGCTTGAAGCGATTTGAAGGTGCCCTTGGCACGATGCGCCACCATCGTCCGGACGTTGTACTTCACTTCCTTTCACCCCGCGACACCCGCGGTAGTCCACACTTTGTTGGGGCTCGAGCCGAGGCACTTCGAGCGTTCGTCGAACCGAGTCAAACGTTTACGCGAGTCGAGCCGAACCGAACCGCCATTTCAGGCTCCATGAACTAAGCGCATTATGCATTGGAGATGCTTGAAGCGATTTGAAGGTGCCCTTGGCACGATGCGCCACCATCGTCCGGACGTTGTACTTCACTTCCTTTCACCCCGCGACACCCGCGGTAGTCCACACTTTGTTGGGGCTCGAGCCGAGGCACTTCGAGCGTTCGTCGAACCGAGTCAAACGTTTACGCGAGTCGAGCCGAACCGAACCGCCATTTCAGGCTCCATGAACTAAGCGCATTATGCATTGGAGATGCTTGAAGCGATTTGAAGGTGCCCTTGGCACGATGCGCCACCATCGTCCGGACGTTGTACTTCACTTCCTTTCACCCCGCGACACCCGCGGTAGTCCACACTTTGTTGGGGCTCGAGCCGAGGCACTTCGAGCCTTCGGCGAACCGAGTCAAACTTTTACGCGAGTCGAGATGAACCGAACCGCCATTTCAGGCTCCATGAACTAAGCGCATTATGGATTGGAGATGCTTGAAGCGATTTGAAGGTGCCCTTGACATGATGCACCACCATCGTTCGGCCGTTGTACTTTACTTCCTTTCGCCCCGCGACACCCGCGGTAGTCCACAGTTCGTTAGCGCTCGAGCCGAGGCACTTCGAGCCTTCGTCGAACCGAGTCAAACGTTTACGCGAGTCGAGCCGAACCGAACCGCCATTTCAGGCTCCATGAACTAAGCGCATTATGCATTGGAGATGCTTTAAGCGATTTGAAGGTGCCCTTGGCATGAAGCGCCACCATCGTCCGGACGTTGTACTTCACTTCCTTTCGCCCCGCGACACCCGCGGTAGTCCACAGTTCGTTGGCGCTCGAGCCGAGGCAATTCGAGCCCTCGTCGAACCGAGTCAAACGTTTACGCGAGTCGAGCCCTTAGAGCACGTTTACTTCCTTTCGTCATGCGACACCCGCGGTAGTTCACAGTTTGCCCCACTTTGCCACGCCACCCTACGCCAGAGTTGGGCATTATTCGAATAAATTTTCCGTCGAATAAAAAATTATTTGAAGATTATTCGAATAAGAATTTATTCGCACAAATTTATTCGAATACTTATTCGAATGAAAGTTTAGGGCAACTCTGCCCGACGCCAATAACCGCTGCCGCGAGTATTTCCTTTAGTACATCGGTCGAGGGGTGGCGGCGCTGGCATCTCAAATCACACTTCAGTTCGCTTCAACCGCTGTACACCCGGCTTATGGGAATCTCGTATCCATAGTGTTTATGTCCGTGATCACGCGCCGTGCAAGTTCATCTTCTCGAACGTTCGACGCGAAAAAGTGTTGTTTTCCGCACGAAGACTTTAACGAGAATGCCTTCTAACTTTCCCGGTGTTCGGAAGATAGACTGTTGTCCAGAATTTTAGGAGGGGAAAAGTTCTGGCTGTACTACGGTAAGACACAACTACTGGAATGAAACGAAATTTTGAGGAGTTGGCCGGTAGGAGGAGGAAACCTCTAATATAACATTTTAGCTGCGGGCATTTGTTAGTTTCTGAGATATTAATACAAAAATTTCGGCATAATACAGTAACGACTAACATAACCATCTTCTCGTCGCCGTCGACTGTTTCACAGCCGAGGATACAATGTACGATGTCGGTCTCAAAAGGTATGTAACGGGATACGGTAACACAAAATGGCCGCCAACAGTCGTCACCAAGCCAAGTGCGATTGTTGTTGAGGCCTTTGCTCTTTCGTCCCGTACTTATAATTACTTTCAATATTTATTACAATAGCTTCATCATCAAGTTACGATTCAATCCCGGTTGTTTATCTTGGCATTGGATTTTAAAAGTGAACAAGCATAAACATTTGTTATTCAATGATTTTAAAATATGTTGTAGAACGACACATTTTGATTTATTTGAGTTATCAGATTTACTTTTCAATTAGGTTTTGCGTACAAACTCAGATATTATTGCTGTTGATTTATTCCGACACAACGCATTCCACTTTCCAACTGCTCTCGGGTATTAGTATTGGTTGGGGGTTAGGTCCGGGCGCCGCTTGCGGGCACGTAAAGCATAGTACCGAACCGATTTGAGTTTGGGAATACTAAAAATGAGACTGCAGTTGCAAGCATCGCGCGATGAGGTCAATATCGTATATTGTATCGTCGACTGTGAAACGGTGACGAGGAGATGATTGTATTAGTAACGTCTGCATCGGTAGAATCCAATGTATTATGTCGAAAGTTTTTATTAATATCTCAGAAACTAACAAATACCCGTATTTAAAATTTTATATTAGAGGTTCTCCCCCACCCCCCTCCCGCCCAACCCCTCAAAATTTTAGTTCATTATGATGGTTGGGGTCATACTGTAATACAAATTCATAGTGCAAAATTCTAATTGGCTGCACTTTTTATGAAGAACCTATCCGCTGTGAATTCGTTGGTGGAGTGTAGTGGAAGTGTAGTGGAAGTGTAGTGTATTACGGCAGTGTCCCGCGAGTCGGCAGTGGACAACGGTAACTGGTAAGTAAGCACGTTGTAAATGATTAAGATTTCGCTTCGACCCTACTTTTGTTCCATAAAACGAACCTTAACACGACAGAGTTGTGTATTGACAATTGTTTTCTGCTCAAACATTTATTTATTTATTTATTTATTTATTAAGAGTGTACCCTCTGACGTATTATAATGAAACGACGCGAGTAGAGGACGGACGAATAAGAAACAACATTAAGATAAATATTAAAGTATACAAATAGCAAAGAAAACACAAAAACAGGTTATGAAATAATCAGTACGTAAATATTGCAACTTAATCATCCAGAATACGCAGAACTAAATTTTCCGAAAGTAAATAAGGAAGTAGCGAAAAAGTCAATATTATAGCATAAATATATTCATTTTTCACTTGTTTTTCATTCCTTGGGTTTTCCAATAGCTAAGCTGTTTACCTGCATGAAATGAACAGTCCAAAAAATTAAACAGAACCGTATAAAAAGTGTACAGAAAGTACATATATACAGTTGATCAATCGCTAATCCAATTCGAAGCTGAATTCGAAATTATTAGAACCTCGATTAACTCTGGCAAATTCTTGTGAAAATCCAGTTGTCCCTCAAATCACCGTCTCGTTCGGCGCATACATCACTCCTCGCGTTTTATAAGCGTAGAGAAGACCCGTTTCCGCCTCAAAATTTATCGCGAGCTCAATGTATCCTTCGTGTCGCGTCATTAAAGACCCATATTCCTGCCGCATATTCGTGTTCTCGCTGGCAACCATAAGCGTCCAGCGGCGTCGTTTCGCCCGCAGAGAATCGCGAGAAAATGTTTTTCTCATAGCTCCGGGAGGAGTGGAGGGAGGGGCGATTTTATGGAACCGTGCACTGGTGTGCGACCTCTCGTAAAACAATCATTTTTCCATCGACTCGAACGGGCCGCGTGCTCGCGATACGTTTGTGATATTATTGCGAAAGGGGACGCGCGTTATGAATTCCCGGAAAAAAGCGACGGATTGCAAGTGCGCTTTATTTTTTTCCCTCCTTTTTTCCTTTTTGTTTCATACGCTCGGGAAATCGTCGCACGCGCTCGCGTTTTAATGCGATCGCGAGTGCACTTCAGTTCTCCCCGCGTCGTCCGCGTACCGTGGAATCAAAGTTTCGCAACGACACGCAGGGCGCACGCAATCCTTCGTATCGGTTCACTGATACGACTGCTGATTATACCAGCCACTGATTATCGTCGGCGTTTTTCCATCCCCTCCCCTCGCCGCGCTGCTGGCCTTAATTGCGAAACATCGATCGCGGTCCTCGCTGCTTTCTTGCCGTTGCGGTATTCGCTCTGATCGCATCTGGGTCTCTTTCTTTCTCTCTTCTTTTCAATTGTATTTATCGGTTGAGAATTTTATTGGGATTCAGTGGGAAATGTAGGTTAACCAGAGAGATTATACGCGGCGCAATATCAGCCCGTGGCGATTCTTGTCGAAAAGAGTGGATCGAAAGTTTTGGATTAACACTGTTTTTCAGTGTATCATGTTCCATTATACTGATTGATTTTTTACCATTCTGTCAATTTCACACCAAGGGACAAATTAAGTTGAAAAAATGAAGGATTAATGCAGGTTAATATCGCGAAACGAAGAGAAATTTGAAACAAATCCGAAATTAGTAAAACGATGACTTAAACTCCCTCTAATTTCATGTGTATTACATCATATTATATTTCAATTTTATAAAAGTTCCTCTTATCAACTGCAAAAGGTGATCGATATTTCGTGGAATGACCTTACAAGAATTTATAGTGTTTTATCAGTATGAGCAACTTGTTGCTATATAGAACAAGACATTAGATCTTTTTGTGATACTTATATCTCTATTTTTTCTGATTTTCCTATTACAAGAAAAAAATCTCGAAATTCGTCGAGATATAGTAACAAAAGGTCAATCTTGACCCCAACACGCATATTACTCAACTCATGTCCGCTTCTCCTATACATTCAAGCTCTAGCGAAGTTTATTTCAAAGACTTCCATCCATCATCGTATCCCATACGTCAATTTTACACCCCCTGTCCTCCATGCTTTTCCATGGTGGCTCTCTTCGATTCTACGGGGATATAACCTTGCCATGACGAAAAGCACCGCGTTCAATCGTCGAAGAGGATGGCATGCATGAAAAGCTTTTCTTCAGGTAGTACATAGCTTGGTATACAGGCTGACTCTAAAGGCAACACATTTTACTCGCTTTTCAGAAAATGCTAGTATCGAGGGGCGTGAAAAATGTCTCCTTCCCAAATTATTATAATTACTCTTTTTATTAAAAAATTCCTTATCCTTTTTTAGTTTACTGAGAGCTTTCTTGGGATCTGATAGGGAAATAGTACCTGTACTTTTAACTTCTTAAAATTCACCGAACATTTTCCTAAAATCTTATTTCAAAGTATATATTTTGAATATTGGATATTTCGCTTCGTTTCCTAAAAAACTGACTTTGGAATTCTCGAAGTTGCGTCGCGTCCAGTCGCGTATAGGAAAGCCTACCTTTACACCTCACATTTACTTCTATAAATTAGTAACAATTACATCTTGCTTCTGTTCTACCATTCTGCCGCAAATGTAATTCAAATAAGCACACACAGAATAGCATCCCGCGTTGTAATGTTTCAGTTGCAACGTATTCCAAGCACAGCATACGTGCAAATAATTTTCATAATCTTGCGAAGCCTCAAAACGCAAGTCTCTGCTGTCCGTTAACAGAGACTCCGTTCCCATTTTCGAGCTGAGCAGATTACATTCTCCAAGGGTTGACGACCCGCCCCAGGATCACCCTGTACAATACACATCCGCTTTTACGCTGCGCGCCATTTGCTTACTCCTGAAACTTTCCCTCCTCCAGCCGTATCCTTTATCTTCAGCCCGGTACCTCGAACAAACGCATCCCACGCGAGTTGTTTTTCCTTCGTTCCAGCCGCATCAATCTTCCTCCTCGGCCCGCGTTACCCCTTGTCCCGAGATTTCACCTGGTTCGTGCACTTAAGTATCCCGTGCAAGCACTTCCACGCTGCCCCCCTTTCTCCAGAGGGTGGGTCGGAGCAGGGAAAGGTTCGTGTTGCGCCCTTTTTTTCGCCCCCCTCTCGGGAGGGCTAATAAAGTGACGCGCCTAGCGCGGTGATGGCGAGCCGGTATAACGCGCGAGTTATGAGATACGTTATTAGCGGTCCAACTAGATTTCGGGTGTATCGGCGGCATCGTCGAGGACACGAGGCGCAGTTGATTAAACCACGGAAGATGGGAAATAGTAGTGGGTTGTTTTAAGTTGGCCTTGTTTCTGAATGAGGATGGTGAGGCTACTGAGCTGGGGGCGGGCTTGGGAAGCATGATATCGTTGAAGTTTTTCAGAGTTATTCCAACTATAACTCGCAAATTTCTTTTTTCTTTTCGCACTTCTACTTCTCCATTTGCGGCAGAATCTTTTAATGAAATGGAGCAGTTTAATCTTTGGAAAGTGGAAGGCTTGAGGGAGGATGGTGGATGGCGGATCCGAGGGTGGCATTTGACACAAGGCCCCGCTATCTATGGGATTAGATTTTAAAAATGTGTTTGAATTTGATTAAGGAGGGATCCCACTGTGGAGCCCGGTACAGCAGCTTGATTTTGAGATTTTTTTGTGCGAGTATAGTAAATGGATTATAAAATTTGTTTGAAGGCTTTTGTCGTACATACCTTGAAGAATGATCACAATTTTTTAAAATTTTTTTAATACAAAATGGCAGCGACACAACTCAACGAAAGAAGTTTCTTCTGAAAAACAGTGTTCTACGATCGGAAAGATTTCTCCTTCAATTTTTAACTTAGAACAAAAAACCAAATATTTTTGAGTTCTGTATAAGATTATCTCGGGAAGTACACGAGGAAATAAAAAAATACTGCTTTTTATAAAAATGGTGCGTGATTGAACAAAACTAAAATTGAACAAAATTCTATTTACTTTCGTAAATAACTTTGTTATTAATAAATATTTTTTAACACCAACGCTTAGAGACATAGCCAAATGTGTTTCCTTTCAAACAAAAAAAAGTTGTTTGAATAAAGTTTTATAGTTTCTGAGAAAAAATTCCCAAAAGTCACACCTTTTTCGGCCTCCTGGCTGAGCGTAACCCCTTAAACCCCATGGAGCTATGCAATATTTTCACAACCAACAATACACATTTAAATCGATAGGAGCGAACGTAAAACGCAGTGCCATCGCGTGGCAGCGGACGTGTTAATACAGCGCGGGCATAATTCACCTTTACTTATCTCATGCATTCCAACATACGTATCAGTGCACGTACATGTCGACACGTCTCTCTGTATCACGCGAAGTCCGCGACAAAGTTTATTATCCCTCGTGGGTCGAATGCGTCCCCGGGTTGGGTCGCTGGTACGCCGCCTCCAAATGAGAGAAGAAACTAGTTCCCAGGTGTACTTTAGCCAGCCTGCTCTTTTCGAGCACGTCGAAACACAGCCAAGAGAGCCGGCGTTCTTCGTCATTCTACCCGTGTGCTCTCATAAAGGCACACACTGTTAAAAAAGACCTCTTTGTCGCTCGGTCGCGGAGAGGCTCACATGGTAACGAGACTTTCGAGGGTGCCCCGCATTAAAAGGCGCGTTTCTCCGCGCGAGGGGCGGCCGGAGGGTGAAAGGGAGAATTTCGGTCGAGGAAAAGAAGGAGCAAGCGGTGGCACGGCATATTTGCTGTGCATCAAAGAGCTGGAAGGCCCGTAATGGAATTGAGAGGAATCCGTCGGGCTTCCTGTTTACCGAGTTGATTTCTTGATTTTTATTGGCTCGTCGATTGCGGGCCAGGGAATTTTAAACGGCCCCCTGAGCTCCGAAAACGACGTGGAAGTCGGGATCAATTTGATCGAGTGACTCGCCTCCCGCTTCCTCTCGCGCTTCACGTTTCGCGTTGCTCTCTTTTCCCACCGACCCTCCACGACATCTGGCATTTACGAATGGAATTAGCGGTATACACGAGCGAAATGTACAAACCCGTGGGGAGTTTCAAGGGATTTGTTAAGTTTTTTAGAGCTTTTCGAAAGGGAGTTGTTTTTTGTCTGGATAACGGTACATTCTGCTGTTAGAATTTTTGTCAATGAAGATTTCTTGCTTTGTGTTTTATATGTTCTTTAGATATTTAAATATAGTTCAGCGTTAATTGTATTCAGCGTTAAAGTATTTTAATATACCAACTTAGTTCTGGAAACTATTTTAAAAAACAGCAAAATTGATAGGAGAGTGGTACGATTTGAAACCGACGGTTTTCCAGATTGGTATGTCTGTTTGGAAAATTGAAGTGAGGCCAGTTTTGATAATTGTGAATTCGATTTTAGTTTAATTTTTCCTGCCGTCTCAGTACATCAGGCGTAACTGCACACGATATAGATCAGAGTCTTGATACTTTCCTCATTTTTGTTTAATATTACTCTGACGATCTGCTTCTTTCTTAGCTCCCCCTCTTTTTTTAGCAACGAGTTTCAAGTACCTTTACTATCAGAAGCACGCGAACGGGTCATTACCATCGAAACGTTATCTCCTTCCGCTTAGTACTCGCGTTCAGCCTTGATCTTCTTCATTTTTAACGAAGCACTCGTTGTTTGTCGTGATTCGAATAAAAAGGTATGTAATGAAATTCGTTAAAGGGTTTTATATTGGTACTTTTTGGAGGACGTTATTGCACGGTCGCTGAAATTCATTTACATCATCCATTACATCAGGATGTATCGCGCAAGTTGCTTTGCCAATGCATTTGTGAAAAACGAAGACTGAAGATGGTGGCACTGGCCTGTTGTGCTGCTGGCAGAAAATTCGGCGGTGTCAGTCACGTGATTTATGACGATAAGAACAATCTCGGTCCAATTTCCCACGCGGGACGTGCTCGAAATGCGCATAATCTTCATGAATGCATAATGTTCTCGGCGCGCGCCACCCATTCGATGGCCTGTTCGCGGAGCTTTTTCCTAATGGAAAGGGATAAAAACTAGCCCTTTCTGCTCGCCAGCGTCCCTTCCTCTCGTCTTTTTGCTTGGATGACAAAAATCTTCCGGAGATTATCACGTTTGCTGCATCTTCAGACGTAGATTTATAGGGAGGCTTGGTTAACCGCAAGATTAAAGAAGGATCCATACCAGCAGAGAATAATTTGTTGTACATCCTGAACCGTTCAACATCATGGACTAATGTACCCTCTTTTGATTTAATAACTTCTGTATTTTGCTAAGAATATATGCTGCATGAAGGTTGATCAGTCATGGACATTTCTCCTTTAATATCTGTTATTAAGTAACAGCAAGTATTTGCTTTATTTCACTTGATTCAGATTTGGATAATCTAAAATTGATGTTTTAAATGAAAAGGATGTTATTATAGAAGAAGTTCTATTTTTTCAACGTGGTTCGACCGAATTCATTCGATGATTTGAATACCTATTGGTCAAACTGTAATACTTCCTTGCATCGTACACCTTAAAGCTGTATTAATTACCAGCGTAATTGAAAATCGAAGTCCCATGTCCTCAACGCGATAGGGATAGCATTCTAAGAATTTACGAGCCACCTGGTGCAAAGGAAACACACTTAGGGTATGTCCAATGCGTGTTGAAGAACGAACTTTTCCTAGCTAGTGATTTGCATAAAACAGAACCAATGTAGCGTATCGTTAATCTGTAAACCGTTTGATAAATAGTTCCCACAGCTGCAGAACCTTCCAAAGTGAAATAGACAAAATAATCGATAAAAATACTAAACAATGTACATCAATTAAAACAACCATTCTGTTCATTATCTCCCAAAAGAATATTAAATTGCCTGTAGTTCAATCTCATTTATATATTCAGTACCGCAAAAATCCATAAAATATCCTAATTTACCTCAAATTCAATTCAATTTACATTTACACGCCTGCGGAACCCGTGAAAAGGACTGGTGAATTTAGCAGGCAGAGGTTCCGACGAAATTAAATCTTTTAAACTCAGTTTTCCACAGTGAGATCGTTGAAATGATGTATTACATAAGTAACTCCCTGACAAGGGAGCAATACACCTATTGTAGACTAGTAACAGTGTATTTCCCTTAAAGAAACGATGTTCTCTGCTGGAATTTTTCCTTGTTTGTGGAAAATGAAGGCGAGTTCTGGGGCTGGCTGAAGGATTAATTCATTTCTGCAGGGGACTGGCAGCCGCGATTTAGGGGAAAATTTGTCGGTGAAACGAAAATGTAACCCCATAACTCTGTCTCCCCCGCATCGCGCTATGCATAGTCAGGCCACATCCACCGGTTTTATACACTTCATAAACATTCCTCTGGATAGCTCGTTGTCGCTAGACGTCATCATCCCTCGTTCGCAAACAGAGGGTGATGTCTTGTTCGACACATTTGAGCCGCGTCAGAACTCTGCTTTCTCCCTTAATGATTGCACACTCGAACTGTATTAATTTTCTATAGAATGGGGATATCTGTGAATTGGTTTCCATAATTAAATCACAGGTAAATTTTTAAATATTTCAGCAATAGTTTTTTTATTAGTCAGCAGTGCTAAGCACACCTTTATGACTTTAATAATATTCTTAATACAGTGGTTTTTTAGACATATGTATTAAGATAATTAAATATTATTAAATTAGAGTTATATTCTGAAATATCTATTTTAAACGCGTTTTCTTTACCTTATTTACTCTTCAGTGCTCTAATAAAACACATGAATTATTTTTTTCAAATCACACAAACTTTTCCAAGTAATGGAATAAGAATTTTTCGATTAACTCCTGATACTTCTGTTAGCTTCACATCACTGTTCCCATAAGAAAATCAAATTCGCATACCCCCCTATAATCAACTTGAAAATCCCTCCCTGAGCCGTAATTCGACCACCCAATAAACTGCAAAATATTCAATATTAATCAAAGTCAATACTCGTTGCAAATCTTCCAGTGGTCAACCGGAAACTCAATCGATTCCACTTTGCCCCGTTACGTTTACCATTGGCAGGCAAAGCAAACATTTTGAAAAATTCATTTCGCCGAGCAGAACGGTCACGACGGAATTCCAGCACGGCGAATAAATTTTCCCCACGGTAGAATCGAGCTCTCGCCACCATCACCTTCCCCCTCGCGGCAGGGATGTTTCATAAAGCACAAAATTGTTCAGTGAACGTTCCGCGGAGGAAAGAGATATGCGTCGATCGGGAATGGCAGATTTTATGCACGGTCTGGAAATCGCCTAGAGAATTCGCATTCTCGGGCTGCTGTCCATTAGGAAATTTATACGAGCCTAGACGGGGAGCCGTTGATTAAATCTCGCCCCCCCCCCCCCCCCCTCCTCGCGCGGTCGAGGGTCCAAAGTCTCTGACGAAATTGAAGAAACGATCCTCCGCCGTTGCGGGCGAATCGCGACGAAAGCCGGAAAGAACGGCAAGAAAAGTGGGAGGAAAACGAAGGAAAAAGGAGGGAGCTTTATCAGGATCCTCGCGGCTCTCCCGGCCACGTCCGTGGGAAGGAAAAAAATGTAATAGAATGGTAACAGTTCACACCCGAACTCGAGGGAAGAAGGATAAAGCCCCGGAACCGGCTTACCTTCGAAACACGGCGAACGTTATACTGCATCAAGATAAGGGCCTCGATCCTCCTCGGATTGAATTAAATCTTCTTCCAAGCAGAGGAACGCTTCTTAATTCAATCCCCCACGGTTTTGTATAATTGACGCTGGCCTGTGAGGCGTGGAATTTTTCAATTGCCCCCTTCTGTGTTTCCACACGGTCGACCATGACTTTCCTCGCCGCTTGAATATTGACGCAATTAGGTCTGCCTCGGGTTTTAACGCGGTCGTTTCGTCCGGGATTGAATTCTTCTTCTAGTCGAGCGCGGCGAATGCGCTGAAGCGATGCATTTCGAGAATGTGTTGAAGGATTTTCATTGGGCTTGTGCTACGAGTTTGGAGGAAAGTTTGGAATCACCGTGTGGTGGAAGGGATGCAGGAATTTTCTGTTTATGGAAACAGATTTTAGTAACTCGAGTGATAAGGTATTAAAATGTATTGCAATTGTTGATGAAAGTATAAAGTTGGAATAGGGAGAAAATCTGTTGGTATGATTTTAGTGAATAGTTCCCGACATGATATCCAACACGAATTCATATTTGGGTGACTCTATTAATTTATCTATGTAGCTGGAGTTTTAATACTCTGTGTTTTGGAGTAATTTTGGAAGGAGCATTAAAAGAAGTCTCTTCGTGAGCACGTGGAGATTTAAATGGAAGTTAAAATAGATTATTTATTGGCGGTTTACTAAATTGCATATTAAATCGACACATATCTCTGCACATATTTAAAAGTTTTATTAATCTGTGGTTAATTTGAATAGAGAAACAATTTATGTATGTATAGCACAGGGTGTTTGAATGGTCAACAGTGAACGTGTCAACGTGGTCATTTATTGCTTTGAATAAAAGTGGAACAATAAGAGGATTAATCTTTTTGAATTTGATAGAGGATATTGTTCAATGGGCACGATATAATTCTTCTATTGTATAATGCTGTTGCACAAACACATTTCAAAGAAATCTTCGCAGAAGTTAAATGGATTGTATTTCCAGTATTCATCGTATTCTCTTGATTTATGTCCATGGTTCAGCCATTAATTTATTTAGCCTGCAGATCATTTTTTGACAGCTGAGACGTTTAATAACGGCGGTAACGCGAAATGGATATTCCTGCGTTTTGTTAATTGTAAAAAAGCTTATTTTTAATACATATCCACGGCGAACGTGAAAATGTATTGTGGAATTTATTTCGATTAAAACACGCGATTCTGACCAGAGTTAAATTTACTTAAAATTAAAATTGGAAATTTCAAGCAATTTATTCTACTGTTTGATATAAAATCAGCAGAGGAGAAACTTCGGGAATTAAACGAAAAGAATTTTAAATTATTTATCTCAAGCATACAGCAATTACGCGGTCTCGCGTCGTTTTTGTTAAGCTTGATAAATTAGGAACTTTTTACTGTTTTTCTCTTTAATAAGCCGGATAAATTCATTTATAAATCCTCATCGTTTCTGTTTCCTTTTTATAAAAAATGTATTATAATTCTCGAGTCAGTATTTATATTAAATTTAATTATATATTACTTCTATTATCTGCATAATTCTGCCGTAGATACCTGGCAGTCTCCTGGGGTACAAGAATTGTACATACAGAGTATAAAGTAACGAATCCCGTAAAAATACAAATGAAAATCAAAGTACTTATACTTGCAAAACCGTATATATATAACAGCAAGAAGCTTTATTCCTCTATTATTTTCTAGTTATATTATTAAAAATGAAGCTTTGTAGTATTGTCTAATGCATTTCACATAAGCAATGGAAATGAAATAAACAAACAGCAAATTCTCCATACATTTAATATTAAAATAACACACACGCACTGAATATCCCTACTCCCTCTGATTGAGAAAAATGAATTTGTGTGTTTGTCAAATGTACGCGAAATTGGTTGTCCTGGTTGATAATTTAGCTTATTGTTAATTTTCATTTCCTTTTTGTCGTTTGGTCGTAGAGTAACAATAGGAAAATCTTGCGGTAATTAATATTAATTTATTACTTAACTTAATAATAATTTAATACTTAAATAAATAATAACTTAATATTAAAATATTCTCTACATGAAAACGGAATTTAAAATTCGTACTAAACCAGAGATCCTCGATAGTATAGTGGTCAGTATCTCCGCCTGTCACGCGGAAGACCGGGGTTCGATTCCCCGTCGGGGAGGATTTTTTTTTTATTCGTATAGGGTGGATCAATTAGGCAATGTAATTTTGTGGCACACACTCGAGGGTGGGTGGGAGGGGTCTTGAACCCCCTTATCATTTTTATGTCACACCCAACTTCATTGATTCAGTCTAAAATAAAATTACAATGCTACGAGTGGTAGAAATTAAAAACGAACCTCATCGAAATAATTTAAAATCTAAAACTAATAGATTTTTATAGAAACACAATTTATACTTATCTCCATAAAGAGTGTAGCAAGATGAACATGAGTGTTTGGATTATTTGACAAACATTGTTCCTTAACTGAAATACCATTCCGTGAAATTTCAGATCTCTACTCACGTATAGGTATTTTTCCTCTGTTGTTTTATGTATTTATCTTAAGTAGTAACCATATTGTCATTAAACGGGAGGTTAAATACCTTTCAGAATTTAACTTCGCTTTTCTGTCATAGGTAGCTTCAAACAATTATTAACTACAACTTATAATTATTCACCGAATAGAAACGCATATTCTAATTCAGCCTTAAATGTTTCATAGAAATTCATTGTCGTAGTTTCGAGTATTTTATTCTCGTCACGGTTCGAAGCTAAATCTCGCCTCGTAGCGAGAACTTCCTTGGCAGTGAAGTTATGAAGAGAGAAAACGGGGCGAAACGAAAGGGAGAAAGAGGTTTCCAGGTTTCTGCTCGGTGACGAGATCAATTCTACTTTGCACGCTAACGAAAATGTCGTTTCTCGCATCAGCTCCGTTTAAGCTTCCGGAAAGGTGATAAAATCAGTCGGATTTCCCGGGCTGTTTCTCCCCCACCCTCTTCCCTTTACCCGCCCTCGCCCTCTTTTCTTCGATTTTTCTTCGCGTCGTGCACCCTCGGGGCGCTTGAAGCCGCAATAATTTGCAATTTTTGCGCGACGTCCTTCTCCACGTCGACGTTCGCGACGAGTTTGAAAATAATGTTTCGACAGTTTTCTAAACTTAAATGACGGTCTCCACGGAGCCACCGCAACAATTTTATAACTGTTTTAAACAGCTGACGTTGCCGCAGAGTGCTTGCAGTTGGCTCGATTTTGTTCGCCAATTAATTGGTGATCGAGGAATTATTAAATACTTCGGTAACTCGTTGCTTTCAAATTAATAGGGCGAGCGTATAAGTTTTACAGGTAAACTGCAAGATACGGCTTTTATTTATTTATTCTGATCTCGTTTTAAACTATCCACAAGGTGGAACTCAGAAATTTCCGAGTTACAATAGAAGTGTGATCATCTATTTAATAAACAATTAATACCGGGAAATGTTCATGTTCCAAGTAAGAAATCAATCTTCTTTCTTCAGCATTATTATACAATAACAAACAAAATTCTCAAATTGCATAGCTACTCACACCTTAATCACACAAAGTCCTTTCAGTCATTCTTCCCCAAATTTCTCAAACCTGTGATCCAAAGTATCGTCGAAAACTCTAATCAAAACCGCGAATACAGGAAGCCAGAATTCTATTGTCGAACCCCCGTGTGGGAGGGTGGTACACCCCATTATAATATCTGTATCTCTAAAAGGGGCTTCATCGACATCACCCATGCATCAACAGGCACGCATCTAGGCCACCTGGAAACTGGAAGAAATTTATCGACGATATATTTTGCCAGTGAGCAGAATACGTAAACGGAATGTGGCTGATCGCGGAGGGTTCTTCGCGCTCGTGTCCCGCTAAGACGTTCAACTTGGAATCCCGAGTATAAACCAGCTACGTGTGCCAACGTTCGCTGCTTTAAGGCGCTTTCTCACAGTGTTTTATGAGCGGTCGTGTGTCATTGCTACTGTCACCTGGCCTTTTCCATCCACGATCTTACGTACCGTGTCGTCTGAGCTTTGCAATCGTGTCCTCCTAAGGTCCTCGGCTTACCCGAAGGGTTATGGATCCGCGGAAGACACTTATGTGACCTCGGTGATATCGATCGGTTTAATCCCATACTTTACGCGACATGTGAAATTCACATGTAGGTTTCTATTTTTCGGTGGATTAGAGCAACCCTGCGCTTACAGGGAAGAGTTCTGGACACTGGGTCGTGAACTTGTGAGCACAGATTGGCAAAAAATTATTTTAAATAAAAATGTCGTAGACAAATATTTATTTAATATAAATTTTTTGCCATTCTCTGCTTGTGAGTCGTTTCTTCGTGGTGATAGAGAAAATTCATACAGAAAAATTTGGTATGGGCTATTCCATACCAAGTTCATAATTTTTCGCATTTGAAGTCATGGATTTTGATGAAATTTGAATATGATGTAGTCCACGTGAAATTTGTGAAAAATGATGATTTAAACCCCTCTTGAGATCACATCAACTACATCACATTTAATTTTTCTTTAAACTAAAATCCTGAAAATTGTTAATCGACAGCAGTCGAGAATACCACAGATTTATTTACACACCATTAGCACTTCATCTACTTGAAAACTCCGCCAAACACCCACAATCGAATGACAATCAACAAAGGCGAGGCACGATAAAAAAAGGGCCAGCGAATCGCAGCTATCATAGGCGGCACGCAATCACCGCTGCGAAGATAAAAGCAAATAAACCGAGACTTGTCTCACTTCGCGAATTTCGCAGTCGAGTACACGTGACAGGGGAACGCTTTCAGTCTTCACTCTTTTATTTCCACTAATTGAGAGAAGAGTTAGAAGAGACGCTTCCTTTGAACCAAACCGAACCGGCGTACAGCTCCAACGTCCCCTGAAGATGTACATTTAATTTTAAATCGGATCGTGTCGCTCTCGCGACGTTGGAGCGTATCAGGAAGCTTGGCGGGCTGCGCGCAATTCGCCCGGCGTTCGCGGATGCAAATTTCTAAGTCTCGCAACGTTTCCCGGTGCCTCCGTTTCCATTGCTTCTCGGCGCGTGCAGCGAAACGTGTCCCTCAAAGGTATAACCGTTGGAACGAAATTAATTTGACGCGCATCTCGTCGGGGCTGACATCGATTTTCCCTGGAGCTTCCAGCCGGTTGAATCGAAGAATTTTATCGCTAGTTCAATGGAAGTTTTTAAGAGCTTCTCGAGGAAAGGGTAACTTTCCGCTCGATGTAACGTTCGATGGTTCGTTCCGTGGATCTTTTAATGGAAAACTGATTACCAGGAAGACGGCTTGAATTCACCGTGACAGAGGAATGCGCGGAACTTCGCGATAGCCGGGCGGAGTTTACCGCCATTCGAGCAGCTTCGGGGTGGAATGCTTTATTACTGCAAGTCGGGGGATGAATATTTTATGCAAAGTTGCTTGTTATTGAGTACGAGATAGAGTTTGGAAATGAGCAGCCTTTTAGCGTCTGTTCTTCGAGCATTTGTGCTGCGTGTACATTGATAAAGTAATGTTCAAGAAGAATGTGAATGTAGGCTTGATATTTGATCTAACCACGAAGAATTATTTCTTTAATTTCTTACTGTATTTATGTACCAATTTTAAAAATAATTGTACTTAGTTGAAGGATATTGAGATTGTATTTAGTTATTCAGCTATTTTCAACTAATGTTTTTTTATTTGAATGCCCAAGTGTTTAGTAGCCATTAAATTTCCGGTATCAGATCACTAAATTATCAGATACCTCTAAAAAATATTTGCATCCCAGTTACCAGGGCTCAAACATCACGAGAATTTCAAATTCGCCAGAATCATCTTATTCCTCGCGTACACCAATTTTAAAAAATTAACAGTACTTCTTCATTTCATTCCATTACAATTCAAGCGCCCAGTGAAAAACAGGCAGATTCCAGCGTTTATTGATTTTAAAGAAAAACAATTTGAAGGTACAATTGTTTTAGTAGAAAGTGCAATACGAAATTTTATCGTAATTATTTTAAATGATACTTGAACTAGGTGGTAAATGAAAGCTATGATCAAATTTCAACTGAAAAATTAATTTCATTAGGTCACATGTCCCCAAAGAGCTCCTTTTCCACTATGCATTTATTTTCTTCGGGGTGAAAAAAGTTTAATATGATTTAATGGTACAAAGAAACGAAAATGTATGCATATGTGGCATGCGCCTGTTTCCCACTGGGCCCTCAGTTTCGTAGTCGCACAGTCTCCAGAAAAGTTCTCGAGCCCCCCAGAGGAGAGCGTCCATCAGAAGCATCGAGTCTCTAAGATGAAAGCTTGTTGACGTTTTGCTTAAAAACCGGCATGCCGCGCGCAGATATCGGGGTACGTGTAAAGACGCAGTTTTATCAGCGATAAAAATGTATTACAGAATCTTATATTCAGGACCAGGCCCTCGTCGAGAGAGATAAAGCCGCGCACGATGCCTCGTGGTACGTGCCTGATCTGCATGCCAAGAAGAATAACAGCCTTCCCTACCTCCCCTCCCCCCCTGCCCGTCCTCCTTTCTTTTCCTTCTGTGCACCAGCTTTCTGGGAGCCCTTAGTTCGGGTAAAACCGATCGCGATAATTCTCGGTTCGCGAGAGGTGCTTGACGAGAAGAATTTCGCTTCATTATTTCCGACCAGAGGCCTCCAGCCCTCGCGAGCTCCGACTGGGAACTCAAGGGCTGACTGACGGCTCGGGGGGGAGGAGAAATGTAAATTTAACTGGACCGATAATCGAACTTCGGGCGAAGTTGCGTTACAGGTGAAATTGTAAATTGACGTGGCGAAGTTACAAATTACGCGTTCGCGGGAACGGCGAAGTACGAGGCAACCCAGTGCTAGTTCGTCGATTCATCCAGGCGCACTACTTGCGTTTCGCCATGCAAATGTGACTCCCGAGTGTTACACGGAACGTAAGTGATGTTAATGGAGTAGTTAATCACAGAAGCACTCGCACGTTTGCCGCTCTTTCGGCGTCTAGAACGAAATTAGGGGAGGATCGCTCGAGAGAAGGATGGACGAAGGGGAAGTGTTGCATTTATTCTTGGGTCTACTAGTGTAATAATTTGCAGTTAATAAGTTTCTGTATTATATATATATAATCTGTAGAGACTCATATCCAAGCCGATATCTCTTTTAGTTAATAATAATATCTCAAGAAAATTTAGAATAATATTTTAAAAGATGTATCTTTTAGCAGAAAAACAATGTGTATGATTTTCACTTATACTTTCCCCCCAAAAAAGTTCTCAACCTGGATGCTTTTCCGGACTCTAGGTGGATGTAACCCTTTAAACCCTTATCGAGTCTCCTATCACCCATCTTCGGTTCTCTATAGGATTCCTTCCTCGGGAAACACGAAATCTTGCAACACCTGAATTTAATTCCACCTCCAGTGTCCAAATAATTTCTGCAAATCTTCTCTTCCCCCGGGCTGTTAACGCCATTTGAAATCGAAGCGCAGGATGTCAAACAGGAATGTTTGGAAGGCGATCGGTGTTGACGGGTCAGGAAAAAGATTCGAGTCGTTGGATCCTGCCTGTGCATCCTCTGAACAGATATCCTCAGGTGCAATTGGAAGGCCGATTACCCAGGGATTACTGCAATTGCCAGGGAACCGCTCTCCTATACTTCCGGCGCCATTGATATTCAACTAGGAGCACGCCACGGTAATTTCCCGTGGTCTGAGTATCAACCTCACCCCTTCCTTCCACCGCGGTGCCCTCCGCAGACCCTCCCAGCCCTTCTTAAACGTTGGTCCGTTCCCCCCGACGCCAAACTTACGACTCAGCAGTCGATTACTTCGAGGCAACTGGATGCCAAGTGATCTCTTCGTCTTGGTCGAAGTTCTGCGCGGTTTGTTTCGGGGAAATGAGAACTCGAGGGTCCCATGTAAACTGCGCATAGTTTCGCGAGGCAGTAATTAAACGGGCTGAAAGAAGTAGATGCTAATGATTTTTCATCTGAAGTCTTGGTATTCTTTGTTGGCTTCGGTTTTATTATTCTTTTCTGGGATTAAGAGCGATCGATTAATATTTCTTGGTATTAAAAATTCTCGATTGCTATTTCTTGGAATTAAGAGCACTCGGTTGATATTTCTTTGAATTAAAATTGCATGATTGATGCTTCTTGAAATTAAGAGTTTTCGGTTAGGGTAAACCCGGGAGACGCGGTCGGGTCGGAGAGTTGGTCGAGTCGCTATATTTCAGACTCTGTATGTAAAAATGCGTTAAAGTGCAGACCAATTCCTTCTCTAGAATCCAAACTGTTGAATGAATAGCGTCATTTCGCTTCCTTCTGTGTTTTTCTTGATTTATAGGCTTTAAAATGTAAATTGGGGTTACATTTAACCTCTTTTGTCAAACAGCGGTTGTACAGACTCGTATTTAAAATATACTTCTAAGTTTATTTTCGTTTAATATTTGGGATAATAAGATAGTAGAGACATTGAGGGACAATGCTGCCAAAGTATTTGGCCGTATCAACTCTTCCTGTCAAAGCTGACGAGAAGACCATCTCTCGCTGCAGAAAGGAGAGATGGCCGAGTTATGATTTCTTTATTATTTTTGTTTATTTTTTTATTTTTTATTATTATTTTATTATTATTTTTGTTTATTTAGTTTATTTCTTCACTTTTGCATTCATTTGTCTTGCTAATCGCCAACAGGTAGTTCACATTTTCTTTGATGTATTCATTACTTGTTTAGCGAAAACAAATTAAATATCAATAAATTTGTAATTGTATTCACTCATAAATAATTCTGCTTTATCGTTTGTTAATTTTCCATGGATAATTATGTCAGTGGTCTCTGCCAACGATGAAAACCGTCCCTCCCGGCACCTCGGGAGAGGTGGTCAGATGTCATGACTTCAGTTTTCAACTCGATTTACAGTAAATATTGTCTTAAAGCAAATATCGACCAGTTTTTCTGAATCAGCATAAAATTCTGAATATATAGGTTTGTTCGGATAAAATAAGTAATGTCTATATTAGTTTTAATAGCCATTTTATATTAGGTCGACCGCGTCTCCCGGGTTTACCCTAATATTTCTGAGAGTTAGACGCAGTCAATGTTTTACTTTTGTAATAAATATTAGAACAGTGTTTCCTAATCTTTTTTGATTCAAATATTTCAATAACTTAACTTCAAAATATAATTCTAAGTTAATAATATTAAAAAGGAATCCCAAAACCGTGGCAACTCCCTCAAAAAAAGAAACAACACTTCAAGAGTCACTTCGCTCTTTCCTTCTAATCACTGTATTAGAAGGAAAGAGCACCAGCCCCTCACATTAAGTTACAGTTGCAATAATACCTATGTAGAATAGTTGGCTCCGCAAATATTTATGTTGTCGTATATCAGAAAATAGGTAGCCCGGCGTGGATTGTTTTTAAAGAATCGAAACCCACGTCGAGGTCACAGTTGCCTCTGACGCGTTGATTCGTCTGTGCTCCTTGTACGTGGCTCGTACGTTGAAACGAGATCCTCGCTGGAAATGGATTGTCGAGTTCACGTACTGCATCCTTTATCAGTAGCCAGGCTACATCGGAAATAGAGGAGCCAGACTAGTTCTACGAGTTCTCATTTTTGCAATCGCGCGTTGTACAAGGCCTCGGCTGGCTTAAAAGAGTCGCTAATTACGCGGCAGATATCCTTTCATATCAGACCATGTCCTTGATTACAATTGCAAATTAGATCGATTCATCGAGGCCGGCTTTTTATCGACCATTTCTAGTCGGGACATTAGCTTGTTACCTACGCATCGTGTTTATACCTACGTTGAAAATTTAAAATGTGATTAAACTGTTCGTATCTTAAGAACATATGTGTACATATGTACATAAGTTAAAAGTCAATAGATTGATCTCCATGATCTCCGAAGCTTAAGTCACGAACATCTACGTACATATCCCAATCTTTCTCTTAACTAGTGAGGTGGCAATTTTATTCCCTAACTGGGGTGAGCTGGGGTCTGACATATCCCAAATTCTATTTCTATTTACACAGTAAAATTTCGACTTTTCCTTCGGAAAAGAAGATTCATATACTTTTCAGTAAATATATATGATTCCAATAAAAACTTATTTATACAGAATATAAAACTGCAATTAGTTTTCTAGTATCCTCCCACGAAAAAACTTTGAAGGATCATCACGTGGTCCACGAGGACCCCACCTCATCAGTGAAGGGTTAAAGCATATCAGAATTTGACTATCCTATTCACTACAACATCCACGAGCCACGTAATGTCCCACAATTTCGTCTACGCATTTGTCGCGTTCTTCCAGGGCCACTAGGCCCCAACGAAATCGCGCATTTAAATCGAATGTTCATCAAGATGGCGGGGTTGCGAGAGGCCTTGGTGGGAATTAACCCAGGCGACTTCCTCGTCGAACTCACGTACCGTTGCACAGACTCCTCGTACGCCTTCGGTCTGCACGCCCGTCGACTAACAATGAGGATCGGCCCGCGAGTCCTTCGCCATGATTCCTCGTACGAATGCGTCCCGTGTAAGTGCAAGTTTCCATGTACACGGGACGAGTGGAAAGAGGCCTGGCTCGACTCCTTTGCAGCGCGCCACATGCTTCCGCGAGTCCACGGACCTATGCGGGGGCTATCCAGACGATCTTAAACGAGCACCACGGCTCGATTCGAATCGGATGCTCGGTCTAATTTGCCGTTCACGCGGCTCCTGGTTTTGATTCGAGCCCCGAAACCCATTGCGATGCCGCGTTGAATTCCGAATTAACGAGAGCCTCGTGCTCGGAAATCGTTTCCTCGGTTGGCTTCAGCTTCTTCGCTTGTTTCTTGGGACTAGTATCGCGCGGGAGTGTTGAATGGGAAGGTTTAAGTGTTTATGCAAAAGTAAATAACTGTGCCAAGTAATCTTATGTTAGTGTAACTGTCGATTCTCTGTAGTAGAGTTTAGAGGACCCTAAACAAGAGATAGGCAAAATTTTTGTTTAAATTAAATTTCGAATAACTAATAAAAGTATTAAAAATTATTCATCATGTGTCGAATAATGTTAACGCGGGTTAAGGAACGAATGACGATTTTTTTTAGCTTTTATTAGTTACTCGAAATTTCATTTAAATAAAAATTTTGCTCCTCTCTGCCCTAAACTCCCTTGATACTCTCTGAACTCTCACACAACTCATTGACCCAGCTCTCGATATCCAATTGTGAGCTCTCGATTGCATGGTCGATAGTATGTACACCTATTGCCTTCTTCAAATTTCATACGCGAGTAAATAAAAAGCTACTTAACACCAAACACGTGTATTGCGTGAAACAGAACCTGCTGAAAATGTATACCGCACTTCGTATCAAGCAATTTTCTATCTGCGCGATCGTAGCGAATGCCACAGAGTATCAGGTTTTCGTTGGGACTTTCAAAAGTGATAAGAAAATGAAACTATAATATTCAATTACCTATAGGGACTCGGACAATATGAAAATTTTCACTCGAGCTTTTTCCTTCCATTTCATTTCAATATGGACCTGAAAAGTACATTTGTATTTTCAATGAAAATTTCATTTCAAATAAATGTGTTGGGTCACCAATGAACTACATGGCAACAATAGAACCCTTCGGACGGAGAAACTTTAAGACTGAAATTGTTTTAAAATTTCATCTCGAAGCTTTCAAAGAAGAAACATTCAAATGGAGAAAAAATCATATCAACAAGAAACTTCTTGTCTATATTTTAAATTGGCCTAGTTATACATGTGTTCTATTGGTTGAAAAATAATTTACTAAAATATTCTTCAATGCTATGTATATATATCTCGCAAGGCAACAAGTAAAGTCAGCCTTTCTCTAAAAAGCCTAGCCTTTTCAACAAATTTCGTGGCATTATCTCGCTAATTCAGAAGCCTAATTGAGGTAAAAACCTTTGTCAGACCGTTCGACAAAAAGGCGGCGTTTAGGCTTTTCACAAACAGACTAATTTTACAATTGCCCTGCGACATGTATACGTCGCTGCTCGTCGAAGGGTTAAATAAAACGGAAGAGACCGCGAACGACGCAATGAAAGGCTCGCAGGTAGAACGAAAGGCGCGTGACCGTCGCGACGCCGTTCCATCCCCATGGCTGACCCGTTTGTATGCGAAACCGAGTTTACGAGGCGGCTTTGTCGTGCTGAAGATAATCCAGGTATTGTCAGGGCCGGCTGATGTCCGGTATTCGGCCAGTCGTTCGAACCAACGTCATTGTCGTTCCTCCCTTTTGTAGTCCCCTCCTTCCCCTGGATGATTTTAAGCCGGTTATAACGCCGCCGTGCCGCTGACGCTCGCAGAATGCATGCAAAGGGCCCGCGAGATGCTTTCGATTCCCCCGTGCCTCTTCAAGCCACGCTCGATGCCCTGGAATCGAGCATCCTATGGGACTGTGAAAATCAATCGGGACGGAAGCAGCGCCGACTGATGACACCGCGTCGGTTTGCTGATTTCCAGGATTCCGTGACCACTCGACCCGCCAAGTGGATGAGGGCTGATGGCCTGGGCATTGGTGATACCGAAGACAACGGGGTTGATTACTGTCGCTTGGCATTGTTTCGAATGCACCCTACTGTGACGACCCGGGCAGGAGGGTACATATGTATTAGAGTTTTGTTTCCTCAGGTGGACGGTTTTAGTAGATGAGCATGGGGGCTATCTTCCACTTGGACTGTATAATGAATTGTTAAAGGTTTTTAGGGGGTTTGTGGACTTGTGTCTTTTATTCTTGTGAAATTGAGGCATTGAGAACAAAAACAGACTAAACCACATTTTTTGCGAAATTGAGTTAACAGTAATGTGTTGGAATAGGTTGTATTAATTAATGTCAATACAGAGATTATGTGAATATGGTCTCCTACTTTGATTGTTTAAATATTAAATCTTGAAAGAAAATAGTTAAGTGACTTGACACTCGGGTATGGAAGGGAATATTGATTGAGTTGGTGCATTGAATTTTGAATTGGTACCGAAAGGTTTGACACACGAGCCGTCTCAGATATCAAGGAGCGATAATCGCGCGGTGAATCGCTTGGAACACGTGCGAATAGTTTATCAAACTGATTGATGATCTACTAATGTCAGTAATCCGCGACATGCCGTTACGGGGGTCAATGGCGCTGGCATCGGAATCACCTGGTTGTTTATGGTATTGCCGCTTGTCGGTAGACTTACGAGCCATTGAAAGAAGCATCAATTTATAATTTTACACCTACGGTGTCGGTATCGCAAAATTTCATCGCGTGTTCAATGTATTACCATCCAGTGAGTGGGAGTTCCACTGTTACGGTGATGAATTTTTAAATATGGAGTCTATGATAGTTAATTTGTTATAAAATTCTTCGAAAATCAAAGAAATTTTTTAATAATTTTGCGTATGATATTTTGGAATAATTTTAGAATAATTAGTCACAGTTACACAGAATATAAATTCAGTGGTTTAAATATAATAAATATGTAATATTAGCCATAATTTGAGGGAACAGGTGGAGTAGTTCTGTCTTCGCATACTTGAACGAAGTCCATTTTTCATTAATACCTTCTCGCTGACAGGTATTCCCCTGTTTCGAGAGTTAATGCAAATCTGTTAATGACGAGTAATGACCCGTAACTTTTCTGCGACATGCGCCAATTATCACATTTATAAACAACATAAATGCGCAGAGTGAGGCAATTTAATATTCATAGAATTTCATTAAATTAATATACAAAAAAGGGAATTTACATTGATTGTTAACTTCATAAATATTTCATCGATATTAAAATACTTCAAGTGGATAATGAATAAAATTGCTCAATCAAATATCATAATGATTCGTGAAAATATGCAGTTTATATTGAAAGAAAATATTTGCTTAGGTATTTTAATTCGACTCGAGAAATTTTGTACGTTTCTTTCGTTGAAGCGGAGCCAGTGCATCCCTTTTGATTATTAGAACATTTGTTGTAAACCTACAGTGTAAACAAATTCAGTGGAATCCCTCCAGCTGAACGTTCAATTAGGAAACGAGTTCGTGGCGATAAAGCGGATCCTTTCAATTGTACAACAAAAATCCACTATAAATTTTATTGGCCAACTCTGAACCCTTAATCCCCGTTTCGTTTTCATAAAATCAGATATCGTGCACGAAGGGCTGGACGATCCCTGGGGTCGTGTACTGTGTGTACTAATGCAGGTAGCTGCTTAATTGCTTGTCAAATACCTTGAGTTTCATGCGTCTAGAAAGATAAACACATTTTCAAGTTTAACCATTCAGAATAAATTGTGCTGTGTTAATATTTTTTAATGATTTCGAAATTTGTGATTAATTGTAACAACGAATATTAATTAAGCATTCCTGGCTTTCTGTTTCAGGTGAGTCACTTGCTGTCATTGTGATGAATTGTGAACCTCAGCAATTTAGTGGTCATCATTCTGTCATTCCGTCATTCCTGTTACTTGGTGAGTGAAAATTACCATACTAGCCATATTTTTACACCAGTAGGTACTGATTATAATGATACATTTCTCATCGATAAGGTATGCAAATTTTTGCGTAACGTCAGTAACGCATATACAATTATGCTTACGTATTTGCACTAAAAAATAATTCTATTCCTTTTCAATTTTGAGATACATTTCGTTAGAAGACCTTTCGCCTTATGGCGAAGTCCTGACACAGACTTGAAACAAATTCCACCAAACTTCATTACTATGTCCCAAATTCGAAATCCCACCTCTAATCTGAAATTCCCCAACAGCGTCAGAAGTTTGTCTCGTTCAAATAGCCTTTACACGATTAAATTGCTTTAAAGCTCACAAAAGAGTGGATCGAGCGCCCGTACGAATCCTTTCAACCCCCCGCCCTGTATGTCTTCTTTCGCTGTTTCGCATCGCGCCCATTTTTCGCAAGGGATGCTCTTTTAGGTGCCCGTGGCGAAGCAAAACGAGCAAGGGAGCCGCTCTGGATATTAAGCTTCCGACGTTCGATCGCATTTCAGATTGCACGGGGCTTGAATTCCACTGGGGATTGAATGGGATCTCATTCGGTACGCGGAAGGGGTGCAGACGGACCGAATGGGGGTGTATATCCCGCCCTTTTCGTGGATGGTTAATCCGATTACGCGGAAAATTTTCGATACGCAGCGATATGAAGCCTCGTAGTATGAGCGAGCGGGCTGGGGTTGCGGTCCCTTTGCTACCAATTCGCCTGCACGCATCTCTGTGGTACAGTAAGTAGTGGTAGCGTCGCGTTTATCTCTTCGAATATTGTATTCCTCTATGAACAATGACGATTTAGAGTAATCATGGCAGTTGCATTTGCTTTGACACCGTCGAATTCTCGAAGGACCATCCTCGCTAAGGGAAACAACCGGATCATTAATTTCAACATTTATAACTAATTGTAAATTGTATCAGTGCCGTGATAAAAGATCAATCGAATTTATGATCCGGATATCTAAATTATTCGAAGTACTTTGAATCTCGTGACAGGTTTCAAATAAGAATAAACCTGAGTGAATATTCATAGAAATTTTTTAAAGATTTCCAACAAATATTGAAAGTATTTCCCTTCCTGGAAGATCTACAATAAATGTGTCTTCCTCAAATTTTATCGTAAGTCATCGTTGCTACACATTGAGAAAAAATATTCCAAATTCGTTTATCTATTCCTGAATTAAATTTTGCCGGCGTGTGCGTGGATCTTCACGCTGTTACAGTGTAGTTGCGGTTGCGCGGATTGAACGCGTGGCGCTATTTACTCGAAGAAAAGTTGTGGGTACAAAGGGCTCTTGTCCTAGCAGGGGGTGTTTTGCACGAATTCGGAAGTTGGGCAGAGCGGTCGGGTAGGTGACCACGGACGGAAATTGGAATAGGCTGACCGCGTTTCCGGGATTGTTCGCGTCAAAGAGGGTGGCACTTGGAAAGCTGGTGCTGCTTTTAAGTCTACGGATTGAAATATTTCCCATGGTTCCTATATTAGAAGAATATTTCCTGATAATCGATCATCTATATTGGATAGAGTTACATAGATTCTTTTGAAGCATAAAAGACGAACGGATGAATTACAGCAGAGGCTCGATAATCTGGTGTTCATTTATTTATTTATAATAGGTTTAATTCGAAGTTTGCTTGAATCCATACCTACCTAATTCTAGCTCGTATTCCGCAGTAGTTTTCGTAAATAGAGTTTGGCTATTTAAACATCGTTTGTGAGTTTTGATTAATCAGTGTTCCTGATCATTCTGTAGCTGCATCTGAAGATCTCCCCAGGGCCTGGGACTTGTTTCACTCGTTCCATGTGCAGTTTTTCCCAGAAGCATGTCCTTAGGACGGGAACTAGAGATGCCAGGGTACCTGGTCTGTCTCACTAGTACTGAGTCCGTGCTAGAGGCTCGGCTGGGTGCATTCTGAGTGCAGCATTCCCACCGAGGCTTAATGTATAAGCTGTGGTGTATTTTAAATGACTTCTATTCAGTATTTACTTCCACTATGCGTGGCATACCAATTTCAATATATTTTGTTAAACATTCATCGAGTTACAACTACAACTTTGCTGCGCTAATAATATAAATTTACTAACAATAAGTTCTTTGAGATTCAGATATTTATTAAGGAACTTAAGCTATTAATGTCAAATTATCTTGAACCATCTCGGCCACAGCATTGAGCCTGCCAAAATAATACGCAGACCCTTGTCTTCCCGCGAAATCAGAAATTTTCCGCGAAGATATTTGATGACGACGGTAGACGTCCCGAAACCGAAGTATTATTCCAGCGCCAAGCAATCTCTCGACATATCCCTTGCTCGGCGTTTCTTCGAGATAAATCCGCAATTTACGATATCAAATTTTTGAAGGGATCAACGTTCCTGCGCGAGCATTTGAAATCTTTCCCGCTACCCGTACGAACTGTCGAAATAGAAATATTCAGCCCCGAGAGGCCGAGCAATTTCAGAAATTGCTCACGCGCGCGATTCCTTTTCTCTTCTCCGCCCCGTTATCCCCCTCCGCGTATTTACTCGCATCCTATCATTTTTCGAACAGATTTTCGAGGCACGAGCGGCACGGAAGATCCGCCGGAGATATTCAATTTCCGACGATACATGTATAATATCCGTAATAATCTTTATAGCTTATTCCATACGCCAGGCAGAAAGTACACAGCTCGACCATGCTCGCTAATTCCCTCGCTTCCCTTTCTAATTACGGAGCAATTTACTAAACATCAGCCGGGATTTCGATAATTCAATTACGTTCGACAGATATTAATTGGAAGATGCAGCCGAGCCTCTTTTTACCTCGAGAATTTCAAATGATCAGTTGCAACGTATCGAAGAGTAACAGAGATAATTGCAGAGTTTCATAAAAACCGTGACATCGATCTTTGAGGAAATTCCAGTGGCAAACCGTAACAGTCTTAAATATTTTGTAATATTGCACGCTAATAGTCTCAGAACTCGACACTCAGAAAATCGCAGACAATTTATAAACATCGTCTGACGCAGAATCGTTAGCCCGTCAGTTAGAATGATACGACAGTTGGACAACACGATTTCGTGGCAAACAAGTAGCTTCACCAAGTTAGAACGGAAGATAAGGGATGGATGCGCGTACGAGCGTGGTGGCTTCACGTGAGAAATCAAGCCGATGCCCACCTCCGTTTTCTTGGAGAGGATCCGTGCCTGAAGCAGTCGGCGGGTGCAATTAGATGCTGCAATGAGATAGCGATTAATAGCCACCGCGATGTCGTGTAATTATAGTGATCGAACAGGCTACAGTCATAATGGTGCTCGTCTCAGCAGAAAGCTTCTCCCGACGCTGGCATACAAAAACCTGTGTTGTAGTAATGTCAGTCGTTCCTGAGATTTACTTAGACATATTTGTCTCCCGTCATAGCAGCTTGAAATTGTTTCAAATGCGAGGTCTTGTTGTTTTAATTCGTTTCGTGTGGGTTTCGATGATTGAAATAATTGTGTAATTTGCGAATGCCTTTGCGCTTTTGTAGATTCATACGGTACTTTCAAAACTGAATGTATTTTTCCCTCATTAATTTGCTGTTCTGCCAACACCTTTTACAGAATTTTAATTACAATTATGCTAGCCATTTAATATGGACTGTTATTCAAAGGGAGTTACGCACCAGGTAAAGGTAACTTTACAATTAGTATTTCGGGCGCATTATACTACAAAATAGAGAACCCCGTCGAACAATCAGACTGTTGGTTATTCGGGCCACGTGAAGTACGAATCTGAAATTTCATTTAATTAATGTAATGCGTTTATAGCACGAATATGCGGACGTCGAGTGGTTCCGAAGTAAACTGAACCACGTCTGCTGTTCGCTTGATTTATATCACTAATGGATTTCAATCAATCCACGGCGCATGGTGTGTCCAGCATAATGATGTTGTCAGTTCCAATATCGCGGAAGATAATTGTACTATCGTCGCCGATTCCATTACAAAATCGTGAAACAAGTATAGGTATCTCTTAATAATCTAACCCTTTGCTAGCTTACGCTGCAATTAGCCAGAAATTATTCCTTTCCCTGACAAAGGAAAAGTTCCCAGGACTTATTTATATCAAAACTATTTCTTTCTACTACTTTTTAATTTATTCAATTTTAATTACCTGAAAGATATTTAAAAAATCAGAATAATATGGATTTGAAAGAGAAAAGGGCCAAGAAGGTGGCAGATCAACCAACACGTTCCCATCTTCGATTTCACCCTTTCCTACCGCGACAAACGTTTCTGCTCTTTCTCCCTTACGTTTCCATTCTTTCCGGCATTTCTCCGTGGCGTTCTTTATTTATCGTCCGTACGAAATTCGCTTTAAGACTGCATGCCCCACTCGCCGAGCTTTCCATTTCGCTTTGCTCCCACCCGCTTTATTGAATTCGGCGCGATGCATTTGAAGAGAATGCACCTGCCATGCGTGCACCGTCGGGGAACGCTATGCGCCTCCCTCGGTCTCGTTTTTGATTATTAAACATTCCTGAGATCACGACGCGGTGCCCTCTGTCCCCTGCACTTTACAACGCTCACCAACCTCTAATTAGCAGAAATTAATTAGCAACGGACCATTGTCGCTCGAAATTCATCGAATTGTTTTGGAATTAATCGACAAACTTCTGTGTGAGCCAAGCCTCCATTGATCGAAGCATTAATCTTTGTCGAGTAAATGCGCGGAATTCAGTGAATTACCATTTCCATCATTACATCGTTACTCGAACATTCCTCTAACCTTAGAATGATTTTTGCCAAGCCTGCCATCCCACAAATCACTCCCTTTAATTTCTATAAATATAAATAGAACGATTAAACACAAATCCAATGATTCAGAAACCTTATATAAATCAAGTATTTTCAAGGCGAATCACAGCACTTTAAAAATAAGTGTTCTTAACTGGCTCGCGAGAGTCGTTCAAGTAATCACTCGATCCTAGGAAAAGTTAGTAGTTCAGGAAGAGGGAGAAACGCCTCAAGAGTATTCCTCTTGGAGCTACGCCGAAGACTCCATAATTCTTGGGCTTCTTTCTTTTGTGATAAATCCAGGGGGTTGGCAAGGGTGAGAAAATATGAAGGATTCCGGGTCGTCATGGGAAAGAATAGCCAACCACGAGGACTGCTTCCTGCACTTCCACGAAAAAGATAATACTGCTTTAACCTCCGGAATAGCTGACGGCCGCGACGAGGGTGTTTCATTACTTTTTCCCCAGCTCATTGTTCTCGAAGCGGTCAGGATACAGTCGTCACACTCACACTCCAGCGACCGACGTCACGCGAGCGTGCCCGCGTTATAATTCATAGGCAAACTCGGGGTGTATTCTAGTTCTTGGGGTGGGAACCCCTTGGCCACGGTTATTAGTCTCAATTTAAAACTTGCCCCTTCCTTTCTGAACGCTACGTAGGCTGATCACGTATGTATACGTAGAATTATGAATTTAAGTGAATTTTAAACGGGTTATTTTTGGATTTCTGTGAAGTTGAATATATCGGAAAATTGAATGCTTGAATGTTTGTTGAACATATCCAATCTTTGAGTATTCGCAGGTTTATTCACTATAATTTCAATAAATGGGATTTTAATTAGGTACACATTGCATTACGTAAGTAAATAACGAAGTAACGTAGTATGATACTACTTGCACACTGATCCATTTTAATTTATTACTCTGTGCTAAATTCGATCTCGAGAAACATGGGATAGTCATGATTCTGCAGAGCTGCGAACCAACAAGAGTTACCAGGTCACGGAGAGTTGCATGGATGCGAAAGACGAGCCGAAGCTTGCATTTAACGTTGAGGATTAGCCGCTTTGTGCATCGATGCTTGCTTCCCGCTGACCCAGAAATTTAGAACAATGCAATTTCGGCACTGCTCCGGGTGTAAGGAAACGCGGATTAATAAAACAAGTACCTAGGTTAAACCGTGAGGCGCGTGGGCGTCAGTGCTATCGAGAACATGGCATTCCATGAAATCAGCACAATTTCTGCTCTTCCTGGTACTGTTTTATTCTGGTTACTCTACTCTTTCCTAAATCTATATTTTCAACTGATTATACCTAAATCAGCGAAATATAACTAACATTGGGCAAACAAATGCAGGGTGGGAAATAGGAAGAAATTAAATAATTTCTGGTCTTAATTCATGCTCTTCCTTGCACTTGAGATCGCTATTTTATAATAAATCAACAAAGTATCCATCACTAGCAATAACCAAATCTTAATTCCTCCCCGAAACGATATTTTTCTAAACTATAACGTATCTGCTCTCACCTCTTTCTCCAGACACTGTGAATTACAATTTCAACACACGTTGGAATTTACACAACTATTTTTCCAGCCATTTCAAAGGCACCCACGATTCTCCTATGCCGCGCCCGGAAAAAGCTCCGACAAATAACACGAAATGTATCCAGAAAAATTGCATCTTGCTGCACAGTCGATCAATATTCATTCGTATCGCGGCCTCTCTTATTCCTTTGCGTCCTGAGAGCAGAGTTTTCACTCAAGAAACACGTATCGTCAATTCTTTCCACGCGCTTCGCTTTCTTCCCCGCGCATCTTTTCGAGTAAATAGTAGACAGACGAGAAGTCGACAATGGACGCGTCGGTATAAAGAAACTGCTGCATTCAGAGTAGCGTCGCGATGCACCGCGACTAGTCCCAGGGAGTGCAAGTGAATTCCCGATTTTCGGTAGCACTTTTTCGCGGGATCCTCGTTTCGTTGACTTCGAGTTGGAAATCGTTTCGGGAGCGTAACTACAGGGTCTGCTTGAAATCGTGGTGCAACTGTAAAAGGGATGATTCCTTGAGCAAAAATGAAATGAAAATGTGGAATAGATTTATGACGTAGACGTCTGTTTTCGCGAAAATCGATAGTGAATATAATTATCAGCGAGATGATTTTTCGAATGACTATTAATGATTTGCGCTATTGTCTCTTTTGAAAAGTTCTATTTATTTTATTATGTTCTACTTTTATACTTTCTAGTAATTTATTTATTTTTTCTACATTTTTACGTGTCTCTGCGTTAGCTAATTAGTTTCTAACTGCTTCTAAGAAATCTAAGTGAATTCTAAGAATATTAAAATTTTAATTTCTATCCTTTACCTTTTCTGGTTCATTAAATGTATCAAAAGTATAATATTTAATTCCATTATACTACTTTGGAGATGAAACCTTAGCTACGGGACGAATAAAAATGTGAACGCCATCACGGCATGTAATTAACATTATCTTCCTAAGTAGCTACGTCCAATTATTTCAATACTTTACATACAAAGCAATTAGGTTGAGTTTAAATTCCACAAGTACTTAGAAATACTTTAGCATACCCCCCTTTCAAATCAGGAAAATCCAGTAAACGCAGAATGAATAGAACCCTCATATCCCCGTTCCACAGAATTCCCAATTTTCCACCGACACCCTCGAATAAACAAGCCCCCCAGTTCACCTTGCGCAGCAAATCGTCTTGAAGCGTCATCGAGGACTCGAAGAGGGTGGAGAATCGATCTGCCGGCAATAGCAGGGGCCACGCGATTTCGCGTGTTTCTCGACGGAACACTCGCCGGTCCAGGGGTTGGGAAAGGGATTTCGATGTGTTTCGTTTCCCCTGGAATCAGGGAGCAATAGGAGGAAACGTCTGCCGATCGCTGGAGCGGGATGTCGTGCGGCGAACAAGCACGAGCGAGCTTTCGCCGGGCGGAAAAAGTCGGCGGAATAGACGCGCAGGAATCCAGTAGGGAGGGACGCAACCACGACGAATGTAAATCTCGCGATACAACGGGGCCCTTTATCCCGATCGGGAGTATCGCGGGAGGATATCCGGTTTTCGTGGGCAACCTCGACGCGAGGGAACGACGTAATAAAGTGTGATCGTTGTCTCGCTGCTTTATTGGAATTCGTTTCTTTAGCTGGCCGCGGTTGCGGCTGGAATGGGCTCTCTGATGGCCGCGCGATCTGCCGCTTCTCCGGAGATTCTTAAATTCGCGGCGGATGGAAGTGGTTGGAATTGCTTGAAGGATCTGTGTTTGGAAAGTTGCTTGCAGGGTTAGAATCTAGCGAGGGCTTTATGTGTTTCTGTTTCGTAATTTCTGAAATGATGCTGGTAGACAGAGAAGCAACTTGGGGCACGAGGAAGATTCTATTGGCTAGTAGTACAGGGCGCTCCGCGATGTGTTCTGCAAGTTATTCTGGATAAGAATGTCGTTTGCACTGTAGGTCGATTTCGTTTTGTTATATAAAAAATAACACACTAGAATTATTTTCTCACTCTTTCTTTAAGGGTGTTTTACTGTATATTCAGACAACAAGAAAACTTTTTTTATTCAATTATAATTCATTTAATATAGCCATGTTAAATTGTGTACATTCTGGCGGATCCAATTTTTGGCTGAAATAATAAAGCCGAAGTTTTTTTAATTGACATGAATTTATATCATCGATGTATTAAAAAAGAAACAAGAAACAAGTCTAAAATTGACAAAATTATGGGACTTTAACGAAAAATTTCGGCGTTTTCATGCAAAAAAAAAATGGTTTAATTTAATTTCTGCATAAATGTTTTTCATTCATCGACGCTATAAATTCATGTCAATTAAGAAAAACTTTAGCTTCTTTATTTCGGGCAAAAATTACAGTAAAACACACTTAAAGTTTTGGAAAAATTCTATTTATATTTGTTTAGAAAATACCTATCCGCAATTCCTCATCCCGAAACCTACGTGAAAATCACTCTAGCTTCGGTTCACCCTCCCACCTTCATCCCCAAGGATTTCCTAAAAGACTGTTGAAGTTTCGCCCTCGTAAAACATAGGTACCCGAAACCTACAAATACCGAATAAAACAATCGGAATTCTATCCAACGGCTGAACTGTGAGCCCATTTCACACGTTTCTGGGCCAGGATATGCGTCTTCGAGGTACATTAAGCGACCGTTTCAGATTAACATCACGGCCACGGGGTTCCTTTAGTTTCCCCTCACGGAATTCTCGTAATCCCCCACCCGACTAAGAGACACATATCCACCGTTGGGATTTATCCCAGCGACGTCGTACATCCGAATCGGCTGCCCCGACGTGGAAATCGCTCCACGTGTCCTGCGTCGTCGCCCCAATTCTCCTCGCTAGGCAGCCGCTGTTCGCGCCTAGCCACGGGGTAAACAGGCGTGCAGCCTTTGGTATCCACAAATATTTACCCCGGTTATATCTGCCTCACGCGGCTCCCAGACATAGCTTTCCACCAGGGATTCCTTCGTCTGTCTGGCTGGCGCAGCTACCGCGATAGTCGCGCGCTAAAGGAACCAGAGAAAGGGGTGGCGCGTACGTCGCATACGTCAGGATGGTCTAGTCGCGCACTCTGTATAGTTCGGGATAGACCAGCAATGGGAGCGAGGGATGTTCGAATAGTTTATCTAAAGGAAGCACTTTTGTGGCTTTTGACTAGTGTTTTTACTACGCCTTTAGCGAACTTTCAGAAGTGAATGTGTTTGGAATACCAGTCGTGGGACGTAAAAGGTCGCTTTTTAGGTTTGAGACTGATATTTTGAATATGAGAAAATATTTTCTATTTTTCTAACTCGCTTACGTGTCTTTTAATCATATTTTTTCAAACACATTCTAGCTCTTAGATTTTTCTTATAGCGTTAGATGATAAACGTTGCGTTCTCCTCGTCTCCCTCGATATTTTCTCAGGAAGTCGTCTGTACCGTGTTTATCAAACTCCGTCGCGAAGAAAAAAAAGCTCCAAACTGCTGAAGACATGCTGGCAGTTTGTCGTCGATGGAATCCGTAAATATTCCACAAGGCGGAATTTCCTTTTGCAAGATTCCGCGTCTCGGAACGTCGTTCATTCACAAACATTCGGAGACGTTCGGAGAAGAGGGTGGAAAATACGGTTTCAGCTAGAACGGCTGAAGACTAGCGGAAGTTCGCGAATGTCGAGTTCTATCCATTCGATCTTCTTCCCCCAATGTCGATCCTGAATATTTCTAAACTACACTCGTCATCATTGCGACTACATCTTCTTCTCTTGTTATCCCGGCTTAGATTTTCCTTCCACCTCTGAGTAATCTTTTCCATTTTATACTGCGTCGGATGCTTCAAATTCCTCGAGTTTCTTCTTCTTTGTAGGTTTCCCTTGAGCCCAGAGGCAAGCTCCTTTCTTGGTTAGTGATTACGAGAGGTATTTGCAAACTGAAATCCTACGAAGGATAACAGTATGAGATAGAATATAATAACAGTGAGGTTCATTATTTCCCGAGATTTTTCCTAAGAAAAATACTTCAAGTATATATGTAGGGGAGACCGAAGCAGGTTGTAACATGGGGTAAATTGTAACATAAGTAAAATCTTTTCTACGACAAATCTGCTTGAAGATATTAGCACCGTCGGTTTTAGCGACATAAACAACCATTATGTATTCATTTTGTGGTTATAGAACAGAATTTTAGTATATAGAGCACGTAAATTTAAAACCATTTGAATTTTTGTAAAATGATGTTTAGTTTCTCGTTTGGTGAGATAAAACGCAAAAATTCAAGCTCGAAACATAATTATAGAAATTTAAAATTTTTCCACATCACCGAAGACTACTTAGTTAAAATTTCTTTAATATTTTCAAAAAATAATTCTACAGTTTTCAACATTCTCCAATAGGTAATTCAGTAAACAGGTTTATCTGTCACACAAGTGTTTCTCTATTCATTTTATTCATAGAATTATCGACTCGGGACAGTCCAACATTTTCATACAGAGAATTCTTTATATTTCACCGTTTCGGGGATACGCGAAGCACATCCATTATACAGCGGAAGAAAGGGCTGTCAGAAGTTATATTAATTATTCCTGGACGCCGCAAACAATTACGTTGACGGAGAAGAAACACGGGACTTAATTGGAGCCGGTTTTCAAACAATGTCTATGCCACAGACAAGAAAGAAACGGATACTGTCTGCGGGAACTTTCCTTTTTAATCGTCGTCGCATAAAAATGGGGCTCTTACTTCATTCTCTGCTAAATAAATAGGAGCATTATTATTCATAGAATTCCCGATTGCGTTTGCAGTGTCCACTTTCCTCGCATATTCCGAAGAAACTCTGCCTTAATACGGTCCTCCTTTGAAATAAATCTCTCCGCGGTTTTTGTCTATGGAAAATGGTAAACAAACCCTTTCTTCGTTTCACCCTTCGTTACCTTCGTGTATCGACGCAAATTAAAATATTTTTATTCTTTTTGGGGAGGAAAGAAATATTTAGTTCCACGGAACAGGTATGCGAATAAATATTATTCATCGTTATTAGTTCTCATAGCTGAACATTTCGAAATTTCGAGATCGATCCAAGTTTTTCTAAAACGTAATCTTCATTCTTTTTTAACGTAGGTATACAGAAAAGAAAATTTAAAACACGTAATCAGTATTTGTTATATTTTTGCTATGATCTAAAAAAACTGTTAATATTATAAAATTCTGTATATTATGACGTTGTTAAAACAAACGTGGGGTTTTTAAAGATATTAAAGCTCTTTACACAACAAAGTGACAGTATTTGGCAGTGAATTGAGACATCAACGTGCCACTTTCAGTCAGACAGAATCGATTAAGTCGATTCGCATTGGCACGCTCTTCTTCCAGGTCCGATTCCGCTCGCGCTGTTTTTGTCCATCATGGAGGTCAGCGTTCGCCATAAAGGACGACATCGTCGGTTGCTTCCCATTGTCCTGCGGGAGCATTTACATCGGGCTTGGAAATCGATTCGTGTCCGAAGTCACGATCTCGATTCTACAGGGTCATCCATTCAATGAGGAATCCTAGATTCGAAAGTAAAACTATCTGGATCGTTTTATTCGGAGCACTTAATGCAAATAAAACTAAGAATGTCATTTGACTTTAATTAAAATCAAACTATTTTAAGCTTCACTTTCTTGGGAATATTCTACATTTTTCTGATTTAGTAACATTTTTAGTTTAGGGATTACTTTCAAAATGTCATTGTTATAGTAGAATAGACTGATTCTTGCCGAGTAAAATGGGAAAACATTGTTTATCACCTCTCCTCGTATTTATTTGAATATTGATACTGTCTTAAAAACTATAGACCACTGAAGTTTGCAGTTTCTGCCTATCTTCGCCAATCTTCGATAGCCTAGATTTTTTAAACAGATTCGAAATCAGCAAAATGCTGTTGCTCCCCCTAAATTCACGTAATACCTATATCAATTTCATCAAAATCTTTAACTCCAACTTCATCAACTGATTTTAATTGTCATGGAATAATCCCAGAATTAAATTATCCACAAAGCTGTCAAAAGTCCAACATTAACTTTCCCAAAAGTTACTTATAAAAATATTCCATTCAGACTATACTCTGATAAATCCAGTCGCCTTCAGCAAAGAACGCGCACAATAGCTTCAGCAACGCTGTCCAAAACAGTGAAGCTCTTTGTTGCACTTTTGTTACTCGAGCCTGCGGTGTCGTGCTTCACCTGGACCAGTCTGTACTTCAAGCTGCCAGCGCCGGCACCTTTTTCTTACTTCCACGATCGGGAACGTCCTAGAGGTTGGGGGTGCCAGGTAGAGTCGGCCTCGAGTGGAGAGAAAGAGAGTCCCCGAGATTCTTTTCCCGCGATATCGAGACGGGCTACGACCCTGCCGCCTATTTGTTATTGTAATCTGCATCACTATGGATGAGACACGGATAATGGGATCTCTGGATTTACCAGGCAGCCGGAACTTCTGGGGGGAGGAGGTGGAAGAACCAGGGATGAGCAGGCTCGGTGTTTTGTAATCGACACGCGAGACCCGTTCGAAAATCGGTTAACAAAGTGGGAACGGTGTAATGCGAAGATACGTCGACTGTAATTTGTCATCTTTATGCATTGTGATTTATTAGACTTCTTCTGAGAAGATTTTTCTCTGGCAGGTGGGATTGTCTGTTGGAACTGAAGTTTTGCTGTTTTGTAACATAGGAGTAGATGGTGTTCTTAATATTTTGAGAATAAGCCTTGAAACTGGGAATGCGACTTTGTAGAGTGACGTAGTTACAGTTGTAGACTTCAATGAGGTGTTAAGTAGTAATAATAATATTTAGGGAGACCAGGGCTAGTTGATACGTTATTCAGTTTTCAATATTTTTATTTTTGTTTGAATTAATTACTTAATAATAAATATGCTAAAATATAATTTAGTCCTTCCTGTTTAAGATATAGTAAGTGAAAACTTGAGAAAATACATACAAAATAAATGAAAAAATATTATTTTTTATAATACGAAACGGAAGATCTTTCCTCAGTGAAAAGATACACTAACGTACACTTTAATTTGATAACACTCTTTACCAAACAAGCCATTCCGTTTCCATCTAACTCTCCATACAATTCTAAAGCTCTCCCAAACCCAGTTACAAAATCAAGACTGTCGCGATCTTCACCCCCACCCTCTCCCTGCATCTATCATTAATTTCCCAATCCAATTCGAAGCGAACAGTATCCACCCAACCCCCTATCATTCTCCTAACGTATCCCTCGTCGACCACCACGGTGCACTACTTACAAAAAATCCTCTGAATTGCCTTGAAACTGCACCACAACGTACCCCGGGAATGGAAACCGTGGAATCGCCCCGCTGATCTATCGACGGCATTTTACAGCGCGGATGCAGTTAAACGGACATTTATTCGCGGGAGGCGTATTCAATCAGCACTTAAATTACACTTTGAACTCCACTCCGCGGATCGCGAGCTCGGTGGAAGCAATGGCAGCTAGATGGAGGGCATAAACTAGCTCGCGCAGTGAATCGGGGGGGCCACCACCGTCTGCGTACAGGCTCGGCATCTTCTAGCAAACGGTGAAACTGCGCCTCTATTTCATTCCAATGGAACTTCTGTTATCATAAATCATGATTTATCGTCGTCAGCCATAGATTGGCCACTGTGCCCCGTCGCGTGCACACACGTGCCAGCGCCTCTGCCTCTCTGTATGGATTCCCCGAAGCTGAGGGTCGTTGGGTGTCCAGTCGAGTTATTCTGTCGAGCTTGCGGATTTCCAAAGAGATGCTTCCCTAGGCCCTTGCTGCAGCGTTTTATGAACGTTTGCTATTGAGATCGGTCAGCTAAGTGATGCTTAATTTTAATTCCTGTCGTGGTAGCTTCGTTAAGTCTATAGAAAAAGGTTTTGGAGGTCGGAGAGTCTGAGGGTTAGGGTGTTGTTTAATTTGATTTTTATTCCGGTTACAGTGGAATGTTTAGGGGAAACTTTTCTGCGATTTTGACTTCTGTTACAGTTTCAGAAATAGATGTCATTTTATATTATTTCACGAGCCTATTTCTGTGAGTAACTAAATTTTAAAGTTCTGTAGTGTTCGTGTGATTTTTTAATCATAATCTGTTAGTTGAAGACAAATTTTAATGATTTCAATGAAGAAATAACAAGTTCGTAATCTTTTAATTCTGCTTACAATCTTTTACACTCAGGATGTTATAAAAAATGTTAAACTGACAACCAGAGAAGCAGTGTTCCTGGTATGCTAAAGGGGCGAGAAGTTTCTTTGTGAATTTTAATTGCGACAAGGAAATCCTCCCGAATCCCAGAACTTTTTCTCGCCATCCTCAATCTTGCTATCAGATTCTGAACGAATAATTTCCATAACAAAGCAGTTACTTTTTTAACACGGTGGAAGTCGACGCTCGTTCACCTGATTCCCTTCGAATTTTATTCTTAAACCACTCATCAGTTACTTGTGGAAACATTACCCTCAATCAAGATTGAATAAGATCGTCAGAAATTCATACTTCTACCAAGGCGATTTCTATCGACGTTACTTGATTCTTGCATTCTAGTTCAAAGTCACTTTCTTTTCAATATATTAGGGAGTTTTAGGGAATTAGATGCAGGAGAGATAAAGCTCTTAGATTTACAGTTTAAAAAGTTGAAGAAACTCCGCATAATCTATTTTCCCAGACACAATATTGACTACTATCGAAAGGTCAGACATTATTCTACAAACTTCCAGTCTTAAAAGACCGCTACGACTGAGAGCAGTACTATAGTGAAGATGTAAAATTCACGCCAAAAGGGGATGATTGAGTTTCATCATACTTCCCAACCCCACGATTTATCAACAAAAATTAAATTCTATTAAAACCAAATAATATTCAAATTCTATTCTAAGCGTACACGCCGCATCGACCCCACCCCCTCGAAAGTTGTATTCACAGCGTTTTCCTAGTCTCCGACCACGTAGCCTGAAACTCAGCTCTGGTGGAGCAGCGATTCGAAAAAATTCTCTATGCCCCTTTATACCATTTTCTATTGTCCACCGGACGAAAAAGTGAAATAAGAAAATCAGTCTCATAATTTAGCCCCGGAGACATTAATACTTCCACTCTCGATACCAATAAAAAGTCGCCCACGATGGAAGCATAAACGTCGTCTCGTAAAACCCCAGTGTCCTTTCTTCCTCGGCTCATAAAGTCTGTAACGCATCAAAACAGCGGTCAGACGTAACAACAGCGGCGACAGCGTAGTATTTTAGGCGAGGATACTCCGGGGCCTGAGCCGTGAAGTTGGCCGAAGTATCGGGGACGAGATGCACGACGACTTCGATGTCCCATACATCGCGGTATGTGGGCCTGTTCCTCTTTGGGAATGAGCTTAGCATTGAAATATTTTCGTTCGTAAGACAATGGCCACGCTACTTCGTCTTTCGTTCAGCAGAAGGTTGGATCGTTGAGCCGGGAAGACTGGATGGGCCACGCGATCTGTCTGTCGGTTAAAAGAAACCAAGGGCGGAAAGGCGGATGCGGTTTGCTCGAACGATCCCTATCAAATTGTGTTTCCGGTTCAGAGGTATTCGATGCTCGATATTTATGGGTCGATGTTCCGTTGCTCGCTCCAAGGTAGATTCAAGGTAGCCTGTTCTGCTTGGATTGCAGAGGATGCGGATGCTGTACGTAGGTTAAGTTTAGACATTTATAAGGAATAGATTGAAGTGAAATGTAGCTTTTAGTGGTCGACAGTGATGGGAATCTATCTAGGGTTTGGAATATAGAAGAATTGTATTGGACAGGTTAACGAGGCGGAAGTAAACTATTTGGTCAGTGGAGAAGTTTTAGATGGACCTGCCATTTATTTTAGATGTATTTATTTAATTATAGATACTTGTGTGTGTTTGCAATTTAATTATAGATACTTATATTAGACCTACAACTCTCTTCAAAATCCTCGACATCAAGTGCGCAAAATGATCAATTCAACGTGAAATGATCTCACCGCATTTTCCCGAAATGTTGTTTGCGTCTTCTGATTTGAAAAGATCCGTAAGATACAGCGGATTCAGGGCGACGTTTGTAATTAGGTGAAGGCAATTCTGTCATTGCTCAAGGGGCAACGTGCACGTGGAAATTCGCATAAATTAGCGTCCTGTCAGGTCACGTGCCATCAGTATCCGTTATCCGTAGCGTACAGGTGGTGCCGAAATACGTCATAATTTAACCCCTAATCGGATAGCTGAGTGCACCATAAGTAGTCCTGAGTGGTTTCCAAATGGCTTTCGATCTCTCTCGACATACTTTATCTGGAATCAACGTAGAGTGCCTCGCCTCAATTGGCCAGCGATTTTTGCGGTTTTCTTGTGTTTCAAGATCGTTTTAGAGATTGCAGAATTTCAGTTCCACCGTACAAACGTCCATGGAATATTTATTCCGTGACTGGCCTTTCTGCCACGAAATCGTATTCACTTTTAACAAGGTTCACTTTTAACAAAATTTAGAAGATGTATCCATAAGTCCCAAAAAGCAATAGTTTCTTAAGTGAAACTTTTTTTCTAAGTAGTTCACAATACCCCGTAAACATAATACAAAACGGAAAATCTTCATCAAGCCGTTGACTTGTAAAAAAATCCATTTTCCGAACGTTCAAACCGGTATACACCTTAAAGCCACTTCCTCAAAAATCTGACAGACACCAAGTACATTTCTATAACTGCAGACTTCCCACCAAACACAAGTAATAAAGCAGGAGCGTAGTTAAACGATATATTATACATCCCACGGATAATCCCCCACTGTTTATCACGAGCAAATTAATATCGTTTCAAGCACAGCAACTGCAGTGGCCACTAAATCCTCGGCGCCTAAAATCCACAGGCCATTAAGCAATCGCGAAAAAGAGAAGAATTCCGAAGAAACATTACCCCAACCTCTGGTTCCCATCCAGTCTCTCCAGCGCCCTTTCGCGTGCGAACGTCGCTCCTAAGCGAAACAGAAATCTTCCACGCAGCATTTACGCCGTTAACGAGGCCGCGCTCTCGCTAACTGCCTCCACCGGTGAAAGAAAATTTCGCGCTATGTAGCTACGGGAGGGACGGTGCTCCATTTAACCGGGGCGGGGCAGGCTGGGTGGGGGCTGCTTAGCCAAAGAAATTTAATCTCTCGCGGTCGAGTGAAACATAAGTGATGTACGACGGGGGCGTTCGAGTGTTGATGATTTCGCATTCCTCGCCGGGAAACGGGTCGGTAAACGACGCACAAAAGAACGCAACAACCCTCCATTTAACCGCCGCCCGGCGTAATTCCGTTTACACCAGCTCTCGAACCAGAGCGTAAACGAGCGGGCGCCGCTAATTTGTTTACGCCAGCGGTGCAATCACCAGGGCGTTTCATAATCGGCAACGAGCACACCCCCGTCGCGATCCCGGGCCGCGTGATTCATGAAACACTCGAGGAGCAGGACTGGCCCTCGAAAGCGGGGCGAAACTTTTACCATTCCGCCTGTATCCTCCCTGGAAACCGCGAGCCTCGAAACACACCGTTGATCTCCACGGCTTGGCTGAGAATTATATTACTCCCTTTTGATTTATGAACCCTTGGCGGCCCTTTTTATTTCGCGTCGGCCGAGGCTCTGCGGAGAGTTCTTTCGCGGATTGCGTAACAGTAATCAGCGGAAGTTTCGGCGATAAGGGGGGAACGGTGTAATTTTGAGGGAGAGAGTAAATCTTGGAAACTTCACCCTTGGTCCGTTTAAAGGGTTCTGAGGAAATTTTGAACCTCGGCTAACGAGAGGAGTGTACAAGGTTTTATATAAATGTGCCTACTGTAACTGCAAATTGCTTTACGATTTACGAGGAAAATTCAAAGTTTGCCTTTCGTGCACAGGGATGAATTTTGAAAACTATTTTTTTTTTTGCAAATTATTATATTAAATTTGAACTAGACCGGTGGCTCGAATTTCGTGCAGGTTTTTTGTAAAGTTTTTCCTAACAGTAGATTTCTGCTTTCGGGAAAGTTAGGTGTGTAATGATCTTTCTTTGGTATGCGTGTCTTTGAGACGGTCCAGTTTCATTTAGAGTTGTAATTCACGATGAAAAAGATGCTCCGCTCTTGCTCGAGTTCTTTCCAAGAAAGGAGACACGATACAGAGCGTCCTCCGTGTGACATCGTGGAACTGGTAAAACAGAGAGATAATTCAGGCTCCGGATTAGGTTGGGCTTTTTCTACGTGGCGCACGTTACCCTTCGCGCCGCGTGAAATGTCTTCTCCTAAATTATCACACCTGGATTTTAACTGGCTGAAAATAAAGTACCATTCGGCCAGCTTCTCCAGGAAAAAACGAGCAGATGAAACGCGATTTACAGGAAGAGGGATGTCCGAGGGTGTGAGGTGTTGAATCAACTGTTCCGTGGGATCGTTTAAAAGGGCCTCGGGTGCATAATTAAGGATGTGAGGAATCTCTGCGATTCGTCAGACAAGTTTTTCTTTGCGCGACGAGTAAAACGTGCGTGACTTGTTAATGTGCAAGTTATCGTACAGATTTATTGTATTTCTGTTAAGTTGTACGTCGCACCGAGTCGTATGGTTTCTGAGTCATTTGGAATTATATAATAAATTAAGATAGATGCAAACGAAAGTTTATCTGTTTTGTGGAGGATGAAGTTGAATTTTAGCGTTCATCACTGAGCTTCAAAATATTTAATTTTTGTTGTTTCGAATCTTGAAATTTACGAAGGCGAGTTTTCATGCTGCAGACGAAAACGTTGTGTATTCAATGCCTTTTTCTGCCAACTGCAAAGCTTCCAATTTCGACATTGTGTAAATAGTTCTGACAATGTAAAAGTGGGTGAAAAAATTTGAGAAAAATTCGTTGAAACATGGCACCGAGAGGAATTTAAAGTATTTTAATGTGTGGAAATGGGATTTTGTCTGTCATAGAATTTGTCGTAGGTATGTCGGTATTTCATAATTAAAAGTAGTCTCGCAATTTTTCTGCATATCTTTCATTTCATTTTTCAATTATGAATTTTGTCCTAGCGATCGTAAAAAGAATATTCTAAAGCTTATTTCTGATAATCACACGGCGGTAGATGTTTAAAAAATTCGAAGATAGCTCAGTATTTTCATAATTAATTGAAATGTTAAGTTAAAGATAAAATTGTTATTTATCAGAATTACAATTTAGGAGTAATTATACTCTGTACATTTTTATGAAAGTCTTAGAGGCTATCAGAGAATATATCTACAAAGTAAGACTCTGATAATTGCAATTTCAATTAACGGTGAAGTAACGCTCTCCTAGTAATTATAATATTATCGTCTGAAGTTTTATAAATAACCTCTCTTCTGGTATAGTGGTAATTACTGTCTAATTAAAACTTCGGATCAAACAGAAATTCAAAGCATCGTCTGCGCAGAGCAGAATTAGTGAATTATAAGCCGGTACGCGTGAAAGAATAAATTAAAAATTTAAACTACTACTAAGCGCCTAAATTGCCATTATGTTTGTTTATAATATTCAAACTGACATTATAATGTCTACAAAGGTTATATGTAAACCCGAGTTGAATTACGTCTGCTTGTAATAATCTTCCGTTTTATACAAAACACTTTAACTTTCACGTAGCTTTTAATAATTTTATTACGAGCATATGCACTGTTGCCAATTTTATACGCTACACTGTTACTCCCTTTTTTTAGATACAGTATAAGCATGGGAAAGCCTTCTTGGGGAAGGCACTTTTGTGGCTGGGGACTGGTATTTCACACATACTCACGCTTCTTCCATCTTTTTCTACCTATTTCAAACCAGCACTGCCCCTGCCAAGTGAGTATACGTGAAATTCCAGTTGTGAGCCGCAGGAGGGACTCATGTGAAAACACTCTAAAAGTATTTCGTTAACTCCTTTTCCTTCTTTTTGCCCAACGGCTTGAAAATTTAGCTGAATTCCGAACCACGTACTCCGGAATTAATTTAAATTATTTACATGTACTTAATATAAGCTCCAGCTCCACCCTTTACCCACCTATTTCTCCTTCCTTTTCGATCGATATTCACTACTGTAGTTATACTCCATATCCCATTGTGACTTTGAGGTAACATATACCATGCTACATGAGTTTCAGCATGCTGCATATGCTACTATGCAAATGCTTCATCGTCAGCTATAGTAACTTGGGAATTATTGATCTTTATTTTATAGTACAATACTTAGGAAATTTGATTGTTAATTTAAACGCAACTTTCAATTTTCATCAACGCCCTATTATGTATGTATGTATGTGTTTTTAAATGCAATCAGAAATCTGGGTAACAGATTGTATGTCGCGCCTTCGTTCCACAAATTCGAATAAATTAATCAACGAGTACTCTTTAAAATTCTTCAAACACTGAAAGATTAAGCTCTATCGATACTTAATAATTATCGTTGCGAAGCGCAAATCGTGGCATGCCCTTATTATCGATGAAATCCCTGCCCAGTCACGTCCAGTCTCGCGTGTACATAAAAATCCTCGAACCTAATTTCGCACGTACACAGTCCGAACCGGCTAATTCCATGGCATGGCGCCCATGGGAAATTAAAGTGGATGATTGATACAGGTAAAAAGAGGAATTAAGACGCATCCACGGGCAGCTTTATATCGGTTAGCGTCGAACCCTTAAAACCTCACCTTTTTACTTTGCCCTCCCTTGGAACGACCCTTACGTCCCTTTTTCCGAACCATAATCGAAATCAGCCATTTGTTTATCCAAACGGCTTTTATCCGACGTGGAATCCTAAAACAACACAAAATTCTAATAGCACACAGCAGAAAATTTTCTTCCGTAAATAGTCAGGAATTGCATTTACTATTCCATAAGAAAGAATATTTGAGGAATTAATTAATCCCGAAGGCTCTATTTTCCCCTTCCGTTCTATCGAAGTACAACTTTGCATAAGCAAAGAAAAAATATTCTAGGTATTTCTGGGGCAAAGATTGTTTCTATTTTTAAACAAAGGCAGCTAGAAGTAGAGAACAGCTGGAAAGCCCTTCCGCGAGTCACTTTTAATCGAAGAGCCTCTTATTTCCAGGATTTGTCGAATCAGGGGAGGGGAAGGAAAGCTTCGTAATTAAGGGAAGATTTTCGCAGAGACGATCGAGAAGACGCCGCTGAGGGATTTAGGTGGCTGCTAATAACTCCTCACTATAAATACTCCCGGAATTCCTATGTGTCTGGCTGTCCCACCCACCTTTGTTAGCTGGCTTTTCACACGGATAACCCTCCACCTTCCACTCGTCTCTCGAGCCTCTGTTCCCCCCTTTTCCACCGCGTTTCTTCTTCATTCTTTCTTGGCTGTTCCTTCCTTCCTGCCTTGCCCGCCATCTCCCCAGTCACCCTTCGCCCTCGTTCATTCTTCTCGAAGATAGAAGAGCGACTGGGTTACAGGAAGAGGCTCCGTCACGTGGCCACGAGACTCTTGGCGTATAATGCGAAGGACACTTACACCAGGGGGGAGGGAAAGTGGGCTTCCCTCTGTCCGCGTATCGGGAAATCAGCTGGCACGATGGATCGATCAGCGAAAAAATACATGGAAATTTATGAGCCGTGTGAGAATTTCTGAGCTGTGGTATATATAATATGAGACGTTGAATTTATAAAAAATATTGTATAAGTGACGTTCGTAGATTTGGATAAAAATTTTGGACGAAGTAGATAGCTTTTTCAAAAAATAGTTAACATGTGTTTTCTTTTCTTTAGGGGTGGGAATATTTGAATGAATATTTCGTGTAGAAATACGCACAGTTACTAAATTATTCGCCCGCCCCAAGCGTGAAACATAGTTTACTAATTTAAGTAATGTAGTATTATTGTATATATAAATTAGGGAAAGTAATTTGATTAATTATATCAATTTAAATTTTAATAATTTTACCTTTCACATACTAATATTTATTACAGAATATCAAGAGAACTTTAGCGAACAAATCGAATTATATTTTGGTCACTAACATCGCTATTTATTTTATTAACATGATCACAAAGTATACATTAATAAAATATGGTATATTTAACAATTATAAAATTTAAATGAACCACATTGGAGTAATTCAAGTAATGTTCAGTGAAGTAACGTCAAATATTAACAATTAACTATGACTATACCTATATCCAGCATTAAAAGACGACCCACTAATTGATTATAAACCTGCATTTGCCATAACGATTTCTTAATTGCGTGTAGCACGAACAACCGACTCCATTATCGTTCCAATAACTCTGAATGGGGATGGAAATTCTAGACCGGGCCGACTAGACATCTGTGACGCGGAAAACTGCTGCATAATCGCCAGTTAGTTCCCAACGAATGGCCTGGCCGCTAATTTCGCGCGCGTTTCACCCTGTTTGCCGCGTTTCCCTGGAAAATTATTCCCCGCGGGCTCGTCGCGGAGAGAAAGAATGCGCCCTGTGAAATCATGCGAATATTTTATGACGCATAAAAGCGTTGAACAGTTACAGCCTAACTTGTCCTGCAGCTTAGTCTCGTAAAGCAGCTATTAAAAGAATCATGGCCTATGAACGACCGCGTCTCTCGCGAGAATTGTCTTTTGTGTCTTTAGACTTTAACCTGTTAACTCAGCCAGAAACGTGATCCACGTATTTAAGACGGTATATTTAAGACTGTGAAAATTGAAGTAATTTGCAACGTTTTGCAAACAATACAAGCTACATGTGATTTAACACTAACGTCAAATGGAGTAACTTAAAATAAAATAAGTAGGTAATAGAAACTCCTTTAATATCTATTGTATAATAAAACAAAAAATTTATGTTTTTGTTTCATTCAACTGAATTTGCGCGTGTTTGTCGCTAAAAATTCGCAGCGTAATTTTCTAAATTCTCATTGCCCCGTTATCCAATTCTTGTATTTTCTACCCCCTTTTTCCTCGTGGGAAATCATTGTTTCGCTTTCTGCGTTCGCTCTAATATCTCTCTAGTCGTTCGCACAGTCTTCTTCGTCTCATCTTCCTTATTGTTAGTGTACATTTGTGACAAAAACTTTGGTGGAAACACAAGTTGTCACGTTATAAGAACTGAGAAAAGGTTGGTTCTTAGCGCTAAGATAAGTCGATGGTGGGTAATTTGGATTTTGATGAAATGGACTTGGATTTTCTATCGAGTATTCGTGCAGTGACGAAAAATTAACGTTTGAATCTTGTTACAAATTACACAGTGCAATTAAAAGTATCCTAGGAAAACTGTCCAATATAATAATTAAAATTAGTTGTCTGTATTTTAATTTTCCATATGCCTCGAAATCATATATGGAGCTGGTTACTAAAGGTTTAATCATTGATAAGCTAAATTTTGTCGTGCAGGACCCATTAAAAAATTGGTACATGAATAATTACATCTACTATTAACAGTTTCTTTTAATTTGATAATTTTTTAACTCCATAAATTATGCTTTGGAGCGCTAATGATAATTAAATCATTATACAACGACAACAGAACCCAAATAGGTACATATCTGCACACTAAAGAACTTTTAAATATTAATACACATTCCCGTTTGTGATATTCTCATTATGCGAAAATTATGGAAAGCTTCTCCGTCAATTATATCCCGTTTCTTCGTCAGTTAACATTTAATCGGCCGAATTTCATTAATTTCTATTTCAGCAGTCCCATAAATTGCATTACATAAATAATTTCCAACGTTCGCTGCTTTCATAATTAATGATTCACCGTCCACGGCTCGATCAATAGTTGGGAAAGGGGATTAATAATTCCGGGCTTATTAACATGCGACCCTTTATTATCGAGCAGAAATTTATGTATGGGTTACGCGCGCTTCCTGAAATTGAAAATCTGCCGAAAGAAATGGACTTGCGTTTCCGACGCATGTAATTAACGGATAGTCGGTTGCAACGGAACCCGAGGAATTGGTAATAATATCAAACGCGCGCCAAATGTTGCTAATTAATATGTTCTGGTTTCTGCAATTTTCCCTCAAATTTACGCCTTTAATCCCCTAAACGGGCGGAACAGGTATTTGCAGATGTTACTGGTTAATTTACGTTTTAACTCTGGCTTGGTGGCGCCCAAGTTTGTGTGTCGCCAACACCTGATTTTAATTATTGAACGTTAACTTATATAGTTGGCTCGAAATGCCATAAAAAGGGATTTTCACCACTTAAAGTTTCCTTTCAAGTAGATAACAGGGCGTGGATCTAGTTGAGTATTGTTCTTCGAAATGCATAAATGTTAATATATTGTAATGTAGTTTTAATGAGTTTTCTCGCGATTATATGGAAAATAATATGTTTTTCTATTTAAATGTACGTTGGATACATAATTGCAGAATAATACCTACACTGACATTGGTGAGAATATTTCGAGGAGGTTTAATGCTGAATATTTTTTTATATGCTTCATTTCATAGTTCAATAATACACTTAATATTTCACATCATCCCTAATGACATTAACATTATTCACACCTTGAGAAATTTAAGGATTTATTCATAATAAGCAGTATACGCGAGAGTTGTGAGTTTCAAGCTTCAGCCACGGTAACCTCTATCGCAATCAGTCTTTTCCTTCCTTTTAATTCATTTCTGTGACACGTGCGAGTCGACAAACCCGAAGGGAAGGGTGATAAATTTGCATCGCCCTGTCTGGCCACTTGGCAGAATCGCGAGGACGAGCCGCGAAAGTGGTTAATCGCGGTCGAAGACAACTCCAAGGGGGTTGAAGATCCCCAGGACGTCGATTAAATTCCAGAGAAAAGAACGTTCTGCCGGGAGAGTTTAACTGTATATATACCCGAATCATTTTATCATTTTATACGGGCCGAGCCGTGAGAAGTGTCTGACGGGGGTGGAATGGCCCGACTGTGGGCGGCTGCAGGGTCTGCAAGGACGAGGAAGGGTGGCTCGATGAAAAAGGGGAGTGCCGCGTAAAATGTTGGAGAATATAAAACTCTTTCGGTGTTGGAAGTTATACCCATTAAAGATTAATAAACCATCAAGGTGGAAAAGAGCCAAGATGGTGGCTGTCTCTGGCGGCGGGGGATGGCGGGTGGCGCGAAGAAGGGTGGGAATTAGGAAAGAGGAATTTCGTCTGCAATTATTGGATCCTTTCTTGGATATCCACTTCACTCGAGACTCTCGAGCTTTACCGAGATTTTTCTTCGCGAGAAATGTAATCGTTTATTGCGAATCGAAGCTACGAAGGAGATATGTTTATTCAGTGACTGGGAATGATTAATATGTGGGACACGCGGTGTTGAACGAAGGAATCGTTGAATTGTTTGTTTGTAGATCGCGCGGTTGGAAATCCGTTTAATTCACACCGTTGAATAGCGTAATGATTTATTCTACCGTGTTCAAATTGCAGTTGTTACGAAAATTTCTATCACCGGCACAAATGGATTATTCGCGGTTGCACGTATAACTGGAGTTGCGGAAATAGCTGTAATAACATAGGACAGTTGTTCTGCTTGCTGGGTTTACGAATGTCTGCCCGTGATGAGTTAATCGAGTTACGTTCCTGCAAAATTCCGTCGTTAACGTCTTTTCACGTTCGACGACTTGTCTGCGTTGTACAGGGAATCTGCAAGGTAATAGGTACCTACTACTATATCAAATTATATCTCGAATGGGGGAGAGTGAATTATGGGAAATTGAGGGGGAATATATGCGATGAGTGAAACGGACAGACAAAGGGAGCAAGACGTAGGCCTGGCTTGCAGCCAGACATCCTGAATTACTTTTCTCAGCTTCTTCGAGCCTTTGAAGCTTTTTTGCAGATACTTTTCATTGAAATAGTGAAGCGTTTGTAGTAACAATGCACAGCTTTTTTTATAATTAAAAGGAGAGATTATGTGTTTTCATTTTAGGGGGGACGATGCAAGATAGAGAAGTGATGACTTAAACCCATCATAATTTCATATGAACTATAATATATTTCAGTGCCATTAAAATTCCTAATATCCCTAACAACCTATTTCAATAATTTCTACTCACTGGGAGGATAAAAAGTGTCAAAGGAACCATTTTTATCGTTTATTGTCTGAAGTATTCTTTGGAACATAGTTCCTTTGACATTTTTACTCGGTTTAATGATTAATACAAGTTACAATAAAAAAAATTGATGGTAAAATTGAAGGCCCAGAACAATGTTGCGTTACATTCTTCTAATAGATCTCCACTGCTTCCGAAGCAGCGACCAAGTAGACAGAAATTCCTCTACCGTAGAGGGAGAGAACCGATTTACTCATACTGGATCGCATGACGGGAAACGCGAAACATTACCGGAAGCTATATTCGTGCCGCAGCGCACGGACTGATCGATGCCGGGCAAGCGAAATCCAATCGGCAATTATCAGCCGCGAGCTTAATCGGCGGCCGTCTCGGTTTCCCCGTTATATAATGAATACCAAACTTGCCTCCGTTCCGTTTTGTATCCCGATATCGACGGATATTTCCTCCCTGGTCGGACACGCTGCGATAAATAAACGATAAGGCCATTGTTCCGTGCCTGCAGCCGTTCGATATCCTTGTTTATTCGAATAAATCAATTAACGAATCGTTGGTTAATGATTGCGAATGGCCAGCGATCCACAGCGTCGAAATGTCGGCGAACACCTTTGGAACCATCGCGGGGCTGTTCAACGCGCTGATAATTTATCTGCCGCTGTCGCGTGTACGTGACTTCGCGATTATTTATCTATCTTGATTCGTATTTAACAATTCTGAAACTGTGTTGGAAAGAGTCTGGTATTTACAAGATGCATTTTGTGAAGATTTTGGAAAATTAGTATTTTGGAAGTTGGAGAAAAATTGGAAGCGAGAGGCATGACGCTTTCTTAGAATATTCATCGTAACACATCTTGAAAATTGAAAAATTACGGATCCTAAAAAATTCTTGCAGTCTTACTTATTCATAGAGTCTGAGTGGCTGTTAAGCTTTTATCAAATAAATGCCTCGCAACTAACAGAATACTAATAGAAAGCTTCTCTACCACAACCACACTTAAATATCAATAAACACTCGTTAGGGTGGGTGAAAAAATTAAATTTTCGAAATTTGAAACAGCCTAGTGCGGAAATGTTTTTAATTTTTTACCAAGTTTAGCGACTTCTATATATTTTCATAAAATTTGTATATTTCACTGTTGAGCGTGTGAAAATAGTTTCGAAAATTTGATTTTTCCGGCCCACCCTAATAAACGCGCTTCCACACGTAAGCAATTTCAAGAACGCATAACTCGCGTGCACAGGGCGCAAGCCCTTTCTCCACTCGCCAAGAGATATGCCCAAAAGAAAGCAAGCGACCGGTTGTCCGCGGAGGCCAACAAATAACTTTGACAGGGAATCGTGGTCTCCAGCGAGAGATATTTCGCCGACCAGCACGGTAAACCGGCCGAAAGCGGGATTTATACAGGAAGTTGGGGAAAAGTGTCGTTCCATGAGGTAAGTTTAAGCGGGCCTCCCACGGCTGCGTGTATCACGAAACGCCACGGAGGGTGGGAAACTTTTGATGGCGTAAGATTCGAAAAGGAAATATTTTTGACGTTCCTGGGATCGGGGAACAGAATGATGGAACTTACTCGACGACTTTGGAAACGAGTATTCCCGGCTGTAATTAAAATGTAGGAACGGTATAACGCGAAGCGCTGCGCGCCACGGCATTAATTAATCCGAGAAGAGGGCAGTCAGTAAGGTGGACATAAAAGAGCTATAATATCGACGAGGAGGAACTGTTGCTCGGTTATGTCTGCCGTATTTTAGGCCCCGTACGGTTGCACGTGATTTGAGAGATTTTATGACTGTGATCGGGGATTACGTATTGATGGCCTTTTATGAGAGAGAGGGAGAAATGAAGGAAACAGGGAAATTGAACGGGATCGAGATAATTTATGGATCGTAAATGGGATCTTGAAGATATTGCTCGTTTTTGTATTGAACGTTAAGGAGGGATTAAAGACTGTTAAGGATGAGTACTTTACGCTGTATAGATAGTAACTGTTATGTTTGAGCTGCCTCTTTGTGTTTTAAGATCGTTCCTGAAGCTGTAATTGGTAAACGGTGGAGAATGGAGCTTGCGTTTTCAGTATCGCACGATAACTACTACTTAGTTTCTATAATGCAATCAATATTCAGAGAAACATTAAAACATCGTATATATTGCTCTTTTTTAGTACCTATAATTTATTTGATAGCGAATATTTGGGAGACCATAGAATTAGAAACATTTGGATTACTTGTTTTCCCCTTTGCTTGGTCCTGGATTCGAATTTTTCTAGCAATGGAACCGGAGATCTTTACACCGTCACGCAAAGTTCGAATTTTACCGACAAGTCCTCTCGTTCCAATCACGTACCTTGCAATTGCTAATGACACGGCCTCATTGACTGGATTATACTACAACGACTCGAAATCGAGATTCTAAATTAAGACCATGCACCAGTTCGTTAACCACTCCAAATGGAAGTCACTGTCCTTTTAATTAAGTCCTTTCATTAGCAATCGACTAATTGTTAATACTGCACGATTTATATGATCGATTTTCCATTTAGGCCCTTCCCATTATATTATCTATTCGCTGGGTTTGAAATTTAAAAGCTGCTGTTTAAATTGTACAAAGTATCGATTTATTTTAAATTTTCCTGGTGGATATTGGATACTTCAGTGAAATTGTAATTCTGATCGATTAAATAACTTTTCATTAGGAGTCGATGAAACATATGCAAATTTTCATTGTAAAGATATGTGAATTTTTTTTAATTGAAACATTACTTTTTAATTGGATTTAATTGAATTTTTATACATTAACTCATGCATGTGTAGTACCAAATATTCCAAATAATTCCAAGTATTTGTATTAATCCAGGATAGCGGGAATAAAAATTAAAGGTAAAACGATTACTTAACAAAAGCAACGGGGCTGTTTTCAAAGTTATAAATTTCATGACGTTGAGCGCAAAAAAAAATGTGTGTGCATCGTATCAATAACCACAATCTTTATAGAGGATAACTGTTTAAAGAGCGTTTGTAATACGTTTTTCCAATTTGTATCGTCGACCTCCGAATTACGGGAATAACGACGATTGGGCAACAACTTATTCGTGCTTTTCACGAGCAATATGTAAACCGACGAAACACGGGAAATTATAAACGAAAAAGGGCCGCGGATTCATCTCGAATCCACTTTTATCGGGAAAATTGAATTCGCGAAACATGCATCGCATGCATCAAGCGATTCGCGATAACGCGATTTTCGATTTGTTTGCGCGCACTGTTTCTACGCGAGCAGCGTCAATGACTTTATTTAACGACCCGGCATTGAACTGTGCAATTTTAATAGCTTATATATAACAAGCCACTGAAACTTTTTTATTGCAATTTGATCGAAGTAAGACTCTATTAGACTTGACAAAAGTTATTTCAAATACAAAAAACAAAAGATAATATTCGAACTAATGAATTATTTATTATAATTATTTTGAAAACAGGTAAATGCCTTCAAAATGATTTCTTATATTAGATAACTGTTTCAAATAAAATAATATATTCAAACATTCCTTTGAAAAATTCAAACATAAAATACAATCATCATTTAATTACTAACCCAGTAACGAAATAATTCAGAGGAAGATCCTTTGCTTGTTGAAATAAACTATACTCCGAGTATTTTAAAATAATTTTTAGTCAAATACTAATTTCTATATACAATATTTCACTCAAATAATATCCAAGCTTCCAGAGAAGGCAATTAAACTAAATCTTCTGTGAACTTCTAATAAACATTTCAAAATTGAACAGTAGCAAACACTGCTTCGAGCACCAAAATTTGATTTACATTTCGGAGAAAAAATTAAAAAAGTGAGGCATTGCGTAGATAAGGACAAATATAAGGGTTACAGGAAACATGCATGCAGTTTCTTTGCTATTTGAAGACCAAAGGTTTCGTGTACTTAATAAATAATGACTGCACCCCTGTTTCATCGATATGTTTTGCGCCACTCTGTAGAAAACGGTATTTTTTGTGGCCTTTGTCCCCCTTCCCCCATGAAGACGACATTTCTGATCGCGACTCGAGACGATCTGTCGATAACGATGCTGAAAAATGACCGTACGTGCGGTCGCGAATGCCGCGCGTGTCTCGGGAGGATTTCACGATGAGCGATGACGAGCGATGCTCGTCGATAAACGTCCAGTTAACGTTCGCTAAAGCTGACGTGGTAGAGATGTTTATGAAGCCGGACAATCAGTTGGTGTCCTACAAGGATCGAAGTTTCTATCAATTCGGACGTGCCACACTCACCCGTACGTTCTTTACATTTACCATTTTCCTACTGTTCCCATTCTTATGTTTTTAATGAGAAGATAAAGTGCAAAGGCGTTATATTGTGAGAATGCTCGAGAGTTTTCGAAATCAGTTCATAATTAAGCTTTTTACATTAGCGCCCATCTGGAGCTCTAATTTCTACAGTGATACAACGTTCACGGTAGACTCTATAACATTTTTTATATCGTGAAATGTTCCACATCCCTCTGCGTAGAAATAACGCCACGTAAAAATGTTATCGTTAACTTTCTCCATTATTCGTGTAGGTCTGCCCGAATACCCGTCCGCTCAGCCAACTCACAAAGAATAGAAGCCAGTTACTGGTATTATTCGAATTTTTTTTTAACGCACAATGCGCGGCCCCGAAATGGCTGCAATGGTATCATAAAAAATTAGATTTTCCAGTTTCACAAAAGCAACATAAGCAGCGCCAATGGTTACCATGGGCCGTAGAATTTTTCCGCGCCAGGGTTCGTCGAACCTGTGAAACGGGGATGGGAAACTGCATCATTTCGAAGTCTATTTGACGGCCGTAGTTGCACGAGGAAATTTATAACACGGCCTCCTTTCTCCAAATATTTTTTCTGGCACTGTTCCAGCATCATCCGCTTCCACTCCATTGAATTTTATTTTCATCCCCCATCCCGCGGATTTATGCAGCGCGAGCTTCGGGACTATGAATAGCCTGATAGAGGTGGGCGTTTAGAAGCAGCAGGATCGCCCCGTGGATCCGCGCCTTCCTAGGGATATTCGACAGGGTTCGTCGGCTGTAGCAGGCGTTTTTGCGTTTACCAGTGATCGAAGGGTCCATAAAGGATACCTTCTACCCTGGTAAATCTTATTTCGCGCTCTTATTCAATGAAACTCCCGCGAGAGCTGCGGTCGTTTATTTCCCTGATAAACATCCCCGTTTCGATAGCAGGCATCGATTGTATTCATCGGGGCGCACGATTTAATTCCATCGAAACACTTTTAGGGGGTGATCGGTATCCTGTTGAAGAATGGGAAACTTAGTGAAATTGTGGTTTCTGTGGGAATTGCTCTAAACTCAAACGCGTGGGACTTCTTAAGGGCTTGGGAATATTTCTGAGTTCCAGGAATTTGGTAGTAATTTTTAGTGCATCAAAAATTTGATTTGATGTAATTTCATAAAAGTACCTAATTGTGGTAGAATTTTTGTTTCGGTTGCTTAGTGCTTTTAAGAAGAGACTTAGTACAATGAAATAAATAAACAGAAAAGAAAATGTAAAATAGGGGAATAAAATCTGATGTTCTGTAGATATAAGCTGCATCAGACAGTTTCACAAAATTACTGTTGTCATACGAATGAAATAGTAATTTGATAGTGTTCTATCATAGAAAATTTACTATACTGTGTAAGCACTAACAGGGATTTTTAATTTGAACTATTACTGAAATGTTACAAAAGTATTTGCCACAGAGTTGACACGAACAAAATAAAAATTAATTTCAGTGACAAATTCACATTGAACGTGAGTCTCCAATTCTCTACAATCATTGACACCTGTTGTCAGTTAGATTTCACGCTAATAAAATACTAAAAAAGAAACAGAACTAAGAACAAACTAATCAATCAATCATTCAATAAATCACAATTACTTATTCCCAATCCTTATAATTAAAGTAATTAACCTTCCCATGATAACCATCAGTCTTCTTCAAAAGAAATCACACCAGCATCGAACGCTGTTCAAAAATCCCACCTCATGATACCAGAATATCTTGCAACTTCCACCTAATCCTGACCCACCGCAATAAATTCCTGGAGCGGCGTTACTTTACACGCCATTTGCCACGTAATCTCAAACATCGTACGCACAGGCACGTGTCTCGATCACGGGGGACGAGCGCGCTCCCAAGCCGGATCGGGGTTCGATGAATAGCCTATGGCAACGTGAAAACCGAAATACAAACTGCAACGAGCGTTTCGATCGATCGGCAGACCGCGTATGCGCCTGGCCAGTAATCCTGCTGCAGCCAGGACGAAACAGCGAGACGAATGGCCGCGGTCGGCTTCTGCATGTAACGTGAACGCGATCAAATCGAGGAAGTCGAACGAGGAAGTGCACGGAGGTGGCTGGCATCATTTCCGTTGCGCCAGCGTTTAGTTTCCGTCGCATCCGGCGGCTATCTGTATCACTGCGTCATCGCTGGTACACAACTGAGCTCGTTGCATCGCTGCGCCGGCCGCGGCCGTTGCAATGCTTCATCGATGACTTGAATTTGCGTCATTGTTGTCGCCGTTGTTGTTCGTGTCGTAAATTGGAAGCGCGAGCGTATAGAGGCCGTGGGCGGCAGGGCTTCGATATCGAGGGCCATTTTGAGGTGTCAGAAAGCAATTGTTTCGTGGCGCGGAAGCGTCAGAAGGGATTTAAGGTAAGATCGAGTAGCTTCGGAATGTAACGTGTAAGACGGGGCTGTGGGAAGTGTCGCTTCGGTGATGAAAAAGTATAAACAAGTTTGGGAGATTGTGCTTTTGAAGTTCTGAAGAAGTTATAGTAATTTAGGGTTTGTAGTTGTTATGAGTGATTTGGGATTAGGGAGACGAGGAATTAGGAAAGTAATTTCAATGAGAATGGGATAGAGTGAAAAATATGACGTGGGTGAAGTCGAGAGTTAGTTATGAATTAAATAGTTTGCATGAGGTAGGTATCAACTATGATGAAGTGGTTTCTTGTATAGAATTTTAGGTCCAGTATCAGCGTAAATTATCGAACTTTAAAAATATTTTCTTCTTTTTGCAATCAGATGACTGTGACAGGTGCTACAATATTTAATAAATGATAGAAAGAATTGACATAAAACAATATTTCCTGCAAGTTTAAAGATGCCTCCTTATATCCCAAAACAGTTTAATGCAATATTAAGAATAGTTTATAAAAAAAATTATAAATTTCGGGGGCTGTTACAGGAGAATCCCTCCTTAGAGAAGTGCTACATATCCATGAAATTTCTTCTCGAAACCATTTCAAAAACCACCAGATCGTTCGAACCAAATTACATACTTCCGTTTCTCTAGGGGAGGCTATATTTCTTAAAGAATACGAGGACCCAAGTAGACCACGATGACCTATAAACTGGTCCCATCCTCGACCAGATCGGGGGTTCCGAAATCCACGATCCCACGACGCGACGATCGCGTATTATCCGCGCGGTGTGAGCGTCATGGCCGCCTGAATCACGGATGATGAGCTCTCGAAATCCTGTTTCGCGGATATGAGGCCAGGGAGGACGTACCTCCACTCGTCGTGATGAGCTCGCCAGCAAAGAGAGGGCTGATTATTCGAGCTTAATGGAGCGGAGGGGGTGGATCGCGGGAGAGTGAGGCGAAAGGTTGGGAGGGGGGGAGGGTGGGCGACGCAGACGGGGCGTTTAATAGCAGGCACGAAACGACGCCGGGACGTCGATCGATAAAAGTGGCCAGTTTATTTTCCAGAAGCAACGCGGCAGATCTCCCTCCCCCCCTCGCTCCCCTGCCATCCAACCCCCTTCGAAAAAAGGAGCCGGAGAAAAAATAGAAGAAGCGCACTCGACCTCTTCGTGGGCACCCGCCGAAGAAATTGCTTGTCTTTTTTCGCTTAGCCGGCTAATTTCGTGCCGCGGATGCTTGAGCATACTTTGCCACGAACTGCCTAAAAGAACGTAAAAAGTACCCGTGCAGCTTCTCATAATTAGTTCCGATGAGCCATGGCGCTTTCCTATACACGGGGCTAGGGGTCGAGACTGGAGAACACAGGGTGGGGGGAGAAACGGTACTTCCGGTTTCGTGGAAGCTGGATAGTGAGCTTCATAGAGAGAAGCGGAGAATTGGACTTGGAGGGGTAGCACGGTGGCTGTTAGCCTTTGCCGTGTATTTTATTGCTGCTGAAAATGTGGAATTTCGTAGTCGTTCACTGTTATTGTGTGTTTAACGAGGACTTACGGTAATTGCTTGTGTTTGTATGAATGGAGTTATGCAGGTGTGAGTTGCATAATGCTTGCAAGGTGTGCTTTCGTCACAAAATGTGAATTCAATCTGGGATAGGCGGGATATATTGCGGGTAACTTGCAAAGAAAGGGAAAATGGAATAGCTCGAGAAATTAATTGATACGTAGAAAAACTGCTTTTTATATATATACATGGTTCAAAAAAATTTATAAAAACTGTTCGAAAATTACAACTTTCGCTTCCTAAGCTCCTGAAACAGTTTTCCACCAGAAGGGAAACACCCAGCAGATTCCAAATATTCTACTCCGAATAGAAACTGTCGAGGAATAACTTAACCTCCAGCCTCATTAGCTAAATACCTGCTTGCCAACCCATTAACACTTACCTTCTGACTTACCGAACATCCCTCTCAACAGCTCAAAATATCGACGCACCTAAACTATCGAGTACCCTAATTGATCCTCTTCGACAAGAACAACCTGCTCTCCCAGGAGAGGTGTTTCCACAGCAAATACCCCGTGACACGTTTCAAAGCGCGTTTCGATCGCGACGACGTGAACGCGGGACTCGAGATCGCGCACAAAGGTTGAGAAGTTAGCGAGGAGAAAAGGAAGTCTCGCTACAAAGGGGACGAGCCGGAGCGTCCTCGGGGGACCGTTCTTTCTCGCTCCTCGGCCTCCGTTCACGGATCGACCCGAGTCCTCCCGTTGCACCGTCTGAAATTAAGAAAAACCTGGCCTCCCAGCCCTCTTGGCCGACAACGTATCCGGGTCGTGCGCCCGGAAAGATCGCAGATGTCGCATAATGAAGCCGTTATACGAAGGACATCGAGCCTCGAACTTGGTCCAGAGGCTGCGGACGGAGGGCCAACCCCCGAGTCCCGGCGCATCGAAATGAGAGTCCCCGTTTCCCTCCGACAAAAGGAGAAAGGAAAAAGGGAAATAAGAACGGAAGAAGTCGCTCTCGCCTCCGATCCTTCGTCTCTCCTTCTGTATCAGGATCCATGAAAGTCAAAGTCGACAGCTATCTTTTGGGGCGCCACGAACGGCCGAATCTCGGAAAGGAATTATGCGGCAGTCGTGGAAAATCGAGCAACCTTTATTAAAGATCGATGGCTCGACATTTGCCAACGTCGATTAGTTTCGTAGATTCAACTGAGATCGTTCTGGGTTTATTTCAATTACGTTGCAGTGGGTGTTTTGAACAGTTCTCGAATAATGTTTGTCAGAAATCGTACCGCACTGATTGTAGTTTCATTCTATGCAGTATAGATTTTTCATTAGGTAAGGGATATGATGAAGAGTTATTGTTGTGAATGTTCTTTAACCTGAATTGAATCCAGATCTAGGTTATTTGATTACGTCATTTCAGGGAAGGTGTCATTTATTTTGTCGGCGGAAACAGCAAAATTATCGGTATCGTGGACGCAATCTGAGTCTGACAAATATGTGACGCCTGGTAATGGTCGTGGTAAATTTTGATCGGTGTGAATGTGTCAAGCGTTGGTTGCTTGAGAGAAATGGCGGGGATATTTAAGTGGGAAATAATCGTTTGCAAAAATAAGTGTGGGAACATTAACGCGAGTTCTTTGAAGAGAATTATGGCAATTTACATATATGATTCGGAATTTGTGGAATTGGAGGATGTGTTAACCAATTTCCTGTTTGTCTCGGGTAAGAGACTCCAACAGCATCGATGTTTTGTTCCACGAATAATGAATGGTCATTGTATGGTGAGTGAAAAAGAATTCTACACGAAACGTTTTCAAAACCCGAAACAATGCAATTTCGTAATTTCGTAAGATGTATTCCCATTCCAATTCTTCGATAAATTCTTGTATTTGTAACTTAAAGGGCGACATAAAACTCTCACATTCCTGAGGAAATCAGCGTTCGTTAAGTAAATTTAAAGAAGACGTTAGTCCAAGGGATCAACTGTTTGCATCGACATTTAACAGGTTCATGTCAACGAATTTCCTCGTCTTCATTCCCTCGCGGTACCTTTTCTGCCGTTCTTCTTTTCTTGCAGCATTCGTCGGCGAGCCTTTGAACCACCCGTGTAGGAATACATACTGAGGATTTATTAGCTTTCGACACTATAATGCAGTGATTACTGGCACTAATTGAATTAAGATGGTATTCTGAGATTTTTCGATGTACTGACCCATTCATTCTCCTGAGTAGATAATTTTATTGAATGATCTTATGCACAGTTCCGTGGGCTGTTTTCCATGAAAATTTTAACATTCAAATTATTCCATGCTTTATTTTACATCCGAATACATGCGATGTATGAAAGATGATAATTAATATCTAGTAATTAAGTAATTATCATTTCATACTTTGTATAGCATTTCGATGGGTTCGTAATTATCATGTTAATTATGTGACGTTAATCAAAATGTAATATGTGGATACTATTAACGTATGATGAATTAAATTTGATGCACATTTTTATTGGGGATGTCAAGTATTTACTATTAAAATATCTACTGGTAAAATTTACTGGTAAGATCTTCTCGAAGTGAATTAAAACTATAGGAGAACTGATTTTTACTACAACCGGGCAAAATTAACTTTCATATTTTGTCAGGAATTTGTGGTATCAAGATTCTCAAGGAAAAATATTCAAAAGTCGTGTCAATATATATAAAAGTAAAATGTTAAAAATGAAAAATTTAAAAAAATTGAACCGACAATACAAATTGAAAAATATTGTTAGGGCGAAGGAGTCGTACAGAAATTAAAATCGTGTACATCACAGTACCGAAGCACACCTCCCACCTGAGTTCACGCCAAAGCAGTCCCCGAACAACACGCGCGCAACCGCGGCGACCAAAATTTGAACAAACCGATCGACGATGGCCCGAGAGCTTGTCGTGCAGAAGTGACTCATAAATATCAGTTAGTCCCGCGGTGACGTTTTCACGGTCCTTTTGATACAGTGGCCCGCGGTCTCGCTGGGTGTTCAAAGCCGCCACGGGAGAACCCACTGCGTCATTCTGGCTGGTCCTCGTTCTCTGGCCGCGGTTGTTGTCCCGCTGCTCGTTCGGTCTGTTTAGTGCCCCGGATGGGATTTGTGGGCATCGTGTGATGTATCGTCGGTGCCCGTTCGCTTCTCGTTCGGGCAGAGTCGCCTGCTGGGTCCACGAAAAGGGGCCTGGTTTGTCCGAAACTTCGATATACCGGGCGGGGGCCGACGGGTCCAGCGTGCAACGAGGAGGGGGCAAAAGAGGTGACCTCGACGACGATTTCGCCAAGGACGAGGCCGGTTCTCGCACGACCGGACCTCCCAAAGATCTGTCGAGCATCGATCCATATTCGGGCAACGGGCTTGTCTAAGGGTCCTCCTTCCCAAGCCTTCATTACTCGACTTCTTAAATGGTTTGTTGGTTGACCTGATGCTGTAATGGTACGGTATTGATTGTTATTAGCTTGGATACGAGTGGGAGGTGTACGGGTGCGTGAACTGTGTGTAAGGGATAGGGAATGGGGGATTCTTTGGGACTGAAAGGTATTTATTCTGAAGGGGCATGATAGATTTTGTGGACGTCTTGTTCCTTTGGTTTTTAATAAAATTTGAGATCAATAAAATGTTGATTTTAATCCACCCTAGTTTTATATAGGCATCATATTTCGGTTTAGTAAATGTCCCTGAAACCAAGGGCAAGCAGCTATCGATTTAAAGGGGGAATTCTATTCTTCGGACTAAAATCATAAAATTGGGATTTTTTTAAAGAAAGTAGCGATTCGATTCATTTGAAATTTGGACCATGTTTTGATGCATCTTTGAGGAAGCTGCAGTTTTTTTTTTATTAAATTTCAAGCATAAATTTTGTAGCAATGCATGATTGACCATCACGCTGCGCAAAATTCGCCTGCCGTTGGTGTGCATGATATTTATCTATTATCTGGCGCCATGTTGAATATAAAAGTCCGCCAGAAAAAAACGAACTTATTAGAATACCCCCTTAACATATTTTCAATCCCATTATTTTTCAAACACACTGTGTATCACCCTCGCATTCACCCAGCCTTGAGCCCACCAAAACACACTCCATTCCCTCGCCATCACCACCTACTTTGGTGCACCTCTGCCCGCGAATATTGCGCCAAATCAGGAGACACCGGTGCACCCCTAATGGGCAACAAGTGATGCAGCTGAAAACGAGCCCGTTTAAAGCGTCCGCCACGCGATGCCCTCGTCCGTGGCCAGTTAAAATGCCTATGGTCGACGGCCTGAAATTCCGGGGGAAGAGAGAGAGAGCGATAGAGAGAGAGAGAGAGAGAGAGAGCAAGAAAGAGAGAGTGAGAGAGAGAGAGAGAAAGGGGAAAGAGAGGAGAGGAGGCCAACGGGGGTTCCAGCAGAACGTGTCGCTCGCAAATCAGAAATGCGCCGCGCGTCGTCCCGGCGTTCGTGCCCAGGGCCCGGTTAGAAGATATCGGGCCGGCATCTGCTCTCGAGTCCTCGTTCGGGACGGTGCTCGTGATCCTCGTGGCCGCGGTAAAAATCCTACGGTTCTCTCCTGTCCCGCGCCGTGACTCCTTATCCGACAGGAAAGCCGACAGAGGGGAGAAAAGACGCGGACGACGGGGCAGAGGAAGAGAGAGTGGCAGGGTGGCTGCGCCGGAAGAGGGACGTGGGGCGGACCACGGGGGGATTGGGGTGGAAAAAGGGGGGAAGGAAAAAAGAAGACGGGCACCGAGTTCGTGTCTTCGCTTTGTAACGTCTAGCCCCCCTCGCGCCGCCGGAGAAAGACGGAGTGCCCGGTTCTGTCTCCCCTTCGCCCCGCCGGGGACAACAAATAGCTTGTCAGTTGAATCATAATAGAGACTCGGGGATCGCGAGATAATCTCACGCTGCGGCGTATCTAGCCGCGTGTTTCACGAAGTCGGGCCGCGTTTGTCGGTGGTACAGGAGTATCGAAAGTCGAGAGCGATTCGCGGTATACGGGTTGACTGTTTTCGGGCCACCTCGAGCGTGGCTGACGGTGTACGGATGTGGATTCTGGGAACGGTGGCTGCTGCGGTGCTTGCGTTAACAGTCGGTTCGTTCGCTGGTCGTTTTTTTTTTCCGCCAGGGATTAGTTGACGTTGTTTGCTGGCATTGTAGTGGACATGAATTGGAAATATATTTTGACGAAGATTTGTTTGAAATCGTGGGTTGTCCTTTACATTGACGGCGAGCTTGTGAGGATCATAATACAGATTTATATGATAGGCTTCTCGGTATTGGTGAATACTGGTTGTTTCAGTTATTTACTGATTTTTATAGCAGCCAAACCGAGTTCACTGTTCGTTTGATTAGTTGTCAAATCTTTAAGGGAACATTTACCACTACATTAACTATGTGGAACAAAAAGGCAACTATGTTTAGGAGTCAACTTGTCGAAACATGTAATCTGTATTAAAGGGTCCTTCTACTTTGATCGATCGAAAAATGAGGCTATTTTTTAAGATTTTTTCTCAGTAAATATAACATATAGTGAAATAATTTTTTTTTTAAAGTTATTCAGATACTCTTGTATTATACAAAAGAAATTTAAAAAGATTTTTTTTTTAATTTGTTTTAAATGTTTAAATTATTGGATATTTATTACTTTGGTTATGTGAGTGGTAAAAGAGTTATTACTCCCGTTTAGTCAAGTGAATAAATACATCGGTGTTGGAGTTGCATAATTGACGTTGACAAGATGATAGAGTCAGATGATTTACAGTAATATTCCAAATATGAGTTAATCATCCTCTGGACGGTTGTTATTTGTTGCATTTCCCAAAGGATTATGAATGTCAGCGCTATAATTGACGATTCATATATAACATGTAGCTCGGTAGTATAATGGTAATTAGCTGATTGAATAACGAACCAAATAACTTTTATAACCTTATATGACATCATGCCAAATGATCAACCAATTTGTTGAAGTTAATTAATTAATACAAAGTGCACTGTAAATAGCAGCACATTTCTTATTCAATAAATAATTCAAATTCGAAGTTCCCAAAATGGCAACAGATAAATTTGATATACAGCAGAGATTTCCATCTTTCGCACGTTCTAATTTTCCAATTATCGTCACTGAGACTTCTGCGGAAGCAATTAAAGGCAGTTCATCGTCCAATAAATTACCAAACAAAACGCTGCAGCTAAGCAAGTATAAATTCTTGGAAACGATGGTTGAGGATCGATGAACTGTAGGAGAGGAAGTCAGATCCCGCGTGACCGCGCATCCAAGTCTCCAGCCACGACTTGGCCAGCTAAGAACTGAACTCCGAACATTATTGTGGACAATTGCAGCGAATATTGAACCCCACTGGGACTACTGTTAACCATGGAAAGATCGAATCGCTGCTACACAAAGCCCCAAACCCCTATTAAACAAGCACCGCAGTTTAAATCACATTACGATCGAGAACTACGAGAGAGTGGAGTTCGCGTCCGATCTAGTGACGGCTGTTGCTACGTACACACAAAAGTCAAGTCGTGACTTGACCCGGAGTTAAATGGCGCGCTGTGCTCTGCTCGGTGACGCGATTCCTGAATGGCGAAACAAATCCGTACCAGGCATTCTAAAACTCAAGCCCTCAACCAGCATTGCTTGTTTTAAAACAGCTGAACGTCCTTTTCGATATCGTCAATCACGTGGTAAGCAAATTTGACGTGCTTTCACTCTTGGTTCAGGGTAAATACATGAAAATTGACAAACAGGATGAAGCTGGGGAATTTAATAAAATATAAAATCGAATTGAAATGGATATGTGCTGTTTGATGTAACTCTTTGATGTAACTCTTTGATGTAGAAATGAAGATTGTCAAGTGATTGGTACATAGTAAGTCTGACATTTGGAATTTTATTAAAAGGATATCAAGTGAAATAGATGGTCTTTGGTATCATCAAATATGAAAATACTTTGATAATTTCTATGGTTTAGGTTCCACACTATTGTGTTCTAGAAATGAGTGTCTAAATTCACATTGGGTGATTTGATCTTCAAATATATTCTTGACGCTCTACTTGATTATACAATCTACGTTATCAGTACTATTTTCTTCTTCAACATGTTCCAAATTTTAATTTTGTAAGTTCCTGTTTAGTCATCACTATAGAGATAGTATCTTTCTATTATTTTCGACAACAGCTAATTACTTACAGCAATCGTGACACGTTTCAAAACAGCTACTGAGTGGGCATTTAATCGTTAAGTTACAGTGCTAAAAAAAAGTCCCGAATGTCATTGCTGAGGGAAGAAAATCGAGTGGACACGAGGCCAGCGAAGGTTTACCGAACAAAGTAATAACGCGCAAGCTAATGACAACCAAACGATCGTACGAGATAATCTCTCGTGAGATAATCTTACCGTGCGTTCACTGGGTCCAGTCGATCGCAGCTGGACCAAGGCAAAGCAAACTAAAAGGTTATGAAGCCTCTGACGCTGCAGGAAGTCTAGACTTGATTGCTTTCGTGACCGATCGGTAGGGTCCACGAACTTCCTGCTTCTGTGATTCAAACTTCTTGGGACGGTTTTCTCATTCACCATTACCTGATCCTTTAGCTGTTCCTGTTACTAATCGGGAGATCTCTACAGTGGAATGTATTGGGTTGGTGCATATGAAATTGCCGATCGCGGGATAACATAATAGTTCCTTTGTTTACGGTGGGCATACAGTAATAATTGCTGACGCTGGCTTACGACTCGAAAAAGTCACAGAAGCTAAAAAAAAATATTACAATAAGTAAAATAGTTTAAAAGGAAAAAATATTTTCATTCAAACTTCTCTACGCTGAACAATTTCATCTGCTCCAACCTAAGAATTGATTCTACATATGTACTGGGAAATTAAAGTTCAGTAAGTTTAGAAAGAATAACAAAGTTGCAATGCTTTCCTCTTTTTACCCTTTAAAGGCAGGGTAGAGTTCCGCGGATCAATACACATGCGCTGCACGAGAGCAACTTACTCGTGAATTTGTAAAAGGACTCGAGGCTTTGCCAATTATTCTAATTGAGAGCAGAACATGTGTCTAAGGATTTTCATTTATAATAGGTACTGCTTGATAATAAAGTTAAGGAAATGCTGTATATTAAGCAATATGACTTAACAAAAATATGGCTAATATTTTAATACTACTTAATAATCAGAATTTAAATAATTTAATAATCAAAATCAGAAAACTGATTCCTTTTTTTTTTAAAGTGAAACTCAACGATCGTTGAAATAGCTACATATCTCTTCGTAAGGAAGAACGTCATCGTCAAAGTATTTCTCTCATTAAATAAAAAAATACACTGCACTTAGTAGAATTCCTTTAGTTCTTTTGCTTTTATTGCGTCTAGTGGCTGTGCACGATTTATTGGATCTCGCGGAGGAACGTCTCCCAAAGAGAATGTAATAACTTCCACATTATTACACCGACCTAGCAACCAGATCGATTTGGTGGATGTTAAGTTTACGAAAGAATTAAAGTTGAATTCGTGTGGGTATCAGTATTAGTTTATACACTATTTTTTTTAAATAGTAAGAGGGTAAAGTAGGATCTGCCAGTACGAGAACAAATCCTGCGGCATAGACATTGTAGCCATGAATTAACAAGAATAATTCGCGAGTGGTTAGAAAGTACAATGGCACGGCTCGTTTTGGATCCGGTTTATCGCGATCAGATCGAAATCTCGACCCACAGATATAATGAAAGTGGTCATTTATTATTTATTAATATACGAAGCCGAAGAAATTAAATTCAGATCATGTGACACATTTCAGTTGTCAAATTATTGTTAAATTGTTCTTATAAGTACATCGTATTTTGGAATATTAGAACATTACCCCTTACGAATTATTTCATTACCATAATGTCATTGGTCACGTTTCGTGTGTAATTTGAATATAATTAAGTTTGACGTCTAAGGCCTTGGGCTTGTATAAAATTCCACTAAATGAAACCTTTGGTTGACGTTTTGATTTCAATATTTAAGCAAATGTTTCTTCATTTCTGTCAAAAAATAATCTATTCAGTCACGTAGTATAATAAAACATGTTTTATCAGTGAATAATACTTTCTTGAAGCTAGAGCAAATCACTTTTACCCCTTAGACTTTCGATTCCTTGAATCAAAATTCCTATACTCGGGATACTTTTAGAGTTACTACGTACGCTATAAAAAGACGAATCTTTTCAATTTAAGATAAATTTAAAAAAGAACATTAATTACCATAATCATTAATTTGAAATATAAATCTTTCCATCAAATTCCTTAACCAGAATCCCATTTAAAATCCGTTCAAAACACTTTTTTGTATTCCCAACCCCGGCACAATGGATTGTCTACATATTACAACATCTTAAATCTCCATCAATACTCCTAAAACGATCTGCACAGGGATCTAACGCGATCACGAGCGGAGCATTCACCCTTTACGATGACTGGTAATTTAGAGGGTGCGGCAGTTCGAGGACAAAGCAGCAGATAGCTCATCCCTCGAGGTCTCGGAAGACACAGGGCTGATACTTCTTGTCTGTAATGATCTCGCGAAGCGTCTGAGCCAAAATTCGATTGTAGTATCTGGCGCGTGCATCAGCCGCGGGGTTAAGCTCGTTCACGGTGTGCACGGGGGTTGCGTTCCTCCGCGGCGACGTATCGCCGAGGGATCTAAATCGAAATGGCCTCGCAGCACGCCCTCGCGACAAATGTCTGACGAAGATCGGGGACGTGAGCGGGTTAATTTACGAGCGAGCATTTTTCTTCCATGCCGGAAAGGCCGTCACGTGAATTGCCCGCCATTTGTTTCGCAGGTATATCATAATTTCCGCCCTCGGGCTCTTTCGAACCTGTGAATGAGCGAACGCGTGTCGTTTAGCGTTAGCAGCGAACCTGTCGTTTTTCAGAGGGAAAGCTTTCTGGGTAAGCCGTTGGTTTATCTTAAATCGAAGTGCTTCTCTTTCTTTTTTTAACCCTTAGGTGGTGAGCCGCTTGGCAGGCAACTGCACACCGAATACAGGCCACTTTGACCCGTAATATGCAACAGTGAATTCTGTTTTAATGTGTGAAGTCTGCTTTAATATTACATAAATTTAGTAATATATATTTTAGTAGTAGTAGAAGAGTAGAATATATTTACACAGAATATCATCTGTTATTTCTTCACGCAATAAGTACTCAAGTGTATAATTGGTAAATGCTTTCCATTTCCTCTCCTTCCTGTTTCATTATTCTCTTCAGTTGTTTTTCAACAACAGCCTGATAAAAAAACAAACCTTTATAAATACTCTCTCAGCCCTAGGGTTCGCTCGGAGAAGTGGATAAACAGGGAAAGGTGCCTTGATAAATGGTAAAAATCTGTAAATGCTTCGTTTTGTCACATCAACTCGTATAAAAAGCCCATCACAGTCGTAAAATCATCTCGTAGAGCCATTAATTAAACCTGAAATATGCATATTGTCACGATCCCATGATACTAAATCATACGTATCTCGCGTCTTACACAAGATCCACCATTAGAAATATCCATAATGGACATAAAAAATTTATCTCTATAAAAACGAATCGGTACCACACGTGTAAAGTAGGTATACGTGTTAGAGGGTCTGTCAGAAAGACGTATAATCAGTATTATTTATAAGGCTGAAGTAGTACATCTGTCAAAGATACTAATCAAAAATCTTTTGATGTATGTACATATTTTTCCTCTTGGAATCTTTCGATATAGAAGTAGGTTAATCAAAAAGGGGGGAACCTTCGTTTCTGGTTGATACTCCATAAACAGAAAAATTTTAAGACTTCACTCGTGGAAATTTTATGCTTATTTCCATCTCTAGCTGTAGAGACCTTAAGAACTTCACAGAGATACTAGTTTCACGAGCTTCCTAAGCTAGTGAAATTCAAGATTTTAACACGAATGTGCAAGTATTATATTTAACCTTTTGACGGGGGATGATTTGTCAATCGATGATGAATATGGGGTCCATTTTGACCTACAACATAATTTATAACTCTCAGAATACGATTGTATGTATATTAGCTTTTTATTCCGTTGTAATCAGAAATTCTTATTTTCATAAACAGTGATACCAATTAATGATGTCTAAATGACTCCTGCATCCGCGAAGCGAGAGTTAAAATTAGAATAATGTGAAAGGTATATCAGTGCTGGTCCATCGTAATTGAAGCTGCGAAATATTCCACACCTCACCGAGGACTATCCTTCGCGAATTCACTATTATTCGAATGCGTTAGCAGGTATTTATTGCATTCGCTTCGAGTCAAAGTGATACGTATTGCGCGGGCATGCTTCAAGTTCTCAGACTCTGTCGTCGGGATAATCGTGATCTATTCGTTCTCGTTTCACCGTCGACCCACAAACGTTATATTCCTCCATATCCAAGCGTCGGTATTTACATAAATCATGGCAGTGCAGCAGTTTTCCAACGGCCCCTGGGTGGAAATACGCGTTGATCCCTTTTACGGTAAGTGCGGTAATATTTCGCCGGTAAAACGTCAGAGGGTTAAACATATAGAAGGAATATTTCCAACGTATGACGTAAATGTTTAGCCAGGGGACGGTTGGTTTTTACCCCTGGTTTCTCGTTTCTTCCTCCTCGTTTCCCAGCGGTTCATACGTTTAATCGACCGCAGAATCGTTTCGCGTGATCCATCAGAGAGAATTGCATCATTTTTATTCGTGACAGCATTGTCGACTTTCGGTCCTCGTGTTCAGTGAAAGTATCGGTGTAAGTATCCCAAGATTTATACTGGCATCTAAAATACAACAGAGTTTAACTGTTATCAGAGATGGAATTTATATTGAAAATATCTCGTTTAAAATATAGGAAGACCATCTAAGTCTATTTATTTAATTTCTAGTACTAGAATATTTTCAGATTAATATATTATAATTTACTGTCATTAAAAACACCGGAGTTGAACTGTTATCAGAGATTGAATTTCTATTGAAAATGTCACATCTAAAATATATGAAGACCACTTAACTCTATTTAACTTCCAGTACACAAATGCTTTCAAATTAATTTCTTGAATCCACCAGAATATTCAGCTACTTCCCCAGAATTCCAAAACGTCCCTCGAACTTACTTCTACCTCATTAAAAGTGTAACAATTCAATTCAGATTCAAGCCCCTCTTCCTTACAACTCAAACACGACCACTTGCGCATAAAAAAAGACAAACACAGAGATCTTTCCACCAGCAACACACCCCGCAGACGAATACATTCCATAAAATCCCACTCAGCATCCGAGTCCCATTGCCCATCGAGCTCACGAACGAATCTATCCGCCCGAAATTCCGAGTCCCCGTCGGAATTGTTTCCTCAGCGGACGCTTCATCCCCTTAATCCCGTTAAAACGCGTCGAGGGAAGACGCGAGCAGTCGGGACGTAGGTCCAGCGTGTCTGGTGATTTTCCAGCGGCGCGCCTTCCGTTACCTCGGATTCTTCGACTCGCGATCCAAGTAATTACTGCGCCCGGGAACGTACGGGCCACATAAATTGGCTGGGATCGAATTGGATCCGAAGGAACGTGTAACATCCCCTGCTTTCCGTCGCGTTGCTCGCGCAGGATCGATCGTGTCGGGGCACGCCGGAGCGAGCTTGCAGCCTCACGAAGGGTTGGTTGGGAAAAAAGGAGGGAAATCGATCGACGTGTCGGTAGGGGTGAATCGGACACGCTGTTGATTCACGTATACCCGTTGGTTTCGACGAGGCCGAGGAATGTGGGCCACACTCGTCCGGTCCGATTTGATTGCTCGTTCCTTGCCCCAGGAATTTGTACAGCGGCGGATTTCGTTCGCCAGCGAATTGATTCGTAATTGTCCTATCAGCTTCTCACGATTTTCTAGCTCTTTTCTCGGTGAGCGCTCGATCGACGTGGGATTCGGGGTACACGCGTCGAATTTAGGAAGTTGGCGTACCGGAATGGACGTTGCGCCGGGGAGGTCGGACTGTAAGGGATGGGTGCTGGGTATAGGGGTAGTTTAGGATATGTGTTTATTTGCAGCAAATGGAGTGGACGTTTTGAAGGAATGTTGTACACGAGTATTCTACAAGTTACTGTGTAGGGGAGACCGGGGTAGGTTGTAACACGGGGTAAATTGTAACAATTTTGGATGCAAAATAGTAATAAGATTCCACATCATTCTACGAGAGCTTTTTTTATTCCGATTCCCTGTTTATTATTTGTAAAGAAAAAAGGGGGATTTTTCTTTTAGAAAAATCTAAGTTTACCTTTGATTTCTCACCATTTCTTTATTTTTTAAATTTTCAAAATCAGCCCCGCAGTTTTACTGTTTTTGTATCCATAACTTCCGAAAAACAATAGTTTTCAACTGAATCTTTTTTGAGTAGTTCATAATACTATGTAAAGATAGAAAAAAAAACAGGAAATCTTTATCAAGCCGTTGACTTGTAAAAAAATCCACAAAATATACACATTTTCCGAGGGTTCAAACGGTTATACCCCCTTAAAGGTAATTCTCAGTCAGATATAAACGCGGGACTTCAGAAACCCAATGAATCTTTTAAACCCGTGACACCTGACATCTCCATAAATATAAAACGAGTATTACGTTGACCAGTAGCTGCTCAGTACGGTTCAGAAATCAGAGTATCACGATTTCACTTCAAACAAATTATTTCAAGAAGCTGTAACCTCGGCGAACATGATTTTTCATCAGCATTCAATAGCATTTCACTTTTCCCAACTACACGTTTCCCCGACTTTGCCTTTCCAAAACCCTAGAATCCTCGAAAAAGCGTTATTTAAAAACCAAACAACCACAGGCGGAACGTTCTGCAGCATTCGTGGCAACAAGTTTACGCACAGCCCGCGAGTTATTCGTGCCTTCGAAATTAAAGCTCCGGTGCAAAAATTCCGTTCCCAAGGGCGAAACTGTGGCGTTGCATAGCTACGGACGCGATTCCCTCGGTGTTCTAATGTAATCGGTCGAATCCCTCTCGGAAGGAATAACTTTCGCCGCGATATAAACGAAATAAATTGCCGGGAGTCGAACGAAAGCTTCGAAAACAACGGTGCGTGTTTGCTCGCCATCGATCGATGCGCGAGCGCAGCGTTTCGTTGCGAAACGCCGAAAGGAACGGGAAAATGGATTGATTTGTTGATCGTGCAATCGAACGTTTCGTCGAGCTTCCAGTTCGCTTTCGTGCGGGGCAGCTGTTTATTTGCGTATCCTTTCACGGCGGGAAATATACCGCGACACTGCGCCAGTCAATTAACAGTAACATCGACGGAACGACGAGACAACACAGAAGAAACGTTTGCGTTACTTCCGCGTGGAAATTTCATTTCTTTATGTCATTACGCTGGTATTAATTTAAGTGCACTTAAAATAATTACACAGTACGAGGGGTAGAAAGATTGAGGTAAATAAATATTAGCTATTTCAACACATTCATCAGCCAAGTTTTTATTTCTTTATTAAGTGGTGCGTAGGTGAATAAAGTAGTGACCAACAGAAAATTTAATTCGCATATCTAGCAAAATTTAACAGTAACAGGCATTTACCTTCATTTCAATTACATAAATCTATGAAAGATTTAATTCTCCTCGTAAGTCCCACTTCTTCTTACTTTACTTATTCCGTTACAGTCGATAAAGGTGTCATTTAATTATGTAAATAAAATTCGAATGTCTTCTCAATGAGCTCTATCATTAGTCTGAAACACTTTCGCTGATTCCCTCGAGCTGTTGGAAGACGATCGCTCGAACTTCCTACGCTCCCTCGAACGTTTGTTATACGCAACCAGAATATCCGTGTCGCTACGAACCGCGAGCACCAACGGATCCCCAATGTCGCTGAGAATTTCCGGAGTCGATGGGGAAAGAAAAAGGAGGCCGCTTCTCCAGGAGAAGTTCGCAACTCCCGAGTACCCACGTCGTCGAGCAAAGTCTGACGCTCCCGCTGAGTGACTGACAAGATGTTCCCCCTCCTTGTGTTCTTTCTTTCGTGCTTTCTTCCGTCCCTTCTTTGCCGATCGTGACAGTCACTCTCGTTCATCCAGATCGTACGTATACGCTTCCTTCCCTTCCTTTTTCCCGGCCGGCCGAATCACGGAATAGCGACTCGCCCGGTTTTACCGCAGTCGTCTTCATCATTCCGTCGGCCGGCTGCTCAATATGCTGGCAGACTTGCTTATTTAGGGCCGCCCATAAAGGAACAATGATGTCGTACTTTGTCAAGGGCCGGGGCCTTGCTTAATTGAGTCGAATCTCGGAAGGCGTTCGAGCTTTTTTGTCCGGGCCGCGCTTCGTGCCTTCCTTCGGCACTGGAGTCTGTGTGTATCGAGATAGAGCGATGGATTGATTCAGGTTTGGATGATAATTGTTGATGAATAATATATGATTAGAGTTCGCGAAGGTGAGATTGCGGGATGGAATGAAGGACTGTTTCGAGATGTGTTTCGGTTGCTTACTTTAATTATACATTCTCGTCAGGAAGAGTGACGAGGTTGGACAACAGACGTGGGAAAGCGGAAGTGGAATGGACGGATGTCTTGGGTATATTATTCTTTCATTGTTTCTAGAGAATTCTCACATCGCTCCTGAACTATTCCTACGCTGTTTTTATAATATATGTGCACCTTTTCCACACCATTCTCTCACCTTTCTTTTAGCAAAGAGACAAAAAAATTTTGCAACATTATGCGATATGCCCGATTCTTTCGTTTCTTTGCTCGAAAATTTAGCATTCTTTATGAACTTTTTTCTGCTTATATGAAAGTGAAAAGCTAGAAAGGTGGGGTTTGTTCCAAATTCAGAACGTTGAAAAGCTTTTATTGAAACTACTTTCCATATGTTTACACTCGATGCGGTAAATTTCGGTTAAAAATGTGTTCCTTCCATCAATAAGTTAGTTCCTTCTATCAAGTATTCCACAAGTTCATCGACCTTCTCCGCGCGACTCTCAAAAATTGCTTTTTCCTCGCCTTTGTAGACCGAAGGAACGCGAACAGAGGTTTCCCTCCTCCGCCTCCAGGTCGAAACGCCATTTTCACCCTTGAGTAATCATTGAACGCGAGCTTACGGATTGAAACGACCGCTGAAATTTTCCAACCAACGCGAGTTACCAGGGGATGGGTGGGTGTGGGTCGAGCATTCTGTTTAATTTTAAAGGTTCGCCGTTTCCATCGTGGACAAAGGAACAGGAAAGACGGGGGGCGGGTTGCATCTTTCAACGATTCCCGTGTCGAATTGTTCGCCTCGTTTCTCCCGTGGGACAATCACGGTTCAATCCTTTTGACTCGTTGCGCATTAAATCTCCTTCCCTTCGGCGAAGGATTCCGTTTCCCGGACGTGCAGCTTAATTGTACGGTGAACAGAAAATCCACCATCGAGACGTGATGTGCGTTTCGCGTCCGTTTTCGATTGTATCGCCGCGGACAAACGACTGTTCGGTGAATCAGTCCTCGTCTAGAAGCGTTCCGAGAGGAACGGGAACGGTCGTCCATAAAATCATTAATTCGCCTTCTTCGACGGATGCATTCGTTAGCGCGTTGCTTTTATTGATTATTCAATTAGGTATGTATATTTTTTCTTGAACTGCGCTTTTAGTTTCGCTAGACGAGTTTGTTGAGATGATCAAAATTGGTTGTTAGCATGGTTGCCTTCAAATTCTTTATTAACAAAATACTGTTATTTCTATTTAGATATCAGATCTTTTTAAAAGTATCTGTTTCGTGGAAGAACATATTTATTTCGTTTCATGGTTTCTTAATAATGTTTGTAGAATCGTATGTACAGATTTCCTGAATTATCTAAGATTTTATTAAAACGGAGGTAGTTAATTCTGCTACTAACATAGGCAAACTCAAAGCTGGTGGCTAAAACAGTACAGACCTGCTGTTTCAATGGATTCACTTTTAACGCACAACCAATTATGTGAGAATGAAATTGAAGTGTATATATATATAATATCTTGAAAGCAGTCCTTCCATAAAATAGACGAGTGGCACGCTGTTAAATATCTACATATATGTATATCTGTCCCATCTCGTACAAGCAAGGGGCGTCCCAGCTGATTAGTCATTGTCCTGTCGACACTGGAATGCCAAGACACCTGAATCGCCTCTGATTCACCATTCGGGATTTAATCGATGAAATTTATTTCAGTCGACGACTCTATTTGCTATTAATAACGTGTCGACTAATCGTACATTTTAGTAGATCTAAATTCCACTACAGTTAGGCTTTATGTATCGGAATGAAGTGTAATTCGACGCACAATTTATCGAACTTACTGTTCAACTACTATTACACGAACCATAGCCAAACGATGTTTCAATCCACGATTGCGTTTAACCACGAGTTTGAGAAATAAATTATCAGTAAATCAAACAATAGGCCAGGAAGTAAATGATAAATTCACGAAGTGTCAGAAGATAATAATTCACAAAATTCCACCCACAAGTTTAATCGTTTCCCATGGACATTAAATTAATTGATGAAATTAATGGATATACCGGAGTGGTGTTTTGTCAGCCACTGCTCTTCTGTGAATGAGAAATTATTAATACATAGGAGAAGAAGTGAGCTTCTCCTATCGTAATCGTTGTTCTGGTATTTTCGAATGAATAATGTTCCACTCTACTGACATTAAATTAAGTTAAATGGTGGTCCTTGAATACCATTTTTCTTGGTTTCCTTTCTTGATAAGGGAGTCTCTTTCCTCTTTTCCGAGATGTTCCCTTCTGGAGTACCGAATAAATTGTGATACTAGTGATTCTCACAGGCAAAATTAAGGCACGCAAAGATGCCATAAATATTATTACAAGAAAAAATGAACATATACGAACACTCGACACAACACTTGAATCTACAATAAGTGTGAGATAATTTCAGACTACATTGATACACTCGCAGATTCAGAGTCCAGCCATCCATTTACGACAGTAGCTGTGAAACTGTTTAGAACCTGTAACGATTCACTGAAACTTGTTGTATGATTAATCCTGCGGGCGAAATTAAACGATGGAATCTGACGTGAAAGTAGCAGAGAAGGGAAGCTTCTCCTGACAAGTCGGGGTAAACTTCGAAGCGGAATGGAGAAGAAAGCACTGCAGAGAGATCGGGTCTACAAGGAGAACACAGAGCGCAGGAAAGGAGCTTTCGCGTTCAGTTAGCTGAAAACCCGAGTCGTCGATTCGCAAAGTCTTCCGTGACGTCTCCGTCTCTCCCCTTCCTTGTAAAAATAAAGTCGTAAATCTTCGTTTTCACGCGTCCCGTCCGCCTTCTACTCGACTCCCGGCGCTCGTCGATCTCGCGAATTTCCGACAATGAAGCTTGTTTTGCACCCCACCTCAGACGCGTTGTTTCCGTGCCAAAAATAATAATATGCACCCGCGGCGAATATACTCTCAGGACGGGCATAAAAATAGAGATCTTTCACGGCATCCTACGAGACCTCGTGGGAAAGCAAACGTGCAGCTTGAATTTTAGATTCATTTATTAAATATTCTGCGCCTAAATGGTGTAGGTATAGTTCACATTTGGATGAAACAGTGGTTTGCATCTTGTATAGTTTTGTAACATAGTGGTTTATGAATAAAATATTCAGTATTACGTATCTAAAATTTGTCTTTGCTGCATGCCACTTTAAGGAAGTTGGACCACCTTGGCCAGATCAAGAAATGTCGCATTTTTGGGAATTTATTTTTAAGTGACAATTTTGTCACTTAAAAATAAATTCCTAAGGGTGCGATATTTCTTGACCTGGCCAGGGTAATCTAATCCCTTAAAAGAGCACAGAATTATGATACATACGGTTCTCAATACAAGTGATCACTGCGTCTGACCATATATGCACTCAAACCCCTTGCAATCCTGCACAGGTCCCTCGTATTGTGCATCTTGCGTGTATTACTTCGAGAATTGTTTGCACTAAAAATTTCTTAAATTAATAAAAGCTTAGTGAAAATTTATCACCATCTACTTTTAAGATTCCCAAGTTTCATTATTCACACTGTTAGACAATATTTGCAATGCTCTCTTCCATCTAAAACAAAAGAACCTTTTCTGCGATAAAGTTTAAACTTTATCAGATTTTTTACCACAGTTATTTAATAGCATACGGTGCATTAAATGCACAATAATGTGTAATTCAAATCTTGAATCGCCCACAAACGTAATTCTACACGTAATTACTTTGAGAAATGTAGTAAAGGTACGGAGCAATGTGTTATGAGACACATGACTTAACAACATGAACATTCCAACAGTTCCACCAAAAGCGTTGGGGACTTATGTAATTTCATCAACGTGAAGACGATCCGCGGGTCTCGAGGAATAGTAACGTCTCTGTAACGCCAATCAATATTCAATTATCGGTGTACGCTTCGTACAACGGGTATCGCTCGTTACACACGGCTATGGTATTTCTGCGGTACGAATATAAGCCACGTAACGTCGAGAACGTAGCAGTAATTTCGCCCAATCAAAACGAAGCCTTTCGGTTCCCGATGAATTATATCGAATTCACTGGTTCCAAATCGCATAAGTTTGACTCATGCATTAGTTTCCGCTTGTATCACAATTCGATTTTCTGACGAATTTTAATTCTAATATAGACGTATGCAGATATAACTTTTTAATAGGATCGATTTTATTAGAGCTGATTATAAATAAAATCGTTTATAAAGGGAAGCATTGGGAAGTCGATCGCTGATTCTAAGGAAGCGACCTCGACCAAAGGACTTGTTACAAAATTCACAGAATTAATGGGAAAGAATTTCCGCTGTAATTGTTTAAGCGCTCGTTAACCAATTTCGTTTGTTCTGACCGATGAAATACGACATCGCGGACAGCGATTTCGTTCAGTCCATATAAACGATTTTCCAGCCGATGGCACGTAGAAAGTGTTGTCCTCGAAAATTACCCTTAATTCGCCGTTAACGAGCATCAGCCCGTAATTCGGGTCACCGAAAATGCTCTCGACCCCGTTGGAAATACGAAATTTCCCTCGCTTTTCGCTACGACCTATGTTTCCCTGAAAAACAGGAGGTTCCCGTAAAATTAGGTGGAAAAATGTTACGTGATCACTATTCCTGCAAATTTACGCACACGCAACCGTGGAGTAGGAATATAATTGGGAACCGTACAAATATAAACCTCGCTGGGACACATGCTTTATTCAAACATTCTACCATTACAATATTCTTTTTTTCTTTATGTCCATAGTTACAAAATTATGTGGTCCAGTTCTCACGATCAAACAATTCACTCCAATTCATGGATTCATTTTCTCCACCAAAATAACTGAATGCCATTATACTTTGCCTGAAAATAATCTTATAAAGATCCAGTAGCTTTATGTCTAGCAAATGCGGCGACTAAAATGGTATCTCCTGTCAAACTATATTATTCAGGAATCCCAATCTGACTAATGACCATTTTATTATTATACGTTTGAATTAAACTCGATCCTCAATATCAATGTTTCAATCACAATCCACCTTAATCTCTCATTGTTGGATCTAAAATAATCTACACGAAGATTACCAGAAATATTACAATAATAAATATTTCAGGTCTGCCCTAATAGCACCTATGCTACTTCTCGCTATTTCACCACTCTTATTTACTTTTTCTTGGTGTAATAAACACCCAAACGAAAGTGGAGGAAGAGTGAAGACAAAAGTAGTTATAAAAACAGAGTTTCAGACCATGAAGGAAACGCTTCGATAAGCAGGCGAACGACCGAAGAATGCATGTCGGAGAAGTCACCATTCGCATCGTCGTTGCACATTTCGTGGACCCTTACGTACTCGGACGGACAACAGCAACGACGAACGAGGTGTTCCATTGTGACCACTCGTGAATCCCTCCCAGGAGTCCACTTTAACTTTTTAACGAGGATTTGAAGAAGGGCGCGGTTGGGTGGCTGGGTGGGCAGAACAGCTAGCACAGACGATGACAGGGGGGCCGAGCGAGCTCCCGAACCGTCGCCTGTTGACCGATTTATGAATTTTCGTTTCGACGAGGGTGCACCCGGGGAATCATGCAGCAGAGTGGGAAACTGCGACGAACGAAAGTTCTAACGAATGGGTTTGTTGCACCGTGACAACCCGGGGACACTGTTTTCTGACATTTTATTCAGCACCTCTCCGGTTCTTCCTTCCTGTTACTTTTTTTTTTTCAGGGAGGGGGAACTTGAGGTTTTCGTTTGGTCGTTCCATTACGAGCTGTCGAGGCTCCGGCGACGTTTGAGAGATTATTTTGTGCCTGACTGGTGTTCCGTATTTTGCCGCTTGTTATCAATCGTAGCTTCTTCTTCTGGGAAACTGGTTCCGCGCGAACGTGGAATAACCGAAGCGTTTTGTCGTTGAAATTAATTGCGGAGGCTGTATGCACGAATCTTTTATAATTAGGGGAGGAGGGAAGGATGGAGTTTCTTTTAAGTCGTTTCGCGTTAAATCGATCGCAGTTTCAATATCGTGGATTTTACTCGTATTGAAATTTGAAATATTTGATGGAAAATTAGGGCAAAAGGGGAGTTAAGTCATTATTTTAGAAGTTTCGAATTTGTTTAAAAAACTGCAGGCAGTAACAACTCATATATTTTGTTTCCGTTACAAAGGGTAGATGTTGCAAACTTTAATGCCCAGTATTTTTCAATCAAACTTGGAAGCAGAAAAATAATGACTTAAACCCCCCATAATTTCAAATGAACTACATCATATTTCAGTTTCATCGAAATCCCCTACGCCGTTTGCAAAATATAATCCATTTCCCATAAAATCATCCAACCACGAGTTCACACATACACACTCAATTCCCTAGCGAACTAAACCTTCCTTCTACCACAAATAAATCAACACAAAACCCCGAAACATCAAATTGTCATAAAAAACTGAAAATATTAACCAATTCTTCCCAAGTACCCAAAATATGTATCCAACTACACAAACAATAACTCCACCCCCTACGCCGATAGTCATCAATCGATTTCCCAATCCTGGAGCGAAAGACTAAAAAAATCGACGACAACTCTTGCCCACGCGTGAAGCCGTCCAGAAACGACATCCCCCGTTCCGGAAGGGGGTCCCATTACCGTAGCCAGAGGCACCACCCCCTCGCCCGAAGAATTTCGCTTGACGAACCCGGGCGGCGACGAGACAAACACGGGAAACCGAAGTTCTCCACGGGAATAGCGGAGTCAACAGTCGTCCAATATATATTCGACCCGTTGAACTTGCACTGGCTGGCGTTAGGACTGGGTAAATAAACTGCAGTAAATAAAGCAGCCTCTAGTTGCCGGCCTCACGAGCCAGAGAAGTGTTCTCCTTCTCGGTGCACGAGTGGCCGCCGCACAGTCTGCTGCACCCTCTTCTCAGCCTTCCCGACCGCTAGATTTTATGGGGATTCCGTTAATGGCATGGGTGGAGGGTAGCTTCCTTCCCCTCCTCCCTGACACAGGGACCTCTTCAGCTTTACCTACTTTTCTACGGGATCTATAGCAAGGGGGCCACAGGAAGTTTTGTACACCGATTTTAATGAAAGTTTAGTGAATTTGTTTAAAAATTTTGGAGTACATTTGGAAGATTAAAAGGAACAATCTTCCAAATTTCCACTAACCTGGTACCACTTTGAAGATAGTAAGAAACCACCCTTACCGTTAAACATCTCGTAAACTACTATCCACACAAAAGATCAAGCATGGGAGTAATATTAGTTATTTCTGTATCTAACTACAGAGTTACGTTAAAATCAGTGTGTAACATTTCACGCGGTACCCTCGTGTATCCACCCGCGTGTTCCTATAGCGTGAGCGAACACTGCCATGAATGACTCTGCCCATCCCCTTGCTGCCATGTTGTCTCGGTTTTTGCCTGGCCGTATAAACTGATTACGGGTGGGGCAGATATCGTTCGTTCCGCGGCCTTCTCTGGAGGAAATCGTCTGGGGAAAGCACGAAGCGATCCGCCTCTGGATTTTATGGCCAGCCGTTCGGCGTTCGTCGAAAACTACGGGCCTGGCTGGCAGCCGCTGATTGAAATTCGCGGAAAGTCGAGCGTTCCTCGATACTCGGTGTCCCTCGCGTCGAAAGAATCGCTGGACGTTTGTTGCAGCCTGCAATTCCCTTCCTCCTCCGTCGTTCCTGTGAATAAGCTGTGTGCGAGTGTGCGTTTTAGTGTGTTAGGAGAAGAAGTGTATGTAGAAAGTTAAATAAACGTCCGTTGAATTATCTTTCTTCTGGAATACGTTCTTTAAGGATGTCGCACTGAATTATGTAATTTTTATAACTTCAGAATCTGATAACATTTTGAGAATGATAGAATCAGAATAGAACTTAGTGAGCTAGAGGTAGAGAATATATTTTTAAATAGTTGGCACTGTGTACACTTATAATTAATATAGTTTACTTGATGATTTTATGAATTCGATATATTAAATGAATCTTATAATACAACAGAATTAGTAAAATTTAAATTTTCTTATAAAATACAAATTCTGTGGTAATTTCCGTCTACATATTTTGCATAATAACATTAAAACCTCTTTAAGCATATGAACGCAGAATTATGAAGCAGGTTATTAAAATTAGGATCCTTTTTACGAGGAAAAAATTCCGTGTGCACGCTTGAATTTTGCTTGTATCTCGGATAGATAAAATCAAAAAATTCCTACATTATTTCAGCAACGTAATAAATTATACACTGACCCCGGAGCTGTAGTTCCTCAATAACAATAATTATGAGAAAGCATTCCTTATTGCACCACAGAATTGTTTCTCTAAACACTCATGATACTCCTCCAACTGTAACGTGAGTTTTTAACCATTTATGATTCAGTGCAGTGAACAGAAGAGGCGAGAAAAGATTGTACGCGGGTCCTTTGATGGATATTTTACCGTGGAGAAAGTATTATGTTATCGAAAAAAGGATACGGATTCTGTTTGGGCATTCTTGCAGTCCTTTTATTGCAGATTTTATGAGGATTCTACTAATGTCGTTCACGAGGCAGTATCCTTTCAACCGCCTCTGGAAGAACCTTTTCAATAGTGGATATTCTTCTGTAATACTTGTATGGTATACCTGAAACGGGAGGGTGTGTTCTAGCACGTTTTCAGTACGGATTTACCGTGGATAACAAGCCTTACAGTCATAGAAAATATTTATAGCGTTCCTCCTTTTACGGAGGCTGTTTGTCCTTTCTCTGATTCACTGCCATCCTTATCTCTTAATATTTATTTCATACATGGCTTGATAGTAAGTACTGTTGGATTTAGTGCTTGGACTTATGGCATTGCTTCTGTATAAAACTTCAAATTCTTAACCTATTTATATTGATATTTAAAGTAGAGCTGAAATTATTCGAATATTCGGGTAATTCGAATAATTTGGAATACGAATATTTTCTTCGAATATTCGAATCTTAAATACGAATTCTCTGGTATTTGAATACTTAAATTATTCGCATATTCGTTACAGTCCTAATTCAAAGGGAAGACAATAGGTAAAGTTCTCTACTCTATTTTTATAATAAGTAATCACATTAAATTACCCGCTTAAATATAAACTAACTAGAATAGAATATATAAGTAATCTCATATACGCGCAATACCTGTTGCTAATCTATTTTTTGACATAATCCTCTTCTCTTTTACGGCGCTTGGCTGATGGTAATCCGCGAAAATCCTCCTCAAGATAAACTAGAGAATCTATTTTATATCTTCCACTGTTTATGGTATGCGACAGCTCTTATTGTATAAGCCAGTTATTACCAATCCTATATTTCAGAGAAGAGACAGAAATCCTTAAAGAGGAGCTGATTAAAAGAGTCTTCTATATTAGTGATTCGTCTGCCTCATCATTTGACTTATTACCCAGCTCCGTTCGACAAAGATAATTCCATGCCCGCGAGACTATACGTATCGAGAGCGCTCAGGTGACCGGGCAACGCTTCGTCTACACGCTACACAAAGGGATCAAACTCGATAACACGAGTCATCTACGCTGAAGACAGGAATTCTGCTGCACGGCATTGTCATGGAAATTTCTGAGTTGATTTGATGGGAACGTAAAAACGACACCGTACTCCAGTCTCTCATTTCTCCACTTCGTTGTAATGCTAATACTCGCGCCGTTTCCAGAAACGCGATTAAAAAATTCGTGGAACTCCGCCATCCATGGATTCCTCTTCCAAGTAACTCCGCAGGCATTTAACCATTTTGTCGACAATTACGTACTGTACAATATGTCCTGAAAGGACTTATTATTGAGGTAATGCCTCGGAACTGGAAAAAATATAGGACTTAGACTTCATTACCTAATTGCTATGATACACACTATTGCAAAATGAAATTGTTTGACTTAACGAGGGAAGCTGTGAAATAAAACTTTCATTTCATGGATCTATTAAGAGATACTGCAGTAATCTCTAATTATTTATATGGCGGGCACTTTGCGTGGAGCAAGCTTCACTAATTGAGTACTCTAGTATTTCTAAATTTTCCTACTACCATTGAAAAGACAATACGTAATAAAAAATAAGTTACTTCTTCGTATCCCCTTTCGATCAAGTCTGAATACAAATAAGAGGATAGTCACCACCCGATATTGTAAGTGATTTTCAAATTCACTAAGATTAAGAGAGAAACAAAAGTCTGGAATTTAATAGCTGTCTACAAAAAAAGAGGAAAAACTCACAATACCTTCGTGGCCACAGCAAATACATTTCCAGCCAGTAGATTCCTCCGTACTCTATCAATGTCCCAGGCAAACTGATAACCACGACACCTGTGACAAGTTCTCGGGATTCATCAGCGGCAAGAAACCGAAACGCCGTGCATATCTGTACACGTGGGTGCTCAGGGTCCCTAGGTACTCTAACTTGATAATGCAGGGTGACACGACGACGATAAAGGGTTTACCGTCCAGGGAAGCGGGCAAACTTTCCACGGGACGTCGAGGGAGGGCTTTTCAATCGCGTCAAACGTGAAAAACGAGCCAGGAGCCGCTTTCCTCTGAAGCTTGTTCGCCAAAGGAATCCGATATGAAAAGAGCAACCTCGAGTCGACCCAGTGTCACGATACTAGCACGCTGCGAATTCTTTCGACGAGTCATGCCCAATATTCCATTGATCTTCTATCGAAAATCTCTGTTCCTTTCTTGTATTCGGCCATTTTTCAAGCTCCCTGCTCGATACACGAAGAAAGTGAGACGGTGCTGGTAGTGGAATCTGTGTTAACCGTACTCTTTTCTATTTGTGGATTTCGATGTAAAGAAAAACTGCAGGGTGTTACATTTTTACTTGTAACAATTGCAAATTGTTAAATACCTAAACATTATACGATCGAAGTTGCAACGCGAAGGAAGCCTGGTACACCAACAGCGTCCTTCAAACAGGCAAAGGACTTTACAAGATTTCATCTCAAAGAAGGAGGCTTGATCCTTCGTCCCGACAGCCCCTTTTGTCATGGGAGTTCAAGGGTCTCGGAGGAAATGACCTTGCGCCGTGCCCTTAACGACAGGAGCGAAGGTTAATTCGATCTGTGGACACAATGGCCAATCAGACACGAAGCGCTGAATTATATGCTGCTTGTCGGCCTCGTCATAGGATCCTGGATCCACGGATCTGTCGAGAAAACGGGATTATTCCGGTCATCCTTTGACACGCCGCCTCAAGGGATCGAAGAATTTGCGAAGCGATCTGCCAGTCACCCGACGAGACTAAAAAGAGACGGGTCCAAACGCTTTCAGATTAGTTTTCTATTAAGATCTATTTAAGAACCAGTTGCAAGTCTCTATTTTTATGCTTTGTATGTAAAGGGATCGGAATGATTTTGGACCACTCCACGTCAGATCGATCATTTGTGAAATTGAAATATGATGTAGTGCATGCGAAATTAAAGGGGAGGTTAAGTTATAATTTTGCTGATATCGAATTTGTTTTTAAAATACTCGCCGTTAAAGTTTGCAATTTTTATTTTCGAAATTATTGAACGTACGAAGATCGTTCCCCGTTTATTTTAATCGAAAACGATTGCCTTTTTTGATTATACTTGTTTTTATATTGAAAAATTGTTTGCGCAATATGAAAATTGTAAACAGATTTTTGTCCATCGAATAATATTTATCTCGTCTGGTGCAACTACCTTTATCAAATATCGTGCAATCAATGAACGTACCGTTCGTGGATGTTCGTCTGCTGTCGAGGAAATTTATACAATTTCATAATATTATTGCCGATGTGTTTTTAATTCCGATTGAATTCTACCAGTGTCAAATCTATGCACGATTGATTCCTAGCAACCCCTTTCACCTCTTCAAATTCTTTCATATTTAAAAGTACAATTAATGATTTTAAGGTCTATGTTGATTAACCATTTTTGACACCTCTCGGTGAGTACTATAAGCCCCTAAAATCTTGTATCGTTTACCTTAACACCCTGAATACACAACGACAACGAAGTCGAAGTACACAAGAAATACCTTCACTCGTCTCATCCGATGCGTTGCACTCAAGCCTCATAAAACAACAGAGAAATCCCAGTCCCTGACTCGGTTACCAATCGCCCCGAAAAACCATCACTGTGGTCTTCGATTTCCATTAATCCACGTTGATCGCCCAGCTGAAGGAGAAGTCGGGGAACAGGACGGAACGCCGGAAGCGGGCGTCCTAAACCAATGCGGGCACACAGGTCACACAATGCGGCATTGTTGGTCAATGGAGCTAATCTCTCGTATCTACCTGTCGGAATGGAATTCCTCTCCGCGTCCCTGCCCGGCAGGCGTAGAGACCGAATGAATCTGAGAGAGGGATGCTGGGAGCAATACAGTCAATGAGGGGTTGGTGGCGGCCTTTGGCCGTAATGCTATAATCCTGTGGTAACGATCGACTGACAGTTCTCTTCTGGCCCCATAAACCCTCTTTCCAAGAGGTTCTCGATGAAGCTTACGCGGGGCATTTGCCGTCGAAGGCTTCTGTGACGACACATCGGTCTGTTCGATCCTTGATTCCAGAGCGAGAGGGGCGTAAGTGGCTTGGCGAGTAGATAAAGGCGGGGGACAAACAGGTTCGAACAGATCCTGGCAAAGCTGTACCCCTGCCTCTCCGTTTGGCGACACTGAATGTAGCTGATGCTCAATCCCCGCGGCCGATGGAATTACGTTGACGTATCGCGATAACGATGCTCAGCGAGCAAGATAAAGATGACGTTTCAGCCTAGGGATCGTTAATAACTGTCTTGAGGAATGGAATGGACTGTCTTTGTGGCAGTCTGTGAATGCGAGGCACAGTGGTTTGCGAGTTCCGGAGGGAGCAAGCAAGAGATTCGGGGAAGCGCTGTGAAAGTGAGGTAATGAACGCGGGGCTTAGTAATCCTGTGTCGTTTCGCTGTGATTGGTAGTATTAGGCGTAATCCTGTGAATCGGGTATTACGAGGAAATGAAGTTTGACTTCTGTCCAGTGGAATTGTAGGAAACTGATGGCTCTATTGGATTCATTCATTTAGGATGGATTCCTGTTTGATCCTGTGTCCCTTGATTCAATTACATAGGGTATCGTTACAAATTAGCGGAGCTAATTTATTAGTGGAGCTCGAAAGCTAAAAAGAATTAAACGTTTATTTATAAGTCCCCTGATTTGTTCCTTTAGATGTACAAACACTAACTCCATCCCAATTAACAGTAAAACTTAACGTTGTCTGAAGAATTTCTAAAGAAATTAGTTACCTCATTTTCACCTATAATTTTAAAACACCGCGCGCATACCAGCACATTTTCACACCCCAACTGAAATTATAAGCTCAATGCCTATAAAAATCCGCTTTACCGAAACCACATTCTAAATCCCCCACCGTTCGAACTACAAACTCGATATCCACTAATTTATGCGCAGTCGGGATTCCAGCCATTCAAGCGCTGCATACTTCAGAGACATATGCATAATCCTAAACTTGTTGCTCTCCTCAATAATTCTCCGCGTTGTACCATGATACAATGTCAACGCGAAAACTGACCGTGTATATCGACAAGAAATGGACAGCAGCGGTCCATACCATCTGTTTCCCACTGCACATCGAACTGGACCACAACGTTGATTAGATCGTCCGAGTTCTGCTGACCCTCGATCACAGAAAGTGGCGGTTATCGGTGTTCCGAATTCGCACTTTCAGTGGTCGTGCGTTCTGTGAAACTGGACGGGGCATTCGAAAGGAACGGAGATGTTAATTCAGCTAGAATTGATCAAACAGGTCGGCTACCAGGTCATCTTGATAGAGGAGTAGATTAATGACTGTGGGTCGCCGGCTGGTTGTACGAGTTGCGTTTTCGTCGGTTGGAGAGATATCGATCAATTACGAGTACGTTTCAGCCGGTATCATTCCGCTAATTATGATGTACTCTCGTTACTAATTACATCGTGCTTGCCGGGATATTAATGAACGCAGCGTTCTTGGATGTTCCAGTGGATTTCAGGCGGCTCGAGTTAAGTGATCTGATGGTTTCTGCTGACGTGCTTTCTCATTACGATTGTGATGTACACGCTCCTAATCTACGCACGATTCCTCATCTCCGCAAACATTTTTTAAATTCTTTTTAATTTGTTCATACTGGTAAACATCGTATCGCTGTTTTTATACCGTGCCATTTATACTGCACGAAGCTTGAGTTATTTCAGCCCCCGGGTTGTTCACTGAAACTTCCTGGACTTGCAATCGTTCTACTGCGCTCTTCCATTTCCGAAACCTTTAAAATTCATTAGATTTCCTCAGTTCTTAGGCATTACTATTTCAAAGGCAAATCAGACTTGATCTAATTTCAGTTCAATTCCAGTTCCTACAATTTCCTATTTTACGTGCCAGATACAATGCAACGCAATCGTTGTGCAGTTCTTATAAACGTTGTAGTACTTTTATGTTTCGTCTAATATTAAACGAACGAATAATTCACTCAAAGAACTTCGTGGGAGAAATGTTTTATTTGAAATTGATAGGTAGTGTGGACGCAATGCTGATTACACAGATGATTCTTAGAGTAGTATTAATTAAAATATGAATTCCAGCGATTAATTGCACGTGTAGGGCCGGTAAACTGTATAATAAACATTTACATACAAAATGTTACTAAGCATCCAGGAATGTAAATCATTGTTTAATATAAGTCTTCCAAGGGAAACGCCAGCTTTCCAAACGTCCACATACAAAACCTCTCCCTCAGCATCCACGTTCAATCACATTATACCGTAGTCACAAGAAGCTCCTCTCCACTTTGGCATTTAATTTTCCTGCTCGACCGCGTAAGACCGGATGAAAGAACGTCCAGCAGCTGGGGACAGCAGAAAATTCCAACTGGATCAGTGCGAGTCTCTCAAAGGGCCCGTTGACCGCCCACGCATGTCGCCGCGAGATTACGCTCTGTTCCCGCCCTTTTTCCACTCGCCGCGTCTCTGATTGTCTCTGCAGGCTGCGTGATCGCACGCCTCGGGACCGTGTTATCGCTCACGCGAGGCGAGCCTTCTCATACGACAAGATGCTCGTGGGCGGTACATTAGTAGTTATCATCTGGCCAAGAAGAGACGACCACGAGTCGCCACGGCTACTTGGGCTGCCTCGAGTTTACTCGAATTTCTGATCCGTTGTTTGCTATACATCCTCATCCGAGGACAATATTCTGTGTAGATTCTGTGTGCTATTTTAGGTGGGAAGTGAGAGAAAATGGGCCCTTCCATGCCAAATCGAATTTTTGCACTTCAGATTGGGCGATTTTGATGAAAGGGTTGAGGTTATTGTTTTGCTGCTTATAAACTTGTTTGAAAAATGTAGACCCATAGAATGTAACAACGTAAGATCGAAAAATTTAAAAAAGAAATTGAAAAATCTTCGAGAGAGATGGGAAGAGAAAGGTTTATCCGCGACTCAAACTTCTGTCTGTCTATCAGCATCTGCCCGCTAGATTTTCCGCTAGTGAAGACGTGTTCCTACAGTGGCGAGGTCGAAAAGCCAGGAGAGTAGAAAGGATCGCGTTGGGGGCAAAGCTTCGCGGCGAAACGTAACGAATGATGGCGGTGAGAGTCGTAACTCTGTGCCAATGGGCACTCCCACGTCTCATCCTGCGTTCTTCAGGGAACCGATGGGGTGCCCTGCGCTCGCGTGCATGCGCAAAATACTCGGCTGGTAACCTCTGTCTACTATACAGGGTGATTCTAGAAGCTGGGAGAAAATGTAAATGTAGAAACTGATGGACAGGAAATTTAAGTGTTCATTATGCAATATTATGTCCTATTATATCTAGTAATAGTGTATCTACATTATGGCAATCTTTTTCTTGGGTGCACTGGTACAAGAGCATTATGCAGTTTGCTGTAATAAAGTAATTTCTTAAGGGGAGAATTCTATTCTTCGTAGTAGAAAGAACTTTTTTTTTTAAGAAACTAGGGATTTGATTCATCTGAAAATTGGACCATATTTTGATGTATCTTTGAGGAAGCAAGCAGGCCTTACTCCTATATTTATGATTAAAAATTAATAAAAAAAAAGAATACAACTTCGTCAAAGATGCATAAAACATGGTCCAAATTTCAGATTATTCGAATCGCTAGTTTCTTAAAAAAAAAATTAAAATTTCGCTATATTTTAGCCTAAAGAATAGGATTCCCCCTTAATATAAAATTAGCTATATCTCGTAAAGTATTCCATTCTCATTGGTCATGCGTTGTAATACTACCTTGGGTATTCATTTTTTATCTTGTTATTATTCTTAACGTCTACTGGTGCAATAAAGAATTATTATTTCTATTGTGTAGTATGCAGAATGGCAAGAAGAATTGATTTATGTCGGAAGAACCAATGGTTCCATTAACAAAAGAATTATGTTGTAAATTCATCTTTTGCATTCTCGCGTAGAAAGTAGCTACTGCTCTTCCCAGTTTCCAGAATCAGCGCGTACAGCGCCTCGATGCACGTCATCCCGAAGCAGTGGCGTAGCCCAAGTTCCCTGGAACGACTTTCTTCTACAGCCAAGGTGCATTTAGTTTCTAAGTCATGCATTATAATGGCAAACAATACGGCACGTCAGGGAAGGGTTAATTTATTTCGACCCAACGGAGGTCTGGCGAAGGGAACGGGTGCAACGACAATACCCCGCGCTCTATCTGCATTCGCTGTGTCGTTTACGATCGACGTGCAGTCACTTTTTCTAACGTCAAGGGTGTCTTCCTCGCTGTTCAGATTTTACGATCCTATTGTACTTCAGACGCTTCTGTCCTGACTGCAGCGTGTTTTCATTAGCCTGTAGGCTTTACGATTCGATTGGGAACAAAGAGGAATAGTTTGGTGATTCTTGGGAACGAGGAAATGGGTATTACTGCGCGGAGGGTGCTTTAAATTCATGGGGCTGTCGCTGTAGCAGGAGCCGCTAACAGACACGGGGAATGGTGTCAGAGACGATTTCTGATTTGGCGTTATATCAGATTCACGTTTATGTGAGAAGTTAAAGTCATTACATGTTAAAGATAATTTTTTATGGTGGTCTCGAATGATCAGTGAATTTTATTCTGACTTCAGTGTCAGCTTTGTGGTTATCGATTAAGCAATTAATGTGTTACAAACATTTCCCTACACTTGAACAGTTACTTCCCTAATAGTTTCTTTCCATTTCTTAAGTAAAAAGTAATTCCTTTTTAATGTAAGGTAAAGTACACTGTGTGCACTTTTTCTTATCTCCGAATACGGCCGATAAGGTCGTTATTATTTGTCTCGACAAGCCCATAATCTTTTGCAAAGTGTTGCGAAGTAAAATAAATTGCGAGTAGGGAGTTCACTTTAACTACGAAGCTTGTCAACTTCCGGACGCTTTTAAATCGCAGTAAATATTCATGAAATCTTAAAACTAACTAAATAAAGCACTCAATATATTAAATGCACCTGGGGTGCGCCTGAAAGCTGTATTTATTACCGTTATTGCTGCATTACGGGTCAAAAGATCGCAGAAATCTTGAATTCTATACCTGTCGTCGCCACTGTTTCTACACAGACAGAAGGATATTTCTATTACTACTTCCTGCTTCATAACTTCCTCGATATCTTTCTCGGAACTCAGCTGATATCGACGATCAGCGACCATAGGGAATGAATTAGTGGCGGGAGTCAACAATGATGGAGACAGACATTTATTTCCACCTTGACGCTAGCAACGTTTCCTTTTCCTTAGCATCACGACCTCGGATAAGATCTGGAAGCAACGTAATATATATCGCTGAAGCATAAGTTCATGTTAGCCAAAGCGAAGATGAAATTCAAGAGGAGAACGATCGAATATGAAATGAATTCATCACGGCGGGTAATAGGGTCGTTTTGAAATTCCCCACGGGTTGCTCTGTTGCCAAAGGGGGCCATTTTCCTGGAAAAAAATTTCAGTCGCGCTAAAGCGATTACATTAGTTCCTCCATTATGCGAGATTGTGCGAGGAAAAAAAAAGGGCGCAGAGGGCAATGTGTAATTTTGCTTTGCAAATATCTCTGTGCGTGTCTCCCACTATCTATCGAGAGCTTGGCTCGCGTGTAAGCGCGAAATTCCTAGCTCCGAAACCCTTTGCAATTTTCAGTATTTCCAAGTATTCCCGGTGAATGCAACTGAATTTCGTTCTTACGTGGGAATTACCTCCGCCTCCTCTGCAATGTTTGTTCTTCCGGTTGGAGTTCAATTCTGCGTCAGAAATGTTGCTTGCAGGTTATTTCCCTTTCCGTTTCGTGACAGCGAGGAATTCGTCACTTCGCGAACTGTAATCCGTGTGCTTTCAGTATTTCACATCGAGTTCTCAGCGTGCGTGCATTCTTTCGTGCCCGTGTATTGTTTTTTTAGATTGTTGCAAGAAGAAGGTCGTTGACTGGGATGTTGTTTCTTCTGGAAGAGGGAATATAATGTTGGAGTTAATCTTCTTTTGATATTAATTGCTAACATTTAATTGTGATCGGTGTTTTAAATTTTATTTAAAGGTTTGGCAAAACCTAAAAGTTTCATCTGTGGTCACGGGAATATTCGAAAATATCGAATTCAATTCGTCACTCGATTTCCTGCGAGTCACGAGGAGGATGGGGCTTCGGAATTCGAAGGAAAGAGATCGAATCGATTATCGATAAGATGATTATCGCCCAGGCGCATTTATCGAATCTTTATTACATGCTCCAACGATCCGGCAAAGTAGAAGTTTCACGGGGGCTTAATTGAAACGCGGCAGCGGCGCGGCCCAGTGAAAACATTTTTCCGAATCGAGAACTTCCTCAAAGGATTTCCCAACGACTTTCGCCCGCGTTTCTTTCTGGCTCGTTACTTCTGCCTGCATCGATAAAACGTTCCACTGTTGATCAACTGATACTGAAAGAACTTCCACAGTTGGTACTATGAATACTCGAATAAAACCGTTTAAATAACTGAACGTTTGTTTATTGAATCGTTGGGTAGTTGCAGAGACATTTCGTGTGAGAAAGTACTGTTTCAATTTGGAATACCATTTTTGGCGATGGAAATGTTGACCGTGTCTCGAAGCTGTTTCAGAATGTATGTACTTTGTAATTTGATAAAGTACTTTCAATTTTTATTAGTTCAATCTCGACCTGGGTCTACTCTACTAGAATTTGCAATCTGATTATCAGTCTCGTTTTAGTTTACTTATAGTTCATTACCAGCCTGCAATACCACTGTCAAATAATATTATTAGGAAATACAATATTCTGTAGACAGCAAATACTGTAATATAAATTGAAACTGGAATAATTACAAATTAATTCAGCGTAGATAATTTTAATTACAGTTGCTGACTAATTATGCGCTTTTAATTATATCAATAGCTCTTGCCAATACTCCAATAGACGGTTTGTCAAAGGAACTGGTACTACCTTCATTTCCTCTTTCTTTACCAATTTAACGCTTGATTACTCCTTTATCATTCGAATGTCGTACGATTAAATATATAGTGTGTTGCTAAAAGTCGGGAAAATCCTTCGTGGATGAACCTGGAGGACGTGGCAACCGGTAAAGCTCAAAGCTGACGAGTCGAAAGCGATCATTAAGGAGGGCTAGCTGTTTTTTAGTCCGAGATACGGTCTGTCACGTAATTGTCTCTAACGATTTGACCCGAGTTCGATTGACTTTTTCAGCACAGCCGATTTTAATGGAGCTTGCTAGAAGCGTTGACGTAATATTTTCAAGTGTACCGAGCATTGTTCTCCGCCTCCATTCGGCCAATCGTTCGTCAGCGGTTCGACAGCCGTTCCGGCTGTTGCAATTTGTATCAATTCAACAACGGTTAAGCCTCGGCTAACGAGCGACTGTCCAACATGAAAAATTATCAGCGATCAATAAAAACCTGTGGAAATAAAGGTATTGTGTATTTTCGAAAAAATATATCTCGCAGTATTGTTTGCGCGCTGCTGAAGATAAATTGTTACTTTAACAAGCAGTAGTAACAGTTGCCGATAACAATCATTTCGAAAATTTACTTTCTTAATAGATATTATACCTCTGTAAACAAAATTAGTCCTTGCCTGAAGATAGGTATCGTTTTTTAATTATTTATGAGAATGAAAAATGTCTTGTAAAAGTATTTTGTAATGTTTTTTATACGCTGATGAATATACATAAGTGATGCCACAACGAGGAATTACAGATTACAGTGAAAAGATTTCCTTATGGAAAGGTGAATTTTTTAAAATAAATACTTTATGATAAACGTTTCGCATTTTTCGATCATATGGTGATTTTGCATAATTCAATATTTTTGCTACGTTATTTGTTGAAATAAATTACTGGTTTTACGATTTTCAAAATTCATGCGCAATTAGTAAATCGTCGGGTTTAATTATTGATACAGCTGTAATTATGCTGTCGGCGATAGCAATATTCATTGCAGGCGGTAATTGTTCGCCAATCAATTTTCAAGGATGGCCAATTATATAATTGAATATTTCAAGCGAGAGGTCGTGAATAATGCGTTTCCGTTTACGATTATGGTCGATTGCGTTACATTTGAATGCAATCGAGGATTCTAATTGGCATCCACTGCGTCTGCGATAGCTACAGTTTCATTATTGACCTTTGAATAGCAACAGACAATTAGGAAAATCGGAAGAATTATTTGACGACAGGTATTAATAATCGAGTAAAAATTATTTCATAGTAGGCATGTACGAAAATACATATATGTATATTTATTACAAAGTTCAGAGGCATTAGAAATGTCTGTCCAAAAACAAATAAGAACAATCTGAATTTAAAAAATACAGGGTTGTTATAAAGTTATTCCACAGAAGATAACAGTAATCTGTGAAATAATTCAGAATGGCATTAATTTATTTTTCAGCATACTTCATCGTGGTATTGTTATATTTCATCATTTTCAACATATTCACAATCGATAGCAGATAGAAATCTTTAAAACTCGAATAAATTACTATCCTAAATCATTTTACAGATTGCTTTTACGAGTTCATTAATATTGTTATTACAGCTCAATATTGTTTAATATACCCTGGTTGTCCCGTAAGCAGTGTTTCAAGCGGAATGGTGGAATTTCTAAATGATAAAGTAACTCGAAAATATAGAATAAAGTTTAATAGTTTTATTAGCTGTTTCAAAAATGTTGCCATTCAACTTCGATTTTACGTAATACGAAAAATTCTGAGTACTTTTTCGACAGCACGAAATTGATTGCAGTTTCCAATCAGGAAAACTTTTGTATTAAAACCCTCGAGAAGCTGTTTCATCCCTATAAGGGATCCATTGGTCGAGATAATTATTTTTCAGGCAACTATACAAACATCCCGTTTCCATTTAATTTCTTGAAGCTTCAAACAGGGTTATATTTCCACTTTTCCAGAATGGAAATTTGGGTTGCATCAAAACATCATCGGTACGTAATGGACACAGGAATCTATTCACTTTTTATGCAAATCTGGAGCAAAGCATAAAATTTACCATCTACAACATCAAATTCTTATTTTCTCTACCAATACATTATTACTTAGAAATTCTAAAAATTTTAATTCTCAATTAAATAAAGTTTCCTCACTTGGCATAATTAGAAGAGCGTCTTCTCTTCCATTAAATCCCTCCAAAAATGCAATTTCAAAATTATGCAGAATTTCGTTTGAAATCTCCGCGAAACACGTGTACTCATTCTGTCCCGCAAAGGATCAACATGTACAACGTGTATTTTTACGCTTCCAGAGGCCCACCAAAAAATTCCCAACCCAGCCTCCACGCAGGACAGACGTATCCCCTTTCTGACCGTCCGATTCTGCTTAATTGGCCGCGTTTCATATAAATGTATTTCATTTCACGGCTCGGCAAACTCCCCTCGAGACTGATGTTTTTCGGGCGAAGATTTATCGCGGATCGAAAGGCCGCTTTTTCCTCTTCGCGAGGGACATTATCCTTGGAGGAGGCAGCATAAGGCAGAAGGAGAAAGCCAGCCTGACACAATGGATTCTTTTGTCCGACCTAATAACACAGGATACGGGGCTGCCCTCCCGTATCTGTCCATCGGGTCACGAATAACCACGTCATGATACAATAATACGTTCAATCGTTTTCGATAATAATACTGGGTGGTGGTGAGGTGACGCGAGGGAGCGTTTCGATGATTTAGCACGTATCGTGGCTCGAGACGGCCGAATAAAGCGTGGACCATAGAAAAATTCATTTGACACACGATGGACTATACATAATTATTGATATACCGAGCAATAGTCTAGTTTCTAATACGCAGGACCAAATGGAAGATGGAGAAGTGAGGAAAACTGTGCAATGTTGAATCTAACCATAACTATTTAGAGGAGAACTCCTTTCTTTTAGAGAAGAAATGGTTTGTATTTGGGCACCTCAATATTGCTCGGTATACATATACTTGAAGGATTTCTATATGACCTAGCAAAACACTCTGCATTTCAACGGATTGAAATATCTCATTCGAGAGGAATACCCTTGTTGCTGAATTCAACAAGGACCGCTGATCCATGATACCTAAGCCTCTTCTAAGCTCACTCATTGTTTCTACTTGTGCTTTAGTATTTGCAAGCATGTTTCATTCTGTTTATAAAGCCTCATAATTTTCTCCTCCCTCATATTTGCCTTCATAGAACGTTTCTCGTTGAACTAACACGCGTTTCCAAAATTTGGCCATTCAACTTCAATTTAACGTATTATTCAAAATTGTGACTACTTTGCCGGCAGTACGCGATGAACTAACTCTAATTAAATTGCCTGCAGCTTCCAATCGAGAAAACTTTTGTATTAAAACCCCGAGAAGTTATTTCATCCCTATATGTTAACACAGCGGCATGATTCGAGTAATAATACAGTGTGATATTTTTAGATACTGACAAGAAATGCATCGAATTCATTTTCTATATTCATAATGCAAAGTTAAATATTACCACCAACCCCTATCGATTCGAGGCTCTCTCAAGTATTCATGGAATCCGAAAAATAAAAAACGGGGGGACCACCCCGCAGTACGGGAATGTTCATTTCCTCGAAGCAACAGAGCACAGCGGAAATACTCGGGGGGGTTGAGAGCCGTTCCGCAAGAACGTTCGGCAGTCACCCTAGAAACGAGATACGATATCGTTCCTTCACCAAATAAAACGTCAGACGTGCAGAAAAACGAAATGGAAATCAGAACGCATCGTTAAACTCACGAGAAGGAAACTAACCCCTCCTTCTCCCGGACCCCCAAGTTTACTTACAACTTTCTCACCGTGGACTTTATATCTTACCACCCCGTCTTTTCGTCCTCTCCCTCTCGCGCTCTCTACTCCTCTCTCTGTCTCCGTCTCACCCCTTCTTAGTTCGTGACCCGCCACGGGACTTGGCAGCGCGCGAACAAAAAGCGTCGCCACCCTCCGTGAAACCCGTATTTTCCAATGGCGGCCCGCCTCCTCCACCCCTGCCGCATTATTGCGGTTTCCTTGTGCAAACGCAAATACCTTGCAACTGCCGCGGCCCCTACGGCGATGGAATTTATTTCACAGCCCCATTGACGGGGAAAGAAACGTATTTCGTTCGGCGGTCTTGTAGGAATCGCGCGGAACTTGTTGAAACCATGACAAGTGTTGTTATCGCGGGGAAACGAGGCTGACGTGTTGCTTATCGGATTTCTCTTCCGAATTGACATCGTCAACGCCCCTGTCGACGGGAAGAGGAAGCTCCGTTACGTTTTGAGTAGAAGAAAAGAAAGTCCCTCGGTAGGAAATTGACACGTGTTCCCACGTATCTACGGTAGATCTAAAAATCTCCTGGCTAATTACCGCCGAGAGAATGACTACAGATGAAAAATGTGCAGATAGGATATATGTCTTCGCGTCTGTGACATTCCCATTAAAATAAAAATTGCAGCACCGACTCTCAAAAGTATGTACACAGTGTAGCCTTCGGAAAGACTTTCTTTTAAACATCCCATTAGTTCATAAGCACCGGAAGATGTTTCAAATATACACGAGCCGCGTATTTAAATTTCAGACAGGGCAAATGTAATTTAATGCGCTGAATGGCTTTTCATAAGCGGATTCCTAAAGACGCGAACGCGTTAATACCCTGGCGTACGTCTTAAACTCGTCGCCCGACGAAAGCAGATGCAAGAACGATGTGAAACCAGCTCCTTAGGGTCGTTCAACGCATTTACCCCCGGCGTCCACTTTAGAGAAGACGAACGGAGCCACTCTCCGCCCATTACTTACTCAAGTAGACTGCACTACACCGTGAAATCCTCTTTTTTCTCCCGTCCCGACGTCGCTGAACTGCTATTTACGCGCAACCAAGGACCAGGAATCTTTTTTCCCCGGTGAATTTAACAACCCCTCCACCCTCGGCCATTTTCAAATTCTCTGGCGAGTTCCGCGGCTACCTTGTGCAGTGGGCTTTTAACGATTTCGATGAGCCACCTTACGCTTAAATATTAGACAGCGAGATTGTGGGAGTGGGTGCTACTTTGCTAATTGCTTCGTGATTTCTTCTCGATTAATATCGGGTCAATTTGATTTTTTCGATGCTTCTCTTTCTGTTTCGAAGCACACTCTGTTTTATATGGTGACGTATGCAGAACTGAGTTATTTGGTGGACCATGCAAAATATTAACAGATGTTCCCACGGAAATTTAGTAGAAATAGCCTACTATCTATGAGAAAGGGAAAATATACCAACTTCCTCGTTTTCTTTAATAGAATGGCGCATACATTTTCACGCGTTTCAAACAGTTAATTTAGAAATAAAGAAACTGTAGTTGAAACATTTCTCATATTTTACACATGTGAGGGATTATTACAGGAAATATCTGTCGCTAGAAGAATCTTCACACGTTTCAATCAGGCTAAATTGTATTACTGAAAATTGTAACCTTCATTTCAATATTCCCAAAGTAACACTTTCCCACAATACCATAATATATTCATAACTAAAAGTGCAATCAACGATTGACAGTTTACTCGCAACAAAAAAACAACTCAAACATTAGCGACACGACTCTAGTTTCAAAGTGCTGTGTCGTTTTTTCCGAAACCTTAATGTACACTGTAATAAATTTATTCATGAAGAAAGCCACGACAAGATCATATAATCTCCAAGCACACATACTTATATTCACAATTTCTGTCATATTAAAGTGCAGCAAAAACTTACGCAACCGAGGATTACTCCGAGGAATTTCCACTTAGTCTGATCGAATACGTAGTACTGCAATTACAGTCGAATTAACGTTGTTGTGGGTAACCACCAGCATACCACAAGACGAGCTTCCCGACTAGTAGTCCCCGTCTTATTCCTTTCCTTATTAACATCTTGTACACCTGCTGATCTAGTGGACGTAAAATACCGCGGACGTTTACTCAGCTACGCTCACTTGTTCGTCTTTTTACCCTTCACCGTAACATTGAAGCAACTCCGTGGCCGTAGGAGGCCGCGAAAGCCACGGCGAATAAACGTATTTTAAACTGATTTACACAGCTAATTCGAAAGGTACGCGCTAGGATAGTCATCGACGCGATTTTAGATTACGCGGAGTTCACTATTCACCGAAGGGGGCGCGCGTTGACGGAAGTCCTTCTCTTTAACTGGCTCCAGCTGTTTTATGGCGGAATGTACAGTGGCTCGCAAATGTGGTGGATCGCGGTTTTCGCGTATCTTGCGTTTTCTGATATCAGAGATATGAATGTAGGAAAAAATACCTAGAAGATGTCTTGTTTGTTTTTTTAAGTCGAAGTGACAATTATGTGCTTTGTGGATCGCTACATTAGAATTGCACTTCGACTGTAGAATTGCACTTTATTTCTGCATAGATTAGATGCATGTTGAGAAGATTACTGATACGGTATGCAGAAGCTGTCTGTAGCAGTAGTGTTCGTGTTGCGTATAAAGGTGTCAAGATACCAGACAGAGCTCATTTAGAAGACTGACGTTGTGGTATATAACTTTTCCCGTTTTGCAAGAAGGAATTATTCAATGTATAATTTACAACCGTATAAAGTTGTTGAAAGTAATATGGTGTTCAGGAAGCCTTTGAGATGTGACAGATAAGGTAGACTATCAGTCGAAACAAAATTTAAGTTTACACAGAAAGTTAGGAGGAGTCTCTGTATTGGTGCACGTTGATCTATTATTTATATCTTCGTGAGGCAAGTCCAAATATAATATAGAATCTTCGTCTACATCTGACTTTCTTCTCTAATTTTCAGATATTTGATAAATCTTTTGAGGACTTCGTCAGAATATGTAAGGAGGTATTTTCATCACCTCAAAATTAACTTCAACAGCAGAATAATAGTATTCTTTGATTCTTCAAGAAAAATTTAGCTTTCCCTATATATAATTTAGCTTTCCTCTATTTCGAGAAGTACTTCAGAATAGGACTGTAACGAATATTCGAATAATGTTAGTATATCTCAAAATCGAATATTCGAATATTAAAAGAAATTATTCGTATTCGAATAATTACAGCTCTACTTCCGAATACCAAAGGAAAATATTCCACCACCTCAAAATTAATTTCCACAACAAAAGTATACTACCTACACATTCTTCGACCCTTCGAGAAAAGGTTCGACCGCCGCAACATCAACTTGCCCCAAGAAAAGAGCAAAAGTAATTCCCACCCCCTTAGAAACCCTCACACCCCCAAAATACCATCGAAAGCGCAATTTCCGTGTCACGAGATCTGGTCCTTCGTTCCATCCGCAGCATTCCCTCGCCATCTCTTCCGATCCACATGCTACAACAAAGCCGAGACCCGATGCGCTCCTTCTATCAGCGTATATCGGCCAAATTTTACGAATCATCGAGCCACGTAGCGGCCAGAAACCCTCTTCCAGTCTTATCGAGACCAGTGGACAGGCTCGATTAATCTTCCCGCGACTTCCACCACCCACTGGCTGAAACAATGCGCTGCATCCCGCATAAACCTCCACGCACGTCTCTCCGCCGCTAGAAACTGGTAGCCACTCGTAACTCCTCGCCGGAGCGGCGCATATAGATAGGCGGAGGGACGCCGAGCAAGCCTCCAGGTGAGATAGAGGCACCGAGTACGACCGTATCGTTCGATATATCGCGGGAAGTGCCGGCTGCCAACTCGTCGACAGCAACGAGGCTAGAGTGGCCCGCGCGTACACCGCCTACGCTCTTGCTTGCACACACGGGGCGACTGACTCGCGTGTTCAGCCAAGGTGAGAACTCGAGACAGAGGGTAGCGGAAGCGTTACGCACCCTTGCTCGCGCTTCAACGCCCGCGTCATTCGTGCCACCTTCAGGCCAGTTTACACGGCTCACTTTGCTCGAACGATGCGGCTGATTCGACAAAATTGAAAGCTAAAGTGGGCAATATATTACCATTCAGTCAAAGTGTTCAAGTCACATTGAACTTTGACAGACGTTCTATTTTTGTTCAATGTGGTTGTTCATTAGAGTGGAACAGAAATTTTTCTCAAAATTGTGCGATTGTTTTCTAATGGTGACAAAGACTTGCCTGTAGTGATTCAGATGTTTTGGAAAAATCACATTGAATATTATTTAATTTCACATGCAGTAATAATTATGTTCTGTTATCAGAGATTAAATTTCTATTGAAAATGTCACGCCTAAAATTGTATATGAAGACCACTTAAGTCTATTTAACTTCCAATACACGAAGGCTTTCAAATTAATTTCTTGCATTCAGGTAATTATGAGCCCTACTGCTACATTATATTCAGTAAGTTCCTGACTTGGAGAAGGGATGAATAATAATCAATGTGTAAAGATCTAAACTGTATAAAGAATGCTCGAGCAGTTGCAGGCCTGAATTTTTTAGATACATCCAACTACGGGAACGATTTATTAAACAAAAGCTCGCGAGACACTTTTAAGGAAGAATCTGAGATATAGCGAACGTTCTCCACTTTACTCGCAGATACAGCGACGGGTCCAGAACAATATAAAACGGGACGACAGAGAGGCTCACGCTGAAAAATATTAGCTTTCTTAATGGGAGTTTGGAGGAGGAGAAAACCTATTTATTCTAGGGATACAGATAGTCGTTTACGCTGAGGATAAGGGCTCGCTTTACGGTGTGCCCTCGGGCCACCGATAAGAACTTCCTTGCGAACTATCAACCCCCTTTCGAGGCAGGTTTCAAGACACGGTGGTTACACAACGATGCCCGCCACGAACGATTTCTCGAATAATTTTATTTATATTTATTCAGGTAATTCCTACGAGACACTGTCCAAAGGAAATTGCAATATTGCTCTTTGCGATTGAAAGCTCTTCGCAGTTTACTTACTTTGACGAAGAGAAAATATTTTTCTACTATCGAATAGAGTAGTTAGGCCAATTCTTTTCCTTTTTTGAAAATAGTCAGAGGTTTAATTCGAGAACAAAGCTGCGAGCACATTGATTGGTTTCGCGAGGTAAATCCAGAAAGGAAACAGAAGTGTGTCTGCTATATGAGGACCACGTAAAAACGGCACGTTGAAGTTCCATCACTCCGTTTTGTTACAGCGCGCAGCAGGGTGGCGTTTGTTTCCTATAGAAATGGGAAGATTTACAGCGACGACAGAGTACGCGGATCTACATTCCCCTTCGGGATCACACGTGGCATCAGTCATGCAAGAGTATTCTGGTGTCAGCGCGCGAGATAAACTCGCCTATCAGTCTCCGCGAAATACTCGTGTACCAACTGCGAAGGAAGTTGAGGAATTCGTACTTTTGTGAGCGGAAAATAAATCAACCCTACTCGCTCCCTAGACCTGTTACGATGGCGGAGTGGAAGCTTGCTTGAAAATTCGATTCCAGGAGGTTTCTGATAAAGGGGTTATCGAAGCATTTTAAGACGCTTTCGATGTTCCAAATTGCGTGTTCGAAAGTTGCATTTGTTTCTTTCCTAATAGAGCAACAAGGTATCTTAAAATGTTATTAATATCTCGTGGCATAAATAAAAGGTTATTTAGTGTTGCAAGCTTTCACTTATACCTTCAACCATGTCCTTTGACGACTGGGATAATTATGCTAATTAGCAGGACGATAGATCCAAAGCTAAGGTGTCCAACCGTAATTATCAGGACGATAGATGCAAAGGGTCACAGCTGATAACAGACACACGTTCCTTTGACATGTCCTGGCTTTAAAGACGAAGCAGATTTCGCAGCAATTACACACCCCTATGAAACAGACTCCCTTCCTATCCCCCTCATTCCCCATTAATCCTGAGTGGAGGAATCGCGTTCACAGAACGATCTTAATCACGCCTTCCAAATAGCCCTAACAGTGGTGAGACAGCTCAGGTACCCCGAGAACGCTGGTTGCCGCCTGGAGGACACGGCTTCCAGGGAATAATCGGCCATGAAACAAGCCCCAAGCCCTGAGGCATGATAAAGGGCTAACAGAATCCCCTGAAATCGAACGCTGAAACCCTTGTAAATAAGGGTGCATCGATCAAGCAGCCATCCAGCGACAGAAGGGTGTCGCTGTAATGGTTGTCACGCGACTTCTAGGTCCCGCGTCGACACCCACCGATCGTAAAGACCGGAAGCGGCGTGCGAGGCCCATCGAAACAGGGCCGAAAGGGCTAGCTTAGCGATCAATCACCGGCCTGGTGGAAGTACGCGCGTGAAAGCTCGCAGTGAACGGGGAAAAATGACGCGGCGGATTCGCTTGCAGGGCTTATTCGCGCCGCGTACGCCCGTCCACTCCTCCGATTACAATGTCCACGGGACACGGGGGGCTCCTGTTTCCCGTAGCAGGCGACGGATTTACGGCGGCAGCATGGAGAAAGCACGGCTGCATATTTCCCCGGCGCGGATCACCGCGTAACATCGGTCACGCCGCGAGGCGTCCGCGCGGGCCCAGGGGCACGGCGGCCGCGATAACATCGGCCATTATCTCGCGTATCATTCATTACCCTCGAATATCCTTAGGCTTCTTTACCGCCACGGGCCAGTTTACGCCGTCCACCGGCCGTAAACCACCGACGAGACGCGCATTTACACCGCCTAGAGAAAGAAACGCGGCTGAGGAGAAGACCGTCCCTTTGACTCCGCCACGGGCGAGTATGTACATTGAATACGGGAGAGGGCAGCCGGAGGAACACGCTGCATAGACGCTTCAGAGATACCAGCTAAGACTTTAATAAATGACCCGGGCATCGTGGGTGAATGTAAGTCTCTGAATGGAGGTACGTCGCTGGGTATCACAAAGTGACAGGACGGGCGTGTTGAGCTTTGGGTGAAGTGTGACGAGCAGGTGTGAGGGATAGGAGTGTGATACGGTGAACGAGGGGTTGGTTAGGTGTCGTTGGGGCTATTGTGCTTTGCAGAGATGTGTTGAGTAGTTTCAAAGCTATTAATAGTGTGTAAAGTGATATCGTCGTGGGTGCAGTGAGGAAGAAGGTGCAAACCACCGAAGGTTGTTCTCATTACTTATGAGGCTGCAGTTACAACGAATAAATCGACTTCGAACTAAGAATTCTCATTTCTAATTCAAATACATTTATTTTGGGTGCGTTCAATTAAAAAATTGTAGCTAATTTATTTAAGAAAAAAGTATTATCATTGAAAGTGAAGATAGAAGTTATTAACCGTACATTCTGCAAAAATATTTACACAAGTTCAATGTTTAATTTATACAAACGTAATTATAATACAGTAAGGTTTTTACTACTGTAAGTTATAATGGGTAATTCTGAATTTAACATTACTTAAATAAGTAAAATATATTTTACCTTTGTGAATAACTGTATTTGGTTACACTTGCATACTCACCCGAGATTTTAATTACCGACGTTCAAAAAGTGTAAAGAATTCATCTCTGGGGCCTCGAGTCGAAGCAAGAGACTGAAGAGTGCAGTCAACTTTACTCCTGCTGCTTTTATGACGTTACAATATATCTTCGAAATGGTACATCACGCGAGGAAGAGGAAGTGCTAGTTGTTTGGTCGATTGAGATTGAGTTCTAGGATTCGTGCTGGTTTTATGGTAGCTCCAGGCGTCGTGAGGGTTATTGACTACCGAGTTGAACATCTCTATGGAGATAGGCTTAACTTATCGAGTGCCAAAGGGGAAATTCCGTAAGAATTCATTTTCTTAAAAAAGGAACCGAAACTCAGATCAATCTAATCTTTAATTGCATAAATTAAATTGGGTTTAAAACTTTAGTGATTAGGAAATCTCCCATCTATCTTTGTTTCCCTTTTGAAACTATTCACAGTTCTCTTACCACGTAATTGTCTCTACAATTGGCACTTTAAAACCAGATCAAAGTCCCTTTAATCCATTCAGAGACTCAGATCTATCACAAGCCCAAACTGATCGGCTGCGAAGACAAGGAAACGCGATTGAACAGGCGCGCTACAGCCCGCGGTCAAGGTTTCCATCGCCTGCCCAATTGGAGCCCATCTTCGGCAAATAGGCAAACATTTCGTGACAGCTCGAGTGACCGTACATCAGCCAGTTGTGCCCTAATTCGTATAACAACTGGTGGGCGAGCCAGGTGGTCTAAACGATCCGCGATCAAACGCCCGTAATCCGTCGTTGAGGATCGATCGGTCCACCTTGGTGTGCGATCGTGATCCGGTGTCTCGATCTAATCAGCATCTGATGTTTACCTGTCTGTACGATGACGGATCTGAGGGGACTACTTGTGTGCGTAACGCGTTAGAAATTGCAAGGGTGAACAGAGGATGAAGCATCGAGGGCAGACGTAGATCCTTGTCGTTTTTCGTGGACTCGTTGAAAGCGGCACAATTACAGGTGGGGAATAATGGAATATTTAGAAACGAAGAATCAATCACTCGATGCTCACAGATTCCCTGAAAATTTCCTCCGCTAACTTAAATTTCTACTTCACACTTCGACTTCCACAAAACGCCAGGGCAATGGAATTCTTTTCAAAAAATTCAATTCGTCGCCAAAAAATTCAATGACTGCAGCTCCAAGTCCATGGAAACAAACATCTACAACAGCAAGGGTCCCAGCTTCACCACGATAAACCTAAATCGCAGGGAAGATGATCCTACTTCATAAATCGATTACCTTCGAGCTCGCGCCAGCATAAATTCACAAGAGAAAAGGAAAGTGTCGATACCAATACAAGGTGTTCCCTCTTGAGAAGCACAAAAGCAACGCGATGGTGGCCGAAGGAAGGGAGGAAAGAAGAAGGTGGATCGTTAGCCGTTAACCATCACCCAGGGCAGAACCTTGTCGTAGCGGGGTTCACCGTGGCCGTTCGTCCATTACTTACGTCGCGTAATATTATAGCTTCCTCATTAGGGGACGCAAGGGTGAACGTAAACGAAGAAACTTGTCCTGGGGGCGCGGATTACGGGGGTCACCGCGGCACGACGTAATGACGGCCAGGCTCCTCGTTCATTTTTTTCGCCTGCTCTAGACGATCCACGAACAATGGGAATCCGCTTCAAGAGACAACTGTATTTCTTATTTCCCCCGCTTAATTCGTTCCGCTGGCTTCTCGGTTTCATTAGCTGCTTGTTTGCGCGACTCCTCGATCGGGGCCTTAGTTTATTGCACGTGCAAAGTAATGGCTGTGCCAAGCCTGGAACCCTTTGGAGAGGGGATTGCACGAGGGTTAATGATTTGGGTCAAATAGTGAGTATAGTTAGCAGATATTCTGTATAATAGTGCATTCATTCACGCCTGATGGATAAATCAAGCTACTTATGTTACCTGATCACTGTTTAGCAAAAATAAGGAGTTTTAATTATGAGACCTTAATTTCATATTAATGTTTATTCTAATATGTGTATGAATTATAGTATAAATCAATGTGGTTGGTTGACAAGTCTATCTAAGGTTTAAATGTAAAAGAATTAGGTACAATAATTTATTTGCGACACCTCGTCTTCATAGCTGAAGAGATCACTGACAATTCACATATGTTCAAGCCTAATCGATCACAAGATAGATGCACATCGCTGGAAATCATTCACGGTGAAAAATGATTTTCCCCGCGCCACGACGATGAACGAAGAAGAGAAATGTATAAACGCGATTTCTATCGTCGTATGACGAAGTAAAATCGATTTCGAATCGGCGCTCGTCCGCTCAAAACGCAGAGGTAATTTATCCGAACGAAAACCGGAAGTCCCAACGGCCAGCGAGCGGAGGCAGTCGAAATTGGTATGCAAAACGAGATAAATCACGCTTACGTCCGCCGCAGCTGCAGCTGCGAAGCACGAATTCGTTCATCACTCGAATGCCGTCCCGTTTTCTCCGTCGGCCTTCGGTTTTGTATCGCAATCTGAATGCGAAAAATCAACGCCTGGGATCGTCTGGATAAACTGTTCGCGGATTAAGAAATCGACGGGTAAATTGACCCATGAAATTCGAGAAAATTGTACCGTTCCATCGGTCGTCGACTTCGTTCACATTATTGTTAGTCGCGCGGTTTATTAATATTTCGGATTTGGAAATCAATTTCATTATCCTTTGCAGGAATTTTTGCCATGCCAGATACTGGAAAATTTCTTGAGTGAAGATTAGAAAATTACTAAGTGTCTTGGCATTAACTTTTGAATTTTTCTTACATTAATTTTGAAATATTAATAAGACAAGCTATCGGCAACACCTTTACTGCGTAAAGCTTTCCTCCCAAAAATTTATAAAATAATTATCCTCGTTTCCACCTACAGCAAGAATCTATCATCAGAACACAGATAACTGGAAAGATCCCAAAAGAACAGGTTCTATCCTCGGTAGACTAGAATACATATTCCTAACCAAAAGGTGAACACGAGACAGTCTGAAAGCAATTTTCGACAATGTCTGGTGGTCTGACCCCTCGAAAGTGATTTTTAAGTCAACGATCGAGGCTGGAATCGCAGCGGCCGGGAAACGCGACTGCAATTTCCACCGTCGACTCGGTTTAGTCTCGCTTTAAACAGAGTTCACACGTTCCTCGGCGTTGCACGATACGTGCCAGCGCATTTCCCTGGAACAACTGTCATCGGCCACGCGAGGTGAGTGCTTTCTCGAAAGCGATGCAATTTCTGCCCGGATATCTCGGCTGTTCGGAAGGAATAAGACGCGAGAACCGTCGATAGGGAATTCTCTGGCGAGCTTGTCAAAGCGTGGACTGTTTTCGCGGAATATTTCATAGAGAAAACCGTCGGCCAAGACACGTACGAAGCATTGCCAAGCAAGAGCCCCACGCGTTATTTTCCACGCCGAATGTATCAGGCAGCGCGTGTTAATAGAAAATATTGAACTTTAACAAACGTTTAACAACTGCAAATATACATGCGCGGCATTTACTTATCGATGAATTCTACATCACGCTTGTTTCAGTTTATGTTACGTACACGTGGATATTTGCACAGTTCTTTTCGTATTTTTATTATTCTGCCTGGAATGCTAAACATTAGCCGAGGGAGTTTTATCGACTTTGTGTGAAAGTTTGTCTAGTCGAGGTTGAATTATTGTAAAGTGATAAATATTTTTTTATTCTTCTTCGTTCTTATGTGGGATTAATGACGTTTTAATTAACGGTGGCAGCTTACAGTTTCAAGTTTATTTAATAGGGTAAAATTTCGAATGTTTGATCACTCCTTTAGCGAAGTAAAAAATGAAAAAATTGTTAAATTGTTACGTGCACTATTTCGTTTTACACATTAACGTCTTATCAAAAATTCTCTACTCGATTACGCATCAAAATCAGTACACGAAGAATATTTCTTCCATTTAAGCTAATTAAATTTCTACTTTTGACAAAGAAAAACTTTAGAAATAAAAGCAGATTCAATTCAAATTGAAATTCTTCAGAAATTGCCACGACTTGAAGGTTATTGCAGCCATACTTATAATTCCAAAATCATCTGCATCATAAATATTTATTTCCAAAATACTACTAGTTAAAACTAATTTACCAATAAACCTAGTCATCACCAACCATCAATCAGAATTTATAAAACATTTTCAACACCATTCAATGCCCACTTTCCCCACTCTAATGCAATCTACGATACTTTGTAAGGCAGTAGAATATTTCCTCACTGCCTCTCGACATCAATTAAATAACTTCCACGTAACAACTTACATGCTTGCAATTTACAACCTTGTCATAAAAAAGTGGCCTTTCACATATGGCGTCGTACTTAATGTGTCATTTCCCTCGTGCATAAAGAAAACATTAAAGGTACCGTTTTATCGAGACAGCCCTATCGCACACCGATATTCGTGCTATTAAGCTAAACAATGTGTAAATGTTTAATCACGAAACTTCCACTTGGTCGCACCGCTTGATAACGAATCTTGCAGCGACAATTTTCTATTTAACGATCGTTTAAACGGGGGCTGGTACATTCTACCCTGTATACGATTTGCGTCACCAATATCGCGAAGTTAATAAGCACCTTTCCTAACCGGGAAATGTTACAAGAACGTTCGCGTTTCTCTTTTGTGAGGAAAGGCTTGAAGGTATGTTTTCCTATACGCGTCTGGACGCAGCGTCAAGAAATTCAAACTCGATTTTCTCGAAAATGAAGCGTGATATCTAAAAAAGTTACTCTTTCTTTTCGACGTATCAGAAGAGAAAAAAAAAAGAGAAGAGAAAATAAACTTTGAATTTTTGAGATACATTCTCCGCCAATTGTAAAACTGTTGGTTGGAGAAAAATAATTTTCTGGTACCAACCAGCGTCACCTGCGGCTATAGCCGCTTTGATTTTTTGAATTTCGTTCTGCGGCTTTGGGAGCATATTTTCGTGATATTTAACTATTCATTTATACAAAAAAAAACTCTTTTAAACGCTGACCTCTGATAGGCAGTCCCCTCTTCAAAGTTAGGGATGGTTGAACGACGATGTTTCGAATGAAATACGCGATAACAGTGGCGGGTGCTTGTATAAAATGTATTTTATACGTCCCTTCCAGTAAATTGTTTCCTCCAGACTTAGATTCGCGTGAAATTTTAAAAAGAATCTAATTGCTTCGTTAAATTTCCAACTGCTAGGTTCCTTTTCAGATAGAAATTTATTATATTGCTTGTTTAACAAATGGAAATATTTTTCATATTCGCTTGAATCTGGAATTTAATATATTATGCAATTAATTGAATTGAATTCCGTAGTGTGGGGCTTTGCTTCCTTTTCAGATAGAAATTTATTATATTGCTTGTTTAACAAATGGAAATATTTTTCATATTCGCTTGAATCTGGAATTTAATATATTATGCAATTAATTGAATTGAATTCCGTAGTGTGGGGCATTCAAGGTGATCGACAGGAATGAGAGACATGAAATAGCTGATTAATTTATGCGTTGCCAGCAGATTGAAAAGGTTCCACCTACAAATTTAATCACCTTGAAAAACTAATTAACGTGAAATATCAGGGTATATTTTAATCTAATTTTATGAGTACTAAGTGGTTCTATTATTTAAATGAAACATTATTGATCGCCTGAGTAATTGTAAATAGTATCTTAGGAGAAATTCATTTTACCTGCATTGTGTTATTCCTTATCACTCTGCAACTCGCAGTTATCACATGTGTTCTATGCTCATGATAGGCTAAAATTCAAAGTTTCTTCCGAAGAAATAAACTTATTCTATCGAAAAATTTTAATTGAATTAACATCCGAGCTTCTAAGCACATACCAAAGAATTGAGAAATAGACATGATGGAAATTAAGATGTAACGAGGAATTATTTCGTAAGATTAAAAAGAAACCGTCAGAAAATCAAAGTCTCCGTTAATATCGTAGTGTCTCCCGAATCACCTTGCTAACTGAGTACGTGCTAGAATTGATGTGCCTAATTATTTCTTAATCTCGGTCTTTTATCTGAACCTGATATTCATCTGGTGACCAATTAAGAACAGAATTTATGTCGCCTCTTAAATTGGCTGCTTTCAACGTGTACTTGATCCAACGGATTCAAGGAAAGACCGTACCGGTTGACCCTACGCGAAGAAGAATCGAAAGACGCCGCGGTGGCGGTCGGTGGATGTTGAAACCTTCGTGCCAGAAACGTCCGGCGTGGAAAACCGGTCGAGCTGGAAGTTCTTACATTGTAACATTCCATTTCAGTTGGAAAGTGAGGATTAAACCTGGGGAACACTGAACGTTGACCTTACCCGGAAGCGCTTCTCCCACAGAGAACCTTCCCAGTGAAGTTAAAACTTAAAACTACAACCACATTTAGACGCCTGTGCCAGAACGATTCAAGACTTAATGCACAAAAGATATGCTACTGCCTAACTGCACGCTACGACATAGAACATAGACATTCAGAATCCTCTAAAAGTAGAGTCTCTTTAATGGATATGAATTTAGAATCTTTTAAAGCGATTGCTCATAAAGCTAATAGAAGTTTCTATATTTAGATGGCTTATAAATAAACATGAGCTTCTTCTTGTACAAGTAGAACGAGCTAAAATTTATTAATCGCCCATAATTCCTTCATTTATTTATATATTGCATTACAAAAAATACTGCAAGAACTTTAAAACATATACTTTCCGTTTACACTACTGTTTATTTAAAAAGGAATTCAAGTTTCTTCCCTAAAAAATCCCCAAAATACATGTGCTCTCAGACCTCACAGGAAATCATGCCCCCTTAAGTAAACATCGCGAATATATGCTCCTAAAAAGATACCTCGTACTGGAACTTTGAAAAAAATTCCCAAACTTGCTTGCTTTCTCCGCGCTTTCCACCAGATAGCGCCCGTTAAGTTCAGCCGAGAGACGCAGGGGCCCGAAAAGCAGGCTGTGCCAAAAGCAGCTCGCCCTTCGGCGTGCCGGCGGCCGCTCGCTCATCCCTTTTGCCACCCCCCAGCCAGCAATCTCCATCAGGGACCTCCCGCTACTCGTTCAACACGCTGGCGGTCTGCGATGGCGTGCGAACCACGCGAAGATGGGATAATTTCCCGCTCGTGCCGCGTCGTCACGCGATCCACCGGACGCTCCTCCGCTTTCAGAGTGTGCCGACGACATTTGCATACTGCATGCGGTGCACCATGCATCGGCCGCCGCTATAACGCGCGACACCGTCCCACCGCGGTGTTATACGCGCCGCCCCGTGTCGGCGGATTTCGCGGCAGATCGCGATAACGCGCCTCCGCCCCGCATATCCCTCTTCGTTTATCGCGGGATCTTTCCGCCAGGACGCCGCAGATAGGCCACGTTACGTTTTCGCGACCTCCTGGGCCTTGCCGCGTGTCGCTCACTTCCTTTGGCTTCCCCCTATCGCTGCGCGGACTTCAGCTGAGGAGCGTGTACGGACCATCAAAGGAACGGAAGCTCGAGGAGTCGCTCCATTGACTTTTTAGCTTCAGACTTCGGTGTAGAGGGATTTAGAAAGTTTCTTCCGCAGGATGTGTTGCGATACCTATGTAGAGTCTAAGATCTAGGAGTTGTGATGGATTTAGAAGTATTATACATTGTTAGAGTAGAGTGACGCCATAGTCTTCTGTTTAGATCATGTTCGTGAATGTGGAAATGTTCGCGAAACGAATGCGAACTGTGCGAAGTGAGCAACTTGCACTCTTTGTCGTGCATACGTGTTGGAGCGGCCAGAATCGAATGTTCTAGGTGTACATTGGTAAGAGGCTGGGATGTGAAAGTAAGAAGGGACAAAATAGAACACAGGGATGTATTAAGTATAATTCTTGTACATTTGTGTTGTGAGATAATGGGACGTGTAGGAATCTGACGAAATAACTACAGCTCTGTAATGATTGGTTGAGAACATATGTATTTGGTGGCTTTTACTCTTGGGATTCTTAGGAATGTTGCTTTACGCACCACTTGAGTAGTTCTCGGGGTATGCAGTCAGGGCCGCATTAAGGCCTTCAGAGGCCCTCAGCATTTAGAGAAATGATAAAATATTTAAAATTAATGTAAACCAACATTTGATTGCTCTTAGTAGAAATAATACTGAAAATTATATTAATTATGAAGAATCTTCACACAATAAAAAGCAGAAATTGAAAACTCTTCATTTATAAAAATATGAAACCAAAGTTCATAATATAATCTTAACAATTGGTTAATCCTTACTTCGTTAAAGAAATCATACTTGAGTATAAAAACTGGTTTCCATCTGAGCAGAAATATTTCCGAGCCTTACACGTCAATGTTTCTTAACTCGTTAGACAGACAACAGTTTAAACTCCAAAGAGCAACCGAAAGCCTGATCGACTTAACTTTCTCCTAACACGCGATGGGTCGATCGATCCAGCAGGTGTTTTTACAATCGATTATCGAACCCGCCGGGCAAAATACTTTCAGTCGTGGCAGGTCTGCTCGCGTTCTGAGAGACAACCAGAAAGGAAACATGTACCTTTCAGGAGCTCGAGCTTCGAAGAGCAAATTATAATTTGCTTCCTTCTTCAAGAGTACCTACCATTTAAATCTCTGCATACAATGTTAAGTGCATGGTTTGCAGGAATGTAAAACACCAAGCAATCTGAATGTCCCTTAAGTTATCTTTTGGAGTTATACTTTGTAAGAAATTAATAGACATTTATAAACTGCTGTATGGAGTGGTAGAAATTTCTACTTCACTCTTATTTTTATTTTATGCTATCTCCTTAAATAACATTACTCAGCAATTTTCAAGAAGAATTCATTTATTTTATCTGAGGTTTAAAGCAGAAAAAATATTTGCACTCTCTTAGATACTACTTTGAACCTTTGATTTGAGTTTAGAACTTGTTTTTAACAATTAAGTTAAGGAATACGACATGTTTCAAATTGGACGATCAGTTTTTGCTACAGCTGACATTAACACTCACAGATTCTCGAAACCGTCTTAAGAAGACAAACTAGACTTTAATTGGAAAAATAAGATACACACTACCAACAGTATCACCGGAATTGCCTACTTAACCACTCGGTTTCCACCTTCTTCAAATACGCCCCTAAACCTCGCACCTTTGAAACCATCAAGTTTACTAAATTATACAGCCTACGATCAATATTCACATAAGTAAATTAACACTATCACTAGTGCTTCGACTATTCAACAACTAATTAGTTCCACGAACTACGGAAGTACAGCCGCCAGCATCCCTACCACAAATTCCCACCGAATATTGGTCTTCACAGCAGGAAGAACCTCCTAAGTTTTAGGACCTAAAACTTTCAAAGAAAACAGTTCAACAGTAGATATTTATTAAATGCACTGGGCCTGAATGGAAATTAGGGTGTGTCAATTTTTTCAACATTACAATTTTAGAAATGACTAGTTTAAAAAACGGTACAATTAAGGGTTTAAAATTAACCACTACCTTTAAATTTTGTGTAACACATTATTTAGCTAATCGGAATTTCATTTGAAATTATAGAAAAATGCGAATATTAGTAAAATTAGTAAAACAACAGCATAAGACGCCGAACAATTCTTGTATTTAGATTTTTGTTCCATCTCGCAGCATTACAAATTTATATTAAAAAACCTAAAACACGCGATAACTTTAAGGCCCTATTTCACCCCTTTCAGAGTGAATTGCCACAGAAAAAGTTTCGGTAAGATCAGAATGTTGTGAATTAACTCTATCGAATCAACTCGCCCTCCATCAGATTCCAAATTGGCAATCGCGTTTAGTAGCAATCGCCTCTTTAACCCCCTCGTCAGAGGCTGTTGCTCGTTGAAAGGAGCTCGTTTGTCGCGCCCAACAAGAGTCGACACCAGCGACTTGGACTCGATGGGACGTTCCTTGGGCCCGTTTCACCGTGGACCACCCAGTCGAGGCTTGTACACCGGGACATCCTCGGGCACTGGTACAAGAAGCAACATCGCTGACTTAGATTTAGGCTTGGTACGACACACAAGTTGCGCGTACGCGAAAAAACATCGGTGAGCCCTTCGCGTGGACAGCGACGAGCAGCGTTATTCCCTCGTGAGCGGTCCGCTCGACGGCAGTGACGTGACGGTAAAACGGTTTTTGTAAATCACGACGTCCGTCCACCATATGTTGTCCAGAACTGCCGGCTGAGCTGCTCGCTGGCGCTGGGTCGCGCTGGGGCAACGATTATCTCGAATGCGCTGCGAGACAAATATTTACGGATAAGTGATTCGACAGATGATCGATTGGTTTGGAAATTATGCTGATCCGGGGGTTTCTTGGGCGCTCCAATTGGGCGGAGATGTGTGGAGCTTGAATTTGTGGGGCTGAGAAGGTCATACAAGGAAAAATATTTTAACCACTCGGAGGATAATAAGCAACAATGGACCAATGTTCCAAACCCGTTACAAAAATTATTTTGATCTGGAATTTCATGAATAGATCTCTACCGGTCCAGAAGTGTAGAATCACCAGTCACACAAAATTATTTTACACCCCGTCCACATGCTACGAATATTCCTTGGCTGACCCCTCGTAGAATCACCTACGAAAGTCACGACGAATAATTCTTTTCCACCTCGTACGAAGGAGACATAACCGTGGCCAGAAAGACGAAACAAGGCAGGAAAGTTCCGGAGTAAGATGTAGAGTGCGGTCGGTTCGCATCGATTTTGGATAAAAGTAAATAACCGTCGACGGCTCGGAGGCGACGCCGTTCCTGAAGATCTGCCCTGTTGATGTTCAGGGGCTAAGAAAGTGCAAGGAAGTCCCACGGCGGCCATACCGAACCACTCTGACTCTATGGCCTATTTGTGAGATGGTGCGGGGACTCAGACATAAGAGAATTTATTCCTTCCGTTCCCCTCTTTCCCCCTTCTAACACTGTCCTGTCTCCTTCTATCTTTCCCTTCGTTCACTGTACTTCGTATTTTATCCCTCTCCACTGCTACGAGTCTTCCTTTACAAATCCTTTCTTTCCCGCGCCCTTTCATTTCGTTCCCCTCATTTTCTTTTCCCTTTTTTGGGGATTTGTTCATTTCATTTGGATTTCTACGCAGCGAGGTTTTCTATCTTGACTGAACGGTTCTTCGGTGTTTTAGTGGTTCCTTCTTGCTGCCGTGGGCTACTGGTGGTTTGCGAGAGCAATTGCAAGTGGAAGTTTCATAGAGGGCTATGCTATTTTATTGATAAGCATAGCGTGCTTGTGTATGCTTAGGAGTTGTGTTTTTCGTTGGCGGTTAATTAGCATTCTGATCTTTCGCCGAGGAACTTGGTACATTATGTAAATTTTAGTAAAAAACAGAATTCTCTATGAAAAGAAATCAAGTCTTGAAGATACTATGTAAAATTCGTAAGAACTACGAGAAAGTTTGAAATGTACCAATCCCAGGAAACAATAGTTGGATGGTGAATAAAAGGAACAGAAGATCGTATGTTTTTTTTTATCAGAGCTTTGACTGGTATATTTCGATTATAAGTTCCTGGAAAATGTGGGATGATCAAAGTGCCTGAATTTTCTTTTATTATTTATAGAAAGCAGCTGCTAGATACAGAAGCCCATCAACGAACGTTATTCCAGTGTGCCATCGAGTATCTGTCACAGAGTAGGAAATTGAATATGGAAGGTCTGACAGCAATTAAATTTACGCAGTGTAATTGAGATCCTGCTGTATAATCGAATGTCAATACCCTTCGTTGCACAGTAACTGAAACTCCACTTTATTTCTCCGCGTTCTTCGTTTCTTCCTGCGAAGTTTCTTACGATACCTTCTAGCAGAAGTACTCCTGAACACACTTGACGTGGGAATTCCATTATCTTGATATCGGTCGATTTATGTTTCTCCTCGTTAACTATATTTTTACAACAGAACGCTAGTTAGATTATTCATTTAGAAAGTTTTTAACGTGCTTGTCTTTCGTGAAGAAATTCAACGTTCGAAAAACTAAAATGTAGGTAGTTTCAATAATGTTATTATGTATGAATACTGCCAATCAACAATTCGAAGGGAAAAATTTCATTTACATTTTTTTAAAGTTACGGTACATCCCTTTGATAAATTAGTAGATTGTACTTTTTAATTAATATACTCTTCCTAATCTTATTTCCTTCGAATTCAATGAGACAGAACTTTCGGAACACCTGCAGAAATTTTAACTAGAACTTTCAATATGCAACGTATTGTATGTACTTGGAAGTATATACTTTAACAGTCTTCTTTGCATTTTAACTTCCTAAAGGAGAAGAAAAATGAAAATTACGTAGTTCGAAGGGGGAAATATGATAATAAAAGGATCGTTTCTCTCAGGATGCTCCTTTATTCAGTTTTCAAGTACAACGTTTTCATAAAATTAATAAAGATTCACAAATCTGTCATTACAGAATCTCAATCGAATTTCATTATCTTCCACTGCTTATTACAGTTACCTATACAATTTTAAAAAGTCCCGCAGCTAAGTTACGACAGTCACAATAAATTCGATTACTCGGTACATCAAGACTTTCATTTCGTAATTTAATTTTAACATTCAATAGCCTAATCCTTCCCTGTTCCCAGGCATTCTTCTGTTCCGTTTATCGCACCAGCTCCACGGAAGGAAGTAAAGAAGAACGAAGGATTAATTAAAATTTAAAAAACCTATTACCGTTATCTTTGCATTTTTTCAGCGCAACAAAGGCTTGAGGCCAATGCCTTGCGAAGATAATAGTGGGTGGAATTCAGTGCAGCGAGCCCCAATGAAAGTGTACTCTGAAAAGTTATTCCGTTCATTTTTCTTTCGCAAAGTTTAACATTATAATGATTAAATTTTTACCTTATGCTTATATACGGTCTCCCTGAAGAGGGCATTCAACGTGGGCCAAATTATTAGACGTGTGATATCGAATAAAAATAATATCAACAAAATAAATGAACACGAATGAAAGCACCTACACCTTGAATTCCACTTTCACGTAGGTGCACTATTGACCAAAACTTGGGTTGTCATCATTTATATTTTATACAGTCGACAAGCAATGTTCCCTGAATCCACAAAAGAGTACTCGTAATTTGACTAATAGCAAGGTGCGTTTTTCAGAATAGCAAATTTTCACCCCGGACCGTTTTTACTGTATTTCTTCATCTTCTAATTTCATTCTTACACGTCCCACTTTACCAGTATACCGGTATCATGCCAGCAACGTTTTTGCCCGCCCTTTAAACGTCACGGAGCGTTTTAAGCCCCTTTCTTTCCTTCGCCGATCCACCCCCAGACTTATCATCCGCCCGAGGACCAACAGATTTTACTTCTTCGGTGGAGGAAGAAAGTGACGCGAGATTACGACTCGCTTATTACGGTTATTACCGTAACAGTTTCGCTGGCAGCTGGATGGCGGGCGAACTCTCTTGAGGGTCCAATTAAAAAAAATTTTATCACGATGCAGCTTTAATTCCGCGCAGTCGCCTCGCGGGGCGAGCGTGTTTTAATCTGAGAACGGTTGACTGGAGTTTCTCCCCCTTTGAAAATCGAGCTGCTTTATGCTTGCTCTTCCTTTCTTTTCTTGCTGCTCCGTAGCGATGGAGAGTATTCCGTGGAAGGAGTATGTATAACGTAGAACGTGCTACACACTGAGGAAATGTTTGCTGACGAGGGAAATGGTTACAGGAACGTGTGGGTTTAATATTTTCATTAAGTGGGTGTAGGTACCTAACCTCGGTAATGAGGAAGTGACAAAATAGATAATAAGTCCCACCAAAATATTAAGTGTTTCGACGATGTTTGCGATCCAAAATTTCGGTGGAGGAGCATCGATGATCGGTCACCGCAATTTGAGGTTTCCCTACACGAAACATGGACGATCATGGCCATTTCCAATTTCCCTAAACGAAACATCGACGATCATCGTCGTTTCCATTTTCCCTAAACGAAGCATCGACGATCATCGCCACTTCCATTTTCCTTAAACGAAACATCGACGATCCCGAGCTCCCTGTCTAAGCACCCCTCAAAATTTCAGCACACCCCCTAAATGAATCACAATCGGGGGATGGAGTTTAAGCAACGTGGACGGGAATATTGTCCGCGGGAACGTCGGTAATTGTACAGTAATGTTACCTTTATTAATATCGACGATGATAATAACGTCAGGCCAGGCCAACGCCGTTACGATAATGGCGGTAATGACTGTCTGCCGTAGGATGGGCCATCGGACCGATAAAATGATTCCAACGATGACCGACCGCCGCAGCTGCCGTTTTTGCATCACGAAAATCAATATTTGCGCGTTGTATAACGCGGCCGTCGCCCAACCGGTCAATTAAATTATTTAAAACGGTTTGGAGACGCTACTTTAAAAGTGCCCCGCCATTAGCCATTCCCTTTCGATTCGATTAACTGATGGCGTTTAAGAGCACTTGTAGACGAACATTTTTCACAGATAGCACACTCTTCGCGGACTGCCCCGTAATTAAATTCTGAATTCTTTTTTGAGTCCTCGAAATAAACCTGGGAACCTCATGAATTATCCAGAATGGTATATAAACGGGAACTGCGATTCCTCTTGTTCTTCGAAACGTATAATCAGGTTCGGTTAATCGATTTCTCCTGGAGTAACTTCGCCACTGTCCGAACTATTCCGAAAGTTTTCTGGGACGTGGTCGCGATGAAGAGAACAGCGAGTCTTTGAACTAAGTACGCCCCGGAGATTGCAATAGTTCCCAGCGAAAGTATAGTTTGACTGGGGGTGAAAGTTCGTGGGTAGTTCATCTGTCAACTTCCTACTCATCGATGTCGAAGACGAGGAAATCGTCGAACGTAGAACTCTGACTATTCAAATTAAAGTTACATACAGAATTATTTAAAATATCGATACGATAAATTATAATTTTTATATAATATCACCATGTATTGAACATCTTTAAAGGCTCACTAATACAAACACACACACAGTCACGTTTAATTTAAAACCAAAATTAATTTCAAACAAAAGTATGGAAACTGAATTAATAATTCTTCAACCGCTTCTTTCTTCCTAAATTCAACTACGTAACATCTCCTACTCCAATATAGACAACATAATTCGCGCCGCGAGTGCAACTTATGATCACAGGACAGAGTTAAATCTTCCTTAATTACAGAAAATCTGACGTGTCGTGTGATACATCGCGCCCAATTATTTAAACACCAGTTTCCATTCCATTTTCCACTTTCGTTCGCAGTGATACCGGTTTACGATCCGCCGTCGACGAATAAAAAAAAGACCAGGCGAAAATTGCGCGAAGCGTGCCAGCGATTTGACAATCAGCCAACGCCGTCCGGAGGCTTTCGAAGTCCGCGAATCCCGTAATCCTCTTCGGCCAGTTCGTTCCCCGTAAATCTACTTTTCCCTCTTAGGGGCCCGCCGCGCTGAAACTATCCAGGAACTTCGCCCGGATGTATCCATGATGAAGGCGACAAGGACACCGCAATGAATCAATTTCGGGAAGGGTTCGCGAGCCTGGCTTAAGGCGTCCCACTCAACGGGATAGAGACGGGAGAGTATCGACGTGCTGGAAATTAACGGGAACAACGGGGGTTCGCTACGGAGGGGCGGGTTCACTCAAAGTGATCGAGCAGTTTGAGAAAGTTTGAGAAATTTTATTAGTTGCATAGAAGATACCTGTGCATTTTTTTATCACTAATTATTTAGTGTTTTTACTTACAGATGAACTTTGTGTTTAGAGTGTTTAGACGTTGTAAATCGTGGCTCGTAATTTGTAAGAAATTCGGGAATTGTTTTCGCCTTTTGGAAATTGCTTAACTGGTTAAAAGAGTAGGGAACCTTGAATTGATGGATGCAATCAAACTTTGTCCGGTAATTTTATCAAATTCTATATGGAACTGAATTTATTTTTTAGAGCATTGTAAATCAGATTAATTAGGGGAATTGTTGTTTGAATGAAGTCACTTCCTTTAACTTTAGTATACCGAAGTCTACTTGTTCTAATAAAGTATTTCCTACAGCTCTTTCAAAAGTATCTTATGTTGAGGAATAAATCTGGGAAGTGTGGTTCCATGTGATGAAATTACACATGGTAATTCGACAGAACTGTTTATGGAAGAATATACATTTTCGAGAAAGTTTTAAATCCTGTTAATCCAGATTCAGAGGAAAATGCGTTGAAAAGTTATTACTTTAACAAGTAAATTTTACCATACCGTGAAGCTTTATATGAAATTAGGAACCTATCTATTTTCCAAGTTTTACAAATTTAATAAAGCCAGGCGTGGAAAATATTAACGAAACCCAAACCAAAATTCGCTGGACTTTTTAATATGTACAAAAAGCTGTCTTACGGACAGAAAATCTTCTGCAAAACACTGTAAAAAAGAACATAAAAGAATTCATATCATCAGACATGAAAATCCCTCCCCGTTCTTCAAACACACTACCCTTAATCCCTGCTTCCCTTGAATTTTTCGGCGTTCGTTTAAAATACTTACGTTCCAGGAATCGTTAAAGTGGCGAAAGGTCTTGCACACTCGTAGGACAGAATTTTGCTCAGGCAGTTTGAATCGATTCAGTTTACGTCGGTACGTTCAACGAGAGTAATAGAAAGGATCTCATAGATATCCCGTAGCTCGAATGCGAATCGTTTTTTATCCGACTGCTACTCAGGTTCGTTGACTGTTTTATGATCCCGAGTTTATGTAGTAGAATTCTCCACGGCGGATCGATCTCTCATAAACTTTACTCCGGCAGAGTGCTGGCTGCGAATCGAAGCCTCGTCAAAGCGTGTCGACGTCGAGGAAAGGCTCGACGAATCCATGCACCAGGAATCATATTTTCCCTCGGGTTTAATCTTACACCGGGCGAAAGGCGTCGAGATAAAGTGAAAAATGAAGGATCAATAAAATCGTGGCGAACGATCCCTCGATTTTACGGGGCCCCGAAATATTTGCACGCAATTTATCTTTACTACCACCCCCGATCCGTCGAGTGAGCTATCTTTATCTGAGATGAAAGCTCTGCTCTCTGCTTCTTAGCGTTTCTCGTTTCTGTATCTAACAAGGAATATTCAGGTAGCGTTGGATGACAATTTTTACGAAATTTTTCAAGATTAGACAATAACTAACAATGGAGAAGAAAAGGTATTTCTTCTTCTTCGTTGTAGTAGCTCAGGTGTAATAGCTAAAAGTAGGTATCTTCAATTTTCAAATTCCTTTGACGCTGTCTTGTAATCTTGGAAGGTATTAAAACTGAGAAATATTTTTATATTTTTACCTATATCTCATCTACAAAACCCACAAGTACCAAATATCAAAACCAAAGCCACTTTAAATAAAAGGAACCTCTACAACTTCCTAACACCTAAATTCTACAAATCGCCCCGGTAGAAACTACTTCAACTTCCTCGCCGAAGTAAATAAAACGGCAAGAACGCGACGCGGGCTTTCGAGGCTCCACGTGCGAGGCAATCGCTTAATTGTCTTCCAGTGTGAACAGTTCTAGGGGTACAGGTCTACGTGCCCGTAATCCCCTGGAAGGGATCGATTTCCCACTAAACCGGCCTCGTTCCAGCAACTGGTTGAAACTAGGCTGCAAATTCTCCAGGATGTGTCTACGCCGCGGAGGACAAGGATACCGCATTAAACCACATTACGTAAACCCTTATAGTTTCAGCTTAAACCCCGATGGCACAGATGCATCGGTCCCCGGGGATTTCACGGGCTCCTGAAACTTTCATCAAGTCGTTCGTTAAGCCAGCTCGTGGTTTATAGACATATCCACGCGCTAAGGGAAAACCACCGTCGATCGCGGGATTCCAGCTATCAGCCCCCGTTTTCTTCGGCCCCGTTCCGTTTACCCACGCTAATACACCGATACCCTGGCAAATATATTGGCGGAGACTTAACGCGTAATTCTCGGCCAAGTCGCTGGCAGAAAGGGTTTAACGCGTGAAATTTTAGACGAACAACCTACCCCCTGAGGGGATTACCGTGGATTACTTTTGGCGCCGGGAATGGTGCTTAAGGGCGAGTTATAAGGGGTGGCAACGAGATACGAATGTTACGATTTGGAGGGTGTTTGCTTGTTGTTTGTGGTATGGGCAGAAAACTGGGTTGTTGTTGGGGAATTTATTAGGTGGGATTGTTGGATTGTTCATTGATTGATTTTGATTGTTGGGGTTGTGCTGATTGGCTGGGGGCCATGTGTAGGAAAATTCTTTTAATGTCATCTTAAACATTTTTTTTTAATAACTGTATCTAATAAAACCAATCAACTAAAGAAGAGAACTTCAACGTATTGAAACGAGGAACTATACACATACATAAAAAATCGTTATTTTAATATTAATCCCAGCCTCTATCATCATTTTTTACGATCAAAGGATTTTATATCGTGCAAAGACACTGTCAAAACGATGACAAATACTATGCATTACTCTTCCCTAAAAAGAATCTGCAATTCCCTTCTTTTGTGACTGAAAATCTCATAAAAACTATTGCATACGAATTCTTTAAATCAGTAACGCATAATCTATTCAAAATGACCTCGGGATTGTAAAGAAATACAAGATTATACGTACTACCCTCCTTTTTAGACAAAAATCCTAAATCCTCTGCACCGGAATATTAAATATTCGAAATACCTGCAGAAATGCTTACCAGAGAACCAGTCAGCCCCTCGAACCCCTGGGATGGTCCTTTTGTCACGTTGCCCAGCCAGAATTCGCGTTCATCTTTCCACATAACAGAGCCAATTATTTGCTAAATTCGTATCCGGTTCCCGCGGACCAAAGGCCACGTCGCGTCCATTATGGAAGCGAGACTCTCATCAGACAGACGCTCCGGCATCCTCTGGGCTGAAGTGCGCGGGGTACTTTGCAGCCTTTCTGACTCCTCGTCGTCTGTCGTCTGGCTGGCTGGTGCAAAGCGCCGGGCCCTGGATGATGCTAGAAAAGCAGACAATCAGACATGTTACGAATGCCAGGCAACCCGAGGAAAGCCCCTGGCTACGAGATCTGGTTCTCTCTTATTTCCAACGTCCGACTTTGCTCCCCGCTCCCTTCCTTCTCTACCGTCCTCTTTGCCCCGACTCGATATTTGCGTGCCAGTTTCCTTAGCGAGAAACAGATAACGATACTTCTAGTGAGCGGTCATACGCTGATACTAGTCAGTGTGGCTGTCGAAATAGGAGGTAGAATCGAGATGTTGGAAAGCTTGGTATGGAACGTCATAGACTGACAACATAATACTTTTCGGTAAAGTTTCTATATGTATAAAAACAACATAGAATTAAATTTTTAGTAAGCAGGGTCTATAGAAATATTCTTTGAAAATATTCGTGAAAATACGTCTTAAGTCTTAAATAGAGGATAACTATAGGATGAGTAAATTGTACTGTATGAATTTTAACGCTGAAATAGAAAGGGTGGTAATAAGTACATAAGCTGTTTTGGACGGAATTGCTACAAATCCCTTACCGAATAGAGTGCATACCTACCTAGTGACTAACAGAATGCTAGCAGAGTGTATTTCGAGGTGAAGCATTATGGTATTAATGTTAGGAAGTTGTTAAAATACCGTGGTTTCCATTTCATCATTATTAATGTGATGCAGATCTGGCGGTTTTCAATTTAATGGTTGATACCGCGATGCGTTCGATGGTCCCATGGACTGTTTAGCAGAGCGTTATCGTGTATTCAGTTAAGTGATAATTGTTTATGGGTAGATACAGCTGAACGGCTACTATTCGCGATAGTGCAAATGATTCGTTTGGTGTTGAAAAGTTTGGAGTGAGGAAAAAGTATGCACGATAGAGGGAAGATAAATTCGCGTTATCGTGGAACACTGATATCTAATCATGATATCTAAGAAGATTTCCATGTGACTTTATTTAATCAAGTAAAGCTTTTTGTTAAAAAATTCCTATAGTAATCATTGAGTTCCAAAGTTTAATATTGAAGGAAGAGGTTCAAGTAGCTTATAAGTATTTTTTCGAAAATTATTTTTTACCATATTGTAGAATGCCAAAAACCATAAAACTTTGAACTAAACATTTTTCGATATTTTTTACGGTTTCGTAGATATTCACAATAATATAATTACACCATCATTTTTTTTTAGGGGCGATTTCACCCCTAAGACAATTTCTTTGCCGAACCAAAAAATGGTTGCGTTATTACCATCAGTTAAACTACACTTTTGCAAAGTTTCAATTTTTCTTCAATCTTAGATTTGCCGAACATCCTTCGCCAGTCTAATAAGCATCTGTTAAACGAAGAAACAGCGTGAGCCTGTTTTCTTAAGCTGTCCAAATCGAAAGACGTTTTGCAGCATCATGTATCCCCCGAGGAATTCAATCACGGATACGCGCTAGTGAGAGGCCCTTTGCCAAGCTTATTGTATGTCATTGTTTCTCAGAACGCTTGATTAAAGTCCGTAAATATGCCCCCGCGATCAGGGGGGCAGCGTTGCCTCGAATTAACGACGAGGATGCGCTTGTGTCGGGGGCGGAAGGGGCGAGGAGAAGGCGCCTGGTATCGCAACCAAGATCAGCAGGGCATTGTACCAGCTGTAAATAAATTCCTAATGATCCTCGCCAGGCCGCCTGGTCCTCCTCGACTAATTATACGAACCGACGGACATCGTCGGTGTCTTATAACCGACGCGCGCTGCTCCAAAGCCAATTAGTAATTAATAATGGCTGCTGAGGATGTTGCGGATACTTGTCGCCTCGATCGAATTAAACCGGGTATTAATCGACCCTAAACGCCTTCCAAGTGGCCGACACGTTTATCCTGACTGAATTACACGTTGTTTATGCTCGGTCCACTGGGAAACCGAGGTACGCGAAGTGAACATTTTTTACGGAAAAGGGTACCACTGGTAGGAGGACCGTGGGAAAAGTATTCTTATTGCATTCTGTTGTTCTTTCCAGTGACGCACTTGGGATTTAATCTTGGGGGGAGCCATGTTGAGCATATAAAAATATTTTTAATGGTAATTCAATAAAATTCGTTAGGTGATTATAAATTTTTTTTTAAAAGAATAAAATGAAGTTTTCTTTTCTTTTTGTTAGCTGCTAAAATTGTTTTAGTCGTTGCGTGTTATTTGAGATGGCTTGATAGGAGAGTTTATTTTAATTATTGTATTAGTGGTTAGAGGAAATGTCTAGTATGTGTAAGTTTTATAACCAAAGTGTTTTCTGTTTGTTGCAGGTAAGCAGATTAACCATTTATCCGAAGCATATTTCCACTGAGAGACTGCAGCTAAGTCTCTTTGTAAGTACATTTACAATTTTTCGTAGAAGCTTAAGAAAAACGAATGCTGCTGTAAATACAAGAACCACCCTTCTTGTAGTCACTTTTAGCCAGCTCGCTAGCTACACGAAGCGTTTGTGACTACCGATAAAGATTAAATACAGCACTAAAAATATTCTTAAGTACGTCAATGACGAGTAAATCGTAATTGTGATCGGAGCTTTGAAGCCTTGCAAAAGGCTCTCCAACGACACATCGAATTCCACGCAATTCTCGCATGTATTATTGCTTCGAAATTGCACGTTAATCGAACTAATGGAGTGCTTTATCGGCAAAGCCGGAAACAAAAGAGACAACGACCTACTTTGGAATAATGCACCGTCCTGGAAGTGTCGTAGGGCTGGCTGCGCTTCGACAGGCGAGTTCGACGAAGTAGTCCTCAAATGATGAGCCGTGCTAGCTGGAAAACACGGCCAATAGTCCTCGCTCGATGCAGGAAATGGCATGATCGCGTATTATGGGCATTTGGGGGACTAAGCGCCATGAGAAGCATAAGCTCCATAGGCACCGTAAAAATGCCCTGCTCTTTCGGGGATTTGGAACGTGCGCCATTCTGCGCGTAACGAGATGGGGAGACACTGATTGTGAGTGAAAGCTTATTGTCAGTGAATACATAAGTAAAGGATACTGTCTACCAACAATAGGGAGTAACGTTACGGGGTGAAATTAGTAAAAAAAATTTACCGAAACTTATGTTGTTATGCTACTAATGAATTAAATAATTTCAGTACTAAGCTGGTTAAATAGTTTAATGTTAAATCCACTTTCAAGTGAAATTAGGGCTCAATTTTCCTTGATGTATAAACTTCACGCTACAAAATATGATATTATAGTTAACTTCTGAATATTACTTTAACATCGATTAATTTTCTATAAACAATATGAAACACGCATTAAAATAAACGAAGTTACAATCAAATCTACTATTAAACGCGCATAAATAACCAGAAAACACCATAAATTTACTGAATGGAAGAATAAAAATTGCGACATGAAATTTGCACCCTTAGACTCACCTTTTCCCGTTTGGTCTTCGCGAGATTTATGGCGAAAGCAATAGACGAATCATGACTAGGCAATCTAACATGGAAACAAGTAGGTATGTAGCCATCTGCGTAACACAGAAACACATTGGTAACCATCTATATAACAGAGAAGTACGATAGTAACCATCTAACATAGAAACAGGTTAGCTGTTTGCTATGGAATAGGACGAATAAATTGGCACGGGTAAACGTATGTATCTCATCCCTCGTGCCCACCCCTTTGCCAGGCCGGCGACCCATTCTGCGCGTAAACTATTTGCCAGAGCTCTCAAAATTACCGAGTTAGCATTATACGGCCGCGAGAGATCCGTTTCGAACTTCAAACTAAAGCCTGCACCCTTGCAGATTGCGAATAACTGGCATCCAAGGGAACAATGAGTCCAACGGGCCTAGATAAGCTTTATATTCCTGCCTCTGCACAACCCTGGCTGAGTTTAATGAAGAATTTCCTTAAAAGCGGGGCGTTGGCTATGCCTGCTATTTTCTATTATATCTGCATATTATTACGCGGTATATCTATTAAAACTGTAACCTCGTTATATGTGGATATAAATTTCTCAAAGAATTCCGTACGTTTAGAAATTCTGATAATCGAAAATGAATTGTGAAAGAGTAGAGAGTCAACTGACAGTTTAGATTTTACAATGAAGATCAAAGAATCTTAACACATCTTGTGTAACATATTCATCCTTGATAAAACTTTTATTCAAAGGGATATAGCAACTTAGTCTTCTCATCATTTTTTATATCTACCAATAGTCTGAATTTCCACGTGTAAAAATGCAGAACTATAACAGAATACAGAGTACAACTCTTCCCACCAAGCACTCCTCCAGACTTTGACTTTTCGATACACCCGGTGTAATGCCAACAGTCGTGTCGAAAGGGTTAATATTCCGTGACAGCGACGCACCGCTATCATTGCTTCCCAGTGATTAGTCTCGCGTGGATCCAGCCCCGAGTGGCGTAGCGACGCCTGCATTCCACGAGGGCGCCCAAGGCACGCACGCAACGCGCTCGTGCGCGCGTGCACCGCTGCATGGAACGTCGGGCGACGTGAAAAGGGAAGAGTGCTCGGGCGTGCCGGGACAATGCCGTGGGAGCGCTTTGAACACCGTCTTGTCGATCCAGCGGGAAACGCCGAATGAAAAATTTCCGGATCCCCTACCCATCTCGAGACGCTACTCGAGAAAATACAACGCGCTCGCGGCGTCGTTCGATCAGAACAACCCTGGTTTTATCTACCGCGATCTAGGGCTTCGACGAAACGCTCCCTGGATCTCTTTCGCTGTTTCGTCTGCTTCCAGAAATCGACTTTTTGACGGGGCGTGTGCAGTTTGGGAGATTGTTCTGGTCAACTTCGTTGGTTTTGGGTGAAAAGTACAGTTAATTTTGTTTTTATACGATTTTAACTTCAGGGAGATATCTACTCTTGCAACTCGACGAAAATGAGGCGATCTTTGTGAATTTTTTCAAAGAAATGGTGCGATGGATCTTTTATAAATTTTTAGGATAGTTAATTGGTCGTCTAAGAAGTCGAGATAATTTTGTTTTCTGTAAAATGATTCGTTTATTGTAAACTGTGGAGGTATTTCTCCGCGTGTTCGGTGTTGAAGTAGTTTGATGGCTCTTGAAAGTGTGATCTGTGATCTATTCTTTTTCTTGTGCGACAAGTACTCGTATGTTACCATACTAAGTGAAGGGTCGTTGAATTTTGACAGAATATTGGGAATTTTAGTTCAAGTGCAGGGTTGTGTTGCATTTAAAGTTAGTAGAGATCCAGCGATGTCATATTGTTTTGAAATTTATAAAGATCACGTGGATGTTTCTTTAGTTTTAAATTGTATCAAGTTTCAGTACAGTATTTTAGGTTTATTACGATTCGAGGGACGAACAGTGCGCCTTTTTTTATACTTGATCAGCGTATCGAGGTAAGAAGTCGTTTGGCATTCACAGATGGGAACCCCGGGCAATCACCACGTGTGCTGAATACCAAGTAAACCGGAAGATTGTAATTGTTTACCGAGTTCGATGAATTTTCTGCAGGCTTCGTTTTACCCCCACAATACTGTGGACTCGCTTAACAACGATGACTATAGAAAAATAATGTTTAAAAGAAGTTTCTTTCTCAGAGAAATTAAAAAATCATAACAAGATAACAGAAACACTGAATCACGTTTCCCTTTATTTAAAATTCAAGCTTATCCATAGAATCTTTGTTCCCAAAATTTAATTCTCAATAAACATCAATTAAAGCCAATAATACATGTACCACATTACGATTCACTGTAGTACTCAGCGTATCCAACATAAATCCAGAAGATCACCAGCGAGACTAATGACACGAACAATGTAATGAGAAGAACTAAGGGATTGTTAAATCTGTCTGTTCCCACTAAAAATCCGAATCTCGTAAATAGCCGTTTCGAAAGGCTTCCCCGTCTCCCACGACGTCCGTGTAACGTATCGACGGAAGGATTTACAAGTCGCTGGTAAACGAAAACTCCGAGCGGCGTCCGCGAGCGTTGAATACCGAATGAGCCCAGGGGATCATAATTTCGTCGGGTTTAACAAGATTTCTGCTGGCTGAATTATGTTTTCGCAGCGGTATCTACCCACCGTGTGGCCGCAGGTGATTAATCATCCAGGTCGAATCTCACGCGTGCACAGCCACAGCGATTTTAGTTGCGCTCAAAGCTTGCATTGTTTCTCTTTTCTCGCTGCGCCACCACCAGCAGCGAACATTTGCTGTTAGTCAGCTTCATTAGAAGATCTTCAGCTTCTCCGATCACTTCCTGCTAATCTACGATTACTTTTCTCGATCTCTGTGACCTTTCAGTCTTTTCTATTTAAACATTTTTCTCTGAAGCACATATTCCTGCTCTAATGCAAACCCTGCACTGCAAATTCCGATGTCTGCACTGTAAATACGCCATCGAATGTAATTTATATTCTGCTGCAAACAATTTTATGAATTTTACTGAGGTGAATTTTACACGATTTGGGGTTGAAATATCAGAGTTCTGGTTTCTGAATAGTGGCTTCCTTGGTCAAAGCTTTGTTGAAAATTAATGATACTTATTGAAATGAACGGTTTAACTAGTTCGTTTGTTTTATTCAACTGGTGACAGAATTTTTATAGATTGCTAGCCCAAATTTCTACTCGCAGTCCTTTCTTTTTCGTGTGGATAGAATGAAACATTTATTCATAATGTGAATCTACTCTCTAAATTCTCAGGTTTCTATGGAAGATATCTACTTTGCAATATGAATGCATAATGAGATTTAAAAGTCTTTTGATACAGTGCAAAGTATTTTGCCATGTAACTCAATGATTCGTAATGTTTGACTATGTTTTCTTCACGCGATAAAATCCTGCGGTATTTCCGCTGACTTGGAATAAATTGCTGCACTTAGCAACGCGCCTGTTGCTTGTTAGGGCCACGTCGGCTCGCCATATCTCCCACTTTAAACATCCCATGAAACAGTGAGAATTACATCAGATTACTCACAGAGCAGTATAACGAGCAATTTAACGCCCCCTCTCCACCCCTTATCAAATTAAAGAGCTTGTTGGAAGTAGGTCACAGATAATGTCTCATTTAAGGAACGCTAAACAACCTACTTTCCCTGCTCAGCACACGATTCAACGATTAAGGAGCTGAAAATTCATTATCGAATGTTTCGTTACAATATTAATTGCAGGGAAAATATATTTCGAAAATATATAACGATCCAGCCTAGTTTCATAGGGATTAACTTCAACGACAAATACCTTCGCCTAAAATGAATATTTTGTAATTACTTTTATCTTATTTTCCGCGCAATAAAAGAACTGAAAAATATTACTGGAAAATAAATAAATGCTTTTAGGACCAGCACAGTGCTTTCACCCCTTAGATAAATGAATGATTAACAGTTTTCCTCGATACTCAAACAATTATGAAATCGACAAGTGGCGAGGGTGATTAAAAATTATCTCATCTCGATCCACCATCGTAGCTTTCGTTCTGACAGCAGTGATGAATTACGATTCGGTTCGTTGAACCTTACCGAGAACTTCGACCGTTCCACATGAGTTTTCGTCGTGGTTGAACTGGTTCAGCCGCGTACGGCGAAAGTTGATAAATAATTGGCGAGAATCGAGCGGGGCATGGAGCAACCATTGCATTCGTGTCAGAACGAGGAAGTTCTAAGTTCGTTCTAAGCATGCTAATATTTCGATTATTTTGAAATTTGTAGCAGCAAATTGTGACAAAAGTGTGGTCAACTACCTAAATTAGCGATTACCGAAAATAATGTGTAATCAATTACACAGTTACATTTAATAGTATTTTGTAATTTGTAATTAGATTTCATTTAGCCCCAATCTGCTGTGGAAATTACTAATCGTAAATAACACTCTCTACGTTACTAATACATAATTCTAGATACATGCTTTAACTATATAAAAATATTGAAGCAAATCAGTCACACAAATATCATAAACTTCCAGAAATGGTAGCACAAACAGCGCTTACTTAAAAAGGTCGTAGAAAGGCATCAGGTTGTGTGATTGCACCCGACGCAACTACCCCTAGGCATAAATATGTTTCGTGCGAGCAGCCCCTGAGCGGGAGAAACATTAAAGGGAAACAAAAAATCAGTGACATCACGAAACGATCGTGTTCGGTTGCATTTTGGTGGCGATAGAAGCCCTGAACGGTGGCAAATCCGCGCGTCGTTTCCGCTCGGACGCGCAATCGGCCCTGTTTTCAACGACACGCGATAAAGAGGGGCGCGGATTAGGCGGGGCCACATTTCGTTCGTAATTTTTCATTGATACGAACGCACGCGTTCCATTAGCGCGCGCAATCAATCCTCCGCTGTTCAGTAGGAAATTGCGAAAAACGCCGCGCCGCCCCCATAGATCCGCCGTATCCGGCGCCCTTTTCCCGTCCTCCATGCCCCCCCTCGTAATTGGACATCCTCGGGACCATAAAAATAGCCGTTTCATTTTATGGGCAATTAATTTTAGCGAGGACGCGCCGCGTACTGTTCGCGCCTGGAACGCGCCCGCCTGCCCTCGTCATCGTGGAAACAGCGTAATATCGAGCCGAGCGGGTATTAAAAAACGAACAGAGCTGTAAATTTTAGTCACGTCATCTCCTTGGGCCGGTGTAACGTTTAAAGTTGTAATCGCGTTATGGGAAAAATTAATTCCCCCAAACGAAACTTGGGTCTAGAACGTTGATAGCTAGCGAGATTCTGTCTCCCATTTTTCTTTTGTAATGGATAATATTTGCAAAGTTCGGAGGGAAAAGTTGACGACCTGTCAGCTAAGAAGCTATAGTTTTTGCGAAATTGTTCTGGTCTTAACTCTTCGATCTGATATTTTGTAATGTAGTATTACTAAGTAGAATTTAAAGATGTAGGAGGATGACAGCGTGGAGAACAGAACTTTGAGCGTAAATTATTTTTTTAATGATAATTTCTTAATAGATAACTTTTGTATTAGTCAGTAGTTTTATAAGGTGTTTAAAGCAGTTTGTGGTATTCTGGTTTTGGGAAGCTATAAGTCGATTTGCTTGTCTTTATTTGTTCTTGTGTTTTGCCTTTGTTAACATTTTATATCGATGTTCCGATGGTAAACTTGTGAAACTGCGGAAACTAAATTAACTTTAAAATATTTTTCTTTATATTTTTCGAATAACCTGTCTGGGTATATTATTTATTGGTGATTTTATATCGAAATGATGTCTCAGAAATATGACAGGATTGTAATTCACAATAAAAAGTATATCCACGTATTTTCAACTTTAATAGTTAGTCCATGTCCCCGCAATTTTTTATTCTAAACGGAGTGGAATTTGCATAAAACTGCAATACTAATTTACATTAACTCTGTTCTCTCATGGCATATGCATCGGGTGCGTTTATATTATTTTTATTTTGTTTCTATTCGGACCTCCACTCGCGTTTGTGCAGTATCATAAATTATTTTAATGTTCCGCAAAAAGCTTTCAGTGCAAAATTGCTATTAAAAGTGGAGAAGGTAAGGTTCCTCTACCTATAGTATACTCGATTAATTCAACAAATTCATTTCAACCTTATGGATTGTTTAAACCTCCAAAATTACCTGAAAATACCACATACATGAAATAAATTAACTCATCGATTGCATATTAATGTTATCATTATAATTTTCTAATTAAATTTTATACCCTTGAAATGCCTTCGGGGTTAGATAAATACAAAAATCAAATCGATATAAATTTTTTACGTTTGCAAAGATCTTATGAAGCTTACAAATGCTAATTGGAAATTTTTTTTTAGAATAATACACGTCTACAAAATCACCGAGAAATATATTTCCAGCGATGTCGATTTGGGAACTGCGTCTGACCATACGCGTTCTCTTACCCCTTGCTTTACTACACAGCTTCTCTCTAATATCGTTTGTACATTATTTTCAATTGGTATAAACTTATTACTTTTATCGATGATTTTTAAGTTATAATACCGTTTATATTGTTAACAAGGTTTTGAAGTTCTCCATAAAATACAAGAGACTATTAATGATAAAATTTAGGGAAAAATGTCGGTCCAGTTTCGCGAACATATTCAGAAAAGCTTGTAATAAAGTTGGTAAATCGTCCTCTACATATAATCCTTCAATAAAACAATTTTGTTTAAACAGACAAAAACCAGTATACCAACTGCTACGTTTCCCACAATTTAATTTTCTTGAAACTGAAGTCATCTGTTAAAAAAGCGTCATTTTACAATTTTGATAAATTATTTAATATATTATTTTAGAGGGGAAATATTACAGAATTGAATTAATCCTCAAAGAGAAAAACGCGCGTGTAACATATAAGCCACGTGGCCAAGTGGTTATAATTTAATTGAAGTTCGACTGAACCCAGTTTCGAAGAGTGCTCGTCGCATTCCCGCCACTTCCGGCGGAACGGAAATGCTCGAGTCGGTGATTATAACCAGTTTTGGTTATAATAACATTCTCCGCGGGCTTTCACCGGCGGCCGAGTGCATACTGAAAATTAAAAGACACCCTTCGCGGCTGAAAACTCTCATTAAAAACACACTTGAATTCAGCGGGAAAGGCATGGCGTCATTAAGCGCGTTTAAACCGCGCAAAGTTCCACTTTCGTTAGACAGCCGAGGTTAATGATCTCGTATTTTTCGTGTCTGTTAAACTCTGTCGACCTGGTGAATTGCGACTAATAATCAAAATGTCCACAGTTTAGAAAATATGCTACACCCACCTTCCACTGGCTCTTGGAGAGGCAATAATTTATCCGAGCATTGGAGTAAGCATTAAAATAAATCCTTTCGTACGATGTCAAGTTGAATTTTCATTTTGTAAGTAGGTATTTTTTATATAGAGTTTTTAATGAAATAACGATAATGGGCGATACATTTTTACTGTTTGCTTACGATATGCACGATATTATAATTGAATATTCTACCAAGTGAAACAATTTATAGCGGACAATAATTATCAAGAGATTATCTAACTCTGCAATTTAAAAACTACTATTTTCTTTTCCTTGAGTTATATATTCTGTTTAGCTTTCAAAATGATGTGAATCCGCCAATTAGTTGAAACAGCGCATTGTAAATTATTCAAAGACGTTATTATCGACACCCATTTTCAGGAAGCCCCAACAGATTTTCTATCCCTTCGCGATACTTCTACAAGAAAGCATGGGATTTCTTGAGAATTAAAAATCTCAAACGCGACGAGCTGTAATAACGAGTACCGCGAAACCTTCTTGGATAAATTCCGCCCGACGTAGACAGCTTATTCGCAATAAAGATCCTAAGTAATTGCCGAGTTCGCCAACCCTTTAACGCACATTAACGCTTGGCTAGCATTCACGCTGGAATACGAACGCGACCGCGCGAAACCAGCGAACAAAACATTCGGTATTTACGAGCACCCTGGCCCCTTGCCAGCAACTAAGAGGAAAATATACCAGGAGCTAAGACACTAAATAATTCGATTACTTTCGAGTTCGAGGAAATAAAATTATGGCTCGCAAATTGGCAAGATGAGTGGCGTTCGAGTGAGTTCTCGATTTTTATACAATCGAGTCTAATGCAACGTGATTCGATCACGATGGTGTAAAATAATATTCGATCAAATTAGACTGACAGGAACTGTATTTTGCATTCTATTCTCTTTCAGTTGATTTGAATATTTGGTCACGGTGCTGTATAATAACATTAAGTCGAATTAGACTGACAGAAAATGTATTTAGTATTCCATTCCCCTTCGGTTTATTTGACAGGAAGTGATTTGATTTATCTGCAGATATAAAAGTATATAATATTTAGAAAAATGTTTGTCTAACAAGAGGGTGCAGCTAGAAAATATTAAAAAATTCTGTTCATTAGTTTTGCAGATGTGAACGAATAGAAATCACTTGTTACTAATTGTAACAGACAATCATCTAAATTAAATTTCTCTCCAAAAACCAACAGTTACTTAACCACTTTCTTGCTCAATTTAGAATATCCTTAAATGCAGAAAATAAAGAAACAGAAAATATACCTTCAGTATTACAACAAGTTTGACATCGTCACATCCATATTACAGTTCTTCTTATCGTTGCATCCAATTACTTACGGAATAATTGCATTGCTAAAATCCGAGATTCGTTCATTTTTGCGTGAAATGTACCCATAAGTCCTGGATATTTTCGAAACGTGTACGTTGTTCGCTGAATATGCGAAACGGAATGAGACAGGTTCGAAGGAATGTCAAATATTTGAACGAATGGGATCCGTTCCCGTCAAACACGGATCGTCTGTTTTTGCTGTCGCGGAGTGTTTAATCGCGCCGCGGCGTTTTAATCGGATTCTATGGAAGTTAAAGCGACTACAGTGATAGCGTTACGGTTTTTTGTGATGGATCGGAACGACAGATTGACAAATTTCGAGGCGGTAAATTTTTCCAGCGTATTTTCCTTTCCCCGTTGGCACAGTAGGGGTCAGATTGAAGATTTCTTCGAACAACTGAAATGTAATATCTAATATTAGCTGTACTTAATTGTATTATTATTATTATTAATCGTATTGATTACTCAAAGAAAGAAGAAATCTGGTTATTTACAGCTAGCATAACCGTAAAACTGAAATAGGGACAACAAAGAAACATGTACAGTTCATATAAGGAAACTTAAATCCTTCCGTCGTAAATCCACGGTAAATGCATTTAATTTATAAATATTTTCTCATTTGATCTGAAGTGCACGGACTAAGCACCCGGTAAAAATGTTAGCCCCTTCCACTCCGTAACTTTCTCCACTGCAATGTATTTCTAAGCATAGGTATATCAATTGCAAAATTTCTTAACTGAGAAATTTGTAATAAAAGATACCAACTTCTCATACATTCTCTTTTTTAAATTTTTCTAATCCCAACTCTTGGTAAACACTTTAACACAGAAACTCACAACTTAACAACTCAAAATTTGCACATAGGAAATCAACTACACTTGATCCTTTGCATCTTTACCAAACAACACTGAGCCTGATGGCACCAACCGTATCCTTCCCCTTATCGTCCATTTCCATTCACAGAACACGCGACTCTCGCGGAGGGGAATAATTCATTCAGCGCGCGTCCATTCCTGCATAAATTCCGCGACACTTCCCTGTGATTCGGCTCTCCTCGCGAGGGACATAATGGACCAGCAATATTCGCGCGTAGCTGATCGCGTCCCACGGAGGAGAGAGGCGATAAAACTGAACCAGGCGAAATCGGCTGAATCGACTCGCGTGCGGAACCACCGGAACCACGGGCCCATGCAAATTGCATTAATATGTCGTGTAAACGCCTGGCAAATTGCTTTACCATCGATTTCGGCGCGCCAGCAATATCGTTAGACTCTCTCCCGTCGACGTGTGGTTGGTTCGCTCCGACTTCGACAGTTACGAGCACATTTTCCTCGTCCAACTTCTTTTTTCTAATGCTTTCATGGTTGTTCGAGAGTTACGATTTACGCTGTCTTTAAACGGCGTGGTTATTTGCAGATGTTGTTTGGTAAACGCTCATGGCGCCGCGGAATGGGTGCAGTTTGTGCATTGTGTGTAGAACGTTGACTGCAGGTGTACGGAGCAATAGTGGGGCCTTCAGTGCGCATGCCTGAATAGAAGGTGGAAAAATGGGTGAATTTCAAGAGATCAGTTAGGTATATCAAAGTTCTGGAACAACTTGATGCGGACTTGGACGTTTACGAGTTAAATAAATTTTCAGCCAATTTCTCCTGACTCATTACGGCGAAATTTATTTCGATGAAACCACAAAAACATCGATCGATCAATTTTACCGTCATTAAATTTCAACAATACACTCTAAAGGTAACCGTTCGTATAACTAATTAGCTCATCCGTATAGCATTGTCCAGCCTTAATGATTTTCCGTATAGTCTACCAATAAATATAAATACAGGATCACGAAAAGGTAACAAAACTGGGCGAGTATATTTGGCTACTCCTGCAATATGATCTCCAAACCGAAACAACAAGCAACGTTTGTTTATCGTAAACATTTTATTATCGGCCGTTCGTTAAACTGAATTGATTTTGAGAACGAATTCAATGCAAACAACACAATTTCCCCGGTGAAGGGAAAAGAGATATATTTGCCCGGTGAATACGATTCAACGAGTTCCACGTATTTATACGACGGAGAAGTCTCCAATTTACTGGAAGCAAGTACCTACTCCGACGGTTTCCAATATCCAATTCTCCGGAGGAACATCTGCGCGAGCACTCAATGAGCGGCAGAAATGCCATTCATCAAGCATCATTAAGCAACGACTGGTGTTGCTGGTAATCGTGCGCACGGGCGCCGTAGATTGATAATTCTCAATGTTCCCCCTCAATTTCTCGCGGAAATAGGGGATGAAGGACGGGAGGGGTGATTCTAGCTGCGAATCCAACCCCAGCAACAGGTTAAATTACTTTTTCTTCGCGAGCCTACATAGGACACGATTATGCGTGCGATTTGTTTAATTATCGAAATCTATTGCCGATTGGGCATTGCTCCTTTCTTTCTGTAAGAATTAATTTTAAACGGGAAAGGTTGGAGATGGTTGCTGAGGAAAATGGGGGACATGAAAATTTGGGGGAGTTCGATGGACAGTGCTTCGGCAAATTTTCAATTATCATCATTAAGGGTTTTGTTTAATTGAATAAATAAAATAAAATAAAATTATGGACTTCGCAATTTAGTTCTTTATGTTTATTGGAAAACATTGTAGAGATAGTGAGTTGAGAGCACTTGAGTATCGTGCAATTCTTTTCTATGATATCAAACACTTTATTTCTACTGAAAGGTGCTACCGCACTTTCTACAGGCAATATTTTTCTTACGTTAATTAAATCATTAATTTCCATAATGGTTTCCCTTTCATATAGAAATGGGAATGACACCTAGGAATAATTACGTTCTGTTGAATCCAAGAAACTCGGTTGATGGCAAGCTAATTATTGTTAGAACTGATTTCAGAATTGCTAAATCCTATGTACCTGAAGAATTATTATTCCACTGATTAAATTAACGACTACTTGAAGAAATACCCATATTATTTAAACACGGTTCAAGAAGATCAATCCTCTTCGCCATCATTGCTACCACTCCTAAATTTAAAAACGAGTCTCTCCTGCACAAAACTCCCCCAAAAGAAACTACCAAAAACCACTCGCAAATCGTCCAAACGCGGAGCTCCAAGAAAAGTAATCGAAGCAAATATTCCGCCACAAACAAGCAACGAATTTCGAAAGAAACTAAAGCAGAATACGACTCGCGGAAGGGCGAAAACCCGCCAAGAGTCACAGAAGGCGAATAAGGGAGAGAAAGATCATTCCTCTAAGCGATGAAGAGAGAAGCGTCTCGTGGGAAGCATCGAGCAAAGAATACCATCTTTCTGTGAAAGAGAGAAACCTAACCACATAGTGAAACTTCCATGGGGGGAAGGAAGAGAAGAATGAAATGAAAAAAGAAGTAGATGAAAGAAGTAGAGGAGCGGGAGGGGAATAAAGTCAAAGAACAAAGAAGGAGTTGAAAGGGAAAGAAGGGTTGAGAATGTCGTGTCGAAGGATAGCAACAAGTGGCCGCGCGACAACTCCTCTCTGCAACGACAGAGAACAGAGCGACGGTATCAGGGGGAGGGGGTTGAAGCAGATGCGGGACCTTTGAACCGCTCTCCACGGGCCGGAAGTGAAAATTCATCGCGAGAATCCGCGCGGAGTTCGTGACGCCGGAAAGAGAGCACCAGGGAGCGGTAAAAAGCGTGTTCGAAAGTCCCGGGGTTTTGCGCCGCCCTCGGCTTTATTTTCCGCGCTGCCTGCTCTGACTTTCAATGAAGAGCATCTGCACGGGCAAAAATACTCCCCCTAATGAATCTCGTGGATCCTGGAGCCACGGTTGGATGATAAAAATTGACTCGAAAACCTCCGTGTGCAACGAATCGCGCTTATTGTCGCCCTCGATTCGTTTATACAGTTACTCGCAAAAGTATCCGTCCACTCCATACGTGCAACATATTTTATGCTAAATACACAATTATCCATAATAATTACAGTTCTACTTGGGACGCATGATTTTGCGAATACACTCCCACTTTGCGTAAGAAGCAATTCCTTCTCACAACCTTTCTCATCTTCTCACCATTTTTCACTATCAGCTCCAGTTTCGCAGAAAAGCTTCTCTGCCTCAAGGCTGATATTCAAGACGTATTCATTCGACAGAGGCATACTTAAAAAAAAGCACAGCAAAAGATAAAAATGATGCGTTTATATAAAATTAACAAATATGACATAATCTCATACGAAAAGACTTCTCTACTCTCGCTATTTTTTACCGCGGAATATCGATAGCCAGCCAGAAGTCATGCGTTGGAATCGAAGAATTTAATGGAAACTCGCGTCCAAACATTCGCGACGTACTCCAAACGGCGATTAATCTTCTGACAAAGGTCTCGTTGAGGGACGACCCGTTGGTTTCGGTTCGTTCTATACGCTAGCCATGCGCGTCGGATTCCTTCCGGTGGACGAGTCTCATTCCCGATGACTTGGCGGTATGTTTTCGAGTACCATGGGAACCGCAATTAGGATTCACGGGGCAAGGAATGGCGGAATAGTCCGAATGCTTTGTTCGACATACGGTATTCGACAGCGATCGATCGCGTGGATAAGAAATCATGGGGTCCGTTTATCGACGGCATCTCGGACCGCGGCAAGAAGCTCTTTAAAATACAGCGACACCTGCGAACGAGGCCCATCCACGCGTTTTTAACAAGCTTGCCAATCCTGGGTCGGGTAATTCCTCGAAGCATCGTCTGTTCGCCTGCAGCTGGTATTGGGTCTGTAGGGCTCGCCTGCAGTATCAAGACCTTCGCACTGTAAATGTGCCATTCAGCAGAGTTGGACATTACCTGCATAAAAAATTATTTAAATAACGTAGCTTTATATTTTATTCGAAGCTTTCGAATAACTTTCATCGGAAACTAGGCATGCCGAAGTTAATGTAGAAATTAATGTGCTGGTTACACTGGGTATTGTAAAAATCAAGGAATTCTATTTCTAATGACTGATTTTCAAGTGATTATATGTAGTATATTATTTCTTGTTACGCAGCTGATACTGAACAAAAGTTTCTCTATTCGAATTGTATACAAGAGAACACATATAGGTATTACTAACAAATTTTTCATATTTCTCTAAAAATTATAATTGTCACGGAAATCAGAACGAAATTGAGTCGAAAAGAACCCAAGAGCTGTGGTATGGTTAAACTTTATGTTTACATCATCGTTCCGTGCTAAGAATATTTCAAAACTATTTCTAACTCAGCGTTTCTATCAATTAGCATTTACGTTGTTGCCTACAGAAACGAATAATTAGCCCAATTCTCCATTTCCAAGGCAACACAGTTATTTCATTTGCATCGAAGGATGCACGAGTAGATGTAAAATATTCAACTTCGTTTCTAGTACTTTCTATCGTTACGTAGTCTTTTATTTCCATATCTCAAGTGTAATTTAGCTGCCCGGAATAGTAATTAGGTTCCCGGAGAAGCTCTATCGTCTTTTCATTTATCACTCACACTGCTACAAAGGGAGAGAATGGTACTATTATCCGGCCCATCATTGGCACGAAACATCGCGAGTCGATGCCGATAAACTCGCAGCCAGTGGCTCAAAAAGTTTCGCGATAGGTATCGATTTCGTTCCTACGGTAGACTGCCTTCGCGTGGAAAACGAGAACCGGCATTTTCGTCCGCAATCAACTGATCCCCGAATTTCAGCGTATATCTAATTACCGATATCGAGTTCGGGCAAAGCCAGCTTTCCGCGTTCGCGTTTCCAGCGAGTTTTAAACAGTGATTCGTCCGAAACGTTACGGCAGACTTAAGGTGGTAGTTCCGAACTAGTGGCCACGTTGACTCCGCCAGTTAACTCCGAAGTCCTAATTGAATTAGCTGCTCCCGATCAACCCCCCCCCCCCCCCCCCTTTATGTCACTAAACGACGGTCCCCTTCTCCTAAATCCCCAGGCATTTACTTGCACCAGGTTTATCCTTGGATCATCCATTGCAGAGAAAACATTTCTTATGCGATAAAGAAATAGAAATATTGTTTACTGCATACTTAAAATATTAGCACACTTGAAAATTGTGCTACTTTCGGGATGGAGTTTTAAAATTAATTTGCCACTTTGTGGCATTTGCCACGAAATGTTCTTTTACTCTTCTTTTGGAGAGGCAATAATCACTAATACTAATATTGATATTTCATTGAATTAACCCTTATCTGGAAATTAGAAGATAGTTTCAAAAATTGATACAAAAGACAAAATTTATCGAGCTGTATTTTTTAACAATTTCGAAACCATCAAAGAGATGACTTAAACTTCCCCTAATTTCACGTGTACTGCATCATATTTCAATTTCATCGAAATCCCTGGCGTCGAACGACAAAGTAGTCGATTAGTCATGGAATGGCCCAACCCCTAAACGTTCATGAAATTAAAGTATCTCTCAGTAATTTCACTACGCATAATTTCCCTAAATAATTTAAGCGCAGGCTTTTGTTCCGAATCAAAGATGCCTCGATTTCTATCCTCCTTAAAAAACAAAGTTACCACCCTCCCGCGGAGGAATTTACGCGCGACAGGATTAATTCTTCCCTGGAACGCTCGTCACCGGTTAAGACTTAATGGCCGTGCACCGTTAAATCCATCGCGTCCCTAATTGCATTAAAAACTATCCCTCCAAGGGCTGCTTATTATAAGCTCTCCCCGTCCCCTCTGATTTTCCTCCTCATTATCGTCGGAAAGTTTGAGCGGCCACTTAATTGGCACTTTGTTATATCGATTGAACAAACGGAGCGGACGGGGCTCGTTCGAGGAGAGAGAAGAAGAGGAACGGAGGAGCCGAAGGAACCAACAAAAGAAAAAACACAAGAAGAAAGGGAGGGGGAACGGCGAAGACGAACGAGGAGGAGGAACGAATAAGAAGGTAACGGACGTGGCGGAGATAAAGAGAGAAAGGGAGGCGAGTAAAAAGGACCAAAACACAAACGAAGACGGTAGAAGAAAGGAAAGCGAGTCGCAGAAGGGGTTGGAAGGGGGGGGGGGGGAGGGGAAAAAGTAACTAAGGACCGTGAAAAGACGGGAATAAGTTTCTGTAATTTTACTGGGCAAATAGTAGTAATGGGCTCGGAAATCCTCCAGGACTTCTAAGTGGCGGACTATCAGGGAACTACCTTGCGACTTCAGCAATTCCGTAATGACACTCTCGGATGTAGCTTGGCACGTGTTACGAGGCTTCCAATTAGCGTAGCTCTCGTTTACATTAGAAATCGCCGCTTGCTGGGCGTAAAACTAGTCGCTGCTTGCCGATTAAAGACAGCACCTGGCGCATCAGGATCGTTAATTACTTAATTACCCAGCTAGGGTGCGTCGGTGAGTGTAATTTTCAACAGCTAATGGTACCTGCCACTGTGCCAGTGGACTCGGCCGCCTCGAAAATCTTGATACACCCCGATGCTTTGCGATGCACTTCGCCTTGAGTGCCGAGAAATAGTCTAAATCGCGTGCTCAAAATTTGAACCGCTTCCTGAGAATTGTGGGAGAATTTAAGGTTTCGTACTGGCTTAGCAACTCAACATTGGGATCTAAAGCATTTCCATCGTTAATGATACTTGCACCTTCGAAGCAAATGATTCGTTTCATAGACATTTCCTCGTAACGACGAAGATATTACCAGAAGAATTACCAAGTCACCTTATTTATGCCATTACATTGCATCAACCTTGCATTTACCTATTATAAAGCTCTCATCTGTCTGGACATGCGCAGTGGAGACCTCACGACTGCTCGGTAAACGCACAGCTTCATTTTCCATGAAAATGGGTCCGGAAGTCGTGACGATAACTGCGCCTCCCCGCAATCGCCTTTTTATTTATCGATCGCTCGAGGAGTGCGCGAAGCGTAGGAGGAGCGCAAGCAGAGAGATGTACAGTGCCGCTTGGACTCATTGCAAAAACAAAGCTCGCGATACGAGGCGGAAAGGAGCAGATTTATGCGAATGTTTAATGAGAGTCTCGGTAAACGAGACTCTGGGAAAACAAGATGCCGTCGGAGGGATTCCAATATCATGTATGAAGCTTAGGAGAGTACACTCGAGGCGAACGAGCTCCGCTACTTCCGCTGCGCCGGGCGGCAGGTGCTTTTATATATTCAATTTTGGGTAATAACCAACGCCGCGGGTAATTTGCTGGGATACGCGGGCTTTACGATCGCGCTGTGCTCCCCCGTAAAAGCCCAAAAATTTGTTTACCGCTAATGGATTTATTTACAAGCGATGACCCACGTCTGGACCAGCTCGACCCATGCGTTCCATCCGTGTTCGGAGGAAAATTGCAACGGGGAAATAGAGAGGAAGTGTTTCGAGGTTCCATTGAAGTTGGAGTTGAAAAGTTGGAATAAATGTGGAATGTTTTGGAGCTACGATTCACAGGTCACTGAATGGTGTACGTAAATTATTTACTACTTAGTTGTTGGTATCGCAGTTATCGTTGAGGCTACCCATTATGTAGTTTTATGTTTATGATAATGTTATTAATGGGTATAAAATTATAAATTGTATTCATTTTGAATGATCTCGGTTTATTTAATATAATTTCTTGGAGGCTGTTTATCATACTTCAGTACTATTCTCGTTTCTATTTCCTCGATGGAAATTGCTAAATGCTATAATTCTTTGTGATGCACTCAGATCTAATGACGCTACTTTTGTATGAACAAGACAGGATATGAAAAATTACGATCTTGTCCAAATCAATTTCAAAATCATAGTCTACCTTTCAATCTGCCACCCTCGTACCACTCAATTTCAAGCACATACCTCCACTCCCAGTAACTATACCAAAGAATCTTCGATTTCAATAATTCAGGTCAGTGCCATTAAAATAACCCAACTGTGTGTAAAAATAACTAGAACTTACACTGATTCACCGCTGCTCTCTGATATTCGTGCTTTCGTGGCGACAAGCATCACCCCAGAAACCCATATCATCACCCCGTCTTCGTTACTTTCACCACACATTCGCGTCTATCAGGCTAAAAATCACGATAGCCCAGAATACAGGCATCCCTCCAAAATCGAACAAGTCGAAGGCTTCGATCAATTTCGTCTTCGACGCTGGAGATCGCCATCACACGCGATTCTTCGATTAACGATTAATATTTCCTAACGACACGGAGCTTCTCGCGTGTATGACATTTCTAATATTCTATTATACATCGTTCGATTCGCGAGGCGGAATACGAAATTCCATGCGACCGATGGGAACGAGGCGGACGAGAGGAACAACCCTGTGTTCACCGAATTCCTTTATTCGCCGTAGAATCTGTCATGATGGTGAACAGCGCGCGAGGGGATGGTCGAGGTGGTTCCTCCCCTCGATCGTGGCAGATCATCCCCGCGGATAAAGAGTCTGCTCGCACGTGAAACGAAGAAATAATTTCCTACGAAGCACGTAGAGGCGGAGCACGCGACCCTGGATACCCCGTGGATCGCGTGCAGTGCCATTATTTTATTATTGGACTTCCTTATCCGCGGCGATCTTTTTACGTACCGTGGAAACCGGATATGACCGTTGTACAGCACGCCGTCGATTAAATCGTGACCAAATTACTTTTGGCTCATTTCTTGCCGAGTAGAAATGAATTTTCTCGAATACACAGGGGTTTCGTTAAATTATTCCTACTGTAATTGACATTTCGACTCACCCTAAATATCAAATTCAGCTTATTACTTGCACGAACACCCTTTGAGTAAGAATTCCAGACCGTGGCGAGATTATTTTGAGATGTGTATGTAGTAATAGAAATGTTGTGGATCAAAATCGACCCTGAGTTCGAAATCTGGTCGACTGATAAGTCATTTGTGGTTTACAATTAGTGAGTTTTGATATTGAACGTAGAAGAATATTATATATTTATTAATGTTTTTGTATTCCTGATGACATTTAAGACCTTTCCAACACTTTATCGCAACTCTTTTAGAAGTTATAGGTATCCTGTACGCTTCTTTGTAGTTTCACTGTCAACTTCTGTGATAAAAATGATAAAAGACGGAACGTAGAAGAAAACGAATATTTTCCGTGGGCAAAGGGTTAAACTAGATCGCATCGGCACCATTGTTAAAAAAAATTCCTGCCTGGTGCAAGGAAATCCCGTTTCTCGTTTCAGTAAAATATTTAAACTGCCGTGGTTTGCTTTCACCAGCACAGTAAATCGCCCTCGTTAGCTTTCAAAAGGTACTTATCAAGTCTCTTCATTAATTTACGTTATACCTCGCGCAGATGCGGAAAGGGCAAAATACATTTAGTGTATCCACACGTTGAAGCATTAAATCGCGGAGTAAATAAATGAACGAATAAACTAACGACCAAAATCGTCGCGGCATTAATTCCTCCCTCACCTTTTATTTGTCCTACGAATACGTACCCAGAAGCGGCTAAAAATTCTACCAAAATTCTCCGCCCTCGGTCTAGATGGAAAAGTCTTTCAACGACACGTCAAAACACGTGGCACGAACGGGGAAAGCCGAAAAAGGGGCGGAGAAACACAAAGAACGAGCGTCAAGTGTTTACCGCAGTTGGCCCTTTGTTTCGTTCCATTTCCAGAGCGTTTGCTCGCGAGCTGGCGAAGCTGTTTACGTTCCTCGGTGGAATATCTCAGGTTCGAGATGTCGAAAAACAATCTTGGCCGGTGTTTCGAGGGCCTCGAAGCCTGTCGCCGCGAAAACTGTAGACAGAAAAAACATCCCTCGATTTGCCAGCACGCGAGTACGTCGTTCCTCCTCTTCTGTCTTTTATCCGTACCCCGACTGCTCCCTCGGCAAACAACGGGGACGAGAGCATGGTAATCTCAAACAACTAACTCGACTTAGCACATGTGCTACTTTCGATTGCTGTTTCGACGGGACAACGTCAGGTTTGCTTTGCCACGTGCCACGGGACCGGTTCCTTTCCATCCAGGGAATCACTTTCCGTCCGAGTCGAAGATCCCTTCGTGGCACTCCGTTGAAAAAACACCTATTGTGTGCATTGTTTTCAAATAAACTTCGTTTCTTTCATCATTCCTTTACTGCTTCTCGAGTATCACGAGTGTTTGCTTGCGACAGAGTGACATAGGGGAGAGTTGTTAAATGGATTTTTTATCTTTTGGGGTGGATCATGGTTTCCTGAGGTTCTTGGAACACTCTTGGGTTGCTGTGGCAAGTCAAACAGTGGTGGATAATAAACTGATATCAAAGGATTCAGCTTCTACACCCGAAACACGCAAAATCGAACATTCTCAGGATGAAACAGGAGCATCGTGAAGTCTATTTAGAAACGTTGGATCATCATCGCCCGCACGCACGGCGGATCGAGTGCGCCCCGTGTACATTTCAAAACGAATTCGTCCCGGTTGGTTGAAAATACTTCGAAATGAACCGAATAGAAAAAAGAAGCAAAAAAATACGTGGCCCCCTTGCTAGTCCACAACCCGTCGAACAGAAACGGGGGAAAAGGGTCAGTAGCCAACGATGTTTCGATTACTGCTCGTCCTCTACGCCACGAAAACGAACCCTTCTGTGCAATAACGTCCGTGTAATGGCCGTTCGTACCGCTTTCTCTCCTCCCCCAGGAAGGGTGGGAGGGTGGAGGGTCCTGCTCCTCATTTCCTAACGAAACAGCAGTAGCTCGTGAAATCGGTACATCGACAATTTCACGTGCGCTACCTGTGTGCCTGATCACCCCTAAACTTTCGTTTAACCCTCACCTGCCACCCTCTTTCATCACTCTTCTCGACGTCTGTCCCCCTTTTATAGCATCCTCGTTCACCTGTCTGTACTTCCTTCTCTGGATACCAGGTGCCCTCTTTCGTTCACTTACTTCTTCTTTCTTGTGTTTTGTTCCTGTGTCTTTACGCCGCTGCACGCTGTCTTCCTTTCTGTTCTCATCCCCCGCATCGATCGGCCGCTTTAAGAATTGGTCCACCTCGATTCTTCTTGCTCCGCACTCTGCTCGACCTTTCTCTTTGTCCACCTGTTCCGTGCTTGCCCTTCGGTACAACCGATCTGCTGCCACCCACGCTCAGTAACGGTCAGTAATAGTCACTTGTTCGCGTTTTACTTCGTGGTTCCTTATTTCGCATACTGCTTTGTCCTGGTGGGGATACTGCTTCTTGTCTTGGGCTTTTATCGAGCGGGTTTTTACACTATTTGTGGTTCTTATTCTTACAATTGGTACATTTAATTGATAAAAAAATTATTGGTCTGTTTCATAACTACCAGAGACGTTTTTTTTTCATCTCGAAAAAAACTATTTCAGACACTGCTCTATTTATTTTGTATTTATTATAAATGTTACCGTTATTAAAATTTATTTAATTTTTGTCTAAACCATTTTACCTGCGGAACAGAGTACCATATTTCGATTGCAGAATAGGCTTTTACTAATTATTCCCATTCGAGTAAAGAATTATTCATTTGTCGAGCAATGGTTTTCACTTTGTAAGGTCGATTATTAAAGGAATGACTTAATTTGGAAAATGTTGCTGCAAGAGTCCTTTGAAAAGGACGCTCGCAAAATACACACGCAGGGAGATGTGCCACCCATCGCGGGATTTTCACACAAATTCAGAGAAACGCGAGCTGCGCCTCCTACCTTATTTCGCGTCTGGTTACCAACTTTTTCCTGTTTCCACGGGCAGAGCGCAGTGACGCATTTCCCGTGATGAAAGTGCACTCGTGATAATTCATTCCCTTGCAGGCGGGAAATTTAGAAAGAGGCCAGGCATGAAACTTGACCAGTTGAAGGTTTCAAGATAATGAAAGAGTACGTGGCATGATCTTTTAAAGAGTAAGCTTGCACCAGAACCTTTCTGGATATAAAGTGCCCGAGAGATGTGTGCAAGCGAGCAATTGTTAGAAACTAATGCAATCGCCTTCATAGATTGAAGAGATTAAAGGAGGAAAGCCGAGATAAAACTATTGATTTGTTGTGATGCTTGCAACTTTTTTCATGAATATTGTATTCTTCTGCAGTTACTCGCTGTTTTGTATTATACAATTCTGAATGTTTTATTCTCGCGTATATACACTCCGTGTCAAAATTAAAAGAACTCTATAATTCTACAAATATTTTATACTTCGATTAAAAGCACACGTAATATATTTCTACCTTTAATAAAGGCTTCGGCTGAATAAAGCGAATAAGCTTCTGCACCGACTTAATAATTCTCACTGTGTATAAATTTTGAATCTTGGAATGGAACGAAACCCTTATCGAATAGATACGTAATGACTAACAGAATTCTAGCACAAACCTGGTCGTCCAACAATATGGTGGATTAAATTTAAAAGAACATCTTTTCAGTGTCTGCTTCAGTAGATCGCAGGAGAAGGTAAAAGAACGGGGAACGAGCTTCCTCAGGCCACGTTCTCAACGAGCCATTCCAAGTCTGCGAACGTCGACGGTGTCGTGGCAACCGCGTCGCCATCGTCGTCTGTGAAAATCGTCGGGTTACCGAGTCCATACGTCCATAACGACCCCGTCGGACCTGACCTCGTCGATGACCACCTTGGCAATTCGTTTTCTCGAGCACCGTTTCCTTCTTTTTCACCGCAGACCCCTGTTCACCCACCCCGGCCCCGAGCGCGAACTTCGATGGCTTAACGACGACTCGACGGTGTGTTCAAGTGGAAATTCACGGAGACCCCTTAGGGGAATTTATGGAATCTTTTTTTCCCGCCGGAGCGAAACCCCCTCCTGGTTGAAATTGATCGCGAAGGCTCGCTTTCGAGTTTATCGTCGAGTGGTGGGTTGCAAATGAGATTGCACGCTGTGTGCAATGGGATTTAGGAAACTCCGAACTGCTTGGACGCGTCTGTTGCAGATTTTTTTTCAACGTAGCTGCTCGCTGTTTGCTTCTTTTCTTTGATTTGCAGTACGCTTTTAGAGCGGACTGCTCATTAATTCTTTGGGCCTTTCACAAATATATCTTCTGAACGGTGCACGGTTTTTTTCGTAGCACGGTTTTAAGCTGACGCGCGGTAGGAGATCGAAATCGGGAACTTATGCTTACCTAAGCATGTGGAAGAGGAAAAATGTGGAATGTCAAATGAATACGTACTTTTTGGTATCTTTTATTTGATCAGTTATTTAAATAATTTTTTACTCAGTTAATGGCTAACTCTGATCTAACCAGACTTTTGAACACTTTATGAGTACTGCTTTATATGAATCATGGACCTCTGCCTATCAGTTTCTAAAGGATATAATATCGAAGATATACTTAATTTTTTTCGTAGATTAAATAAGGGAAAAAATTAATTTTTACTTTTTAGTGCATTTTTATTTTTTTGAAGTCGGTTTCAATTTTTTTTTTTAAATTTTCAGCAGTATTCAGTTGGTACATCAGCACATCCAATAGAAAATTGAATTTGTATCCATGTATCTATGAACGAATATTACTCTCCACAATACAAACGATCGATCTGCTTTACAAGCACATTTTTTCTTTTCCCGTGCAGCAAGCCCCGTTCGACCCGAAATACTTAGGATCTTTTTTTCTTCGCAAGCAACAAACTAACGTTCAAGCAGATCTCGCAGATAAAGCATCGAGATCGCAATCGCGGTTCAGGCACCATCGCCAGGAATAAAGTAGTTCTCGGGGCTGTGGTGGCTCAGGCGAAGAGATAAATGGGCTCGTTCGCTTAAAAGTAACACGTCGACCCCGTTTTATCAGCGTTACGGGGATTCGTTCGTTCTCATGGCAGGTTGCATTAAACCCGCCGAGATAACGAACAAGCGAGAGCACTGTTATTATTCCGTAACCAGCGATGTAACGTTCGAAACGGATTGATTCGCTCTCGGTGTAGAATTACGTGAGACTTTATCGTGCGCCGGGAAACGAATAAATAAAAAGGCGAAAAAGAGAGGAGTAATGGAAAAGTAGAAAGAGAGTGAAAAGGGAAAGCTCAGACCTGAATTACGAAGTAGGATTGAGGTGGATTGATAATTCTAATCTGCTTTTGGAACTTCTTAGTGTGTACACGAGTGTGATTGTGACATAAGTGTGTATGTGCGGTCCATTCGCTGCGAAACAGGATAAAGAATTAAAATTTCAATTGCGTGGGTAGCAGAAGAGAGTATCGTTAAGAGGTGAAATGAAAAAGTAGCGACTAACAGTGAAATGTGGGTGTTGACATTGATTTTGATGAAATTTTGCAAGTGTGTGGAACAGCTGAAAGTCAGTTCAGTCACTTAAACTTAAGAGTTACAAATTACTCACACAGTTAATGCCCGATGTGCACAACAATGTTTCAAACGTATAGATCAGAGATGCGCAAAAATTGATTTAAAATAAAAATTTGTGTCTGAAATTTGTTTTATGTCAAAAAATTAGTTTTGCAATACCTACAGGATTTGAAAAGGAAAAAACTTTGCCCACAATTCTCTCCCAGAATTATAAGCGCAGTGTCGTATATATTTAACTCGAACCTCGAAAACACAGGTGAATCTTGGTAATAGTGAACGTGTTAAGAATTACCACACCCAAAGAAACACATATCCCCTACTTTTGGGGTGGTCCACGAACTCGCGAAATTTCGTCAAACTCGGGCAGTTAACGTGTGCTCTTCGCAAGACAACGAAGGGGGCGAGAAGCAGAAGTAGAGGGCGCACCACCCCGAGGCATTAATCTCCTTAAAACTAAGCCAAGTATTACGCGATTAGTTGCCGCCTTAAAATTTGTTCCGACTGAAGCACCGGGGGGGAAGCAGAAGCACTGGATTTACGCTGGGAACCGTTTGTATCGCAGGGGTGTTACGAAGTTATCGAATAAAGTATGCATCCCCCGCCTGGCCCGAATTTGCTCGCCAGAATTATTCGCACGCCTTGACGGCGCGGCTTGAGCACTGTAACAAGCATAAATAAAGGAGAATTTCCCGAATGGCACATATATATTCTGCAGCGTTAATCTTCTTAAAACCGCCGCCAAGTATTATCCGATTAGTTGCTGCCTTAAATTCGCCCCGACGTAATCTTTGCGTAAGAGGATTCACGGTTGGTCGCGAGTGCATGTATTAATAAAGCTATCGAATGAAAGTTTTCCTTGTATTTTTTGTTTTCTTTTTATCACGGTTACGATATAACTGAACGATCAGAGAAGGCAATGCTGAAGCGAAGGAAGTATATAAATGCTGATGAAGGTATATAAAGGGCAGAGTTGGGCATTATCTAGATTAAAATTTATTTAAATAACGAGTCGGGTAAAAGATGCTTTATCTTTATCGTTAAATTGTCCTCCATCCTTTTCAAATAGTCGGCGTTTTATGTACTTCTACAAATGCGGAGAATAAGTAACTAAAAATTGTTTGCGTGTATTTAATTCGAAGTAATAGATATTGGAACTTGAATTTATAATAACTCGGATCGCATAAATTGCATTTTCTCTGAGCAGCCTAAGACCCGTTTCACCCCCTTTGAACAACTTAAATCGGATAAATTCTGTTTCGTTTTAACAGCCCTATAAATTCCATTTCCCTCAGATAATTCTTATAAAATGTTATTTCCTTTCAGTAACTTGAATTCGATAAATATCGATTTCACGTATGCAATTGCAAGCATTTAATAAAATACGACGAAATTGTTAGGGCAGTAGAAACGCGACGATAGAAGCAGGGTTTTTTTTCTGCATCTTCGATGACTATCCTTAATGGGTCGAAGTTCTCAGACTAGATACCATGTACACATTCGGCTGCGCTTTGATACGTTGGTAAACGTGGCGCGTGTGTGAGTTTATTAATGTTTACCGAGGCACAATTTCCTATTGGCCCAGGGCGTTTCATTAGCGTTAGATGTCTCAAGATAGTCGCCATGTCACATGAATTACTAAACTGTCGCTTCTCCAGAGACAGGACCACTTTTTGATGCTATAATAAATAAAGGCTACGTCAACAACTCTGGTAATATTATGCTAAGACAGATGGTTACTCTGGTAGAATTAAATTATAAGTATCGAGCAATCTACGACTTACTACCATATCATTGGAATAAATTCTGATAAACCTATAAATTTACTTAATTTAGAATTCAATTTTAACTACTGTGCAATGAAATAACTTCTCTGAATATTTTGTTACTTAAATTGTGTTAAGTAAGGATTATATTCTAGTAGCACAAAAGGTGTTTGGTAAAGAAATTATTTTTGATTTCTTTAGAATTAAAAATAACTTAAATTTCCTTTACTTTTTTCCAGCAAATTGCCATATTTTGTAGTCTCTACTCCTAAAATAATAATTTTGCTGTTAGGTACTATTTTTAGTTGCTACTTACGTTACTTTTAGATACTAAAAGTTCTCTTGGATTCTTCTTACGAAAATAATAATTTATTTAACTCGAATAATTGATAAAAACACGATTATCGAATCTTCTATAGTCTAAATAGGTCCCAAGGTATAAAATAAAGTCATGATTATAAACTGATTCTGAGATTGCTCGCTATCGATCCATTAGAAGACAAGAGGGTAACGTCTGACTTGATATTTCTGTAGAAATTATTAAATGGGCAAATGGTCCTCAACTTCTTGCCTCTTTGCTCGGTTAATTTAAACCCACCGGAAAAATACATCAGACACTTTCCTTTGTTTAAACCGACTCCCGCTAATAAACACAGAGGACTTACGTAATTTTTCCTATTAAGCCAGAGTCACGGAAAATATTTATTCACTGATAATGTATTGAAAATGTATTAATTTTGTATAAAAGAGTTTTCCCGTACAAATGCTAATAATTAAATAAATTGCGGCGCAGCTACTACTGCGGGAACAAAGGTATTGTTCGCTTTAAAGGTTAATTTCGAAGGGCCCCGCGTGGCCCTGCGGAGGCAGGACAATTTAGAGACGGAAATCGTCGATTACCACGCAAGGATTAGTGGTTTCGTCCTCGGGCCAAATCCCCCCTGCGCTCCGCCGGTATATCTTCCTGCGCTACCCTCCAATATGACCCTAAATTAGATAGATTCTGCCGGCTTACCGTTGCGAGAACCCAACTGATTTGCCCCCGAATATCTCTCTCTGTCTCTCCCCCTTTCCTCTCTTCTTCATTTACGAGCAAAAGTTATATTACCCCGGCGTTTCCTGACGTCGCCACGCGGCTACCTCGAATCTGTGTTAATTTCGAGTGAACACCTTAGGATCGTTTGAGGAACGCGTTGTCAGAATTTTGGCACTATTCGAGGGTAATTAGGAGCGAAGGGTAGCTGTAATTGGGGCTGATTTGTTCGCTAGGCGAAGGAATATTACATTGAAAGAACCAACCCCCAAAGGAGGGGGAAGCTACGGTTATTGTTCAACAATAAGACAATTCTATATTCTTCGGTGTATTTGTTGAAGCAGTTTCTCATTTTGTAGGAGGAAGTATTGGGATATTTGTGTAAGGGAAAATATTATTTTAAAGGTGGACAACGCTGTAACGGTATTTTCGGGAATTTTTTCAAACAAACCATACAAGTTAATCAATGTATTGTTTGGTATAGTTAATATCTACATATCGAAGGGTAGAAATTTTTTATTCCACACAAATTCATGAATCCGTTTCCGGTATACTCCTCGTCAAAACGTGCGCTGTGCTTTTCTGGCGTTGTTAGTGATATACCCATACGGTTAATCTGAATTGAAAAAGTAAAAAATATTTAGAAAATGAAAGCCTACGTGGGGGTAATAAAAGCACATAGAGTGGTTTTTAATTAAAGGCCGCCTTCAAATTTTTTATCAACAAAAGAGTTCAACTTTTCCATGAAATATTAAATCTTTTTTCAGTAACCTGTTCAAAACTTTTCAGTAATTTGTTGTTTTTTGTACAATCAAATTTCCTGAGAAAATTATTTTCCCTAAAAATAGTTCTCCTGCAAATTTCTATTATTATCTCGTGAGCCTGCTCTCTCGTGAACCCTTCAAATTTAAAATCAAAACATATTTCAAGCCAAAACCCTTCTCGTACCAAACATCCTAAAACTACCTCCCAGCGAACGAGCAACTGCATCAATAAACGCTTTAAAACAGAGCACCTAACGCACCTTCTGTATCTCCAAGCGTTCCCAAGTCCCACCCCATCCCAACCACGTGGGACGCCCTCCCTACCCCCTAAAAATCCCATCGTGCGCGAATAAATGTCACAACAGGAACAGTAGGGGAACGCTGCCAGCAATCAGAATGGCTTTTCTGTCGGAACGAGGACGCTTTAGCGATTATTACGCGCCGTTAATTAACGTCCCTCCGTGTGTATTTCAATTGGGAGGGAAAAAGAAGTGAACGGGGTAATGAATTGCGCGGCAGCCTCGTAATCCGTAATATTCGCGAGAGGTGGTTCACGCGAGCCCAGCGATCCCGTTATTTCCCCCCCGATGAAAAACAGCAAGAGGGAGGCTATCCGGCCTGGAATCTGTTCCAAAGGATAGGGAGGGGAGGAGGGCTGGGCTGTTTTGCAAACGCTCCGAGGGAGGCGAATAATACCGAGGGACATCGAGCGGAATGATGAATGCACGTAACAGCTGTTACAACGTGGAGTGGGTACACGCGTGACATCCTGTTAAAAACCTCGTGCACGACGTGTCATCGAAAAAGCTGTACATCCCTCTCGCGGAGGAGGGGGCGGGGGGTTAAACGAGGGCGACAAACGGCAAAGTGATTAAGCCAGTTCCCTTCAGTTCCGCTCCCTCGGTTTAAAGGAGAGGCCTGATTCTGACGGTGTTTCGACAGAGAGACACGCCTACGTAGCGTGTTTCCCAGGGAAGTATGAAAAATCGATGACCCCTTTCGGGGCCCTGATTAAAGGAAGCGTCGAGTTTCGCGCCCCCATAGCGTGACGACGGGAGCCTGTTACTCGTCACACGTAATTCTTCGATCGAACGATAGGCAACGGGATTGTGTGATAAAAAGGGTAATAATTCGATATTGTCGTCGATCAGAGTGGTACGACGGGGATGTTATTAGAGGAATATCGATCGTTCTGTGTGACAGGTGACGAGAGACTCAGAGGTGATTGTTTGCATTTGTGAAGGTGCATTTATGGGAGACTTGTTCTCAGGAGACAGAAAATTGTGATTCCGGGTTTAATAGATTTTTACTAGAATGGATTTCGTAGAGAATATCAATTTTGCTAGGGGTAGATGTCTACGTTTATCCTTTTTCGTCGTAAGAAGTAGTTAAATATGCTGTAGGAGTAGATTTATCGTGGAGTTCCGTTTGCACTGTTTATAAGTTTCCAATTAATGTCTGATAGTTAGATGGAAGTTTTGTCGATATCGGCGTTTGGTGAGGTACTAAACTTAGGCGTGCAAGAGACAATTCGACATCTGACTAAGTGAAGTCTGAAATAATAATTCGAGGAGTGAATAACGTCAGTGCTAAATAGTTTGTGGATTTAGTAACCTACTTTGTAAATAGATATGGATCTGTTACCCTGTTAGAAATTGGTAAAGTGATTTATCAACTAATTTTAAATGAAATGATTATCCTTAACTTCAGTTAAATTTTCATACGTAGATTGCTTTATTCTGCGCTTTCCAGATTTTTGAGTCCGAAAAGGTACTTTAAAAAATGGCTCGAGTATATACAACTACATACTATGTTCTAAATACTAGGATGTATGCGTAGATGCTGATTGCAAATCATACTTTCCAGATTAAAAAGCTATGCTACGAAAAACAGTTCCGTTCATTTCTTTGCATCATTGTATGCCCTGAAAAAGGTAACATTCATTTGTAAAAGACCTTTAAAGAGGATGAGCTGTATGTCGCGATCACTCTAAATATTTCTGTAGTTTTTCATGGTAGAAAGTAATTCCTGAAATTCTCCGTGGTAAATAAATTTGTACCCTGCGTGTCGCTACAGTAAAGATCATCTCCTTTCGATGTTGCAGAGGAGAAAGCCCAAAGAAAACAAATACCAAATGCTCATTCGTAATCGACTATAAACGCAGATGATTATCGATGCTCTAAAAGAAACGTTTTAGTTGAAAATTGTAGACCATCAGCTTAAGGACTCTGGCTTCCCACAAATAATGGTACCAGGGGCCCTAATTTTAAAACGACATCATCTTTTTGACGAGTCACTGATGTGGGACCACTGAATAATCTTTTCCCCAAATTATTGTCCAACTCCTTGGACCAGGCAGTGTTTTATCTTCAACCCACACATCACCAAATCGAATACAGCATCTCCTAAAGCCTCCCCGATTTCAGAATTAGCCCAAACTTTGTTCAGCTGTCTTCCCATTTCTAATCTGACACTTATCAACCGTCACACCTGTACATTTGCAATCAATACCATCGACGTATGAAATTCTATGCAGAAACATTTCACGTCCCACGAAGATACAGAATTTAAGCCTGCTCATTTATCCCAAGCAACCGAGAGCATCCCACGAATAAAACTAACAAAACTTTACGGACCTGATATTACGCATTCTTATTTCCTTCTCCAAAAAACCAGACCAACTTTCACGCAGTTGCCTGGGACTCTTGTAATTCATGTTCGGTGTATTCGACGGTCGTTGCCTTGAAGAACGTGGAACCGTTGCCCCGTCAGAGGCGTGCGAGGGCTTAGGGTCGAAGCCCAGTTGCTGAGCTGGTCCACTCGGGAACTCGGTAGCTCTGATAATCGTGACTCAGCACACACCGCGGTCCCTTCGACTGTCGTATTTCTGTCCCGAGTTTGCACACCGCGATCAGACACCGTGATTCTCCGATGGGGCCACCGACCATCGCTGGATCCACTTCCACGGATTGCATAGGCATCAGCAAACGCGATCCCACCGTAATCCGTCTCGCAGCAATCCTCAGCGGGCTTGCTAGCTGTGCTTCTTCGGACTCCACGCGAGCTCAGTTTGACTTTGGAAAGATCGCTTGTACTGGGGCTCTTTGCTTGATTGAATTTTTCTTGCCACTGATAGGCAGCACATGGCCACCCCTGAACTAACTCTGGGATGATTGGTTGCTTTTGTGAGCGATTTAATTATTTTCCTTTGGAATTATAAAGGTATAGGATTGTGGATGTGGATTTAGGTGGGGGGAAAATAAAAGATGCATCAACATGGCGAGTAGGTCGTCTTGAGATATCTTTCTGGGGTAGGGTCAAGTGCACTAATGCTGACACTGCACTAATCATTGGTACTCCTGATTATAAAGTCAAATATTAGGAAGTACGAGCTTAGAAACTACTTTTTTACAATTTCTTATGTTTCTTTCACTGCGACACTGTAAAGCCCAGTAGTTGAACTACATATTTTACATCTGGCAACAACACAAAGTGGGACAAAGGGCTGAGTTTTAGGCGTTTCTTTTTTAAATTTTTATAAAGGGTAGGTAAATATATTTTGTCGCTTTATAACTAAGTAATGGCTTGAAATACAGATTTACTAAGTGTTGGAGGTATTTAATAGTGAATGAAATAGTCTGTTTAAATACTTCAAACTTTGTTTTCAACTACATATGTTTTTCTATTAAGAATGTGACCAATTAGGTGACAGAACCCAATCGTCACAGCACCGCTTGCCAGGGATCTTCTTTCTTAGCAGTAATAGTGCCTATAAGTGGCTTAATATCCCCGAAATTTAATCAGTCCCCTACTGTACCATCAGTGTCCTTATTGTCCCACTCGCCGCCTCAATTATTCGTCTTACAAGATGTTTCGACTATCCAGCGTGAACGAAGCTAATAGACCACAAGGACGTAACACAACTTTCGCCAGTGGTATTAATTTACCTCGTGACGCGAGATGAACCACGAACGCGTCGCTTCAACAATACGTGCTTCGACGGTAGTTTCTGCATCAACGTTTCGATATTTCGCGTAGAACGGTTGGCGAATATAATTATTATTACTTCTTATTAAGTTATCAATTGTTACGAAGAATCGAAGATCAGACATTGTACAAGTCCCGTGTGCGACACGTGGATGAAAAGGAAATTAAATTCGTTCAAAGTGCTGGCCCTTAATTTGAACTTAAACAATCCGTTAACCGAATAGTTTACGCAGTCTATACCCTAGAAGGCAATTTATAGAACCCCGTGAAAAATTCGTGGAAACAGAATGTAGGCGGTAAATACCGTTTACCTCCGTCCATTCTACGCGAAACCGCCGCTTTTTCACGCTGGGATGTTCGGATGCAACGCGTTCCCGCCAATGAGGAAAAAGCTAAATGTTTAAAAGCATTGTTACCAAAAGAATGCTCGAAGCGGAACGAGCGACGAGCACCTCGCGGCTTGTTTTGCTGCGAGCGAAAATACGAAGGCCCGCTGGCGGAATGTACGAAGGCAATACCCAATCTGTTTCGTTATGTTCGCCTTATTTTCATCCCTGCAAACGGACTAAATATTTTCTTACGAGAGGAACGGAAAAACCAAACGCATTAAAAGCACTGTTACTAAAAGGACGGAAAAAGGAGGATGGAAACGAGACGCGTACAGCTAGTGGCGCGCTAGTTGCTTCGCACGGGATGAGGATACAGTGTCTTCGTAGTGGGACGCACCAAGACAATTACCTTGGTCCGAGCACGTTGCTATTTCATTGCTGAAAAAGTTTCGCGGCACATTCTGCGCGTACGTTTAGATAAACCACTTCGGTTGGCAGGTCGGCAGACGTGCGTTGAATGAAGATGCAGACGTTTGATGGGGCCAAGGGTGCCATAATGGCTACGCCCGCGCGAGCAGCTTGATAAGTGATGGCAATTTTCATTTAGAGAGAAATTTACGTTTATGTGCGCTTGGAAAATAAATTGTCCCCGCCCGAATGATATTGGGCCAGTTATGCGCGCCGTGTACCTTGCAGGTTGCCTCGCCGCGTTGGAATTAATTATGCCCCGTGGACGAAGAAGCTGGATGAAATTGTGCAAATATTCTTCTAATTACTCGATGTTTCGTTGAATATTGTAAGGGAGCGGAGTTATTGCACGCTTTTGCAAGAATGACGAGATTCAGAGATGCCATTGGAGTTGCTGGAATTGTTCTGTGGAATTCGTAGTTTTGCTTTAATTTTATAATAATTAGTGTGCAATGAGAGTACTATTTTTAATCAGTATGGTGATTTAAAAATTCTGCGACGGGGAGGTTACTCAAGTGAAACGATTACTTTTGCTAGTTTTGGGGATTGAATTAGAGGATTTCTAAGCAACTTGTGATACCAGAAGTATTTTTTATTTAAACGGAAGCTCTTTGATAATATATACACTCTTGGTGGCTCTTATTTACACTCGGTGAAATATTTTGTCATGATTTTCTTCGCGGCACTTCACCGAATAGATTCTATTTTGTTAAACATTTATAGGGGGACATATACCGAAATATGCCAAAAAGATAAAGAATCTTTTTTCCATATTTTTAGTGTTTGAAATGTCATTCGCAAAAATATCGAAGATATAGACATCTTACTGGATAGAAGAAATCATATATTACCTATCTAATATGCGTTAAATATAATACTAATACGTATAATACAACCACTCAAGCTGCACCCCACACAGAATGGAATTATAATAATTTGCATAAAGAAAATCCCGCTATTTCCGTGGATTAATTTCAGTGCACAAAAACGAAGCATCGGAAGGTAATTAACGCATCGTTATCTGCCTATTTGCATTTATTCCCACATTTGGTAGCTGCTTACCTTTCCGCAATGGAGGCGTATCGCATGTGGGGCCAGGCGATTAGCCTTTGATTTACGGAATCAGCAAACAACCATCATAGGAAAGGTATTTCAGATTAAATGCCATAAGCATTGAAGCTATGGTCTAGCCGATGATAGGATTTCCACGCATGGATAACTTCGACGAACGGAAATGCTGCTGGATTCCGCGTTAACGCACAGAGCTGGAATTCGCGTGCAGTGTATTTGTTCCGTAATACAAATGAGGGAATTTTTATATTTTCACAAGAGTTCGATGCAGTAGAAAGTAAAATCATTATGTTTATTAGCGTTCTCTTTATAAACCAGTTACTTGTATACCTCCGTTATCAGTAATTAATGAAATTCAAATTTAAATGCATGAAGCAAAATGAATGAAAATTGAAGTCCAAAATATTTTGCCTATTTATTTGTTCGCGATTTAATGTATTGTCTAATTCGATATTAGTTTTGGTGGATGCAAAAGCCATTCGTCGACTCGAGGCCAGATATATAAAATGTACTGTATAAATTATTATAATATGAAGTACAAAGAAATTAGTAGTGAACATTGATAAATATTTGGAGTAGAGAAAAGGTTGAATATATTTTTTAATGTATATTTTATGAGAAACTTTATGTTATACTTAAAATACATATAATTTCGAGACCATAAGATCAATATTACCTGTATATTTTACATTATATTATTAAGCGGAAAAAGCTTTCGTTCTCAAAATGGAAACAACTCGGAACAGTTTGTAACTTTTTCATGGAAAATTATAAAATTTCCAAGTAACAGGAATTTAAAAACAAAGATCTTTTTAAAAATTGATAAACTTCTTGATAAAAATATCTAAAACCAACGAAAATTACTGTGATAACATGAGATTGTTTCACTTTCCACGGTAAATATGAGGAAAATTCCTGATTATTTGCATGCGTATACGAGATCAGCAATTTTTTGCCTAGCTCGAAATGCCTTTTAATCTCCTCAATGGGATTTCTCTTGCGGAGTCGTAATCACTGCTGCTCCCTGATCAGATTCCCCCCTGTTTAGTAGTCGATCGTATTTAATGGTGAACCTGTAATTGCGTTCCTTATTATTACGCACCATTCGAGAATCACGATCAGGTTTCGTCTGGTTACAGGAAGCTACAACCCATTTAAGTAAATTAGACACACGAAACTGTCTCTGTGACTGAAGACCAGAAATAGGATCCCTAGTATTGTGACAATTTTGTCAAAAGTTTGCACACAGTCCTCGTTCGAATAGATTTGTGTAAACTGGTGATGTTATACGAGAATGAAAGACACAGTTTTTTGGAGTCTGAGATTCTTTTTATTAACGGATGAATATTATCTGGAATTTACAAGCCAGTAAATTGTGGATAGTTAATGTGATTATTAATTGATTTTAAATTCATACTTTTCATGTGGATTCCTTGTGTACGAAGCACGAAAGATGGAAAATTTCTGTAATTTTTTATAGCTCGTCTATTTGTTTGTATTGTGGCATTTATGATAGGATTTCGAAGAAATAGAGATATGTTATTGTTATAGTATAAGTATCTTGATTTATATTAGTCAAGGTGAAGAGTTTATGTATCTGATTACTGATTTTAAACAATTAAACTATTTTCTATTTCTTAGATTCAATACCAGATTTTAAGATTAATTCAATTTTGGTTTGAGGGCCCCTTGAATGTATATCATTACATTTCTTTTTTTTAAATTGTACATTTGAGAATTAAGTGTGACAGAATCGATTTTGTGTACGAGATTTGTTCAATTAGTTGCACTATTAGGTATCGTTCTCTTAAAATTTAAGCGAGAGCGATAATAGTAACAAATTTGCATATTATTTATTATGAATATTTCTATCAATACATTTATGGGTTATGAATAATAAAATTTACATATTAGTCATCGTGATACATATTCAAATCCGTAGGAGTATTATATTATCATGTTATTTGCCACTGCCACACCTAATTAACTGTAATTATTAATGTTCTGAATATTATTATTGAATTACACTTATTGCTTCAAGTTACATTTCGTCAATCTACTCTTCGTTCTTTTTAAATGATGAATTCATAACATTTTAATATTTTCGAATTATATTACCCGTTTCCAGAAGACCCGACTAACTGACTGACAGTTCGTTCAACATTCTACCATAAAATATTGTAAGAACGACGAATCATATCGATATTTCAGTCAAGAAAAAAGTTACAAACGTCGGTACAAAAGATATATGTTGCTGCTTAACAAAATTATGATGCTCGTGATATAATCTACATGCTACCACGTAAAAGAAAATTAATTCTGCAGCACACTTAATTTTTCCATATCTCTATTGCATATTTCTTCCATTTTTATGACATACAAATACGAGAAATGATTCATGCTCTTCAGACACACTCACATTCACGACACCCACTTTCCCCGGCCGAGACAAATATCCGTGCATTAAATACTTCTTCAAGAGGCAAGTAGTCACACAAAAAGTTTGCAACTTTTACTCTCGCAGATAAGAATTTTGATATCACGAAAATTCTACTGGAAAAACTGTTCGAGATCACAGCAGCAGGTCTATTTTTTCGATGCCTTTATCGCACGCGTTTCCGCGACATTGTGAAACTCGTAAAAAAGACACGTGCGTCGGGAGTTTTTTTTTATCGCAAAGGCTTCAAGGCTTACACTATGAATTACAATTGCGCTGGGGAAGCGTGAAATGGCCTTCCCTCGAAACTTTGTTTCCTGTTTCGTGGCGATGTCGATTATGCGGGCATTTCTGCTAATTAATTCTTTTCAGAATGATTGAAGTATTTGAAACAATGGATTCTAAGCAGGGAATGGATTCTACGAATTCCAAATTAAATAAATCTGGTGAACATTTATAGTATTTCACAAGTATATTCACGAAGAATTAAATTTGCTCAATTGGATTCTGTGCATAGTTTTATTTCTCATCTCTTTTTCATAATTATGTTTTTCGAGGATACTTCCAAGTGTGAATTAGATGATTCTGTGGGTTCCTGAATTTATTCGAATAATTAGAATAATACTAGTTGTATTATGTGGTTGTGTATCTCCGAAGAAGTATCTTCTCAATCTAAGAGTATGATGTACCATGAATATTAATTAAGAAGCTAAAACTTTCCATGACCTCAAAACAACCGTCAACGTTCGAACTCCAATGACGTTGACAAATGTGCGTGAAGACCCGAGTGACTTCCAATAACGTCAAAAAGACCTAACGCAATCTGTCTAGCAGCGGCAACGATTCAGCAAACGGTTATCATTAAAAGTCAGTCAACGGCGGCCAAATTGAAACGTCAACTTCACTTTCCAATATCAGGGACCACCCAGATCCATTTCGAGCAGAGATCCCTTTGCGACCTCTGCTCTTTTCCCTCCCTCGGGTCTCTTCTGAACTGTACGTAACGAGGAGAAATAGGGCAAGGCGGCGGGGAGGCGAAAAGAAGTGCTCCGACGCGGGGGACAAAGCCAGGTCGAGGAAGGGGTTGGCGAGGGTAAGGAAAAAGCGAGCGGGCAGACAAGAAACGGTTTGTAATTCATATTAGACCCCCCCGAAGGACAAAGCAATCAAGTAGTCCGTGGCTTCGACTCAGCCCGGACAACTTCCGTGTCGAATTAAACTTACAGATCCGTGCAAAGCGGCGAGAGCAGTCACCGAACTCCAATGAAAGGAAAATATTGTATTTTTTATCGGAGTCCCCCGGGTGCTGGCCAGATTCGTGGGGAACGCGGAGAAAGGGCGAAAGAGAGAGGGAAAGGGGGTTGAAAGAGAAAGAAATGGCAGTGAAAGGGGAGGAGAAAGGAACGAAAGGGTGTTGAACCGCGCGCCAAAGAGAAGGAAAATATCGGGGCTGCTAGGGCAGGATCAAAGTTAAATGAATGCGTACCGCGGGACACAAAGGATTTCCAAGGCACTTTATTACACGGAGTCGAGGCTTCAGTGGGTGCACGAGTGGGCCTCCTTTCGAGTTTTGGTCCTTTCGTTCGGGCGTCGCTTGTTTCGCGTTCGCAGAGAGGGAATCTTAATTGAAATGTAAATTCACGCTGTGAGCACGTGCGACAGCCTCTGTCGAATCCTTTCTCTCCTCCTTTTTTCTCGCGGCCACGGTTCTGATTGAAATTTTTCCGCCAGCGTTGCGCTGCAGATACACGTCAGCTTTTCTCAGCAGTGACATTTCCCGAAAATTCTTTCTTCTACTGTTGCCAACAGAAGTTTTAGGGAAAAAAATGATGACGCAGTTGTATATTGTGGGGGAAGGTATTAGGATAATGTATGTGGACCACTGATGGCTAGATTGGGATCGCTGTATATAGAAGACATTAAAATATAAAACTGTACCCTGGTTTTAAATTAAATACCGCGTTCCAAGCATTAACTTTTCAACACGAATATTAAACTTTTTAGATTTTTTCCAATGCAAGTAGTAGCACAAGATATTCAACTAATAATATCTATCAAATTGAAAGAACTTTCCATTGCAAAAACACGGTAACAATTTTGCGTATAGCGCGGCATCTCTCCCATAATTACCCTATGTACGAAAAACAGCATCGGCGCGTTCACAATTCGCCGTTGCCGTTTATCCGTCGTGCTGTTAGGAGGGCAACGACCTTTAGGCGACTCGAAGCCCCGTGATCACTCGCGGTTCTCCAAACTCAGGGGACGTTCTAGCGCGCGAAATTTAAGAAGAGCTTCGAGGCGGGCCATTATTTTTTACCAGAAAATATCTCACGAACCCAACGGTTATAAAACACTTCTCGGTGCCCCGATTCCCGTGGCCGAGGCAGCTCCTTGGACGAGCGTGATGTCCCTTTTCGTTAGCGGCCTTTGCGGATGGGCGCAGCAACAACTGGACCGACAGTTGTTTACGATAAGTGACGCGGAATAGCCGGCCTAAAAACGGGACGCAACTCGACGAACGACTCGCCGCGAGCAAGAAAGGCCAGCGGAACCTCTGGACCAGATAGATTGCCGTTCATAAGTATTAGCACACATGCTCTGTGTGAAATAATTGCGAAAAACCTTGCAAATTTATCGAAGAACTCTTTACGAAGAATTTTACTTTATTTGGTAAGCAGTCTGAACTGAAGACAGAAAATAAAAACAGTGGAAAGTATTCAGTCTGTACCAAATAAGTAGCAGATTTTGTATAGTATAGTGAACGGTCAGTGTATAGTATATTACTTACAAAGGAAGGCTTCCAATCAGAAAATTCTGATTTTAATGAAACATTGTGCGAGTGTGGAGCATATTCGACAATGCAGCGGGCCATTTTTTTCTGCGGAAATTCATTTTGATGTGGATGAAATCGGAATGAATTCATGCGGAAAAAAATTGCTCCTTGTATACAAAACGTGAGCTGAATGCTCACTCCACATTTACACGCAGTTTCATTAAAATCAGAATTTTTTGAACTGAAAGCATTTCTTTGTTAGAGCTTTCAATTGCCCCACCGCGCTTTTTCAACATCAGATTTGTGCGGCCTATTACCATTCCGGAGCGAGGCATTCCCTGTTGTTCTTCCCTCGGCTATCGTTTGCTTTCCGCCATTGTCGCGAACACACGAAGTGGTAGCCCTATTACCACACGATACCACAACGCCAGTTAACCTTTTGACTCTGGAAACCCTTGTGGCGGTTCTCCTAGCTCGTTCTGGGGTCACTGGATTAATTGTGGCTTGGGTAGGTTAGAAACTGATGGTCCGTTACTAGGACTACTATTTTGTCCAGCTTAGTTAAACTGTCTAGCATTTTTTCATTTACTGAGAAATGTTGAATTATTTGAGGTTCCACGCGTCTTTTACCTTTTAAGTAAAATTAGAAAACTCTACGTGCTTCGAAAAGATTTGTAAGCAGTCTAATGTATTTAACCTAACTTCTTTCCAAATGGTTAAAATATCCTATCTAAAAGAATTAATTAATTGGTACGTTAATAATACATTACATACCAGTACATCTATTACAAAAAATTGTATTAGGCAATGGAAATAAGGACGGTACAAAGTAAATGATAAAACTTCAGTTTTCTCAGCTGTTTTAAAATGCTAGATAGGACATTTTAAATAACGAAGGCAGTATTATTAATTATTCTTAATCGCCTTGATTAAGTCGCCTGTGTATTTCGGTAACGTTTCTACAGTCTAAAACTAAATCGATCTGAGGAGATGTAACTTATTTAAGTATAAAGCTCTGCAGGAATTTAATAATGTTGAGCTTTAAATAGATTAGCTATTTCTAATATGTTAAACTTTGAAACGTGAACTGTGGTAATGAATAACTTGTTTTGGATGGAACCGATATAAATCCTTATCGAGGTGATGCGTTAGTGACTGCTATCAAATTACGGGTCCCCCAAAATTACGTAATAATTAGAATGCTAATAAGAATTTCAATTTCAAAGGAATCAAATTTTATAGGCTAAACGGTGCCAGTATATTTCATAGATAGGATTGGGACTAAACTATAACTTCCAGCTTCTAATTTAATTCTAATTCTACGTAAAGCACATTTACCTTATCATTCTCGATCTACTGATTGATAGAAAAGGAAATTCTGGATTTTGGCTGACAGCTGAAGAGCTGCAAATTTCTCCTTCTTTCTCACCAACAGTCGAGACATCACAGATCCATATGAGTTTACGTTGTACGCGTGTATAAAGGGAGTCTTCCCAGACAATGTACATATTCTCAACGTCTGAAAATACCATCCCCCGCGCACCATCCATATTTAATACACTCGTATGAGGCAGCTGATTTAATTTTTTATGAAATGAACCACGCTCGATAAAACATAATATTCAATTATTTTTCTATCGACGGGCATGTTCGAAGCACACACTCGCTTTCGCATCGAAATATCGGCAAGTTGTCGCCGCGTAGAAATCACTCGATGCAGTTCTCTGTGTGTTTCTCGGAACGAGAAATGTATCTCGATCCCATAGGAGCACCTATTTCTTCCCTAGAGCTCCTAGAACTCCTAGAGATGGCTCCAGTTTCTGTGTGACGCACCAATAATATACGTTGTGACGACGGGATGCTGTTTGGTGCAGCACAACAATTGTATTCGCTTCTCTACGGTTGCATGGAAAATTATTGATAATACTAAACACCTATTATTTAAGAAAATAAACTTGTGTAGTGTGTTTATGACTTGGTATTGTAATTGTCTTGCACAATTAATTAGAGTCAAGATCTTCTGATTGTCTCGAGATATGGATCCACATAAAACAAGGGCGATAACTTCGATCGATCAGTTGAAAAGGTACCTCGGCTCTGAGGCGCCATGATCGCAAGTTACGAAATGCCTCTTTCAAAATGAAGAGTCAGCAAACGAATTTATGAACGAATCCCTACGATTTTCGCGTTCTTCGTGAGTATTCCACGAGTGAATGTGGTCAGAGCTCGTTTAACATTCGGACAGAGGTCGATGAAGATACGATCTTGCCCAACGCCAGGTGGGCTCGCGTGTCCCCGGTTATTACATCGAAGTTCGGCAATCAGTGAGTGGCTAAGTAGATTTCGATGAACCTACATTAACTTGGGCGCGCACGTCGTGCTCGAATTTTCACTGGGCTTTGCGAGGAACGACCCAGGAGTTGCACATCCCACAGTGAAAATGATTTCTATTAATCATACCTTGCGATCTTCAAAGGGTAATTTAGCGTAGAACTTTGAAAACATCAATTTGCTTCTGTGTTTTCTTATAGCTTGGAAACATTTATAATCATTCTTTTGTTGATATAAAAAAAATGCTTCTAAATACCCAACGAGTATTTTCATCACTCCAAACTAAAAAATTGATTAGTCAACAAGTGTTGAACTCATGGTGAATTAGAAGAAGTTCATTAAAGCTGAATTAATGCACTGATTCGTAATGTCTAGAACTTATAATTGGTTATACATATCCATTTATTCGTCTATATAGGTATTCTCAATAACTGTGTTCTTCTTTCATTGGCGACGAGTGGCTGAGGGAACGACTTATTTATCAAAAAGTCTATTACAATAACACATAGCCGCTTTCACTGCATGCTGAATAGACAGTTTCGCATTGATACTCCGCGTCGAGTATGTACTTCGATTCGTGTTAATGTAAAGTTAAGATCCACCCAAGGCGACAGAAAGATGCATTTTATGAAAAGCTGCCGCGATATGAATGAAATTCGACGAAAACCACTATTCAGAAGAACTCGACGCTTTTGTTCGGTTGATATAATTCAGAGATATTCTTCTGTTAGTCTACCTGTATACTGGTTGTTATTTGCTTTTATCGAAAATCGTTAGAATGGACCATTATTCGATTAGAGTATGACACGCTGTGCAAGGTTTGCTGATATTTAGCTTCAGTTGGTATAGAATATTTGAAACATATATGTAAAATAATTCGGAATACGCAAATTCTTTGTGCCAAAGAAATTGAAATATCCTCCTTTATTTTGTAACGTGACGATTCGCTTTCGAGATATTAACGTTTAAAATTTTTAAGACTTGATTCCTTCTTATATTTATATTTGAAGAGTTTTGAATAATTATTTTGTACATAATAGAATGAAGATTGAATAAAAAATTTTGGTATGTCTAAATATCTATTTAGTAGCAATCAGACTGATTTGGATTTAATGAATCGTGCAGTAATCAGTGAATTAATGATTTTAAAAATAAATGCGTCGAATTGGGTTGAAATAGAATATCATCAATTTTTTATACTTACATGTCTGTGTATAGAGCCAGGAGAAAATATTAATCATTACCGAGCTACAGTCAGAAATACTTTCGCAACTTGGAATAGAACGTACATTCCGATTTAATTGGAGAGTTGGTAGAAGTTCCAAACGATGAACGCCCTAACAATAAGTTTTCTAATTGTGCAATCAAAGTCGGCGATCGATCGCTTATACGGGAAAATTGAGCCAATTGGTGAAGTATTTCCCTCGATTTCGTGAACTGCTTTCATTGTTATATAAAACAAGAAACTTCCTCTTTGTTACATTCGCATTTCAAACTCAATAGAAATTGATATTCCGCGAATCTTCATAATACAGTGTACTCATAAAATGGTGTCATAAAATTTATAGATGTGTATATTCTACACTTCTAACCTGAAACTGAACGTCTTCAGAAACATGGATTCATAAACTATCTTGTTCAAAATATCTATAAAATTTGTAGGAAAGTTTGCTGCCCAAATTCACTTTAAGGGAGTGAAATTAACCCCTGAAAATTTGACCATTTTTCTATTTTATTTTGTAACTCGTGAACTGTAAACTAATTTTTATACCAAATGAGAGATTTAATTAAAAGAAGTAACTTTTGTCTTGAAACTTTTTTCTATCTCTTTCACAGGGGTTAATTTCATATACTTAGCGATAAATGCCCTTTTAGACACTTGTTCTGGCGACATACCTATTTTGAACACCTCTTTTGACTTTGTACTTGGTTTGAACACCTCTTGCAATCACTTAAATCAGCTACATCATTCATACAAGTGTGGTAACTCATGCTGGTTAGGCTTTCTCTTTTTGTTGATATAATGTATAGAATATATACCTACGTTTCTCAATTCTGTAACCTAGTTATAGATCTACTTTGTATATAATGTCTTTAAATTCCTGAGTAAATTCTTCGAGCTCGAGATGTAACCCAGACACAGATTAATAATCAGTGAAGACAGACTTCCTGAAGAAGGTACGGTTAGATGCAGCGTCTCATTATGTACGTACCTACCGACTGAATGAGAACTTCAAACAACAATTAATTGCTGTTTGCGGGTTTTCAAACATTAACAAAAACTTCTTCCCTTCTTTCAACCTACAAGACTACTGAAACGTGACTCTTTTGTGGGAAAATGTTGGCAACTCCTGATGAGTCCAGCTTGTTGGGAAATGTGTCGTTTGTTTACTGAAACAAAGCTTCTACAGCTTTTCTCCTCGCGCAACAGATAGTTACTACTCCATGTAATCAGCATAAATAAAATTTCTAGAACTTTAAACGAACGCAAGATTACTTTCTTGTGGGACCGGCCAATTAATTTTAAGCAAATACACGTGCCCTCTTCCTATTCTCTAAGTGAATTTTGTTGGCAAAGAAGCCTTAAAGGAATTAAGATTAAACCAGTTTCAAATATGTGTACATAAAACTTTTAACAATGGAACGTATTTAGAATGATTCATCATAAATGGAAATCAAGAAGTTTGCACAAATATGGATAAGCGTTATGCAGAAATCAATTAATTAAGGTTACAGAAGTAAGATTCGATTACCCCTTGGTACTTTAATACTTTTAGAGGTCTATTTTCCTTTCAAAGAGTATTATAGACAGGAGAAAATCAAGTGAGCATTTAAGGCCTCTGAGGGGTTACTTCTCTATGTCTCGTTTCCTCACAGAAATCTGCAAATGTACCTTCTCTATTCCCAAGATTCAGAGGCACACAAATATAGCGTCAAAGTATGTGTGCCCGGTGTGATTCATGGTCGAGGAAATGGCCCTGGGCATCCAATTAATTATGCTTCAGCTAGAGATCCCATAGATGATAAATTAACATCCTACTACTTAGTTTCTACAGGATCAAACAAATCGCTTATTCTCAAATTATAATGGAAAACTGTACATACCGCGGTTAAAAAAAAAAATTAAAAACGATTGACTAACTGTATGTCTCTAAAATTATCCAGCTATCCAATTGAAGATTCATCGTTCCAAAACATGCACACACCACAAACCGTCGAACAAAAATAGATATCTAGGAACGCAGCGTTGGAGGGATAAGGGATAATCGAGTCCCAGTTGTGCGGCCTGGAATATTACATTTATGGATGAGAAGTAGATACGCGTATCTGTACAAATTCCTTGCTTATGGACTCCACACTGTCTCCATGCAGATTGAAACTTCCATGGACCAGTCGAACCACAACAACGGTTAGGAACAGGAACGAAGTACGTCGCAGCTTCGAGTTAGTTAGCATATCAATAACGTTCCCAGAGTTCGATAACCGTTCGGCCCACGAAAACACGGTGTCTTGCTATCAGTATGCCGTGAACATTCCGCGGCGAATACCGCATTCCGAATTTGTCCGAATGTAAATTCGAAGTTTGACCGCACCGCCTGCTTTCGCGACTGAACGCCAATTGGACAGCGACCGTGGCAAACCGTGTCGAAGTTCGACTAGCGATCTTCGCGTTTCCTCGACACCTGGACAGTGACGAAGGATGTCCCGGGGTATCCCGTAAGCGAAGGACATCCCAATGTGATCCTTCAGCTCTGATCCGCGATAGACGTTTGTCGGCGAACCACGGTTCCCGAGATTCTATTTGGGGAGACTTCGTTGGGAAGTGAATGATTAAACAGCAGGTCTTGTTTTAGGTCGTGATAGTGGAATTGTGTTATTATCTTATTACGTGTATTAGGGCTTTGATTTTGAACTGTAGTGGTACGGACTTTCAGTGAGAATAATTTCTTAAAATACTAACAAATAGAGACTAAACGACTACAATCAGAGACTTTCTACAGTCACTAAGGTAATAGATGACTATTTTTCAGGGTTGAACCATATTAATCATCAGTGATTATTAATCGGTGACCTATAGTTTGAGACAGTTTCTAAACCACCGACGAGTTAATAAACCTAGAAAGTTTCTGGATGAAAACCCTTTGACAGGTCAATGAATTAGTTATTCACTATTTAAATATTTTAAATGAACGAAATAACGTCTAGGAGAGAAAATATTATGGTTTAGTAATCAGACGTCTTCAGGCGTAACATTTCCTTACAGATATTTGGAAGATGTCCTGTTTAAGGATTCGACAAGCAGTTTCATTAAATTTTCAGAAGTTTATACATGGTTCGGGTCGAGGGACTGTGGTACGTGTACTCAAAGATAAACGTGACGCGGATCGGGAGGGAACCATAGGAACTGTCACGCACTACATTTTAACGGAACTTTGTAGGTAGATAGAGAAATGAGAAATATTTGACTCGGCTTCGCCCGCTTCTGTAAATATCCAATAGTCTGTGAGATATTTCATAATACAACGACACGCTTCGACTGTGTTCCAGTACTGGAAATACACTCGAATAAACTGGTTATGACTTTATATCTCTCTTGTTATTAGTGTTAGAAAAATATTACTGTAAAATATTTATTGCAAAAATGATTTAATGAAAAAGGTGAAGTATAATGAAAGTGATAAATAAGGTGATACCCTTAAACAAACCAGTCAGCAAATGTATGTTCCACTACTGATTACAGGCTTAAAATATCTTTCTATCTAGATATCCCTGGGCTCCCCAATGTGCTTCACCTGTACAGAATATTTTCTTAGGCTCCTGACACTCTAGTGTATTATTGTTTTCACCTCCTACTTCTTTTAACACATTGACTACCGTGTGTCACATATACGTGACAATTCGATTCTCACGATAGATTAAGATCAGATATGTGTCACATCGATAAGTAAACAAGATCTATTGTACCGGCACTTGAACGCCTGTGAAAGATTTAGAATACAAGGATGTTTGTACGTACAATGTTAGACAAGAGTATATGAAATTTGAAACAATTGAATATCTACGTTTACGCATATTAAATCTAGATGTATGGAACTCGAAAGACAGTTGGAGCCTTATTTTTACTCCCAGAAAGGTATTTTTCACTTTACAAATGCTTTTTAATTACGATATTACACTTCTTACAATCTAAAAGTATATAACGTGTTAAAGCTTCACTATATATCTTCTAACTACGATATTATCATAAGATTGCAGTATAGACTTTCTGATTAATAAATTTTCGACCATAGCACCTGGATTATCGTTTTACTTCAAAGAAGTCTGAAGTAGTGATTACCATCCCGTTCACCCGCTTACAAATTTTAATCAGTGCAGTCATTTTTCTGTGTTAGATCCCTTCTCGACGACTATATTTGTCATTCGACGTATGACAAGTTGGCAATGGAAAATATTCCAAACACATGCACGCGGTTTCTTGCACTTACAAATCTTCCGCCATTTATTTATTCATACTATTAACGAAACACAGGGCGCATACAAAATTTCAAGATCCATCAAAACTTCAACCCAACCGTACTTTAAAAAGTTTCGAGGTTCAGATAATATTCAAATTAACCCAAATTTTCTCTCACCTATTCAAATTATTAAAGTAGGCTCTCATTACGCCTCGCCTCTTTTCCTCAAAATATACTCCAGGAAGAATCCACGACTCAGAGTCGCGCCGAAGCGAGACAAGGCCAGGCGCAGTGTGAGTCAAATTGTCAAATTACATAAGAAAAGCATAGGAAGAATAAAATGAGTCGAGGCGATGCGAGGCGAGGCGTAGCGAGAGCCTTTATAATTCCAAGTATCTATAAACTTGATCACTAGTCCGAAGTCAGACGCTCAACGCACCAAGCAAAACACAATCTCTGTCGTTAAATATCTCACAAACCTTCAAAACAAACGGTGAAGCGAGCGTAAAAAATTTCTCATTTCTCTACTTACTTACGGAAAATTCGTGTAAATCGTTGCAGTAATTTTCACTTGGTTCCCTGACGAGCAAGCACGAAACATAACACGTCCCATCACGACGAGCAGTCGGAGCCGTAGTGCGGGCGACCGGCAGTCGGCAGCCAGTGTCAGCGGGACTCGGCGTTTCGTGGACACTCGGCTCCGCTCGGGTCGCCACGAGCCGCGGCGCCGAGAGCGAAGTCGTTCGACTCGCGTCGCGTATGCGGCTGCAGTCACTCGTGGAATCCCGAGTCGTGTCAGTGCTCCGGTGGATACGATCGCGCGCGCGAGTGTTTCGTTTAGTAGCGTCGGTCTCCTCACTCCAGAAAAGAGACAGAGGAATAGAGTGAAAGAAAGGGACGAGTGGCGTGTGCTTCCGTTGATTTCGAATCGCGGTGTGCCGTCTAAGGGAAGAAGGTGACCGTAGCAGCGTGCCTGAGAGTCCCTCGCCAAGAATTCTCCCACGATCATCCGTTCCATCTGCCTGCGGAAGGATCTCGGTGAACGTAGCTGCTGGTCACGAGACAGGCATCGACAGGCATATCGAATCTCGAAACGGAACGAGGGTTCGGAATAGGAGTGTAGTGACATCGAGCTACGCGAGACACCGTGTGCGCGTCGCGCGCGAGTGATTCGTTTTTCGAGGCGAGGATCGTCGCGAAGGTCGCTGGGAAAAGTGATCGGCAGCCTTGCACCTGGCACCGCACGTCCCTGACGGGTTTTACTACTGAATTTCGAGACGGCGCGTAGAAAAAGGTCGATCGACTCGTTCGTCGAAAACATAGTCCAAGCAGCCTGTGACCTTGTCTACGGAACGACGTGAAGTTCGCGGGAGATCGAAAGTTTGAAGCACTGTCTCGCTCAGTCGGAGAAGCTGTTAATCCCTCCTGTCCGCTACTGTCTGAAGTATAACCGGTGATCCCAAGTGTTCGCTTTACCGTCGTCGCTCGACACATGGTCCTTTGATCATTTCGAGTCTCTCGCGTCCTCTGTGTCTGCGGACGCACGTGCTCGCTGTTTCGCTCAGCGAAAGCCCATCACTGCCGTGTCGCTAGCTAAACGGTCGTCTCTCGGCCGTTGGTGGATCGTGGCGGTTACCCAGAGTGCCTGCTGAATGCTCTGTTTCTGACGTCCTCGGTGTCCGTGCGTCGAGTGAACAGGTTATTGGCGCGACGTTCGCAAAAACCCCGTGGCACTCGTATATGAACGGTCTTGGCGGAGAGCTCCCTGGACGCGGAGGAAGAAAACCGTGGCGCGTAGAAACGAGGAACGGTGGAAATCGTGGAAATATTTTTTAACAACCGAGGCGTTGTCCTCGGCCGTGTGTGTGTGAGACAGTGCCGGTCGTTTCGCCGACCCGATAACCCATCGGTGTGTTCCGCGAAGTGAGAACGCGTCGTGGATGATAATTGGCGGCGGTAGACGGGTCCGATTCGATACGTTGGTGCAGTTAATTAAAGTCCCGTTCGACCGGAGCGGCGACGCGTAGCAACGGCACGGGCGTCCAGAACTTTTGAAGGCTGCGATAAAAAGGGAGGAAGAATAGAGGAATCCAAGCGAACCCGTCGGATTGGCTGCAGGGGTCCGTTCACGTCCGGAAATAGGTAATTCAAGTACGCCCTTTTCTATCCTCCCCCGCGGGTCTTGTTATCCTGAGGGCTCTTTTTTGCTCCTCTTCGATGCGTCGTTAATGAGTTCGACTCGCGGATATATCTTGTCTCGCGTTACGAGGCCGACCAGCCCCCGACGTTATTATACCGATTCCGCCGGGGGGAAATTGAAATGCAACGATAGGTCGGCCGGGTGTCTTTCGATCGGAGGCCCCGGCAGCAGCCCGCGTTTAATTGAGAACCGATCGATCTTTCCCCTGTTTCTGTCTTCTTTTCATCCGATTCAACGGTTAATTGTGGGTCCCGGTTGTGGGAAGCTTGATTGTATACTCGATGAGAGGTACAGCGAGTAATTTACCTATTGTCGTGTGTCATTCTGCCACGGGACATTTCTGTGTTTGAATTGTCCCCGGGGGTGCAAGGGTCACGGCGCGCGAAGTTTAAATATGGATAGCGCGCTGGACTGTATGTTGGTTTTTTAATATTCAAATAATCACATACATTTTGTATGTCGTTATTGATAGGTGAGCCTTAGTTGACAAGTAAATTAAATCCCTTTTCATAGTATTGTGAAAATTGGACTTTATAAAATATTAAGAACAGAATGTAGCTTTAGTGTAAGAAAATCAAGTGAAAGAATAGTAATTATGATAACATAACTTAAAAGGAAAACTAGGTTTCTTTCAATAGTAAACTAACGGTAAGATAACATATAATCAAGTGCCATTATTGCACTGAATTGTAATATCACTGCCTTGTAAAAAGGTGACTTACGGCATACGGTAATTGATGTATTCATAATCGTAACTTATGCGAATGGTATTTTCAAGGCACTACGAGAAAAAAAAGTCAACCCTTTCCACTAAACACAGTATATTTTTACATTGAGTATTTCATTTATTATGAATAGGTCTATTAAGGAACTCATTCCTTGCTGAATTCGTCATCACTTTCTACAATCGCTCTGATTTTTAATGTGTGGAGAAATGTATGACGAATCGGAGGAATAAACTTTAGCAAATCTAGCATGTCCTTCTTTTCTTTGACAGTCACTTTGCTTAGGCTGTAAAATTGACTCTAATGTTTTATTAACTTAAAAGAAAATATGCGCAAGTTAGATTGGTAAATAAAACAAGTATTCTTAATACTTACTATTTCTATAATAATCTCATTTTTCGTAACTTTGAGCTTACGTCACTTCTCAATTGAGGGGCTCAGTTATTAAATCTGTATTGTTCAAATGTAGATTTGGAGAGTATAAGATATTTATTACTGCGTTTTCTGGGTATAATTGAGGTTTACCAATTGCGCAGTTTCTGTAGTAATTAGTAGGAGCTGAAGTTGTATTTATAGCCTTACGCGCGATACGAGGCCGCTATTATGAACTCGGGTATTTGGAAGAGAGGTCGATAAAGCGATCAGATTCTTCGGTGCCTATCAACGAACAATGGAGATTGTTATCTCTGTGAGCATTTAAACATTATCCACTTCGTATCAGTCAGACTGAATTAGTGGTAGGTAATTATAGTACGACTCCTACCTTTTTAACATTCAGTGACTGAGATTGAAATTAACAAACTCCACGTGGAATCCTATTATATAATATAATAAATGCGAAAGTGTGTTTTGATGTTTGTTACTCAATCACGTCGCAACTACGCAACGGATCTTTCTGAAATGTTGTATACACGTAGTCTAGGACCAGGATTAACATATAGGATACTTTTTACCCCTATTTTTCTAACTGATCTGAACAAAATTTTGCATAATCACTCTCTGGAACCCTGCGGAAAATATGGACCACTATGAAACCTTCCCCTTTATTTCGCCCCCTTGACACTCTGTGACATTCAAAAATTTAGCCTGGTGCTTTCGGCTAGTTACCTATAAATTATTAGAAATTCTTGCAGCTGTACAAATACAGTAATACCTCAAAGAGACTTCATTTATTAAAAGATTCTTCTCCTTCGAATGAGCACTATGCGCTCCCAAAGTTTACAAGCCCCTTCCTAAAGTACCCTCTGCTTAGAACTAGTTTCTCTATATAGCCACAAATGGCCAAGAATTAATGTAAACGCTTGATACCACGGAATTTCCTGTTGTGGAAGCTTCTAGATGAAGTAGGTATCTATTGAACGCAGAGGTGGGTTACCGGTTAGTGATGTCGACGAACTCGCTGAAGGTTGACCAAGGCCGTTTAGATCTATTTATAGCAAGGCAGTAACGAGACAGACATTTGCTGGGAATCGTATTTTCGTAGATCCTCGAAGAATGATCGCGCGGGAGCACCGATCGCCTCGGGAGTTGTGAATTATTTTAGCGATGCCTATGGCGAGCGCGCGCCCCCCTGGAAGCCTCGAGGCGATCGGCTTTATCGGAGCCACTGTTGTTTCTTATCGTCTAACAGACGGTCATTAGTGTTCGTGCAACGATTCGAGGAATGCTTGGGTTGACGAGCTATCGGGAGCGATAAGCTCGATCGAAGTCCATGTTGCACGGAAATCGCGGTGAAATCTTCGTGCAGAGTGATTGATACTGTTGCGCAGAAGATTTGGAACTGCATGTAGGAGATTCTCTCGTGATGAGCATCTGGAGCAGAAGATTATGGAGATTCAAATTTTTATTCGGGGGATTAAAGGCATTTTTAAGAGGGGTTTCAAATTTGTGATGTAGGGTCAGTTAGAGTAAAGTGCCAAAGAATAATTATATTCTTACTGGGGCTTACTGTTCGGCAAAGTTAAAATAAAAAGTTGTAGTAAATGATGGAACAAAGAGGATTTCTATTGAAATCGCTTCATTAGGTGTTTGTAAGCTTATACAACTTCAAATGTGCCTGTTTTATAGAGCATTCAATTTATTTTAGATGTAGTTCTCATTTTGAAAGGTGAAATATGTAATGTGTACTTAATATTGCCACGAATAAAATACCTATTTCGGTTTCTGAATGAGATCACTGGTCTGTTTACACGAAGAAGATTGGTCAGAAGGAGTAGATTTAATCTAGTAGAAAATATATCGGATAAATTGATTAAAAGGTTGAGAGTTCATACTAGATAATTTTAGAGCAAGTGATTGAATATTAAAATATCGTGTTTATAAAATACAACCATAAGATGAACATATAGTAAAGAATATTATGGTCTTGTTGTTTGAATCAATTCTTTATAAAATGTGTGCTCAAAAAGATTCCTGAAAGTATCTTGGAAAATATTTGAAGAAAGTAAAACTGATGGCTACAATTATAGAAATAACAGTTCATGGGCAACAAAATCTTGCTACCATTACTTTAAATAAATATATATCTAGGTGACGAAGTATTCACAAATTACTCCACAAAATTTCATCAATAAATTCAATCACCCTAAAAGAATACTTTAGACTAAATGAACAGATCCATGAATACAATAAATTTAAAGAACATGAACGCCTATTATTTGACCAAGAAATGAGTGAAACATAACCACAGGAAGTCCGTGACAAGAGTATTATAAACTGATACGGTTATCAGAACGTATGATTCCATAGTTTAATAAAAGTGTCTCTTGAAAATATCTACGCAGCAATGTATTGGATGATATTTAATAAACACGATGTGTGATATGATCATTAAAAATTGGAGCATCTCGATACCTTGATCGCAACAGTCACGATTTTTTCTACGAATCTAGTTGACCAAGTAATATCAGATTGATATTTTATTTCTTTTCTCCCTTAACGTATTTAAATTTGCGTATTAGAGTAATTAAATTCTTAAATAAACTTTACAGCAAATCATTCGATATCCGATAACAGACGTTCGTTTTGGTATTACGTGTACGCTGCGGTTTAATTTACTTGAGCGTGATTATTTTCACTTTGGTAATTCGCTCGTTTATATCCGTGAACGTGGCAAGCGTGTCAAGCGATTAAAACAGCTTTATTGGACTCTTTAATTAATTACAATTTACATTCGGATTCTCACTGGTCAATGCAGCATGCTGGGCGAACACCGTTTGGCTTCGTGCAATTCTATGTAGAGTGTCTGTGGTTCTTTTGATCAAATAACAGTTCATTCGCAGACGTTAAGCGTCGACAATAGAAGAAATAACAATCTATTTAAGATCTTGGAGCCGAGCGACATCGTTCAATTAATACAATCAAATATTTGGACTCCATGTGTCATGTTCACGACGTGCTGCTTTTCGTCTTCGTCGCTAAAATGACACTCTTCTGAATCCAATTTTGCTGTCACTTAAAGTTTCACAGAAAAATGGAACCCCTCGGGCTGAATGCTTGCATGAATAATTCTATTCTGCAGTTTTCTATTAACGTGACTCTTGTTTTCTTACTAGATTGCATTATAACGAAGACCAATTTCAATGGAACAGTTGTACATACAGTATGCGGTTAAATTGAAATTTGTAAAAATGAAAAACATTCACGAGGGGCATTGTGGTACTCGGCCTCATCTTTCGTTTCCCAGTGTTTCTCGTTTCAAAGTTGCACACTGTAGTCAATTGACTTGAAAATTTGAAAATCCGTGGAAAAGTCTTATACAAAAGAGAACAAATTATAAGTATATATCTACCCTGAAGATTATGGAAAAAGTAGTCGCATAAAGGAATCGCAATTATCATCATAGAATCCAAACTGCCCCTTTCGTTTACCTTTCTCAAATAATACATTGTTATTTAAGCATGGCGTTGCCTGCTGCTGCAAATCATCTCGATAACAAGGACCATAAATTTCAATGAAACAGTTGTAGGTACCTACACACGGTATACGTTAAATTGCAATGTATAAAATGCAAAAAGTTATCCTTCGGGATACCTACACTGTGTTACTTGGCCTCGTCTTCTCATTTCCGCGTGTTTCATATTTCCGACACGTGTGACAAGACAATTCCTGCTCGTCCCAGAACAAACGCTATCGTGCTGTGCTCGCGTGAAACCGGAAGTGGGAGTGGCGTGCCAGGTCTGCCCCATGTTTTCTACGTTTCCAGTGGCTTTATAATTTTATAAACGCGTGAAGCTCGTTGCATTCGTTATCATTTCATTCGCACCAATCGCCTCTTATTAAAATCAAAATAGGAACACCCACCACGGATTACTTTTTACGCTAAAATCTTTCTTTGATTCCCGTGTCGTCTACGCGCTGGGATATCATTGAACGCAATTAAGGAAGTGGGCTTTTAATGACGAATAGTTAGCGCAGCATAACTTGTTAATATCACCAGATATTAATATAAGAAAATGATTAAAGCTGCTGTATACCACTTTAGAAAATTTAATCCCCGACAAAACGAGCAGGAAAAGATAAAAATCGGTTGGGAATTCATTGAGATACAGAATTTTGACAAAAGTCACTTTGGAACCGCTGTGGCGTCTTGTTCGCAACGTGCGTTTTACATTCCCTCCCTGTGACACCGGGAATCGATGATTAAGCAGCAACGCACGGTGCCGAGAGTGGCGTAAAAAATGTTGATGGGCGTAGGATGGAGTCGTGATTACATCGAAGACGTCGCTATCCTATCTCATTCATCGAGAATTCGCGTCAGAAGCGGCATGCGTTGTTGCGCGCCAGGCTTCTCACTGCGCTTCCTCCTCGCCATTGATAAAATCGCATTCCCCTCGGTGAATTTTTCGTCCACGCTCTCCGCGGCTATTCCCCATGGTTTCCCGTCTCGCCAGCCTTCCTCTCCGATATTTGACACTTTTAACAAACCTTTGGATTCCATCAGCGGGGGCAACACCATCGGGCTCGGGGTAATTCGAGAACCAAACCGGTTCGTTCGTTATGAAATGTCTCGATGCCGTAAGCCTTTAGCATTCCTCGGCGAAGCGTGCAACGCTGCTTTTCATTGAATTTCTTCGGCGGGCGAGGCGAGAAAGCTGAGCTGCGTGATTCCGAGGAACCGTGTGCTCTGCGTGGGGGCGATTAAGAATTCCTTCAGAATGGGGTAAACTTGTGTTTCAGTGGCTAGAGGGAAAGCTTATGTTCGCGGGCGCATATATTTTGTGCTGTGGTGATCGCGTTGGTACCTTGGATTTTCAGAATGGGACAGAATTAGTTAATTCTTTCTAGCTTAATGTAATAGTACCTACTGACGGTGAGTTTATTAGGTCGTGTGCAGTGTTGATTGGGTGAGATTCAGTGTTAGTTCGTGTTACGAAATCTAATCCTAATGGGAGAATTCCACTTAAGAGAAAAGCCACTTAAGTACCTAGTTTGAGATTTCTCGATATTTTTATCGCAGTATGCGAATGACAATATCTCTCTTGGATTATGTATTATTTTAAAAACTTGTCATTTTGACTGCTTTGGTAAAAATAGGTATTATTATCGCTAAAATCTTGAACTTGGAAAATCTTCAGTTATTATAAGCGAGAAATGTGACGAAAGTTCTGACACATTCCAAATATTATTCGAAACCACAAGTTCTTGGAACTTTGGAAAATTTCTCGGAAGACTTAATGAGTTTAAACACGCCGTATATGCTGAAACTTCTGATAGTCTTGAAAGTGTGGTCTCAGTTGTGTCAACAATAAGCAGAATAAGCATACACCTGTTTCCCGCATTATCAACAGACGGCTTATCCCATATTCACTTTGCTATCTATTATCAGTCAAAGTAATTCGTTTGGATAAGATTGTTTACTTTTCCCTGTAAGTATTCTGTTACATAATAATGATTTGTAACTTTCCAATAATATAAAAGCAAATCAAAACACAAAACAGCCCTCCAGACACGTATTCAACAATTCCCTTTCCACAAGTCCCCTTTCCTCCCCGCCTCCATAAATTCATCCAACTGTGTGTCCACGTTGGAGTCGCGTTCACGTGGAAGGGCAAAAATGCTGGCGCGTGCCGCATATGAAAGTCAAATAGGCCCGCTTGTAAAGTTCATCGAATCGTTTCGCGTACGAGGCACGGGGAAACAACGGGGTGAAAAAAAAGAAGAAAGAAACCGGTGGCCGAAAAAGAGTAGCAGGAACGAGAAATCGGAAGATCGTAAATTCTCTAGCACCCGGGTCTAAAGTGGACCGCGGCGGAATGGGGAGGGGATGGGGGAAAAAATAGAGAAAAGCATCGCGTTAAATGGTAACCCTGGCAAAGCTCGAGGCCGCTGCGCGCATATTCTATGCACGTACAAATTCACGAACAAGATAGCCGCGTCGGGGGATCTAGATGGAGGGTGGTCGAGGAGGTGGGGGGGTGGTTGGATGATACGAGGGTGCTCTACATTATGCAACGGGCCTTTTAAAACTGTATACATTGAAAAAGTTCCAGACGCGGTGAACCAGTCCGAAAATTTAAATTGCACCCTCGTGCAGCGTCGCGTGCAACTTTACGCTCGCCAGAGCTCTTTTTCTGTTTCTTTCGAGTGCCCCGTCTTTTTCCTCCTCTTTTCTCTTTGTCACCAGCGTCTGTCTCTTTTCCCATGTTTTCTCTACCCCAGCCACCACCCTCGGCCTCGCTTCTCCACCGGCTGCCAGGCCACTTCTCCCGCCCGTTTCTCTTTTCGCGTGTTTCCATCTCGTTCCGTCGCCAGCTTTTCTTTGGCCGTTGTCATCCAGTTGGCGGTGTCATGGTCGAGCTTTGGCGCGTTTCTGCGTGGTTCATAAAGTAATAGTGGGGTTGAAAGGGGTGGGTGTGTGGAAATGTTGTTAGGCGAGCTTTGAGCGGTGGTGAATGGTTTTGGAGATGAAGTCCGTCAGTTTCTTTAACATACGTCAGTTTACAGTTTTTTGGGAGTTTAAGGAGCCTCCCTACTTTGACGGCCTGAAAAGCATTACCATTTTGAGCTGAAATACTTGTTTAGACGGTAGGGGGTGTATTATTACCTGAAAGTGATAGTGGTTTATCGCCATAAACCTAATAAATTTATCGTTGGTCACTGCTGTAACACTTCCTCCACTGCAATACGTTCCACTGGAAAGGCTTAATATCGACATTGATAATCGCAACACGATTTGCTCTTATGTATAATGCACAACGTTCCACAATGACATTCCCGGTGTTATCGGCGTGAATCGATAGCTTTGAACTTTCTTTCACTGACATTTCAGGCTAATTACGGGAACGCAGGCACCGAGCAATGCTGAAAGTGAAAGGTGCTTCGATTGTGTCTGATTCGGTACGGAATCTGAATCGCGAAAGGTTTTGCTTCGCCTCTACTTTTGAAACCTCCATTCTTCTTCAATCGTGCTCCACATCTTTCACAATTACTTGACTGTACTTCAACCTCTTTTTAGAACTACTTTGACGCAATTGCCAAAGCACTGTCTCTCTGTAACGTGTATAATTTTGTACTTTGTGTTGATTTGTTAGGTATAAATAAAGGGAAATTTCTGTGAAAGAGAAAATTGAGTTCTGCTGAAATGAGTGAAATTTCTTTCGCCGAATGTTGCCTCTAATTAGGAAATTAATTTCAATTCTCTTTTTTTAGAATTAGATATTCAGTATTGTATTCAAAAAGAGATGAAGTTGATTTCTGTTTGTCGCTGACGAAGCAGGGCAACAAAGGACTGATTATCGTATTGTATTATATTTCCTTAACATTTTGACAATACCATAATCAACCATATTGAAATTTGGAACACTCTCCTATCACAATTTAGTGTGGAACCGACAATGACCGCATCCGTCCATAATCATCTGTTAAAGCTGAAGCACGAAGTGATAATTATGGAAATGAAACACGAGATAATTCAAAATCTCGAACCTGGTAAAATGTGTTCTAGAATTGGTAAGAACATATTAAATTGTATTCAGAATTTCCCTTTCGTTTAGTCTTCTGAATTTATTTACTCGATTGCAATTTTATGCGATTCCCCTTCAGTATTTTCCCGTTCTCTTTGCGTCGTTGCAATTCTGCGCATTATGCATGGAAGCTACCTCTATGGCTGGAATCAAAGGCTGCGTTCGTAGAAGCACAAGCAGGGAAAATGTCTCGGGCCTGATAAATATTTGCTGCGTCTTGACTGTTACTACGATCCGTCAGACTGGCTCTTCTGGAACTCGAGGGTGAGGTGAAAATATGAGATAGTTATTTCCACGGTTTCCTAATGTTACCTTCAGAACGGACCCCCGTCCGCGCTACTGCTGCAATCAGCATACTAATTGCGCGATATTAGCGACAGCAAAAGAGTACAGGACATTCCGGGTGGAAATAGAAATACCTTATTAGAGAATTCTATTGGCAACTTTACACGATAAACGTGGAATTGCAGGGAATTTTTTAGGAGTAGTGCAATGCATTTGTAAATTCGATTTGGGATGTGGGTAGAATAGTATGCTTAAAAAAATATATAAAGTGTCGTCTATTAAATCTGAAATTTTCTGTCAAAAAATTTCTGCAAAGTATGAGTTGTATAAGAAGCTATATTTTTCACTTCAAGGAGCACATATTTCATTTAAAGTATTTTTAGCTTCTGGTTTTTGTTCGCTGGAGGCATTTCAGTTTCAAAGTTTCTCGTGTAGAAAATTTCATTATCTTCAGTAACTGTTTGTAGAACTCTGTGCAAATAATAGGAAGTAAATCAAACACCACAGATAAAAGTAATGGCATATATTTTAATATTCATACTAAACGTATAATTCACATTGGGCTTTTTGAAAACTCGAGCACCTGATTTCATCACTTTGGTAAATAATCCTTGAAAAATTCCATCGTGACACTTATCACGATTCCAATCATATGTCATGTATATTTTATGTACTGTAATATATATAGCTTATCTTATAACAAACTGATAAACGACATTTTGAAGTATTCCACATAATACCAGTAGGTATTTAAGTATCTAGAAGCAACGTGAGAATAAATCATGACAGTTTTCGTTTCTCTCACAAGACACCTTCCAATGCCATTTTTCTAATCAAGCGTCCCTACGAATTTCACACGGAATGTTTATCCAATCCTCGTGTTCCATCATGCTAGACAAGACACGTGTGTTTGAGCCATGACGACAGAGTTTGCCGTGTCGTTAAACGCTTCTCCGAATTAAAGGGACGAGGTTGAACGTCTCCACTAACATCCCAGTCGGTGCCTAAGGTCGATTGACTTCACGCGTTCGATCCTGTTCTGTTTGAACAGCCCATTCACGCTCGCATTTGTCACCCGCAGACGGTGCAGCGCACGTGCACCACGTGTTGTGCAAACTCGAGCTATTCGGGTCGTGTAGCTGTGAGTTGCGTGGCTGATAAACTTTCTCGCGCGAGCAGACCTCGAGATAAGCCCTGTAAAATGATTTAAGGGGGGGGAAGGGGGTCGGATAAAATTTCAATCCCTGGCGGGGATTCTTCCATAGAGGATTTTGCAGCCACGTGGGTGTTAAAATATTTAGATGGTGCTTCACAGAAGCCAGGTATTGCGTGTTTGTTTCAGCGAAGGCTAATAGCGTTATTATTATTATTATTATTAGGAGGAGGAGGAGGAGGATATATGTCACTTATACAAAATAAAAATCTCGATAAAGTACATAAATAAATAATAAATATCGAGATACCAGTTAACAACTTAAGAATTGAAGTTAGAAGTACTTCTTCTTTTTCCTGAATGATGTAAGATGAAAGTATTTTATTGAATGTTAGGGATATGATTGATTTGGAAGTCTGAGGCAGTTAGTATTCGGGATTCTACAATCACGCTGCAGGACTACATTTGTGGTGGCAGAAGTGATGCCCTGAAAAGAATTGATTCCAAATGCGGGTGTAAAAAATTTATTAGCGTGAGTCGTTGCACTCGATGCAATCGCACGGTAACTTATGACGCTGATATTACTGTATTAAGCACATGGAACTGGGTTGAGGGGTCGATGTCGCTCGTGTGACACAGAATACTCAAGTTATATCCGGTATTAACAGGAAGACACTTCAGTGTCAGATAATACCCGGTGTATAATCACAGTTTCAAAGAAACTGCACAGCGTTTCTGCACCTCTATATGCTAATTCGTATTACAACAATCTCTTTTTATAACGCGTATTATGCTTCATTGTGGACATTAATCCCGTGAGTGCCTTCTAGTGAAGCAATATATTCCCAACAAAAGCGTTACAAGTAACCAGACCATGAAAGGATAGCTCGTGTGTACACGATTTGTCCCCACGCCGTTCGATGCGAGTTCGAAGACCAGTCGAATCGATTGAAGCCGTGTAAACAGCCGACTTGGTATTAAGATATGCACACGAACCGTTGTAATGAAAAAATAAAAATCAAGATAATCCTAGAATATTCTGCTGCTCGCCGATTACTATTATAACGATAAAAAAAAATAGCTGTTACTCGTGTTACCTACATTCTGCTTTGGAACTACATTGCCTCGGCTGGTCACACATCAGCTTCGTGACGGTTCAGTGCCGTCAGTGTCAATGATCTCTTCGTTACTTTAAAGGTCCACGCACACATATCCGTTCCGTGTCGGTGCCGATCTGGCGTGCCAGTGGTAAGAAGAAGAGACCCTCTATGCCCCTCTTCTTCTTACCACTGCTACGCCGGAACGGTACTGACACGGAACGGATATGTGTGCGCGGACCTTAATAGTCTCTCATCACACATCTCCCTCAGTTGCTGACCCTAAGACAAAGAGACCATTGACTCTAACGGCACTCGGCGTGTCCCTTTTTGGTGGTGGGGTGACGCGTCCACTGTGACGCAACCCTTGTACCCCTTGATAAGTCGTTGGTATCGTCAGCAAAACTAGTCTGTCGCCGAACAACTCGATGCACAGAGACAGCTCGCAACAAGCGTGAACGCCGCGACGCCAAGTCTGAGGTCACCTAGGTACGTACGCGCGCGTTCCAGCGGTCGATTTCTCCGTGAGCGTTACCTAATGCAACGCTGATGCGCCGCGGCGCACAACAGATTGATAATGGGTGCATCGTTGCACGGACGGCTGGCGTGACGTACGAGTTGAATGATTCGCCGCGAGGCGAATTGCCATTCATGCCGCGGCCACGAGCTACGCCCGTACTATCTCGGCGATATGGACGTGGCTCGTAAATAGATAGCCACCTTACCACCTTGACCGTACGGCGCGGAGATTTCGCGTCCCCGTTACGGGCGCCCACATCTCCTTGCTAGCCTTCAGCCACGCGCGGCCCGTTTGCGCAACCAACAATTGCGTTTCGTGCTGGTTAACATTTTACCCGCACCGTATTTTCGAGCAAGCTTACGCTCGATGTTGATCTCGTTCGAGGCTTTGAACAGTTCGTTGATTCTTGTAATTTTTAACAATTGCCTTTTGTGAATTGAAAGAGGTCTTTGAATGGTGTAGTTTTGTTGGTGATGAGGATGAAATGGGATTGAAGTTTTAGGTCGATGTGCGAGGGTGGGTGGAAATAAAATTGTAAACTCACGCATACGTGTTAAAGATGTATCGGACCAATCTTCAAAATAATTATAACTTGAGAAAATTGTGAATTCAGAGCATTTTCACTGAGAAAAGTTTAGCAAATAATGCTTGAAGCATTTGTAAAGTGAAAAAGACGTAAATATTCAAGTGTTTCAAATTTTATATTCTTTTGTCTAATATTGTACATCCGATACATCCTTAATTTTATGAGATATTCCGATTGCAGTTAAATCCTGTTTCACTGCTTCCGAGAAGTAGGGGTTTTTATTAGTCGACTTTAGTGCGGTGTTCGTTAAAAATCCCAAATGCTTTATTCTAAAGAATTTTATACGTAGCTCGAGTTGAAACTTCTGTTTCCTAAGCTACGAATCGCTACGTCGTCCGATCTCGTGCATCTACGATGCATATCGCGACTCAACGGCGATCAAATCCATCTCCTGCAGCGTTCTAGGTTTAACTAGCGGTATCGCCATACGTGTGTCGAGATATCGCCGGAAATCGACATTCGGAAATAACCAGCGCCCCTATCTTTCGAACTTTTCCAATCATACTTTGGGCAGAACTTGCTGGGTAGAAGGAAAGGCGTGGCGGGGAACGGAGACGAGCGTAATGAAAGTTCACCGAGGAACTTTCTCCAGGCTGATCCCGGCTGGTCCGTTTGCACGTCTTCCCTCGGAGGTCCTGTTGACCCTGGAACAATACTGAGAAAGCCTTGATTTATTTCCCTCGCCTGATTAACGCCGCGCGGAAATATATTTTGCTGCCCGGAGAAACGCCTGGCTCTGTGGAATTTTTGCTGGGCAGCGTGCAAATGAATAATCAGGAAACGTCACATGAACGATTTAAGCTTTTGTCCAACGAGACTGACTCGGTTTAAAACCTTATTCTGGGTACATACGGGTGTAGTGTAACGAGCAATGCAGCATGTTGTTTACGTTGGTTTTGTTTAACTAATGAAAGTTTATTTACGCAAAAAATGATCTTTTAAATTACTTCTCTGAAATGCACGAGAGCACAGAGCTGTAATGTTTATATCAGGATATTATAGCGATAGCATGACCAACCGATAGAGTCGAGTGTCGAAAGAAAACAAGTGCGTATGACGTTGCGTTTTTTTAATCACGCGCAGAAATATCACATGGTGCCAGGAATAATTTAGCTTCCCCTTTCTGGTAATATATTATTTACTCCTCGTCTCGTGTTTTTTTTTTTTACCACAGAAGAATTGTTTTATGTTAATGCAACAACCCACGGAAGTAAATTTTACATTATGGAAACGTCCGTTCCGAAGAGCTCACACAACCGTTAATTTTCCTGCGACGAACAAAACAAAATTCGACGAACGGAGTGGAAAGGGAAAAAACAGACTGCAAGGATACAGGGGCCGAACAAAAGGTCCCTGGTAAATCCATCGTTTTCGTTGCCTTCGGACCACCATGGCGGTACGCTCGCTAAAAACCTTTCGCTCGACTCGTCAGAATGATTTATCGACATATTGGCAGGCGTACGTGGAGCACGATCGATCGCAGCCGCGAATCGTTCCCAGCGTACTCGAGAAAGCAGTTTAAGGATTTAGCTACACCGTTCTAAATGTTGACAGTCGTGCTTTCCTCTGTTCACTGACAGTCTGATTCATGTTCGCAATTCGTAACGACTCGGCAAAATTTCTGTAATAAAGGCTGCATTATTTTGCGTGCTACTTTAAATCTACAAAGTAGAATTTCATTCGAACACTGGACGTGAAAAATTACTCACTTTATGGTATACAATTTGTTAATTTTCATTGAAAACCAATGTAGACTTCGAATTTTTCAAATTTGAAATTAATAATTAGAAATGGCATTCAAAGTCTGATTAGAATCTTTTCTAATGTCTGTAAGTACTTTCAACTAGAAAGTAAAGTTTCTCTAAACGCAAAGAAACGATGTCTTCTTATAAATATAGTTCATGAAAATTGGCCCTCAGTTACTAATTCCCTTCGAAACTTAATGCAACAGATTAAAACTTCGAAAGATTTTACCTCACTATAGATAAATTGCAGCTCCAAGAAGCGGATAACTTCTTCCATGAAAAAAGAGCAAAACTTCCTAATACCATAAAGACACTTCGATTTCCTGGAAACTCTGCTGTGCATGTGTACGTTGACTTTTTTTTCTCGGGCAATCCTTTCGCCTCCCGCGTGAGATCTGTCACGTTTCAATTTTTCGCTTCGGGGCGGGGATTTCTGTAAATATTGGCGCATTCACGTCAAAACTTTTCGTTGTTCAAAAGAACGTCAATATTGTCCTTAGGTCGGACCTCTCCGACTGCATTTTCTCGGTGTATATGGGAACGTAGGAGACCAAAATCGAATAAAGTGTTTCGCTGTCCCGAGTTGCAGAAGTAGGCCACGAGGTCCTCTCAGGGCTTGACCTTACACACCTCTGCAAGGAACGTATCGACTGTCGCTGCTGCACTTTCTTCCTCTTGTATTTACTTTAGAAATACGAAACAATTTCACAGATCAAATAATAATACATCGTAGTAATCGTAAATATGAATTTTATTATCCTTTTTTTTTTAAATTATTCATCTCACTAGAGATGAATCACAATTGAGTCTGTTCAGTTAGCTGGTTTAATATGAGATATTTAAATCTTTGTGAGTGCAACAAATTAATGGTAATGAATATAGATAAAGCTTCTACTTGTTCAGGTCTAAATTAATTCTACGAGTAAAAAATGTTTTGTGTCAGAGATGGGGGGTTAACAAATGTGGAGGACATGACTTTCATGATTTTCTTGGTATAAATCTATCGATCTCGAATAATTTCAGGGGCTTTTTTACATCTAAAGATTGATTTTTTATCAGAACTAAAAATTCACTTATGTATTTGTCGAATTCTTCTCTAGATCTGTAAAAGCTCACGAGAATTTGAGTTTTTAATTTACCAAGTTTTTCCTTGTCCTATAGACTGAATCAATTCTGAAACTGTGTCAAACGAACAAAGCGTCGTGAAAGTGTTAACAACTTCAAAACAACAAGCTATAACGCCATGTAATTTAATTTTTACAGCACACGTCGTGAATACTGAACACCTCCACGGTGCCATTCGATATGTCTGACCATTAAAATTTGAAAAAATCAACCGAAGGTTACGTATAAGTGTATGCGTTACGATCAGTAAAACATTTTAGTAGCTACATTCGATAACTGATTTCTACGTGAAATTCAATTCTTTGAAGCGCAGAGAGTGTACACTTGCGAGGATTTAAGTGATATTCGCATTTAGTTATACCCTCGTCTACTCTATTTTAAAGAGTTTATTATTCGACGGTCAGTATTTATCAAAAGACATTCCCTGACGTTTTAAGCCATAACAATTAATTACAGACTCGAAACGCGTAAGTGTAAAGCTATAAAAATACGAAACTGATTTACCGACTACCATAAAAGATTCAGGCTTAACGAACGTACCGGCTATGCTATAAAAAACGCAAACATAATTTACTTATATTCGTTTTTTCGCTGATTTTAAAATACTCGACAGGTTGGCATCCCAGCTCCCTCTATTTTTAGCCACTTCCACAGATAGGTACCTTTTTATGCGTTCCCTTTTCTAAATATATCTCGTCCTACATTGTTCGTCAATTTCTTTCTCTTGCACAATACACTGTTGTGCACGGAAATTGTGATTCACGGACTCGCGAAACCGAGAGGGAAATTCTCCGTTACGTTTCTAATTAAGTTCGTCCGATTTTCGACTCGCCATTTAAATTTTCCGTGCCAATGGAGATCAAGGGAACGGGAACACTGGTCCGTATCAGACAGAAACATTATCAGACTCCGTTGTTCCGGCCAGTGGTTCGCTCAGAAGAGTTTAAGCCCGCTGTCAGTTGAGACAACGAGAGTTCTCATCGTGTCCCATTGTTTACGTGGACCAGGCTGGCCTATCGTGCCACGGCCAAGTTTCTGAAGTGGGCCACGTGGCCCCCGTTATCGCGAAAAGCCTCGAATCGTAACTCTGTGACCCCGTCTGTCGATAGCTGGGTAAAGAAGTTGCTAATTTCGTCATCGGCTGCTGGCAAAGGTTATTCTAAAGGCCAGTTAGGCAACGTGGAAATTAATTACGTGTACTGTTGTGATTTATTGATTTTAAAACGTAGAAAATCATCATTTTTTGTTAGATATAAGTAGGAACACTTTCTCCTTTTAGCAAAATAGATTGATTAATCGAAGTACATGTATGGAATTTAGACTGAGACATTTTTTAATTGTATGAGTTTATATTTATTATCGAGCTTATCGTTATTATATTCCTTATCTCTTCGAAAGCTTTCTCGAACACGCATTGTTACTTTAGAAAATATTCGATCTAGAATTCGTACCTATGTTTTAATAATTTTTTTTCCACATTTCATAACTTTTCATAAATATTATAAATTTCTGAACTTGTGTATATAAAACTTTTCCACATACTTTCATTATGGCATCAAAAAGCATTTGCACGTAGCATCCATTAAATTAGAGATATTAAACATTCTTTCTATGAGATAAAATCAAAGCAATTCACCACTCTTACAATTACAAAAGAAGAAAAGAATCATGTAGAAAGGAATAGCCTCTGTGAACAGTTGCACGGCTAATTAGATCTGATTTGTAATTAGCAGAGTGTCTGTTAGAGGAGATTATTTCATTCAGGTACCGTGTTATTTGAAAGCAATCCTTTCTAATACTGAGTACAGTTGTAACTAATTTCGAGCATTGTAGTGAGTTAAATTTTCTATGGTGCAGTTAGCAAGATGAAAGGTATTCCTCTGAAGAAACACTTGGTGGAAGAATCAGAATTTTAATCCATCCTCGCCTGTGGTAATAATGGATGATTAACGGAGCTTCTTTGAAAGTTGCACTCGGCAAGGAAATCTCATCATATGGAGAATAAATCAAAAGAATGATTACCCTCTTGAATTACTTTTCACAAAGTCATGTATCACATCTTCATAATTTAATACCAGCTATTTTCTTTCTGTGTTAATAATAGAGTTCCTCAATCATTTTTACGGTTATATTTCTCGAGCCACGTAATCACATTAATTTTATTGCTGAGACCTTATTAATCTTTAATTATAACGGCGTCGGTCTATTAAATTTAACATTTTTCCCTGAGAAATACCGTTTGCTAAAGCCAGGAAACGTTCAGGAATTGTTCTGACAAAGAGAGGTGTAATAAAAATGTATTTTTAAGGGATATACTGTCTGAAGACAAAGTATAAGCTAAAAAAGATTTTTCTGTTTATTGAAATATTTGATTTAATCGTTTTTACTTTCTGTCGTAGGAATTCCTTACGCTCGATTAATTCGAAACTTCTTACCAGCAAAGAAAGATGAAAGTACGCGAAGAATTCAATTACGTAACGTGGAAAATTATTTGTCTATAACCAAACGAACTTTGTTACTTCCTAATTCCTTCGCTGAAATTCAAGGTAGAGAAAATTCGGTATAAATTAAATTCTTCGATACTCCAGGAGAGTTCCTTAGAAATTCAAGCTATTATTTCCGTCTTCTTCTCTAGATCTTTTTTTATTATAAAGATTCCTCTTCTAAAATTGTTTCGAAAACATGAATTTAACCCCCTTCGAAGATCATTTTTTAAATTAAATCAGGTAAATTTTGAAATTATCTTTAAAAAAATCATTCAATTATTTTTTTATTTACTTTTAATTACAGTTATAGTGTTTTTTAAAATGATAGACATAATATTTCAAGAAATCTTTGAGAAATCATTCTTCTTATTAAAAAAGTAAAAAATTAATACAACTTACTTTTCACTTTTACATTCTAATTTTTGCGAACACAAATCTGATTAATAAAACTTGTTACCTAGTTCATCTAATAAAAATCCATAGCCGAGTTTTTACTTAACTGTTCAGTTGTATGTAATGTCAGAATAAAAAAAAAAAAGAAATTTCGATGACTTTCAGCTTGACACGAAGCTTCTAGAGCCACGTTTTAGTTTGCATAACTAAAAGAACACGTCGAGTCGTAATCGTCGGTTCGTTCCTCGAATTCACTATGTTTACTGCATCCTTTCGTTTACTCTACCCCGTTTCCACGGCGATACTTGGGAGGATGTCGCGGATCAGAGGCTTGAGTTTACCGGCTGCGAATTAAGACGATCCTCGCTGATTAGCTGGATATTTGTGCTTTGCGTTTGATAAGAACGCCAGTGGCTTGATTCGTCGGTTCGCGTGTCCCTTTGAGGGTGTTTGCAGTCTCCTGCTCGCGTGTGATTTTCCCTGAAACGCTTTGAACCTCGTTGCTTTGCCTACTTGGCTGGGCTTAGGCTTCAGTAAATTTTGCTTGCATCCTTGGAATCACCACGAGAGAAAATTTGATCGCAGAAATTTCCAGGAAATTTTCTGATGCGCCTGATTTCGATAATAAAATTAGGAAAAGGATAAAGCAGAGGGTTGAATTTTTTTAAGATTCTGAATGGGAGTTGAAAAATGGAAAACTACTCAAGCATCAAGACTTTATCATTTTACACTGTGGTACCAAAATTCTCTACAATTACACACATATTCAATAAAATTTTGAAATGTCCTAGTCGCACTAATTCAGTTCCAGAGTACTATTCTTTCATCGCTTTGCCTCGTGTTTGTGTATAAATTGTAACACCCCCTTTATTTATTTAACTTTCCCCCTAATTTTATGGGAATCAATATTATTTATCCATAAGCACAAACACAGTGTTCATAAATCTGTCGGAAGGGTATAGGTACCTATAAAAAATCGTCCTCGTCGCGTTATTTCTCGGTCCGTGAAGCTTCCATTCTGATGAAAAATCTCTTGCATCGTGCGCAACGAAAACGATAGATTTTTCAAGGAAACTGATTCCGTCAGTCCACTAGAAAATTCGAAATAATAATCGAGGCAGTTTTCCCGTTGGAATGATGCAATAAAGAAACGAAGTTTAAAAGCAATGTTACCGCGGTGGTCAATTAGAGGCAGGCGTATCTCCCTTTGTTAGACTTAAACGAAATTCTTCTTGCTGTCTCGAGTAATTCAACAGCACCGTTCAGACGCCTCGCACGTTGCGTAAAATGCATGCGTAAACGTTCATTATTCATTAATTCATGCGTACTCGGTCGTGGAGCCTTCTCTCTGCTCTCTTCGCGCCTTCCTTTTCCATGCGAGGAGAAAATAATTCCTGAGCTGCAGCTGCGTGAAATTGAAAAATTTGCATCCTTTGTGCGAGGCACTGCTCAGCAGTGCGCTGTTAAAAGCTGGAGAAATAGTAAAATCTTTGTCCTTGTTGCAAACATTGATCTGGAATCCTCTAGAATTATCAGTTGGTACTTTGACAATTCTAAATCACGAAGGCATTTTTTACTCAAGAAGTTCATAACAAGAGAGCGTCGTTAGAATTGTAGACGGAAGAAAATCAACTGTGATTATGAATTCTTTGTGTAGCAGACGCTGCCTGAAATTGGGGCCATTTTAACCAAACTCATGTATCAAAATATTACTTAATAATTATTAACACCTATTTTTCGAGCGATTTGATAGGAATGTCCCCTTAAGATAGTGCTTCAGACCTCAGACTATAACAAGATGAAGATTTAGGTATTATAAAAGCTTATTCTGAGATGTGTATGAAATTATTTTTACCTTCTGGGTCATGGATGAAAATGACCTCGTGTGCGCTGTGGCAATCATGGTAGCCATCATCCTAGGGTTAGCTCCTTAATATTAAACAGTGACCATACGCGCAGAGGTTTGTGGACAGGTTTCCAGCAGGTATACGAACCTTTTACGGGAAAAGTATCCGGATAATATGGTCGGAACAGGTTCGCTGGTCTTCAGTAGCCAATTAAGGTTGTCCCTACTATAATTCCTTAATATCAATTACCTAAGCTGCTCTTAGCTGTTAAAGACACTGAAATCTTCACATCGAAATTGCGCCATACCCTGGAATACCCACACTCAGCATAATTGACTATTCCAACGAAATATCCGCCCCTAAGAAACAGACGGCTATAACAGCCGATCGATCAATCAGAAAATTCCTTCTAGAATCTCCCCAGTTCCGTCGTTATTACTTTCATTCGCCTTATCAGAGCCCCCGAAGAGCCCCGGAAGTATTTCTGAAATCATCGCCGGTATCTGAAGAATATTCGTAAAACAACGCAAAGCACTCCCCGTGAAGAGTCGTTTGCTAAAGCGAGTACTCGTTAGAAACTGGGTCGACGCAGTTTCACGGAAGGTTTTCCTGCATTCAGAAGGAAGGTAAAAGATGGGTGGGGTCTTGCGATGCTAGCCGATAGGGAGTCGTAGAAGATTGCCCCGTGTGGGTCGAGTATAAACGGTACGGAGGGAAAGAGACCGGGGGCAGCCTTCCCTGCGTTCCGAATGACAGGTAAAAATTTGTCCCCAGAGCCAGGCGTCCTTCGATGCCACCACCGCTTCCTTCAGCTGGCCTCCCCAGCGCGAAAACGCCGCTTGGTAATATGCTAATTATCTTGTGGAGGTTGTTTCCTGCGTGTAAAGGCGCATAAAACGGCGAGGGTAGCGACCCCTTTCGGTACATGTATATTCATACAGTTTCCTTGTCCCCTCGATTACTACACTCCCCTTCTCGCTGCTGCTTGGTATTCTGCTCCCTGGGATGCACTTTGACCCAGTACGTTTCGCCATACCTTTTAAATATTATTTCGAACGGTGCTGTATTACTTCGCGCGCATTATTCTGTTCCGCGTATTTATTTTCGGGGCGGGAACTGTGGAAAATTTTGTTTCGCAAGCTGGGCGCAGTGGCACTAACAAGGAAACGTGTTTAATTCGAAAATTCTGATTTTAATGAAACTTCGTGTGAATGTAGAGCATTTTTTTCTGCGGAAATTCACTCTGAACGGGTGGAATTCGAATATTCGAATACCAGAGAATTCGAATAATTACAGATTATTAAATACTTTGTAAAACAAGTGTATAGCCTCTGTATAGAGTACGCTAAAATAGATTTCCGTACATATTTCCACGAATTCGACGTGTCCTATTGTTTGCCAGTTTCCACGATCGATAGGTGAAGACGCCATCGAAGGATAGGGAATGACCTTACAAACGAAGGTTCTAGGGAAACGATCTTACCGATGTTCGTCCCTCTCGGGACCCAGGTATTCTATTTCAAGCGTCCCTGGAATGTTCGGCATTTGCTTGAATGCCGTTGTTCCCCGTCTTCTGATTCCTCTTTCGCTTCGCCTGAACCGTGCCAGCGCCCAAAATTCGTCCCTATCCATTATGGCGGTTTTTCACTCGCAATTACGTAATCGATTGTGCCCCGTTAGTTGGTAATTCTTTGAGCCTAGAATAGCAAGCCTCGTTAAGTGTCCCAAGTTCTTTCATGAAAAGAATTTGCTACAACCTTGCAGCCAGAATATAGAATTCTTCTTATTCATCGCGACATTTAAATAAACAAATAAGGCAGTCGGACTAACCCACATTTTTTTTCGAAATTGAATTAGTAGCAATAATGTATCCTAATAGGCTCTATTAACCATATAAAATAGGAAAAAAAATTTTAATGTGGGTTGGTCCGTTGTTGCTCTGACTGCCTCAAATATTCTCAAGCAGTGGCATATACTGTCAAATCAACTGGCCGAGCATCGAGATTAAGTCTGTTGAATCGGAAAGTCGAGTACTCAATCATCCTTCGGTCATTTGTCCAAGCACACCGAGCGGTAAGCGTGCTTGACCATCGTAAGCTACTTAGCATTTGAGCCTCTCAGAAGTCAAACGGATCAGCTCCATGAAATCAAAAGTAGTGAAACTCGACTAGGTAAGCCTCGATCCTCTCCACGACGACCAAAATTGAGGGATTTAGAGGGAACAGAATAGACGAGTATAGTTTGCGAGAGACTTATTTAAGTAGTAATTAACATCTACAAATTTCAACGACGGCAAGTAATCATAATCGATGACTGGTATTCGAATAATGGAAACGTTAGTCCATTATGGAATCCACACCGGGTTAATTACAGGGGGTACCGGCTAACCAATGTTCCACCCATATTTCCCATCGCGCTACTCGTCCCATGTTTCTTCATTAATTAGTAGGCATGTCAGCTTCTGGTTCCCTTCGCGCGCTCAAAGGACAACGGCAATGCAGCTGATAACCAGCGAAATGCAGCATTAGTCTTATTACCCTGTCCGAAAAAATGTTATCCCTCTAATTAACTAATTACCCTTCTTGCTAATGAATTAATGGATTGGGCATAATAACGTGCATTTCCATCCGACATTCGGCGCGGCATCCTTGGCGATGGATCTGTTTTTCAATTGAATAATGCACTTCGGAAGGAACGTGTAATCATCATTCATGTTTACCTGCTTCGTTTTTATATTCGGTGAGAAGCTAATTAGAGAAGTTTGAGGCATGGGATTGAACCTCGTCTCACGGATACGGGGTCAATTTTTACCTTTATCTTTTGTATCAAATTGAATGTGTTAATTGTTAGTGGATATTAGTTGATGGAAAAGGTAGGAATGTTAAATAATAACGATGTGTATAATTGGAATTATGAGTCAAAATGGACTCAGCATTCGACTTGGGATCAAGCTATTCAGCATGTTATGTTAGTTTGTTGGCACTTTCAGTTATAAATCTCTAATCACAGGTAGATAAATACAAAGGACCCCAAACGCGAATAGCGCATCGATAGTAGTAATAAGCTACGTGCTAACTTAATCTTGCATGATTGTTGAGTGCATACATTTCATGCAATGGAGATTTAGCCGATGACGTTTGGTTATTCACAGTACAGAGTTGCTAATATGTTTGGCTCGCTAGCTGGGGTAGACTTTACCAATTCAGTGACAGAACTATCACGAAAGTGCCTGCCATGTGACATACCTACTCGTAAATTACAGAAGATGTACAGTTTAAACCTGTACGAACCGTGGATCTGCATTTCAAGCTTGTGTTGCGTGCCAATATTGATTAAACTCGGTTGCAGAGATTCTGAACAGGTAGCACTCAAACTTATGTATTCTTTTTGAGATTCTGCATCTTGTCATGGTCCAATAAATACACTTTTTATATACACGTAAATAAATCTTCAAAGAAAGCTCAAGTGAAGTACTTTGTATCCTAAATTCTGTGTAATTACTATGAAACATTGCACATTGTTAAAAAAGTTCTTCTACCTAATTAAAAAAGTTCTTCAGATCTTCTAATTCTCTGGAATCCCAACTAACAAAGTCCCTATCTCACAATAATTATGCACAAATGAGATTCATATTAATCGATCGTGCAAATCAATTTTCCAGCTTGATCCACGCTTTCAAACACTCCGGAGAATTTCACAAAAGAGTGTACAATTTGTCACGATCCTTGACAGTCTCGCGACATCCCTATTACGCAACAATAAAAAATTCCACCCCCCGTGAATTCCCCTTTCGTAGAGAATTAAATTCGCTGCACAGTTGCCAAGATCACTGACTCGCTTGTCATCGATTTTATGCGAGGGATTATTATTCGTGGGAGGCAGAGCGAGCTGATTCCTGTGCAGGATCACGCTGATTCGCGTTCGGCGCGTAATTTCCATTCGTCCAGGGAAAAGAAGGAACCGGAACTGGGGGATGCCCGTCGGATTGCTCGATAGAGCCGTGTCGCCAAGCGACGAATCACGTATCCGACTCTTTCTCTGCATGACTTATCAGGGCGTAGCTGTCTTGCCTTTTCTAATTTTATCTTCGCGCGGGCGAAATGGACGGGCTCATTACCGTTTTACGTTCCATGAATTCCGTGAATATCGCTACGGAGCTGCCCGTGAGAGCCGGAAGCACGTGCATGCTCCCTCGCCGAGACATTGCTATTCAACAGCAGCTAGGAAATATTCGTTCCCCGCTCTGCGACGGTTTCCGCGCGAGATTCGTTTCAAAGTTCCAGCCATTCCCATGGATCGACAGCCCCTGTCAATTTGTCACTTGGCGTGAGCGAAAAATGTCCCGATCGTGTCTTATCCGACAAACGAGGTTGTACGCTGGCTGACTCGGCAGGACCCGAACCGAAGGACGGGCATTTTCGAATTGATTTCGAAGTCATCTGTGTTTCAGTATAGCCTATTGATTGATGTGTGAATTCTGGTAATATTTAGGGTCTTCCTGGATATTATACTTTCATTTAATGTGGTACGTGGTATTAGTTTGCAATTAGAAGAGAAGGAAACGGCTCCGTTATCGAAATGCAATAATGTAATCGTTTGATTTACGAGGAATATGAATGTGATGTATGGGCCATCGAAAATTATAGAGAACACGAGATTTAATCGTATCTGGGAATTCTTAATTGTGTTATATTGCCATGCTAATTTTGATATTATGTAATTTCCTCTTATCGATAATATTATTCAGAAATTGGGTTATCTGAAGCGGTTTGCCTCTTTATTATGTTTGATAATCGACGTTCAAAGTGTATCAAAGCGTGCTACAACGTGAATATCAGTATACATATGTAGATGTACAATCGGTTCATTTGATCGTGACTGCGTAACACACGTTCGATTAGTGGCCCACTTCACATGTATGGTCTTTCTTTTCGCGAACAGTTGTACAGTATTTTGTTACCATTTAGAATACTCCTATTTCGAGAGGATAATACACATCAAATAAAAAATTGGATTAAATTCAATTTCCGTAGGAACACGTATGTTATTCATATATTAGCGACCTCGTTTCAAGTGGATGAATCGTAAATGGTAAACTTGAAATGTTCAAAATAAATAAATCATTGAAATTATAAAGAAAGAAATAAATAAAGTAGAATGACGAAACGAATGAAAACGAATATTAATCGGGGGGATAAGGAGTTAAGAGTACTGAATATTCAGTTTGAACATGCTGATTAAAGATCTCCCTATTAATTATTGCTTCTGTATTTCCACATTGAATTCATTTCTAAGCAATAATTTGCCGCACCTAATTTTCAATTTTTTCGAACAAGCTTCTCTCTATTTCCTCATATTCCTATTTGCATTCTCAGCGAGAAGAAAAATATTGCTCACGTGAAGTCGTTCGACGGTGAATCATGCCGTGTTTATAATTAATGTCCCGAGTTAATTACGACCGTGCAACTGGGTTATTGGACACCCATTCCCGGCACACGCACTAACGTCGAAGGATGCGTTGCTTCGTTGCTGGTATTCTCTCATTAGTTGGCGCGGGGTCTGATTATTCAGTGGAGGACGTCTAGTTGCGTTACGCGAAAATGAGTTTCGATTTTCAGGAAATATCGTAGCATGGAATCCACGCTCGATAAATGTTGGCCATTGCAATTAAATTTCTTCGCTGTTGCTCGTAATCCCATTAAACAAGGTCGGCTTCTCGTGAATGGTGTAAATTTTTACTGGGAATACTTCTGTATGTTGTTGTTCGAGCTTTTGAATAAATTGGGAAATTCAAAATTGGGTGAAGTGGTCCCAACAATGCTGATCCAAATTCATGGAGAATTCATTCAAGATTTTTCTTTCGTAATTGATTTATTGTTTACAGCTTGGTTTCTGTAATGCAATATGAAAAGGTACAGAAATGTGACATTTTTCTTATTCACTCCACAGATATATTTATTCTATTGTAAAATATTTGTTATACAGTCAGCACTTTTTAATAAAAGGTGATGGTTTATTACCTTTTACTTAATAAACGCTAAGTCACACAGAATTTAATATTAAAACGTATCTTAGGTAGAAATCTGAAATTGTTTCTTTAAGAATTAATTAAGATTCATATCCACGAATAAAACAGAAAATAGGAGCTACATGGAAATGAATTGTTTATGAAATCGAGTAGCTAAAGTCCTTTAAAAGCAATATTTTACTTCAACGCTTTCATCGCGGTCTGAAAATCCTCGTTGGAAAATATTTGCTCCTGATATTTACAAACTGAAATAACAATTGATATTTACAAAAGAAAAAATAACAAATACACACATCTACTGTCACAGGTTTTATCTAAAAATCACTCGCTGTTGAAAATACATTTTATGGTAGCCACAAAATTAAAATTAAACAGAGATGAGATCTTTTCCATACTGCAGAAAATACATGCTCTTTAACCGACTTCAAAAAGGAGGAAGTTATAGATTCGACCAGTTTATATTTTTTTTATGTTTGTCCCTTCATAACTCCTCAATATATGGACCGATTTTGATGATCTTATTTTTATTCGAAAGAGGGCGATGCCCCGTTGGTCCCATCCCACACTGAATCAATAGTGGCCCAATATTTTACCAGTTCTGGTTAAAAATAAAGACTATTTTCACCTAATTATTATTATTTTATGTACGTACGCGTATATCTCTTCAACATGCTATGTCATATATAAAAATGAAAAGTTAAAAATAAAAAAATTTAAAATAAAATTAAAACCGACTTCAAAAAAATAAAATTGCATTAAAAAGTAAAAAAGAATTTTTTCCCCGTGTTTAATCTACGACTCCCATCTTTTTGAAGTCGGTGCCTCATCATTTGCACTGTGTAAATTTGGCGCCGGCTTAAAAAATATGGAAATCGTAGATTAAATAAGGGAAAAAATAATTTTTTACTTTTTACTGTAATTTTATTTTTGTGAAGTCGGGTTTAATTTTTTTTTTATATAACCAATGATTCTTACGCTGTAAAAGTATTTATTACAAAATTGTCAGAAAGTATTCAGAGCACATATACGTGTTCACAGTATTCTGTTCTTTTCGCGATGTATACATTCAGCATAAATTAATCTCAATGTCAAGAAATTGCTTAAGATAGCTAATTGGAGTGCTTGGAACAGTGGATTTTGTTAACTTTTTTAAAAACCTGCACCGCTATTAGTCCTTCTGCCGTAAGAACGCAACTGCAATTACGACATCACACATCTCTACAAGGCAACAATACATTCTGATATACAGCTTCCGCGACAGGAATGAATCATTTAAACACGCGTCCTCCAACTTCGTAATGATATCTAATTTAATGCCGGACACGCGACACTGAACGATCGTCCTCATCAGTAACGCGTTGCGAAGTTTCACGATGCACAGTCTGACCGCGTTAGCCGTGGCTGCTCCCCGCGATGCTGCACGAAACGCGGAAATGGCCTCCGCAGAAATTCTGCGCGCACTTCCGGCGAACGTGTACCACGCGAGCCACCTGGAAAAATTCAATTTAACCCGATCGATCGCTGATAACTCGTCCTTCAGGCCGTGCATGCTGATATTATATCGAACTTCGCTAAAAATCCGATACTTCGTGGTGCGTACTTTATTTTTGATTTGATACCATTGTATGGTATATTTTAATTAAATTATTAGATCGAAATTAATTAAATAGATCGAAAGTTTGGACTAGCTCTAATTTTACTTGCATTTTAGTTTAATTTCGTTATGATTTCGGAGACAATTCTCAAAATTCTAAAAGTGTATATAAAAAACAAAAGAAATGACGGTGCTAAATGCAAAATAAACTCCCCGTGAATCATTGATTATATGTTTCGAGTCTCAAGCGCTGGAAATCTATATATCACTGAACTCTGCCTGCGATAAGGAAATTAAAGATTCATTTTATGGCACATTTCAGGAATACATTGCGGCAGCTATTCCTTCAAACTTATTAATGAATAATCACCTGTCAAGGAGTGTTTTCTCCCCTGAAACGTGCTTTATACCGCTTCAATCGTTTGGCCGCGTAAATCATGCGCCGAAACGAGGCTGTGGCTTGTAGTGGAATTTGCTCGAAACTAACCTTGCGTGGTTCTTTTAATTAAAGAAAGTTGACTTTCTTCAGGCTCCGGCAGTTTTCGCGGAGTACTCGTCGATTTATTAACGCGGCGGCTGGGAGAAGAAATTCGAAGAATAAGCGGGAGGTTTCTTTCGGACGAAAGTCAAACTCGGTCGATTCAAAAAATAAGTGGCGCGACATTAATTAAAACGAAGCGGCCTTAGAAGTTGAAGTGAATGAAACGAGTGTTGGGTGGCGTTATTGCCTTGAAAAATAAGCGACGAGTTTATTACAAAAAGTACTCCGCTTCGGAATTCGATTAAGTTTCTTGCGGAAATTCTTCCCTCTTTGCATCGGTGTAGATTAAAAGGAAAAGGGAAAAGGACCGAGAAGATTTTTAAAAAAAATATACATTTATTTACAACAAAAGTTCATATTATAATGAAGTATGAAACGAGTATGTGAACAGCGGAATACATGGACTGAATTTGGCCCCTTCTGAACGGATCTCAAGAACTCGCCTTGATTGCTAGTGAATTCCAAGTGGAGCACTTATTTATAATCCAGACACCGCCTCCTTTTTGGAACTGACCTTGTTTCGATCTAGAATAATTTGGCGATGGCAAAAGTGGTTTCCTCTTCTTGAAGAAGCAACTTAATAAAAACTGCAATCCCAAAATTTCCTATAATAAAAATTAAAATCATCGTATTTGAAGATATTTAATTCCAACCAGCCTAAGTTCCTACAAAGCAGTGAAGCGGTCAGAAATTCCATTTATCCCCAGTCAAACTAATCATAGATAAAAACAGAAAATAGATTTATTTCCATACCACACTGTTCTCGTCGATCACGTTAACTCCGCTCCGAACAAATAGCAGAACAACAAATCCCCGTTGAAAAGTCATTGAATCACCTGACGGACCTCCAGTCCCTCGATAGATCGACGCACTCGAGGTCCTCCCGTTGCTTGGACCACCCTGGGCGCCTTCCAAATTCAATCAGCAACATTTAACGCACGTGAAGCACCGCCAGACCGATTCTCCCGTTGACAGGGGGCTAGCAAGTAAGAGGACGAGCAGTGGGTGGCGGGGGCAGATCAGCTGGATCGAGGGTACTCCTCGGATGATTGGGAAGAGGGGGATGGCTCGAGTACCCCTCGCGAGTGCAGCGAAATCGTGTTCCCAGACGACGGTGGAAGTGCACTTGAACTGGTCGGGGCACAAAGGCCGTAGCCAGTTCCCTTCAGCACTTGCCCCGTAGTTCCCCCCTGCTTTTCCTCGCCCTCTCCAGCCGTTATTTGCTCTTTCGATTCATTTCCAATGTCTACCCAATTTCCACGGGTGTATTGGGCTGGCCGGTTCGAGGCAGGGCGAGGATGAGAGAGATGGCTCCGCTTTGTTTGTTAAAAGGGGACGAGTGGGAAGAGGTGAAAGCCGTTGCCCGCGATCGCGATGACGGGGGGTGGCTTGACCAGGGTTGAAAGGTGTGGAAGACTAGTGGGAGAATAGAAGCACGGGGCTGCCGTAGTTGGCCGTATTCAGCCGAACGGAATTCCAATAAATACTCATTTGTCCGGGGGGGATATTCAATTTTCTTCGAATACGCCGGAAGAGTTCATCCCGCGCGAAGATCCGGGCCCGGGCTCTGGCCATTTTCGTTATCCATCCCCCGCGATCGCCGTTGATGAATGCGGGCTTCGCTTATTCAGCGCCGCGGCAGCGCGTTTCGTTTCCTCTGGCTCTTTCGTTTTTGCTGCGCTTTTTCGAGGGTATATCGGGATGCCGCGATCCGCTCGGCGAAATTGCCACCTGGTTTGATTAGGGGACTCGCCTGAATGCCGGGGTTCGATTTAATACGCTTTCATGGCCGTTGAACGTGGCAAATTTTGAGGGGGCTCGATGGGGCCGCGCGTTTCATTTGGTTCCTGTGTGCGTTTTCATGGGGCACCATGATTCGTGCTTGGAGGTGCCAGTGGTGTTGACGAGTGATTGTTTGAATATTTTTCTGTGCGAACAGGGGTGTGACTTGTTTGGTTGTTGAGGAACTGAGTTACTGGTTGCTAATACTTATTAACGCATCGAGGGTGCATGCCTACCTAGAATGGTTAAAAAACATGCTTCTTTGGGTATTTTTTCTAGAAAAACCGATAAACTTTTATTATTAAACATCTTAAGGGTATTTCAGTAATTTTTGTGGTAAAAAATATTGAAAAGTTTGCGAGCTATAGCTATGATGCCTACAAAATTGAAAATTCGATTTTTTTTAGATAATATATGAAATTATCTAGGCACTATCGGTCCCGATTTTTGAAAAAAATATTTTGAGACAAAATGACGGCGGTGCAAAGTTGAAGTATCGGTATTTAGCAAAAAATCGCTGGTTTTCCGCGTGTAAAAAAATCTAAGCAGAAAAAAGGAAGAGCTCCCGAAAAATCGGGTTTTTCGAAAATTTCGTTTGGTTTTCAAATAACACAATAGAACTGATTAGAACAATCTTTGATATATTTTCCTCAACATGTGACGTCACCCTGTCGACTGCTGGGCTATGTCGATTTTAAAATTAAAATAAGGCATATTTATTAGTATTTGAACAGTAGACGAATCACTTCAAGGTTCTACATAGCGCAAGAACTTTCTTATTCACTTCACGAGTGTTGCATAACTCCATTCAGGTCACCAAACAATTTGTAACTCGCTTACAGTTAAACCGTTTGGACCAGGAGAAGCAGCCTCGATTCATCACCCTGTAGAACGAATTTTGTTTTTCTTCCCGTTTAAGCCACGCGACGAGGCTTCGCCGGCTTCCAGGCAGGAGTAAAGCGGACTAGCAAAAGGGGTGGTAATCATAGAGGCTGATTGGCAGCGAGCAGGATAAGCTAAGTTTCCCCAAAGTTCTGTGGAAACTCTCATATCTTGCGACAGGGGGGCGCTTGGCATCAAGCAGTTACAGGGCCTGTTACACTTGCGGAATGCACCTGCTGTGCGAGCTTATCTCTGTGAGTGCGTGCAGCTACTACAGATTTTATGTATCCTCTCTGAGGGAGGATTTCCAGTTTTGTGTAATATTTCTGATTTGGTGGTTGGTTAAATCAAGTTTCTCTGGGTCAGAAAATTTGGGTGACATTAGTGTTCGTGATGTTTACAATATGGAAAGTATTAATATGCATGTAATGTTGTGTCGTAATCTAATAGGTTGCATAATCGCAAAGGTCGTTACGATTACAGTGGTATTCTTTCCAAGCCAGGCAAAATACACGTGCTTATTAGCACCAGGTTGTGCCATCTTGTAAACTATCATTAACTATGCACGTGCGGAAGTATTATGCACCTGAATGTGCAATCGTGGGTGTTAAAGGTTAGCTAGGATCAGCTACCACCTGCTGTGAGTTAACCAATGTTTAGTGAAACGTAGAAAACCGCAGGCCTTGATCTCCTCCATTGAGTAAGGTTACTCTATTATCGTCAGAAAGGGATTACACGAATTTTGGAATTTTAGATAGCACGAGTAGCAAAGGGATATTGAACGTTGGAGATGTTCGAGCATATAAGCTTCTAGTTTCAGATACTACTTAAGAGAGCTCAAGAATTCTATTGGTGGGAATTCAGCGAAACTGAACTACTTTCTTTCTTTTACTATTTTCTTGAGTGGGAGTACAACAAATTACTTGATAATGGGGAATTTGAATGTTTGCTGAGATGCACTCTTAATAAAATCGTTTTATATATTTTTCATTTTTAAATCAGATATGAATTTTTATCAAATAATGATATCGATCCCTATCTGTGTTATATCCCCATTAATTTATTCCCAAATTGTATCTTTTTTATCAATCTTTATATGCTACATTATATCCCAATGGACTTTTGAGATTAAATTCTCTTATCTCTAAAATTTAAATTATCAAAAAAATATTCATCAAGATTGCCGATGAATTTGGTAATACATCACAAAAAAATTCACACATAAAATATTTCAAATTTTTGCCAGAAACACGTATTTATTTATCACTTCCAATAAATAACATTGTCTGACTGATAAAAGAGACGTGGCTGCCAATAAATACATTTACTTTATTACGTACTTTATTTGCCACATAGTTTGTGTGCCACTAATCTTTTTCAAATTCCCAAACTATTCACTGTACCTATCTCGAGAACTTTCGCAATCCTTCGTTAAAACTTGTATTCTCAATAAAAAGAAAATAAGATCAAATTATAATCCATATTTATGTACAAAATAAAATGTCATTCGCAACATAAAATTACCCACGATATATTATAAAATAATTCCGAATAATCTAAGGCTTCAAGGCTAGCGATCGAACTTGAAGAACGTCCCTGCCTGAAACCGGCCGCGCAAGTTACTCCCCGATCGTTTCCCCGTTTCGATCCACCCGCTCCACCCCCTTGCGCCTCCACCGTGGCCGCGATGGGTCGGGCGAAAGAATTATTTAGAATTACCCGAATCCGCCAAAACGGCCGGCCAGATTCGCCGTGGTATAATGCGATACGAAAGATACCAGTGAATCGGCCATTCACCCGCGGTATCTGCTGCTCGATCTCTCCAGGTAACGTCTTCAGGTTCCTCGCGGCGCTTTAATCCCACCGCGGCCCGAAATCTCGCTCTTATTACCGCCCCACGAAAAGCCGGATTATCACTGTCTTTATCCAGGCCCGGGCACGCCGAAATTACATCGTGGCTTATCGATGCCCAACGATATGTCAACCTATCGATCACGGTAATCGTCGATCCAGGGTCGGTGCACTCCTTCCGGCGTAATGGATCGATGGTTGCGCGCGATACCAGCGGTGGGCTGGATAGATTGACTTTCGGGGATCCATGGCCGAATGTTTCGGTTGAAACGAGAGGTTTGGCCCCTCGAATTTGGGTTTTGGGGAATTTTGGATGCAAGGTTTTGTGGCTTAAATTGAGGACGATGAGGATGAATAGAAACGCGGTATTTTATTATTGATATTGAAGGGGAGTGTTTTTGTGGATATTGGTAACAATTGAAACCACCATCTGTATTTTTTCAAAAATTCCAAAACCAGGGAAGCGAAGACTACCCCTAAATTCGCGTGGACTACGTCATATTACAATTTCATCGAAATCCTTCGACGCCAAGTGCAAGAAAGTACAAGCAGTCCCGTCTTGCTTTTGCTTCGAAGCTTGCTTCTTCGATCTTTTATCCGACGATACTTGCAAGCTTACTCTTCCCTCGTTTCTTTGCCTCTTCAGTTCGCTGCCTCATTATCGTCACACCTCGCGGCGTCACAATGTAACGCTTCGTATAAAGGTGGCCGAGCAGAATTGCACGGACACGGACGCGGCACCGCGATGAATTGCCCAGGTTCATGGCAGGTAAATGGTACGAGCGTGTTTCGGGGTTTCGTTTCATCGATTTCACGGTTCGTTCGCGATCGACCGAGAAGTTCGAGCCACGGCTTCTTGGATGGCTCGCGGCGCTGAATTGTTGACGGCGGTGTTTCTCGATGCTGGTTACAGCGTCGTGCAGTGTTTGCCGCACTCTGCATCGTAAGGAGATTCCCTTGTAACGCAGATTCAAGTTCCTTGCACTTGGCTTACTTTTTCAACCGCCTCGAACCATTTACCGCGCTCGTGTTGAGCAAGGTCTTTTCTCGAATCCTCGACGGAACTCGAAGTCGGGAAGTAGTCATTTTTTCTATCTTCAGAGTGATTTTAGAAGACAGAGAAATTGAAAAGAGTTAAGAGCTTCGTGGCTTAACGAAGGTTATGTTCCTGTAATAGAAGCTTTTTCTGAGGTAGAACGTAATATTTTTTATTTTTCTCGTAATATGAAATTGTATCCCCTTCCTTCTTAATATGTAACTGTAGCTTCTTACGGGTATCATGCTCGCCTAGTTTCGTTTCGTTTAAACGTAGAACTGTGTTAAAATGGTCAAGCCTTGTTGTATAGTGCATCGTTTTGGTATCCTAGGTTCTTGGCTCTGGAATTGTAGCATATACTATATTTTAGGTTATAAGGAAGTCTGTATTCTGATTTAAAAAGTCCTTCGAAATTGTTTTTTTATTGTTACTATGAATGTTACTTCAGATGCACATGACGAGACTTAAACTTTTTATATTTAGTAACGTCCTACGTTAGGGTAATTTACTCGCTGTATTAAATTTGAATTTGCATGTAACATTTGCTTTTACTGAAACGACTTTGCATACAAAATTACAGGATAATTTATATTTTATAATATATTACATTTATTCAAATTTTCAAGTAATTTCTCTCCTGTTTCGCGATTTCATGTAATTTCAATTCCTTTTTTAATTTTTGCGCACTCCATTTACTTGCCGCTTTCAGGGGACTATATTTTTCCATTCGTCCCTCTAAAATCTCGGTTTCACTCGCCTTCTCGTAACATCTCAATTTCGCTCGCTCCCGTGAAACCGCTCCGATCTCGCTTCCTCTTTTCAACCGACTGTTTTTTTTCACCCCGCTCAGTAAAACCTCAATTTTCGCTTGTGCCCATAAAGCCACAACTCTACTTGCGTGCCTGAAACCACGATTTTTTACCCACTGCCTCACTCCAGTTTCACTTACTCCACCTAGCATTCGTTTTTCAAAGTGTAAGGAGCAGTTTGTGTAAGAAGCTTCTAGGGGTTCGTGGTGCCAAATTTTGGTGTTCAAATATCTCAACTGAAAGTTTCTGCACAGATAACATACGATCGAGTTAAGTCCTCTTTAAAGCGTTTATACATCCACGTTCATTAAAAATAATAAAGTTTCTCACATTCAGCTAATGAGATGACAAACACTTTAAATGACGGACTGGTACTCTATTCTCAAAAATTATAGAAGTCTTAATGTGTGTTTTATACAGAAAAAGAATTTAATTTAATAGAAAAAGTGACGCATATGTGTAACAAAAATTATAGAAATTTTCATTTACATTAATTAAATTCTAAAAAAAGGAACCATAGAAATCCACTAAAAATTCCCAATAAATTCACCACGAGCTAATAAGTCACTCACCATACTCGAGTCAACATGCGTTAAAACGCGACTCGACTCCCTGCTTCCCGTCTTATCATGGCTTTCCCGATAGTTACGGTTGATGAGAAGCGAATGACGTCTCGAACAGCCTCGAAGAAGGGCGTGACCCTTCGACCTTCGACGTGTTCTACGCGGTAGCCGCGGATCAATCACGATGAAGTGCGATCGATCATCCCCTGCTCGCGAGCCTTGGCACTGTTAGGGAGATTTCGGTGCATATAAGTGTCAAATTTCGATGATCGATGAGTCGCAATAATTTGGTAGTGAACATAACGTTGCAGCTGGGGAGAACGGTGGGGGAAAATACATCAGCCGGTGGACACCCGGATCAACTACCAAGAATCGATCTTTGCTTCCACCACAAGTTTTTTCCCTCGAGTGCGGCGAAGTGGCCAAGTAGCAGCTCCTTCGACGTCCAATTTTTGAAGCAGCACATACTGCTTGATTTCGATGTGATTCTCAGTGTTAATAGAAATCTGGAGAAAAGGGTTTTTAGGATTCAAAATTTGAGATTGAATGTTCGAAGAGAAATGGAAGATTATTAATTAGTCGCCTAGTGGAGAGTCGAATGAAACTGTTAACTTTTATAAATAAGAGTTATTTATCGAAACTCCACAACATTTTAAGGAAATTTGCTTGCCACAACTTTAACTTCTTCAGAGCAGAATAAATATTCCTGTTTAATTAGAGATTTTTTCTACTTTCAAGAAAATAAAAGTTTCAGTCAATACACTGCGTTTTATAACAGTTTTCTCGCAATGGAAAAGATAAAAGTCATAAAGTTACAGTTATATCATAATTAATTGAAAATTTTAACAGTTTCATTCGACCCCTGCTCGCTAGGTGTAATAAATTTTATAGAATGATGAATCGTTGGTAAATAGTAGAGTATTCTATTTGTCGCACAATATAAGATCTTAGATTAGTTATCTCTGTAGATTCATTTTCTTTCTTAAACGAGTCTGAACACAGTGCAGGCCACAATGGGGTTTTAACCGTTTAATGAATAAAAGATCTTTGGTAATTAAAAGTCTTTGTGCACACAAAATGCAAGGTGGAAATATAAAGGAAATATGTACACTTCTTACATTCAAATTTTGAATATTCAGAGTCCAACGATTGCACAGACACCGATTAGGGTTCCGCACAGGCCTATATCTTGAGGCTATAACTCAGTATGAATTATGGACTTGGCAGTAAGTGTGACTTGGATTGTGAGTAACGAGAAACCGGGGTGTGAGTAACTGCCTGAAACACGGCTTTTACAATGGATACATTAAACTAAAAGACGTTCTAAACCATATTTATTCACGCAAAATGGAACGCCTAGAATTTATATTCTGCACCGTCTAGTAAAATGTTTAACAATCATACTATATTTTACAAGCTTCCAAAGCCTGGCTGTCTAGAATTGAAACAAATGTGACACCTTTTATCATACCAAATAACTCTGTTCTATTTGAAAGAAAACTACAAATTCTTAATAGTAGTGTATCTTATAAAATTTTATAGTAAAATCTTAGAAGTCTACAATTTTAAATTAGAATAAATGCCACGTTCTTCTGCTCTAAAATATTTCTACCCTTACGGATGCATTCTCAGTGGTGATAATTGCTCGAACGGCTCAAATTCGACATAACTCGGAGAGATTATGACAGTTGCATGATTTCCCATAATGATACTTACCAGGGCGCAATTACACGTCGTATGAATGCAATTAAACGAAATTGTAGTTGCACATTGTGCACCAAACGTCGCGTCTACCGGTTTGGATCTGCAGTAACTCTAGCAAGTAGCTATGCCGCTTATCGCGAAATTAATTTAGTTGGCGTGACACAGCGCGACAGCAGTCGCGCGCGTCTCGTTACGCCATTACAGATTGCAACATTGCGTTCAACTTGAAACGGCAAGCGCGGTTATTAGACGGGCAGGTATTCCTTTCTGTTTTCGAGCACGTGATTCACCGAATAAAAAGCAATTCCGTGGCATAAATTCTTTCTCAGCTGCCGCTTCTGAACGAATACATGGAAAACAAGTAATTTCTATAAAATGGAATTAAATGAGCATTGCAATGCTGGGTTGCTGGTTGTAGAAGGAACAAGGAAATCTATGGCGTTACTGTGACTGAATCACTTTTAATTCAAAGATTGATATTCTTTAATCTAAATTGAGGAGTATTGTATTTGATTTAGTGTGGATATACAAATAACACTCACAGTTTTGAACCATGTCATTATAAAATTCGTGGGAGAAAATGAGTACGGAAAATTCTAACCCCTCTGGGTTGTCAGGATTTAAATTGGAGGTGCACGAAGTACTAGGTGAATATTGAAATTGAATTTCATTTCTCTCGCACAATATTAACATGAAAATTACACCATAAATTAATAGGAAGCGAAATAATAATTACTCGACAAAATTTAACGCAGAATGCTAACTTTTTGAAGACTTTTAAACGCGAGCGTAAGTTCGTTGATTAAATGGAAATAATTGCCGAAAGGGGCGTTTTGGAATTCAGAAAATCAGCTTGCTTGTGCGGGCAATTGTAAATTAAAATTCCAGCCACCACGAAATAACTATTCCCTCCACAATTGCCCGACTGCGAGGAGGAATTTTGCTCGTCGTGCTGTGTCACTTAAGCTAACTATCGCGCCCTTGTTCACGTCACCCTCGTCTATTCGGACCACGTGTCGACGCGTGCCACGAAATGACGTTTTGTCATGCTGGTGCAAATTGCCTCGTCGCTTCCGAGAACCACGAATTCCATTTACGGCCCTTGTGCTGGTCCAAAGATATGAAAATTTTTTGGCATGCTGAAGCAGCTCTACAAGGCGAGAGTCGTCACGTAAGTTGAATTTCTGCGGAATAAAATTTGCTAATATAAAGTGTAGAAAGATAGTTTGAAAAGCAGTTGAATCGTATAAATGAGATATGAAGTGGTTTAATCAGCAAGTGTTTGTGGAGAAATTTCTTAGTTTGTTGCAAATTTCTGTGGCGCAGGAGTAAGGTATTTTTTTTTTATTTACGAACAGGAGTTACGTGGAATTTCCTGGAAATTATGCTATGTTCCTGACGCCACAGATTTATCTAGTGGTGGTAGCTGTTTTTAAAACTTCTTAATAAATAATTGTATACATTACGATCCTACATACAAAAGTTTTCAAGTCCTTTTATTCTCTTACAAGGAAACATGAACTATTTCAAAATAGTTATTTTAGAACTCATGGAAGTATTTCAATTTCACATAATTCAATTCTAGTACCCACCAATACTTTCCTATTTCATGCTTGTTGCATCCCAGACAATCAAACTTCAAAGAAATACGCCTCAAAATTTAAAACACATTCACCAAAGTTCTACTAAGTAGAACTACGCTGGCCTGCAAAATTGAGGGCGATAAGAACTTCTTTAAAAAGGTTTGCTGGTTTTATAGAATTTTCGCCTTCTAAATGCAAAAATAAGTTTTTTCACCACTTGCTTTAACATTTTTATGTTATACTGTACGGTTAAATGAAATTAGTAACAAAAAGTAAAATGCCGAAGGGAATTTTTATTATTTTCCGAATGCAGTACCCAAAAATATATGAACAACACCTAGAATATTGGAAAAAAAAAAGATTATTTAGTCGTCTCGCTAACAGAGGGTCGAATGAAACTGTTAACTTTTATAAATAAAAGTTCTCTATCGAATTTCTAACTTTTAAATCATTACTTCTTTTTTAAGTTAATTTTATACATTAACACTTTCACCCTGTTGAGGCCTGTGTTATTATAGTCTGCCCATTTCAACAAGCCAGGTACATCGATAAAAGTGTCGTCGATTAAATTGCAAGGGTTAAGCTGGGGGAACGATGTTGGGGCCGTCTGACAGGAGTCAACTGGGTGGGTGGACCGAGGGGGAAGAAATGGGGTGGATTCACATGGACAGAGTGCACGCAGTGAGGGGTGATTGCAATGGCTGCGACACGAATGACTAGAGAGATGCACACGTCACCCTGGTATATTTATTGGAAAATGCCTGGTAAGGCGAAGCTCAGAATGCCCCTAACATTCCGATGCACCAGGAAGAAGGGGGTCTTGATTAATGATATTGTTTCGTCTGGACACTTATTATGGGCAGCTCACGTGGCGAGCTTTGACGCGCTGTCCAATCACATCGTGCATTTGCATCGTGTTTCACTGATTAACGTAGCTTGTAACAGATTAGCAGGTGCTGGAATGGTACAAGATAATAATGCGTATTTTCTTACACTGAATCGAGTTACGAATAAGAAACGGGAAAGTTGGTTGTGGTGTAGGTATGTTTTTTTTAAATTTCCGAGCTATTTGTTAATTCTTGGAAACCTTCGTAACTGTATCTTGTAAATTAAATTGAAATCATTCAATCGTGAATTTATTAATTTCCTGTGGTGAATGTGAAATAAAATCAAATTCATGGGAGATAAAAAGTTAGCTTTGATTGGAGTATGTAATTCTTTTGATACAAATAAATGGAAAGAATTAATTAACCTCAACGTTCAATAATTCGATACAGTAACAAATTAAATTCAGAATTATGGAAGCTAGTGTACCCAAACAATCCTCTCATTGATTTCACTGTACCTGAACGATACATGTTGTGATCCGAAAGGGACAATGAAACACTTCGGCACACCTCGCCAGAAAATTAGTCTTCGGGGTGCGTTCTTTTTAATTCTCGAACCGGTTCTTTTAGACAATTATTATCGACCAATTAGCATCCACTCGAGGAACGTGACTCATCTTCGCTGGATCGCTGCACGGCCCAGTCTTACATAACGACATATAAATACACTGTATATACGCGCACGTGATTGCTCATTAGTCACGCAAACTTATACGACCGTCGTTATTCGATTGGCGAATCGCGTTTACCCTTCAATTAAATAATGACCGTGTAACAAAGATGTCAGCTTTATGCGTCCGGTACGAGCTTCCCGATTAAGGGGTTCATAAAATATTTGACAAGCATTTGCACGTCGCCTTTATAGTTGGAACACGATTTCGTGTAATCGGCACAGTGAAATATTTAACAGCTTTCGCCATGTGATTGTTGCAGTGTTTTGTGTTACGATGTGGAGCTCTGTTGATATTCTTAATTATAAACATGAACAGAAGTGGGCCCAAGAAGGATAGAAGCACATAGACAAAAGCAGATCCTCAGGTTTTAACAATTAATTGATAGAACTCGAATCACGCAAATTCTGTAATTATTTAGAATATGAAAGGTATGACAAATCAATTTTGGGAAATAGTTCATACTCGAATAAAAGCGTGTGCAGACTATTTTTTAAAGTGTTTGATTCTGCTTGTGTAGATCCTTTTGGAAACTTATCACCATAAAGGGGCAGCCATTCTATCAGATTAAATATTAAATGAAGAATATTCTATGCAAGTATTCTGCCACTTAGTTTAAAGAATTTATCGACTAAAACTACAGTTTCGGGAAAGGGGAAGCATATTTTGCATAAGAACGTAGAACAACTCACCTTGCAGTGACAGTGAAGCTTTGCCAAAACAAGTCCAGGGTTAAATCCACCCTTGTTCTTCTCCAAAACCGAATTCACGCTGCTAGGGAGAGGTTTAGAAAATACAAAGGACATTAAAGGAACGTAACAAAGAAAACTGTTCCCTAAAATATTATCACCATGAGACACATTTAATTTTACCCTCGCATAACTCTAAACACTGCAGAATCCGATAACCACTTCTCCTAAAAAACTGGAGTCTGTTTTGGATTTTTAAATTATCGCTTCGATAAATTCTAGCCTTGCTTGCCAAACTGTTATTTTTGATACGTAACAATGAAGTTTAATATACAATCTTGCTGAATATTAAGGGCCTGCGCCAGTGTATGGGTATAAATAAATAACTCGCTGGTATAAACGGGGCCAAACTGAATACATACGCGCGTTATAAACGCAGCATTCACCGGGGCATTGCTAAACGGTTCAAAGAGCAAATCTGGCAGAATAATTCTCTTCATAAATTCATGGGAAGGTGGGCAGGCTGTGATGGTACGCGTGTCGGTTTCTGAAACGGAATCTGCTCGCATCATTTCTGACCCACTTTCTACCCGAGGCTACGATCAAATCGTTCTGGCTCTTTCTCTTTAGCCCTTTCGATCTCTCGTGCTTACCTTCCTCCTCTCTTTTTATTTTAATCGACCATGGGGCCGAGCAGCAATATTTCCGCGCGATTTACGCCGCTGCCCCGCGTGCACCACGTTTTCCTCGATAAATTTTCGGTTTGACTTCTCAGCGAATCAGTGGGATAGAGCGTAGGATCTGGGTGGCAATAGTTAGAAAATGGTTCTGCTTCGTGAACGATTTAACAGTGGCAGCAGTAGTAAGAGTGTGTTGTTAGTGAGATTCCTGAACGTGGACTAAAAAATCACAAATTAAACTTTTACAAGAATATTTTATTTACAAGAATAAAATAGAATGTACTAAAATAATAGCGAGAAGGAGCAGAATTAACAGAAAGGCCATTAGCGCTACTAGGGAGAAATCTAAGATTTTAAACTTTTAGAACTTTATAATTAAGAAATACAATAACAACGAACACAAGCGGAAAAGTTTAAATGGTGAACAATTTACACTTATGTCCATAAATAAATATATTCAGAAACAGTTTCCGCCAGTCAATCTACAGAAAGATTGAGAACCACTACAAGTTGATGGTGACACACGGGAAGGATCCAAATATAATTGGCACACATTCACAGCATGGCGATTCGCTCAGTGCGCTCTAATAACATATTTAAAGGCTGAGAAGAGCTCTGACCAGTTCAACGACCGGTGAGACGAAACTTTCGTCTGTCCCGGAGCTCTTATTCTTCTTTTACGTGGAGGGAACGTGATGAACAGCTTCGATTAACCATTACGAGCGGACAGGGGTCGACATGGTCATAGAACACGATCGACGCAAGTAAAATGCTTGTTTAATTTGTGGCTGGTATTCGAGCTGCTTTTGCGACTGGAAAAACTGGAAAAAACTTATGATCGTTTTCTTCGTGACGTTTCCTACTTCATTAAGGATTAGTAATTATATTCATTTCTAAAAATTCCTGATATTTTTTCATTCTTTTCCTCATTTCCTTGCTTAGCTTTTTATTTTGTTACTCATCTTTGTGTTATTGGTATTATTTTATTCTGAAACGTCACTATCGCACTAGTATTAACACAGAATAGTACACTGTATAGCACGTCTAATTCACCAGTGTGTGAGAAATCAGAAGTGTCTGCAACGCGAGGGGTAAACTGATAGTGGAACAAACGATGACTGTAAATTCTCCGTCAGAATTTCCCTTCCGCAAATCAAGGGCGGGCCAGGGGTGCGTCATTGCAAAATGTAGCTAGCAAGTGGCGATAACCAGGGCAAAGTTCATACACCTTGACACGCAGGGGAAGAATAAATTCCCCGCAGTATATTCCACCCTCTGCCAAGGGATCCTGACATTTTGTGATTCTCCCCGTGGCAGTAGGAGCGCCACTTGTATTTCACGTATGACATTATTTGACAGCTGTTCGAAAATAACCGATTCAGGCTGGAGCCGTGAGGGCCAGCCTCTGACATTTCGCTCTAATGTCGCAAAGTGTATTTTAGCGCCGGTTTTTAAATATAACGGGAGGTTTCTGGCTCGTGGGCTAAATTATACATAGATTGGACATGAAATCCAGGAGTATATTTAAAAAGTACAGGGCGAAAAAGTGTGGGAATGGTTACTTAAAAAAATAGAATAGTCGAGACATTTCGAAATTGGTATGTTACTCGGTATTATTGGCTGTGATAAATTATTCTACTTTTTCTAACTGCACAATAAGGCTAATAAATGTTTGGATATGAAGCAAAAAATTGAAAGAAGTCTCTAATTAATTAGTTGCTAATTTTTATAACTTATTTTACTTATTTTAATTAAAACTGTCCATTCACTGCTACGTGTGTATTTACTGGTACATCCAACCTACACTTTTTAATAATTCTAAAATGTGAAGTGCTGAAGAGCATAGTTTCACGGGGATTCGCAAAAAGAATTTGCTTGCGATAATTCGCGTAATTAATTCTTCTCGCCGGCTTGGTAAAACGGGGTACACAATGAAAAATTATATCTCCGTCTCGCCTCCTTCTTTTCTCAATAAACTTTTATGATAGCCGCAATCGATCGCGTTAGCACGCGAACGGTACGTACCATTTTTAACGAGAATAATGGCAAACGATAAATCCACCGTTCATAACTTTACACAGTTAACTTAGTTTGCGCCAGTTTCTGAAATTGTAGACTGTACATGTGGCACACGCGGCCGTGGAAAATTAAACTTCCACCTTGCACGTATAGTTCATTACAACGCGTTCCTTCCTATCGTTAACCTTTATTAATCGCTTTGACGTTCAAATAGCTCGCGTTAGAGAAACCTACATCGCGATCGTAATCGAAATTCTGCTTGTTGTGCTGATCTAATAAATGAAACTTCTTTATACGATATTGAGTTAAGGATATCGAGTGGAACCTCCAGTATCCGAATTTTATAATAGGGAGGCATTATTCTTCGGATATTGGAATACTCACTGGCATCGTGTTTGATATTGCAGGTACTATAAATTTCACAAATGTTCTATATTCAACTACTATGACACAAAAATCAAAAACCTTTATTTTACCTGTTAATTTACGTACAATCGTTTACCTTTAGGGGACCGACAAAGCCCCGTTTGGGGCTCGGCGCAAGTCCTATAATATTCTGCACAGCATATACGTTTCCAATATAAAATTGGAAACTGAAAACCACTATTTTGCGGAAAAAACCGCAAATATATTTTACCTTGCTAGTTTTAAGGAATTTTCATCATTTTCTAACTACTAAATTATTTCCAATTTCGTTTCAAAAGTTATTACTTAGTACCCTTAGTTTTCAAGTAATGCAAACACTACTTAGGTCTGTATCTGCTTCGATATTAAAGGGTATAGATGTATACAACTTATTTAATTATATAATGAACAATTCTGTTTGCCTGGTATGATATTAGAACATACGGATAATAAATGGTTTGAAACTGTAAGTTCTAAGTAGGCTGTACATATAACTTCTAATAGAACCCATGAATATGTGCCTGTTGCATCTTGTTTAATGTATTCAATCAAGGGAGAATGCTCGTGACAATGGAAACAACAATTTGTCAGGGCAGGGACCCAGTTAGCATGGAAGTTTCATTAAATTAATAATAATTGGATTACCACGGTATTAGGACTATTGTTAAACATGATTAGGTTGATTGAACGATACACTCGCATCGGAATACAGAACGATGAAAAGCCTCGTATAATCACGACTAGTAATATTACAGACCGATCTTCTGGTTGACCAATTCGTTTAATTAACCAGATTGCTCTCCAGATATTCTATCAGTGACGCGATCGACCACTAGTTACGATTAACTTCCATTCACAATTACCTCCTACCAATCAGATAGCCATCGTTCCATTAAGGGAAATTAAAACCCATTGAGGATTATAATACGCGAGATTGAAAACTGATAACGAAATTGTCGATAAAAATTAAATAAAGTCACATTTCTATTTATTACCAGTGACGGTAAATTTAAACATTTGTAGGTACATCCTAGCAATTATTATACAGTCGTCAGTCTTCGAAATTGAAACTGCGTTCGAGCTTCCACGATTTAATAAAGTCATCAACTTAGGTACTCGATTAAATTTCATTTCCTTCTCAGTGCCATCATTTGTTCCCCTTTCGACACAAGAATCAACTTTTGCATTTTGTCATTTCTTCTTATTAATACACCCATACAAAACAATTTTTCAAACTCTATATCCTGAAAAAAAAAAACAATTTGCCGGGAGAAAATTTTATTCCACCTTTTCTATTCTTTTTATCATATAGAATCATCCCCTTCGGGTTCTACCGTCTATCGCCAAGCTCCCTGTTTAATTCTGTGCGACTAACAGATTTCGTGATTCAACACGATCCGATATGTTAAAAATCCAGCGATCTCCGGATCCGCTGGCAATTATGGGCGATCGATAACCAACGATGTCCCCTGTCCAAATTAAGGAATGTTTTCTGCCCGGTATCGCGCGAGTAGCGTCCCAGTAATTTTATTTCCGTGTTCGCGGCGTGAGGTATACGCGACGGTTAAGTTTGTTGCAAGTTCCCTGTGTCGGGGTGAGAAGTTACAACGGAGAGGAGCCCTTATCTGCATCGTGTTGCATCGTTTGCAACATTCGAGCTGACGTGATTAAGTGTATGCGTGCGCGTGGCCGCGTGTAGGCGTGAGCATTGCTCGCAGACGTTTCCCCGGCGTGAAAAAAAATGTGGTGGAGGAAGATCGGCGCAGCTGTGTCTTTGAAAAGATTGCGCCATGGGATAGCGATAAATTGTTCGTCACGTTTTGCTCCTATATTTTTTGGGAGAAGTATGTACCATTCCATGGAAGCAAGTACATACATATTCGTTTCAGTGTCAATTCTGGTCTTGCGAACGGCTTGAGAAATTATTCAGCTTTTATGCATGTTTTGTACCGTAAAACGAATTTGCAATGTTGCTTTCTGTGATTCAAGTTTTCACATGTTTACTGTTAGCTTTTTATGGAGCACCCGTTTCGCCATAATAAAATGTTTACTATTGCGAATGCGAAGTAATAAAATTGGACGTGATATGGCGAGGTGTATTAATTATCGCAAGGCTTTTAGAGTTTCAATATTTGTAATTTATAGCCTGTCAGGTTATTTAGAAGTATTTGGGATTGTTTATTAGAATTTTCTTTAACTTCGACAGTGTAACTGTAAAATAGAAAAATAACTGTCAGAAGCAGGAAACGATATTCTTATTGCAAATCAGACGTAACACAGTCGTAGGTATTATTCAATTAGATTTATGTTATCATGATACATCTCCATACACCACACTGTCAAAATCTGTTTCACGAGAACGCGTTTCAGGATGAATTCAAAGGGTTGTCGCGACACGTAGATAAAATGATGATTCAGCATTGAATTGCAGCGAAGAGGAAAGTGCCTGTCGCGAAAGTTTTGGTCGAAATCGATATCCCGACCAACAATTGCGAAAGCTGGATGGGGGCCGTTGATTCGATTAAATAGAATTAAGCCTGGTATCTGTTTTCACAGTTGGCTACGAATAGGCTCCCTCGAGCCTCAGTTTTCCGAAAGCTAGTCTGGTTTGGCGATCATCCAGCTACTATTCCGAGCCAGGTCTCCTGTTTATTGATTCCTGAAATACCGAACAGGTGTTCGTTGACTGATAAATAGATCGTGTTGAATTAAAATCGTCACATTGAAGCTTGGAGAGGTGCTTCACCTTGCATTTCTGTGAATGAAACGTTTCAGAGTATAGGTTCTAGGTGGCGTCATTCTGATAGGTATATTTAAAGACACTTTGGCTCAGAGCATTGTACTTTTGATATATTATTGTAGAAAGAAGATTCATTTGGGAACACGCAGGCTTTTTGTGTTTAGGAAACTTGTTATTTCGGTGAACTAAATATAGTACTTAAAAAATACTCCATAAGATGGTTTGAAATTATAAATTCCAACTTTAGCAGACAGTAGTGTTCTTTTTACTATCAATAGGGAGGTACTTCATTTTTTTTAATACTTGGAACTCTCTCACTATAACAAAATGAATTTGTACGAAGCAAATTTTCCAACGACAGGTAATAATGTCGTGGAAAAATGGAAAAATTGTTATTCGCGTGGTAGAGCAACATTCAACAGTATTCGACGTAATCGTATTAGTAGTGAACTGCTGATGGGAATAAACGGATGTAATTCAGTTGTCATCCACATGAAAGAAATAATGAAGCTGGTCAGGAACAGTCTGGCCCCGTCGTTCAGCGTGTGTGACAGGTTAATTTCGTTGGACGAAGGAATTGGAAGCGGGCCGTTTTTGTGATTACCGCATGCCAGTGAAAACTTTGATGGAGGATTTTGCCACATGTGGTTTGCGGCCAACAGGTTGGTCAGTCACCACTAGTCATGTAACAGGGCTAATTGGAGCACAATCCGTGCCAGATTTCAATTTCGACTACTTTCCCCGGAATACCACGATCTTTACTATTTCAAGTCGCGTCTCAACGGGTTTAACACGATATTAAAATATTTATATACTTCATTACATTATGAATGATCATTAGTAACTAATCTACGAAATATCTACATACTTATAATTAACATGCATTATCTAAGATATGTGGAATTTTTAACTTTTCAATCTTTTCTCAACTTTGGTAACCATTTATTCATGGCTAACATTCCAGTGTTAAATTTAAAAGGTTGTGTTTTTTTTTAGGTCTGTATAATTGGTCATTGTATTAAGATGACTGTAGTGTTAATGTGATAGAGATAGTACAACTATTTGAAGCTTTCAAACGGCTCTCACGATATGATTAATTAAAGAATAAATAATTTTTATTAACTATAAAGTACTTAAAGTCATTTTCTTACGGATATATAAAAGAATATATCGAGAAAACTTGCAGTACCCTTCTATAATAATTCCTCTTTGAGTTCAATAACACAGAACAGCGTGCAGCAATCTTCAAAGTTATTTATCGAATGCAACATTCGAAAATAAACAAAATTTCATCCCCGAATTCCCGCGAGGTGTGGAATCGCATGTATGAACCGTGACATATACTTTTTTTACACGGTGTACATTGGTCTTCATTTCGCAAATTCCTCTTTCCCCGATTTTCACACAAAAATGCATGCCCACACATTCCCTTCACGCATCAGCCAGCCTTCTTGAAATGGCAGCTTGATGAAAGCCGTGACAAGGCAGCGGAGTCCCTCGGAATAATTGTCTCGATTCCAGCATCGAGTCACCGTTAAAGGCTTGCAAAGTCCAGATCGGCAGGCAGGTTACTGCCTGACAAAGCGCCGTAGTCTCTCACCTGGCTAACGACGAATCCACATCCGGCGGAAACCGTGCGCGAGACACCCTCGAAGTTGCCTAGAGGCGTGGAAGAGATGAAAGGGAAGCTTTCGTCGAGTCTGCTTGACACCTGCCACGACGACGACGTCGGGCTTTATTGCTCGCGTTCTCGTCGCTCGTTTCGTCACAATGAATCCTTAATGCCTCTTCCGGTTGCCTGAAAATAATGGGCATTAAAGCGGGGAACAGGGCGGTTAAGTTTGTGGAAAAGAAACCTCGTTAAGGGCGCCCTGGAAGTTCCTTCGTCCGTCGCACGCGACGCGAATGCACCATTTCCGGGCGAAACGAACGTACGCTCGCTAACGCGATTGAAACTTCGATCGATTACGAGTTTTTCCTATTTCTCGCTCCTCCTTTTTTGTTTAATTCCATCGTGGCGACGCGACGAGGAGAAATTGAATGTACACGATATCGTGCCGTGTAACTGAGGCCGTACTGGGGTGGAGGAAACGGAGCGGGGCGCTCTTAAACAGTCTCGTCGACGAGAAGAAAGTTCCTTCCGCGTAATTTAATCTCGTCCAGGGCGCTCGTCTTTGGGATGCAAATAAAATGAACTGTTTTTATTGTTCTTGGCACGGCCCGATCGCGGTGTAAATGGTTCGGTGTGCAGGCGTTGGAAGTTGTGGTGGATGCTTTCGTAGTAATAGTGTGGGGGCTGGCAAATGTTGGAAGAAAAATGAAAGAAGACTTTTTGTTCACCAAAAGATAAGTCTGCTTTGGAAATGTTGAGTCCTTTGGAATTGGACGTAATCAAGTAAATTGATCTTTTGTAGCAGGTATTTGTAACGAGAAGCTAAGCTTTTCGAAAGCTAACTCTGAATTGATTAGTGTTTAATTCTATAACGAAGATAATTCAGTGGCATCGAAATATCTAAGTGTTTCACTTTTAGTAGCAAACATACAAAAATGCATTTCTTCCTAAAAGTATCTAATTATAAATTATTTCTGGCGGAGATTCAATGTTTTTGCAGAAAGTGAATACATTTGGCAAATAATCTGTAAGAACTCAAACATGTCCTTTCTTAATATTTGCACGTAGTATTATCTCAGTGTACTTACACTATCTCCTATACAACACACCATTTCTGCTTCTGTAGGCCTAATGTATGCGTGTAATTTGGTAACAGGTTCTAAGGGATGGATGGATGCACCAGCTGAACAGGTTATTGGTATATGCATAGGTGTATGTAGGGGAAATGTGTCTACAACGATCCCTTGGGGTAGAATGATTCCTGGCTGTTCTGCGGCTATTAGTGCTGCCATTTCTTAATATCGATGTACAAAAGTGCAGCCTGTACGTCTCGCACGAAGTGCCATGTAAATATCAGGGTTGTGTGTGTTATAAATAAGAACATATCAAAATTACTGCCTTTTATCTAAAGTAAAGTCTTTTTCAATGTTGCGTAACTTTTGTCATAAACGGCTTAGCGTGACTAAGTAAATAACAATCTAAGAAACTTCCACAAAACCAGAAAAAGCTTAGTAAAACCGTAAAACCTAAACAAATCGATCTTTAAAAAGCTTACTACAAACCTATACAACCAAATCCAAAAAGTACCACTAAAACCGAAGCAAGTACCATGACTGCAAAGTATTAAAAAAAATATCGCGCATCCAAGATTATTTTCTGCCCGATGTCCGATAAAGCATTGACCCATTCCACTCGCCGCTCGTCCAACCCAGTATCGATTCATTTCACTCTACGTCTGACAACACACCTGTTTCCACTACTCGCGACCCGTCTATCGCCGTAAAGATCTGCGCACACATATCAGATCCGTGACGGTTCAGTGGCATCAGTGTCAGTGGTAAAAATAATCGCCTACCATTTTTGGAACGGAGCAGTTCACGCCCGTCCGTGTCAGTTACCGACACTGGAACAAAGAGACTATAGACACCGCCGGCACCGAAACGTCAGGCAACTGATATGTGTGCGCAGACCTTAAGAGAGAAGTCCTTGACTTAATCGCGAGACGTAAGTTAGCGGTCCCGGGTGTTGGTGACGTCGGTCGACATCGGCGGAGGTTTGCGGCGACGGGGGGTGCAGGAGCCGTCTCGAAAGACCCACCCACGACCCCGAGATACTTGGACCAACCATGATAAACATGCGGTATCCTGGGATTAACACGTTACCCGCATTGTCTTCGGGCAACTCCTTCATCCTGTGCCTGTGTGCGCGCCCGCAACTACGGAAACTGGAATGAATGTATACGCGGGCTGATGTAAGACGCCTGTTGGCGGGGAAAGTAGCTGGAAATCTTGATGGAAATTGGGTGTACATCCGTGCGAGGACGGGTTTTGTGGTGGGATTTTGACGTTACAAGTCTTGAGGCACGATGGTGCGAGGGATTCTGCTGTTTAGCGCTGGGCTTGATAGGTGAAACATGCATTTGAATTTTGATCTTGTTTGAAACTTTGTTGGATCGTTGCTTGACTTAGTTTTTTACAGGGAAACGTTTAGTAATTTTATAGGGAGGAGAGTTAGACAGTTTGATAAATTGAAGTGTCTATATAGTTAGACACAGATTCGAGTGTTGCAATAAATATTTGCAATAGTGGAGATTTTTTTTTAGTCGATGTTTAACTACTTTAATTAATTTTGGAGCAGTACTATTGTTTATCTAATATTAAAGTAGTTTATGTAATCAAAATGAATAATATTTTATTGTTAGTAGACTTCTTTCGACTACGGTAGTTCTGGATAAGAATCCACCCCTATACATTGATATTTAAGAATGTATTTATCTGGGACAAATAATCCTTAGCAATTTATTTGAGACTCGTTCGCCACAGGAAAATTGCGGTAGCAACGGAAATTGGATTGAATAAAATGTAGCCCGCCGTCTGTTCCAGAAGTTTATTTTTTGTTTGGCATAGAATAGCAACGTGATCGAATTGATCTTATCGCTTCAGAATATTGAAGTTCCATTTTCAGAATCCGCGTCCGCCGGATTTCTCATTTAACATTTCCACTTTTGAGGATAGAGTTTGTATTTCCATTTCCTGCTCAGGTTAATATTATTTTCATGTTCACCTGATTTCTGTCTACTGAACTTTCGGGAGCTAGACTAGTCTTATATTTTAAGCTCTGATTTTTCGATATCGATTATTCCAATTTTATTAAGCAATACTCCTTGCCTTATCGAAAACTTAAAATATGTTAAGTTTCTGAATTTTGTATAATTTGACCTAATATCACGTCTAATGCTAGAAAGAACCACTCGTTATCTATAAGTTATTATTAAGCAATAATTTTACTCAGGCAGCCCGGTTCTCATTTCACATTTTCAATTTTATTCCTTAATCTTATAATGCTTTTTATATAGCATATCTTATAAGTTGACGGGAAGGCAGGTTTGTCTAATAACGTGACACGTTTCGACTCGGCGGTACCAAAAGGGAGAATAAAGAGTCACTCCCGCCACTGTAACAGATTGGAAAATTTCATTTCACGGGACGTGAAACTTCCCCCGACAAATTGTGTAATGACTTGTTAAACCAGTTGGACGTGGCTTTCGCATGCCTCATTCGCAACCGTCTGTACACCGACAAGCCGTGAAGTTTGGCTGGAACTTGTATCTTCGCCACCGACACACCATCCCACAATACATCCAACAACCAAACTACCCGTTTGTTTCCGTTTGCACGATCCGAGAAACGGAACGCTCGTCAGGGAGCCAAGTAAACTTCCTTCAATGAACTCCAGTTTCCCCTCTACGCTTTCCACTCCTATGCCCAAGCGAAGATCGATTTTGGTTATATCAGCGAGGTTTTATTTATACGACACAATAAATCTAGAATGTGCATTTTCTTCGATTCTATCGAATGAACATGTATCTTTAATACAACTTAAAGTATTCGTCACAGTATCACAGTTGCGCGAAGCCTCTGTGACACAAAAATTGAAATTTGTATTCTATGTTTAGTCGAGTGTTTCCCAACCTTTTTTGAGTCGCGAACCCCTTTTATAATATTCAAATAACTAGCAATCCCCTCCCTCTTATAAGGTAAAGCAAATTTAATCCTAGTTGACATTCAAAATAAATATCTTTTTCCAAAGCCGACTTACAAACAATCTTTTTTCTCAAAATATTATATCCGAAGAACTCTGTAGATTTTTAGCTTCTAATATTGAAAATTGTAGTTGTAGGAAACTTTGCATAACCTTCCGCAGTGTACTGATAATAACTCGATCACGTCGCATGGTATTCGCGTGGCCATGGGTCTTTGATGGCGCTCCTTATCGAGGCTATACATCTCGCTTGTCCTCGGAGCAGGAATCGTCGATAATCGAGATTCGAAGAGCGTTATAGTTGCCTTTAATGCCCGGGTATTTAGATCGGAGCACGCTGTGCCCAGAGTTGCGTTTGCGTCCACGGCCCTTCTCCCTGTCTGCGTGCACACGTATTACGTGGACCACGAGCGTTCCTCCAGGATGATAACCGCCGTACGCCCCAGGCTTTACCTTGACGTGTTCGTGAGCCGATCTTCTCGTAAACTTCTGGACCCCTCTGCCCCTTTGTTACCAATTGTGCTGGCTAGCCCAAACGGCGGATATCAGTGGACCACGCTTTGACACCTTCTTTTGGATATATAGGTATAGCTTCGTAGATTTACACTTCTTTTGAATAGCGATACAGTAGAACTAGGAGATGACAGTTTTTTAGAGTGCTCCCTGAATTGAATTAAGTCAGTCACCAGGAGGAGAATAAATCAAATTTATCTACTTCTGTTCCTGGATGCTACGTTTCTTGCACTCTCTTTCATTCCATTCCTGCGTTTCTGAACTCAACGAATATCTAGTTACATCCTTCCATTTCCATCGTTTGTTTTACCTCCGATTTATAATTTTCTACGAGACGGCTCTCCATTTTATTCCGTCGTTGCCGCCTGTTCGCTTCCTCCTACATCCCACAAAATCAGCCTCTCCTATTCATATTTCCCGCGCTCTTTCTCTCCTTTGCTCCCCTTACTTCTTTCTCCGGCCGGCTGTTTAACTCTTTGTTACTTTCTTCTCGATCCTTATCCCGTCCGTCCCTCCTCTTACCTCCTTTTTTCATCTCGTAATTCGCCCCGGCAAGAGCTGCGAGCGCCTCGTCGTACTCGATGCGCCGGCAGATACGACCTTTTGTGAGATCAGCCCGCTAGTTCTTCGGGAATAATAAGATAAAAAAGAAAATGGAAGAAAGGAATCGTCACTGTTCCAGCTGGGGAGTGCTGCCGTCTCCGCGAGGCATGACTCGCCCCCTCTGAACGTGACAGGGTAGTCCGGTGTTGAAGAAACAACGTATTTCTTTGTAGGCTTCTTAAAAGAGACCGTTCGCCATTCTTCGAGTGCTGACTGCCGCGTTACTTTTATTCCAACTACAATTTTATTCATCCGATCGCCAAGTATTTCTTTGCGGAGGGACCTCCGCGTGCAAGTCACGATGTAATGTTACGAGGCTAATGGGAAAGTTTTATTTAGATTAAAGTGAACGGAGATTAAGTAGCCCTTTTTTAAAAATCTGTAAAAGATGCTAGTGGCAACTGAACGTTCAGGATAAAGTTGATGATACTTTTATGCTCACTGATCTCTTTTTATTATGATTGATCTCAATGAATACTTCATCAGTTATATTTTTTTCTGTTTGGCATATTACGAAGGATACTAATTGATAATTGTTAATAATTGCTAATAAGCGGCTTTCGGAAGAAAACAAAATTGATTCGTGTTTAATATACAGTTCATGTGAAGATTTCAAAGTCCTTTCTAAATACAACTACCCTCGTCTATCCATTATTGACTCCTCTACACACTCCTTGAAAAGATTCGCAACCCAACCTCTTCGTACAAGTTGGAGCGTCTGTTTATGCCAGAATCTGCAACCTCACCGCGTAACATCAAAGCAGATCACCGATGATCAGCCTCTCTTCACAGTACTCGAGGATGCTTGACTTCACGAAGTCGCATGCTGAGTGACCATACTTCGCTACTCCTTCGTAATTTATTTGCTAGCGTGCATTATACGTAGAACCCTTGAATTATCATCGTGTTATAGTAATAAGCTGAGCGTCCAGCAACGCTTCATCTATGATTCTACGAACGAGATCGCAAAGATTACCTGTCACGAAGGGCAACGGTTTCATCGCAGATAAGACCACGCGCATCCGGTGTCAGCTCCTTCTAAGCGTACCCCGCAACGCAGGCAACTGTCCCTGCGGATGCTTGACTCGCGTGTGCGTTCCACTGCCCTCGGGAGAAAACGCATTATCATGCGTCAACGGACGGACGTACGCGCGGAACCTTCGAAGGCTGTTGCTACAGATGCCGCGATGGAATTTTAATGAGATCTTATTCGACGTCCCGGCGAATCTAATTAAGCATCCCTCGCAACACGCGGCGTCCGTTGACGATCCGCGGAACAAATTATCGCAACGGTTGTCTTCAACCGCAGAATCGTAAACAGATCGGCGAACGGATGGCAGAAGAATGCGCGTGTTGCTTCCTGCACATAATAGTTTTGAAAGTGTAATGGTTTTAAATTTTTTGTTGGGTTTTGATGCATAGTACAGAACACTGTTTCCGCTGAATTTTCCTCATTGCACATTTTGTTAAATCATTTTTCGATTGTGTGTATTAGAGTGACGAGAGTGTGGAAATTGGGTTTGTTCGAATAATATTCGAATTTCACGCTGAGTAGATTGGTCGTTGCACTTTATGGATTTCCAGGGATTTTCATGAAATTGAAATATGGCAAATATGGCGAAGTCCATCTGAAAAGTACAAGTCGATGAAGTTTACTGTTTTTTCTTATTTTCGCAGAAACTAGATTAGAGAACGTTATCAGTATGAGTTCTATCTTCTCAAATATGCAACGAAAACATTTTTAAAGGAACTATTTGTTTTCCTTTTTCCACCAGTCAACTCTTCTAAGCACCTTAAATATGAACGGATTAAAGTAAGCAATTCACGAGATATTTGAATCTCAGTATCAAATGTTCCACCATTAGTCGAGGACCTTTACTGCAATTCTCCCAATCTAATTACTTGGAAGTAATTGTTGCTTCGTAAACAAACGTCGAGAGTTTTTTTGCACTTTGGCTGGAGAAAATTTTCACTTCGTCAGCGAGAGCGTGTAAAACAGTTGTGCTTTCCCATTGTTATTAGTCCTCGATCGTTTGTTTTTACTTGCTACAAGCTGATTACACAGAGATCCTCGGATGGAAGGGCAGTATGGTAATCGAGGGGAGTGTTAACCGCTTTCGATTAAATTAAACCGGGAAACTAAGTAACGCTCGAGTGAGTAATTCCACGATACATTAAAGAAAGCACCTTTTAATTCTTAATATTCGTACCTTTTCAGCATACACTCTACACCGAGTTTCACTGGTAATTATCTATAATTAACGCCTCATTATCTACAATGATCGCGTCGCTCCAGAATAATGATCTTACATTGCGAGGAGAGTTCCAGACTGTTCCAGTTGTATCTCGTTTCCCGTAAACGTGTTACCATTCCTGTAATTTGCGATTCTGAAGTTCTCGTTACCCTTTGTGCTCCGATATCGATCAACGGGAACTTCCTCCGTTGAATTAACGCAAGTTCATTACGCTAAACACGTTTTGAAAAGAAGGGAGGACCGAATTAATTTGTTCCTGCAGCTTTAAGCTCTGTGGGAGTATCTTCCTGCCCTGGTTGCCAATCAATTCCTTTCGCGAACCTTCGCATTTCCTTTTTTCATGGTGCACTGAAATTCATTAGAAATTAAATCGTCACCAGCGTATCCTGTAAAACCGTGGACACTTTAATACTTCACCAGATTAACAAAAACCCTTTTCCACATACTTTGAATTAGCGTTGCCTCCCATAGGTGGTACAAATACATTAAGAATTCCCATTAATAACATAAGCAACATAATCCCAAAAACTATATAATAACAATTTGCTCCCCTTTTAAACCGATCAACTTTTTATTATGAAAAGTTTTCTTAGAGTATCATAGGAGATGGCTGAAAAATCATGGCGGCCACCATGATGAAGAGCCTCGCGCGTCAGGCTTGCCACGAGGAAAGAAATGACCAGGAAAATTCCATTTTCTCGCCAGTCTTTCCCGAATTGGTGGGTGGTCGAGCATGTCCACGTATGTGTCCGTTCGCGACGCGAATTTGCCTGGCTTTAAAGTACTTCCACCGGTCCAATTTTCCGCAAGAATGTGACACGTAGCAATCTCTGTAACCTCGGGGCCCCTGGTGCACGATTTATTGGCTACCGAGTGTAGCTTCGACGATTTATCTTCTTCCCTCCCCTCCCCCTCTTTCTCGCCGTTATTTCCTTCATACAACGTCCCCTTTCTCTCTGCTTCTTCCTCTATATTTTTTTTCTCCTCTGTCCCTTCGGATCTTTCCCTTCTCTCCCTCATCTGTTCCTTAGCGCGTCTTTCAGCCCGGCTTCCTTTCTTCTCGTTGTCTTTCTCTCTGCACCCCCACCCTTTGTCCCTCATTGTTTCGTCTCCGCGTACGTTTTTTTTTTTTTGCGCCGTTTCCCCGTTCTTCCAGCTACCGAGCTTCTTTTGTCCACTCGTGTGCATCATTTTTTCCCCCGCGATCTTTTCTGACTTCCGCCGCGCACTTCCTTCCAGCTCGCCTCGGCGCTTACCTTTTCTCTTTCACATGCTCTGTTTATCGGTGTTCCTTAATTCTCTGCTTTTGTCCCCTGTTTGCTTTAGAACTTTCGCTACTTTCTCCGTGTTCTGTATTGTGGCGTTCCCTTTGTCCCTTTGCTCTCCGAGTATCCTTGCTCGTTATCATTAAAGTTTCAGAAAGATTGGTGAAGCGGTTCGTAAGAAATCGTGGTCATCGCATTTTGCAATCAATAAATACTTTTACACCGAAACCATTATATAATAACCTGTTAAAGTGTTCCTCGTCTGAATACAAAAACCTTTGCATAAAAATGTGCATATAGCTTCTGAAATAAATTCCCAAAGAATCGTTCTTTTTCTGACCTTACTGACTGCGATAACCCCTTAACACAGATTACTTATTCTTTGCAAACCGATGTTGAGAACTTTGAAATATCGTTTCGTGCCGATATTCACTTGCTAGTAGTAAAAATGGTGGCTACTTTCGTTTCGAGCAAACACTTTTATCTATGAAAATAATAGAAGGGGACCTCTCCCAATACGTGGATCAATAAACGATCAAAAATCCTGCACACGATATTCTGCGTTTGAAAATAAGCAAAACATCCTACGCAACGAATAGAAGGAGAGTAATCACAAAATAGAAGTTGACATCTAACTACCACCCTACATCTTCATTAACAATAAATCCTATCCTGTTGGTCTCATTTTTTATTCAAAAGTATCTGCTAAAGAAACTGGAAACCTTTTACTTCACAGAACAACCTACACATTACACAAAAAAAAAACTTTAAAAGATCAATCCATTTTCCATTAAACTGCATCGTTACACGTTTCCCCACTCAGCTCTCACGAAAACTTAAAAAAAACCCATCACAAATTAATCACCAGACAACAAGAAGGATGCACTCGTTTCATTGCCTCCATCCCACGTTCATTTTCAACTCCTTCCGCAACACTAATTCATCAGGTAGTGCATCTAGCGCCTAATGCACCGCAGACACTCTGCCCCTATATCTTAGCCCCGTAACCCAGACGTAACCACCATTTTGTACTCCATCCAGTGCCGCAAACTTCGATACCCCCGAATACGTCGCCGCCATATTTCCTGCTATCGACAGACACCGACTTACAGGCACCATATTCCCTTGAATAGTTGAACAACCAACGTATCCACCTTGCAGCCACGCTATTCTCGTGATTCACGGAGGGCCGCGGTAGCGACTGGACCCCGAGTGTTCCTCAGAGACGGTTTAAAAAAACAACAAGTGGTTCTTCGAATCCCGCGGTACAGAGTGCTAATTACCGTGGGTTACGTTCACCAGCGGACATGTTCCCTCGGCGAACGGTGGATAAGATATCAAAGGGCAGATGCAATTTGCGTTTCCTTGAGTTCTTGCTGCTGTTTTCGTTCCCTGCTGCCCCCCTGCGCCAGCGGCGCTTCGAGTGGCTTCGTGGGACGACGCGAACCGGGATCCCCAGCCGCGCGCTGTCTGCCGCTTTAATTAAGGTATCGCGGCGATTAAGCTGCTGTAATTGTGGATCTCGATAAGGTCGGCTCATGGCGGAGTGTCGAATGCCGTGAAAGAATTAAAGCACCAAGGTGTGGGGCACGAGATTGCTGTGGCTGGGTCTGGGATGTTGGATTACGTAACAGCTTCAAGATGCTACTGGATCGTGTTTTTAATTAGTTCAGGTATTGGCATGACTGGCCGAGGGCGTAGACAGCGCAGCGTTGCTGGAGCGAGTTGGATGCTGGATTACATGATTCTTTTGGTTTCGAAGTGCATGTAGCGTTTGATTAAATCGGGGATCAGCTTTTAGAGAGCTAGTATGTGTAGTTGAATCGATAATTTCGAAAAGGGGGTCAGTCCGAGTTTTGGTGACATTCATCGTGTTGCATTTCTCGCTCCTTCAGACCCTGGCTCGGGGTTCATTTCGGAAAGGTGGAAAATGGAGCCAAGGGTTTGCCTCCCGCGAGAATTTCTGGATTGTTATGAAGCTCTTAACAAATTAAATGACTACAACAGGACTTCTGAATTTATCTTCTTTCTTATCTGATTTTTTATAATGAGTTTGAGTTTCTATTAGTCTTCATTAGTGGAATGTGACAATTGCAAATCTTTCAAGTTGAAGGCTGGTTAGACGGAAGTTAATCCTCAATTTAGGGTTTAGAGATTGATATCAGTGACAGCTGATTATTGTTTCCCTGTGCATAAAATTGAGTTTCCTACAAGAGTCCCACATTTATGGACAGGGACTGAAAAACCGGGTGCCTATTAAACACAGAATATAATTTATGAAAACACCCCTACGAGTCCTTGGGTTATAGGACTTTCTTCCCTCAACAATTCCTCGGCTGAAACCTTCTCCTTCCTTCTACGAAACCCTGCTGATCGTGATCCCTTAATTCAGCCTCGCAACTCCTCCGAGACGTGGCGCACTGCTCTCAGAGTCGCCCGTCACGTCGACAGCGACGCGAATTCCGAAAAATTCTCGAGCTGAGAGAATTACCAGGCGAGGGGGCAGTGTGAAGCTCGACAGCGTCGAAGGTTTCGAAACAGCGGCGGGGCGCATCCTTCGCTGCAAAAAGGAAAGAGAACCGGGGTCTGCAGGTGTAACGCCCGCAGCGACCGGGTGATAAAATGCGCGCGGACTCTCGATGCAGGGGACCGACGGGAGGGGGGGGGGGAGGCTCGGAGAAACCTTTCGCGATGCCCCAGGCTCGATAAAAAATGCAGTGATCACGTTTCGGCAAAGACTTCGGGAATCTCCAATCTGCCTGCGCTTCTCTGATTCGCACTTCGCGCCCGCCTCGCCTCGACTCGGGGATATCGTTTCGTTGGCTGCACTTGATGCGTTCAAGACCCATGATTCTGGGCCTTGAGCAATGATCGAGACTGGTGCCTTTTTCTTCGCTGGGTCGTTGATGTGTTTAGATCCTCGTGAACGTGTCAGATTTGTGGGATCGCTTTATTGTTTTTATTGGAAGACTCAGGCTTTACGGAGTTGAGATGCGAATAAATAATGGGGTTGGGGTATGGGATAAGTCTGCACGATAGGGAGCGCTGAGAATGTGGAGTGAAATTGTTTTATGGTGGGCATTTCTTTTTTTGGGGAATTAAATTTGTTGTTGTAGACTTTGCAGAGCTACAATCTCTGGGTTATCGTTGGTTTTCCTTATATTTGAAATGTGGATAATGAGGTGCCTTCTTTTGTGCCGATATGGCTAACGAGGGAAGTTAGGATAACCCAAAAATTCAGAAAATTATGCAACTTTGTGTGCGGACGTAACACAAACCTATTTTTTATGCCATTTTAGGGAATGAAAGCAGCCCTTGAAAAAATGCAGAATTTTTTTCCGTGGAAAAATTGCGCAAAAATATTTATCAAATAAACGATTGATGGTGGGGATAACTTTAAATGTATGGATTCATCGATAATCATTTTATCTTACGCAATGAAATGAAATGATTTTTATTAGGTGATACAGATTGTACAGATAAAATGGTTATTTATTTTTAGCAACATTATTCAATTATAAAACAGTAAACAGTAAAATCCTTTTTAATAAATACAAGCTGTACGACGTAAAGTAAAGGTCACTGAAACTGTCAGTTTCGTAAGTTACTACGAACCGAAATGCATTATAATGAATTCCACGTAGGATGCATTTACATTTTAATTTAAACTATTCGCGAACGACAACTTTGCAATTGCTTTACGCGTAGATTGCTTATTCACAAAATACACGATGTTTCCAATCCTAAGAAACCCGAACATATTTACCCAAAACATTTGATATTAATCTAACCACTTGATTTTATTTTTCTATTATCTAATCTTCCACGAATTATTCCGAAAATTTTAATAAAATCCTCGCGTACTTTAGAATGCCATTTTTACGTTCAGTTTTATGTATTCTCAGAGACTGGAAACAGTAGCACCATCCGTTTCCCTCTTTTTTTTTCACGAAAAAATTCGTATTGTCCTTACTCACCTCGACGTTTTCGTGATATCAAAATTTCAAATTACCCTGGCTCGCTCGTTTCCCTCCGAATTGAATTCGGCCGCGTGTAATGGCGAAGCAACGTTTCGGTAATGCAGCGAAGAGTTATGTTTCATGGACGAACTGTTCCAGCGCGAGTACGCAGGTGCTATGGTTCTCAATTAAAAGTTAAGTTGATAACGGATCTGATTTGTTAATTTGGAAATGCGATTACCGGCCGGGCCAATCGAGATCACGCTATTATTGGAGCTGCATTGTAACGCGAAGTGCAGTTAATGCATATTCGAACGCTCGAAAGTGCATTTTATCGATGGGTTGGCCAATTGTGCACCCGCGTGGTTCAACAATTCGTATTGTTTTCAAACACCCTCGCTCTGTTACGTTTCTGACTGCTCATTGTGATCGATGTATTTCTTTTTAACAATTGAAAGAAATAGCCATTTTTTTCTGAAAAAAAAAAAATGAGTAGAAATAGTAAAGAAGAAAATAATAGAAAATAGTAGAAATTTCTATGTTTTATAAAACAGCATTGTCTGTGCCAAGTGAATATATTTAAAATACCACAGGTTGGCCACAGAAGTATTTTGTGCGAAGGCACCCTAAGTAATCATTTTCAACCACTAAGAACCTCCAACTAAGTGTGCTAATATCTAGTTTGCGATCTTAAGGAATACAAGTCTAACAGAGGAAAGATCGAACTCCTTATCGCGATGATTTTCGTTTGAAACGACGATGATAGGCGCCGAGACGCGATCGAAGCGAGTCGAACTCAAGGAACGACCACCAACCCGATATAAAGAGCCTTTCTTGCCACTGTTCGTTCTTTGCTGAACGCAATCAATCGTTTCTCTTCGCAGCTGCTGGTAATTTCAAGGCTTAACCAGACATCGGTCCCTCGCACCGATGAGATCGAAGCAGCGGGACACAAGCTGAAAACTTCGCGGCAGGCGTCGTTGAAAGCTACTTAGAACATTGAGCACTCGTCGCGGTGCTCGAATTGCCCACAACAGGTGGCTCACAAGTAAGTGGATAGGTGTTCGCACCCTCGATCACCTGTTCGATACGATTCGTCCTTGTCCCGTTTCATTCTAACCCAGATCATTCCACCCCGACGACGAAACATTCGCTGTTTTACTTTGAAATCTGATTTCATACGTGCGAACAGGGAATTTATTATATTTTTATTTCTTGTCTTTTTTTTTTAATATTTGATACCTATTAAAGCGAGTATTCAGTTGCATTCTGGAATTATATTATCTTTTTATTTGTTTTTATTCAGTTCGTGTTTGATATAAAAAAAATAAAACAGAGTTGAATTTCGTGATTTCGGTATATTTTTAAAAAAAAATCGTGTTTGATTTGTAACGAGAGATATGTAAAAGCTTGGGAATTTAAAGTTTTTTTTCTCGACTTTTTGTGTTTGAGCAAAGAGTTCTGTGCTTTGAACTTTGAAGTACGATTTAGAAGTTCCATGTTGTTTATTTTTCTATTTTTTATTGCTTTATTCGGATCTGGATTTCAAAGAAAGCACGAATTGTTGGTATATGTTAACCCTTTTAGGAAGTACAGTGTGTTACAGAAGTATTCATACCATGATGATTTTTTGTTTCTGATAGTTCTTTCGAAAAAATGTTGGAATAAAAATTATTAGTGTAGTAGGATAATGTTCTTCTCTCAAAGGTAGTTTACTTTTAGTATGTACTATAAAAGATGTACGAATTTCACTGAAAATAGTTTCAAAATAATTATTCGTAAAATTATATTGAGTATTGAAGAAAGTAACTTAGGATATTATCTACTAAAATTTGTTTCTTATGACATAACAATGGAAAATCAATCTCAAATGTGCAGAACAAAAAATGAAATGATCAAAATGTATTTTTATTATTAGTAAATAGAAATACTTTTCCCAGACAATGCACCCTTAGTCATCAATAATCATCAATCAAAGCAATTTTGTGAAACCATAGTATAATGTGTGTATTGCATAATTTTTCTCCCTTGCGAACGTACATAACTCCAGTGTTTTTATTCAGTTGCAAAACTATCAAAGCATAAATTCTGAAAGGGTTAATTCCATCCAAGACCCAATATCCGCTCTCGCAAAAACCCCCGTTCCCCCTCTCCTCCAATTTCCCCGTAAGATTCCAAAGGCACCCACGCTCAAACGAAACGAACTATTCACTCTAGCCCCGGGACGAACGATCAGCCGAACGAAACAGCACGCGTTCAGCTGTCGCTAGATCAACCGAAAAACCACCCCTGTCCGCCGGTCGGAACGAAAAAGCGTTTCTGCCTTGTGCGCGCAGCTCCGCCAATACGAGCGCGACATCCGCGACTCCGGGCGGCTGGTGCAGCAAGTGCCTGGACGAGATGAGGCTGATGCAGAGGCTGGCGATCAGCGGGCTGCTGTCCGTGATACTGATTGTCCTGCTGACGGGTACATTCGTGACGCGGCGGGACCTGACGAACGTCGTCGAGCGTGGCGTGGCGCCCGAGGAGCGTAACGAGCAGCAGGTGAACCCCGCCTGGGTCCAAAACAACGCGATCCCAGGCCAGGACGAGGCCAGGACGGAAGATAAGGATCGGCGTGTGGACTTCAAGCACAGACAGTCGGAACCGTCCGCGGTCGAGCCACCGCCAGGTCCCGTCCCTGGGCCCTACGTCATTAAACCACCTAATCCACCCCTGGATGACGTGACTAATCAGCGCCGCGAGAAGATCAAAGAGGTAAGCGGCTGTTTCGTTTCTGGTCCCCCCAGTCTATTCCCCGGCGCTGGCCAGCGCACGCGTTCCAGCACCCGGGGGTAATTACCTGTGCGTGCAACGGGGTCCTCTCGTGACTCGAACGGGGCTTACATTGCGGTACGTTTTTGTTCGAACTTTGTTTGAGGCTCGTCGCGGACACGGAACGACCGTGGCTGCGGTGAGTGGATTTGAAGGATGATTTTAGGGGATGCTTGTTAAGCGGGGATCCTTTTTAGGTGGGCCGGACTGTTGGTACTGGCGTGGGGATAGGTGGATTTATTTGGGATCGTGAGAGGGTGGGTTGATAGTAAATAGAAGTTTAAGGCTGTGTATAAGTTGAGGCAGATTTTTAATTGCAAAGGAGTGTTTATATATACGAGAGTCTAAGTGAATCAATTAAAAAAAAAATAGGGTTGTAAAAGCTAGACAAAAATTTGAAATGGGCCTTCCATTTGTGATGGAAAGAAAGTAACGAATACACCAAAATTTAGATTGGACCCTACATTTAATTTAATTTATTTCATTGTTTTGATACTTATTCAGTTCGCGTGTTAGCGCGGTATTTTTGATTTTATTTAATTTAGAAGACTTAGAGGACCATGTATCGACGCGCGAAGGAGTGGTTAATAGTAAATAGGGGGTTCATTTGTACGATGTTCTTAGTGGACTTATTAATATTGAAGTTTTTGAGGAACTTCAAGGAATTGTTAACTAGTGGAGCTTTTTTTTCGAATGAATATAAATTGGGAGGTTGATGTTAAACAGAAGTTTAGGAAAGTGAGCTTGTACAACTTATTTTCTCTAGCCAAATAATAAGTCTAAGTGGATCTGTTGGTTGGTGCTCTATTTCGTAGAGAATGTAAAGGACGAAGCTGCTGGTAAATAAGAGTTTACTTTTAATGGAAATTTCCTTGCTGGAACTTTAGGGTGAAGGAAGTTTCTGGAAATTTTGCAACTTTCCATTCAGAGTTATGTACATCGTTTGCCCACGTCTATGGTAAACTAAGAACGTCTACTAACATTACACGTGTATTTTAATCTGCTAAAACCGTGTCGAGAAATCTGAAACTCACATTTACGTTGGAAATGTTGCAAGTACGTATCCATGCTTATTTTTTATCTGGTGAAAGTTTACCAGTTCCACAGAGCAGTGGCATTTTCCTCGTTCATTCTATACATATATAAATAATTAAATAAAGCTGAGTAATCTTCATCCTCAAGTTCACCTTGTAATATACGTAATTTTCGGAAACGTACCACCCGGTATGACTAAAATTATCCGCCATTTCGGGGTGGGGTAATTGAAGCCTTGCAGAACCTGAAAATATACATTTTGGATACTAGTGCTGATTTAACGATCACTTAATTTACCTGTGGCTCAAGTTTTAACATTATCCTGCATCAAAGGAACCACAAATTCTTCGTTCAAAAACCACATTTTTAAATTAAAATCACAGTTTAAATAGAAGTAGGTAGTGTTACCTAATTTCATTGTATTTTCGAGAACTTTTTTTGAAAAACTTGACGACTTTTTTAAATAAATTTTCTTGTAATGCCATATATAACTAAATGGAGGAATTATGGGCGATCTATCGGCTGTATTTTTTATTTATAATTACATACTTTCGAATACACAACCGTTTATTTAAAAAAGTCTTCAAGTTTGTCCACAAAAAATCTCGAAAATACATGTGTTCTCAGGCCTCACAGGTAGACACGATCCCTTAAATTCTCGAGCATTTCCCTTCAATCTGAAACTACTTAACGTGAAACATGAAACTGATAACAGGTAGTTTTACCACGAAATTTCGGTTTACCTACTTCGGTTCAATCGATTCACACGAACTTTCATCTTCCGGTACCTTCTACATATTAAGTTTGTCAAATTTCCCTGAATAATCCCATGTCTTCTCCAGCGAACTCTGGAACAGAGCTGAAGTTTTGGAGGGACACGCTAGAAAGGGCGGAAATTAAAGAGGATCGCAAAGGATCGACGAATCCTTTACATCGTCGGGCCCGGTAGAATCCTATGCTCGCTTAGACTCGCGTCAAATGGGAGGAAATAAGGGTGAAACGGGGCGAAACGAAGGGTGAAATAGAAAATGACATGGCTAACTGCTAGACTGAATTAATCAAACGTAATTTCGTGAAAATGAAATGAAAAAGTTAATTCTAACTGTGGCATCTAATTGTGTCAATAATTACGTACACTTTTTACAAATCCCAAATGTTTCTTCTCTTATTTTTTCCAATGCGATAGAGAATCTCTAAATTTCAACTATTCTAACCTGACGCACATGGAACACAAAGAATTTCTTTTTTATCCGAGATTAATTAGATACGAAAGTATCAATCAACCTTCAATTGAAAACGATTTGAATTTGAGTAGGTGAAATTAGGTGAACTTACCCCCAACTTCGTTCTAAGAACTTCAAGCCAGAAAAATTTCTATCGAATATTTTTAGTAGTCGAGACAGAATCAATGGGTCACGCAATAATTTGTTTTACGGCTGTTTAATAACGAAGGCAAGCTACTAATTAGTGCGGTTGAATCGCGTTCAGAGTAGAATGAAAAATTCGTGACAGGGCGTAAATTTCCCCTGGTCGATTAAAGGAGCATTAACTACGAAAAGGGCGAGGTCGATAGGTCTGGTGAAAGTCGAGCACGGCCGGGGGTATCATCGCGGAGGAAATAAATTGACGAAATTACGGAATTCCGCTGCAGCAACGGCAGGACTGGATGCCGGCGCGTCAAACTTTATCGGGGGTGGCGAAGTTGAGTCGAAACGCCTTCGCTATTTCCGCGTAATTAATTTAGCAAAGAGCGGTAAACTGGATATCAACGATAATCCGGTTCGTGGAGCAAGATCCTAGCGATAATGAGTCAATCACATTAAGGCCGTTCGGAACTCTGCTGAAACGATCATCTCTTTGAAAGCTCTTCTGTGCTCTGTGCCCTGTAAATCTGTTTCGACCGGCCGATTATCGTCGTCCACATCAATCCCTTCTGGGCGATAGGTCTGTCTCGAACTGTGTCTGCTAATTGAAACCGTTGGCTACCGAGGCCAGGGATGCGAGCAGAGCCTGCTGATAGGGTCTGTTTGAATTACCAAATGGAACTGGACGCCGCACAGTGGTTCGAACAAAGGAAAAATTTTCAGTAGGAGAGAAGGAGAATTTTTTCAATACAATTCCATAGTAGTATAGTTGAAGCACCAGAACCAACAAGAATTTTCTGCAAATACCATTAGTTTGTAATGAAATTATAATAGGAAAGTTGGGGGACAGAATATTTATAATTTTGAGTTACAAACGCACTATCTTACAAGTAAAATTTAAAGTATTTGCAAATTAAAAAAAATTAATTTTGGCTTCAGATTTGTAAATAGCGACCTCAAAAACCCCGGGATACCAAGTTTGGTATAAATTGAAGGTTTCACGTTGATGCTATCTTTTTTTTATTCCTTGATATGAGGATTTCGGACCACTGTGCGCCGCTTGTCTGATTCTCGATTGTTCCGAAAGTGGAAAAGCGTGGACGGATGTTGCAAGTGGCTCGGAGAAGCGAAATTGCTGCAACGAGAAAAATAATGAGGTGTATCGAAGTAAAAGTCTGAAACTGTACCAGAGCTCGTTGGGAAGTTTCTGCTGGCCAATCACTTAAAGCTTTGATTTCATCCTGGAGTATCGTAAATCGTAATGTTAAACGAGGTCACGAGGTTGTAGAAAATACGACTGGATTGATCGATGTTTGTGGGAGAATGGAATTCATAATTGTTGAATGTGGTTATTATTGTTATTACTGAATATCAAGGGGGTTGAGGCTGAGGGAATATAGAGCAGGGTAAGCTAATTAAGATGACAGTGATTAGCAGTTCAAGATCTGCTGAAAAAGTGTTGCTGACAGTTCAGCAAAAGTGGATAAAATATTTTAATAATTTATGTAAAACTAAATGAAATAAGAGGAATTAGAAATTGACGATAAATATAAAAACATTAATTGATTTAAAGTACGTCAATGTGTGACGTATCTTTCATACAGTAGAAATAGTTCAATAACTCTGTAATACAGAAGTAGCGGTTGAATTTTCAGAAATAAGAATAAAATCGATGTCCGAGTTATGTCCATCAAGAAAATTAGGACAATCGATTAATCAGTCAATAATTATGGATAGGTTGAGTTCTTTCGAGCGAGAGTAATGGAAATACAATTTATCTTATTTTATAAAATGTTGCCTCACGTGACAGGTCAATATAAAGGACGAAATTTCATAATAATGAAAGTAATTTAACATCCAGATATTTATTCATTCTACTGATGACGCTCCCAGCTAAATTCAGAAATTATTATCTCAAGACGATACTATAATGATTTCCATCGCAATATTAAATGAGAAAATAGTAGTTTAAAACGGAAATAATTAATTGAATAATGAAAGCCTGCAGATGGTGACTAATCAAAATACAATGAAGTTACATTTATTAATATAAAACTCTGGAATCAAGTGGTTCTATCCAGTAGAAAAGTAGCGCTACACAAAATACTGGTAGACAAGGGGACATTCGACGGAGTATTGATCGTTTAAGCGAGTGATGCACGGATGCATCATCTCTATGATGCACCGAGCACGAATAGACAAATCTAGTGGAGCTTCCTTGGTTTAGAATTTAATCGACTTTTGGCCGATACCCTCTATGGGCAGTCCAGACTTTATCGACGAACGGTCAACCGTGCTATTATCCAGTTTATCGAACCGATTTATTGGCCCCAGTGAGTGCAATCATGCCTCGTATCTGCAGGAAGCTTCTAAAATGGTAACGACGCAGAAAGGTTTCCTCTTTTCTCGAATGAACTATTGCGAAATTGATTTGTATGGTAGGCATTATACCAGTCTCCATTACGATTTATATTTTATACCGATTTACCGTCGATTACGCTTTTCTATTTTCGTTTGCCTGAGTTCTGACATGGAGTTCATCTTCTGGGTTTTGTAGGTAATTTAATCCAGCATTTTGAAAAGTTAAGATGTTTAAATTAAGTATTTGAATTATTATGAGAAATTCTGAAGCCAGTATGAGCTAAAAAGAGTCAAAAGTGGTGAAGATCAAAGTTTTCGACCTATAACAAAAATAAACCTAAATTTTTTACATATATTGATGCCTGTCGCTTGTTTCTGCATCAACAGATTTCGATGAAATTTTCACCATGTGTAACACTTAATTAAATCTGCAATGGGGATTTTTAAATTTTCATTACAGGCTCAGATAAAAAAGTTGAAAAAGCAACCTTCACTATTTTCTTCGCTATTCCGACCAGTTGCAACTTTTTTAAAAATACCAAAACACAGCAACTAGTAAACTATTCCTACTAGATTCTCAAAAATAACTCAAATGGTTTAGGCCAATTTTAAAAATGTTATTCTATTTTAGAAGTGTCCACACACTTTTCCCGGCACTGTGACGATTCTATTTCGAAATCCCAGAAGCCATTTATTTCAAAATTACCTTCTGACTAGATTTCGGCCCTGTTGAATTAGTGATATATCCTAATCCGTATAATACAAAATCCAACAGAAATATCCTCGGGATTAGCTATATTTATCTAAACTGATAATCAGAATTACCATTCATTACTGTCAGGCGTGTCACCTAAAGTTTTTGGAAATGTGTTAGCTCTGGCTGAAGTTCTGTTAACAGTAGACTGCGAATAAATCGCAGTTCCATTTCAACTCCGTTCCAGCTAATAGGATGATATTTTTACGATCGCGAAATATAATTAGTTCTGTAATTGGATCTCAACGGATACAGTCGCATTGCTACGAATTCACCGTGGCGAGCGAGCTCGCAGTTTCGAAATGTTCGGCTGGAGTTGTGTGCACGGGACTTATACATCTCGCCACGCTGGTACACATCGTTCATTCCAAACGAAGCAATTTGCTTTGCGAGCAGACCCGCGTAATTCACGAAATAGGTAAACCACGTTCGGAATAGATCTCAATTTACTATTCTCACTCCATCCCGATTGCGCGTTCTTATGGCCGATTTTCGACCATAATAATTGGTAGCCGTGCTATGCATATGAAAACGTGACAATGCCTAGATATTGCATTTCCGTCCATTACTTGCTCGTTGCACTTGGACATTCAACGTCAAATAATTGTAACTTGGCAGTTGAGTTACAGTGTCCGGTTATTCAAGATATTTCGGTTCATTTTTACTTCTATTCTTCAGGCGTGAGTTCACGATATTCGGGTCACAGATTTCATGCATATTTTGGGTATAATAATTAATTAGCCCACAGCATTATACTGGACGTGGTATGGACTATCTATAGGTATGCAAGATTTCAAGCAAATCGGGTATCTGAATCTCCTTAAAATCATATTTCAAGCACATCTTTTATTTTTACGAAAAAAACCATAATCGCCCCTTTTAATCCTCAACTTTCTTCATTTCTTTTTCCTTTTATAGATCCATTAAACCATCACTGCGAAACTTCTCCAAACTTTCCATTAAGATATTCTTGAATATCGATTCTTAGGGTGCCGGCAGTTTCTTTTCTACCCACGAGGTACGAAATAAATGGTAATCAGAGGGTGCAATCCATTTTTCATCTCAAATTACCGGATGCTTTACCCTACAAATTACAAAGCTCGTGTAACACGCCTCGAAAAAATCGATACGAACACGTGACCTCAGCTCCGTGTTACTCAAACGATCGCTAATCCCGACGTTACTAAGGATCACGGTTTTAACGTTGCCTCTAATTATCAACATGCATGTGTACCGTGCAAACTGACTGTGAACGAGAGTCGAAAATGTATCGTTGCTATGTAACGGTGTGCGTAGAAACATGTTGCGATCTCTAGGAAGGGTGACTTGGCTTTGAAGGAGTAATGAATTAGATCTGACAATGAGGAAGTGCACTAGGATTCAGGGATTTGGAAGCAGATGAGTGGATGACGAATTAAGCAAATTAGAAATTAAGCAATTTAGGAAATTTCACTGGAATAAAGAGGACACAATATTTACGAATACTAAGAAAGTTAAGACACGAAGAATATTTATGGACATGGAAAGTCACACACATGTAGATATTTAAATAAGTAGGTGCTCACTAGCGCTGTCAAGTTTGGAATAACCTAATTAATTAATGGAAGCAAGTATTTTCTCCTTGAACAAATAAATTTGAATAACATTTTTACGTGATAAGGTATTAAAATTGAATAAATTAAAATCAAGAACATTACAAGATACATTACAGTGACGTGTAGATTACTACGCACATTTGTGCGTCGTGTACAGCTGCGAGGAGGATTTTCTTCGACTCTGGTCATCATTTCCGGCCTGGGGTCCACGGTGGAAGGAGCTGAAGGAGCTCGATGATGTTCGAACGAATGCACCTTCCGACAAAGTCGCATTGTCCGTCGGCGAACGGGTCTGGCACAATGGAAACGATTCCTTTTAATGAGACGCTAGTTAAGGGAGAAATGGTAGACGGCGAAAGGGACGGACACAGGGGGTGAAGGACGAATACAGGGTGTTCTGTAAATCTTGGACGACTGGCTAATGAGAAATTCAGTGAATCCCGCTGGACCATGGAAAGGATTCCTTGTAGTTTGTACACAGGGATCTAATCCATTTGATAGTGTATAGGGTGGGAGAATATCATTTATATTCCGAATGTGCTGGATTATATATGCAACTGGACTATATCACAAATTATGTATTATAGTATATACTGGTACAGCATTAAATAGTAGAAAGACTCAATTCCAATGTATGGATTACAGAAATCTCTTCACGAATACTTCATAGAAACTTCTCAAAGAAATTTGAATTTAAGTGTATGATAATACGTGATTTCTTACAAAAATATTCAGTCTGAAAAATCTTGAAACTTCAATTTCAAGAGATATTTGCTGACATGCAAAACACTCGTCTTACTTAAAATTAGAGTAACCCTAATTAAAGCACACAGCTGATATTATCTTATCCAAGAAGACACTTAAAACCATCTAAAATAAAAATCACAATAAAAATTATTCACAAATAACTGAATAAGAATAAAATAAAACACCCCAGCATAAACTCAAGGACAATAAAGGAATCTACTCATACTACTTACGACCCAGCAATTAAAACCACTGAAAATCTTCAACACTTGCTCCCCTTACCCCCAGCCATTTCCCACATTCCAACAAATTCGAATGCTCCAAAATTCGCAGCGGAACACCCAGTACACTGCCCGGGTGACGAAGAGGAAAACGTCGAGGAAGAGGTAGAGATTGGCGCAACCCTTTCGAGGCCAGCGTTCATTCACGGATCAGAGAATAAGATCCGCACTAGGAGGCCGGGGGTGTCGGCCTCCTGGCAAAGAATAATTCACGCTATTAGCCTGGAGGGGCACAATGCGCGACTCAACCCACGACAATAAACAAAGGCATAATTATCGTATACCCCACGAGCGTCGCCGTCGGTGTAGAATTCCGGTCTTCTCGTCTTTTGGCTTACGCCGTCTCTTTCCTACTCGGGGCTATATATATCTACTTATCGCAGTCAATCTGGCCAACAAGCAGGTACATACCTAAGTGCCTGGTTGTACACCTTCGAGGTGTTGCTTGCACGTATTGTCAGGCGTCTATTGTAAGACGCGTGGAATTCCGTGTCTCGCTCTTATGTCGCGTTCCCATGGTGTTGCCGCTCTCACGTTCCGCGTGGCCAGCCTGAATGCGTTCACCTTGCTGTGAGTTGATGTTCTGCACTGCTTGAACCGAGTTTGACAAGGGTTGGATACGATCGAGCCGGGCGATTTCTTTTAAGGTAACCAGGCTAGAAAAATTGGCAATAATGTGTATAAACAAATCTTTGAATATTAACCGCTCACGCACAGTCATTTTTAGAACAAATTCGAAGTTATTTTTTCAATTTGAGTAGTTTGAATGTAAAGTAAACGTTGGTTAAAACGTTCAAACTGCTTAAGTCATTCAAAATGTCCACGTCTTTATGCGGGGCACGACTGTATTTATTTATCTGCCTTAAAGCATTGCATCGTCATATGTACATATCATCTCTCCCCGTTTTCTTACGTGACGGAAAAGAGAAAGGAGATAACTCTCTTTTAACGACTGATGACTCCACTGTCCTCCTATCAACTCCAATACAATTTATTATTTTCGAGTTATTCTTGGCAATAGAAATGACGTTTCTCCGATCGGAAAAGTCCAAGAGAAAAAGGCAATCGCGACCCCGTTCCTCCTCGATGCTTAATGATATCCATTAACGAGCTGACGCTATAATTGGGCTCGTCCTGCCGTGAAGATGAGTTCCCGCTTCGACGCTCCTGCTGATCCTTGGGGACGACGCGACGGAGAAGCCGTGCAGCATGCACGTGTATTTTCTAGGGGCACGTTAGTGCCTCCCCCCTCGGGGGGGAAGAGCGAGCTGAACGTAATTTTACGGTGAACGGGTAAGAAAAATTGGCAGTAGCTTGGACGACGATCGAATTTTTCCGGGATACAAACGGTACTCCTCCTTTCGTGGATGGGATCCGTTGCTCTTTGCAAGGATGAAAGTTAAATTGGTTCCAAGAATTAATTTAAATATTCCCCCTTGGTTTTTCCTCCCTTAAGAGCGATGCTGGGGTTTTCTACTCGTGATCCCCTCGGTCGCCTTGCGTTGTCTGTGTTCGGTGTTTAAACCTTTCAGCAGAGATTTGTCTTGCTTAAATCTTTGAGCAGAGGTTTATCTTCTTTTACGGCTTTTGGTTAACAGTGGTTTCTTGATTAAACCGTGCTTGAAGAATTACGGTTCTTGTTGAGTGGAATGTGTCTGGATTATGGGATGTTAGAAGATTTTTGTTCTTTTTGTTCTGCCTTTAGTTAAGCTTGTACAACATTTAGAAAAGATTTTCCAATATTTCCCTACTGTCCCGGTATTTTCCAAAGAAATCTCTACTAAGACGATAAGAAGTTTTCAACAAGGGAAGCAACTGCCGTTTCCATTTTCTGAAACAAGGGAAGCGATCTTCCTAGTTATTCAGTTTGTTTCCTACAATAAAAGCACGGAAATGAAACTCGAGGAATATGTATTGTAAAAGTTGAAGCAGCTCTCAAATCTTATGCAATTCTTTAATTCGTAGGACCAGCTATTTAACTACAAATTAACGCGTGCCTTCTGTTCGTTACGAATGGCGAAAGCTTCATCAAACACTCAGAAAGTAACTACAGTGTCCAGCCATCGCTGCCCGAAACGCCTAGCATTTCGGAAATACTTGCCTCCAACCCTGCGTTCCGCACCGTCTCTTCCTCGGGGCACTTTATATTGTCGGAACTAATTCGAGCCGAATTTTTCATAACCCTTGTATCGGAAACGCATAAACCGCGAGAAGAATGTCTGGAATCGGGAGGGGGACACGGCATTCTTCTGCGTGCCTGCGAAATTTAATAGAGCCAGCGAGGGGGTAGCGGGCGCAATATCTCAGCGGCAGGCGGATCATAAACCGTCTGAGCCTTTTACGGGGGGAACGGCCACTCTTTAAATGGTTTTGCGATCTGGATCTTTGGGCAGAATGGACCGGGGTCGGAAAAGTATTGCGGATACACCGAAATCTGGTGCGGAAGAAGGAAGCATAGGGAGTTGCGCGAAGGTGGAGGTAGAGAAGGGGGAATGAATATGGAAACTGAGCGGGGTATATGGGAATAAAATATGAGACATATAGGGGCGAATGGAAGTGAAAGTAAAAACGAGGTCATGGGTAAAGGGTGTTGAAATTACATCATGACTATTGGTAAAAGCTCACTTGCTATCAATAAAGACATTTTACACAAGCAATACTTATAAAAATGAGCACATAATACAATTGTATATGTCTAGGAAATTTGAGGACGCAAAACAAGCACATTAGTGTGCAACAATATTATTAAATTCAAATGAAATATCAAATGAAAAAGTGCCCTTTTGAAAATAACAAGGATTTTCATTCCACCATCATTCTTCTACAATTATTAAACATTTCACTCCAATTTTTGTATCCCTTTTTAAGGTCCGACAAAAAATCTAAAATTCCATAATCTCAGAAAACTTGTTAATAAAATTCCTGTTTCTTTTTTTCTTTTTTTTTTCAAATATCGTACTGTCTCTTCCACTGTGGCTTTAGAAAGCTTTTCCCAGAGAGGAGGGTGTATCTGTCTTATTTCGGTAGTGGGCAGGGCAGGTCAAAAGAACGATAAAGGGACAGCAGAGAGTGAAAGGTTTCGCGAAATCACTGTGGGACGTTGGGATCGTGGAATGGCCAGGAGGGGAATGAATAACGTAAATTGAAAACCGCGGGAAATAAAGAGAGGAAATAAAGTTGAGACGGTTAAGTAAAGCTTTACCTATCGGGGATAGGTGGACGCACCAGTTTGGATCGAGTTTCCTTGTTACTTTGCGTGCAACCGGGCGTTCATGTCCACAAGCAATATATGGCGTAGATACTGCGGTGGGCCAGCAGTTTAAGCATTCACCGTTCGATACTGGATATTTTCAGCTTGCCCCCTTGAATGTTTATTTTGCGAACTCAGCTAATCGTTTCACCTAAAGTGAGGTTTATTTTTGGGTGAATGATTACTCTTTTTTAAAAGGAGAGCCTTCCGTGATAGTTTTTCTTTTTGGAAACAATGTTTTTATTAATCTAGCTGGCCACTAATTAGCTGAGTAGTAGTGGAAAGCTAACTATTTAGTGATTAAAATTAATTGGACGGAATTATATTTTACTCTGCCAATCAATCAACGAGAAATTTAATTATTTTGTTGCTACTTACTCCACACGTGTACGATCTAGTATTGTAATGAGTGTAGATAGTTTTATGTATGTTAATATATGTATGCAAATGTTAGTCGAGTAGAGATAAGTCTAACTCATTATCCAGCAATTGTCAACGCCGTAATTTTTAAAATGGTTTCTTTTTACAAAAGACACTTCTTGAACTAGCGACTTTTATTTCGAAAATATTCAGGATCTCATGCTTTCACACGTTGCTTTCATTAGTCTACAATAAAATTATGTAAAATTCAATTTGGTATAACGTAAAGTCAGTTTTCCAAGAAATAAATTTTTCTAAACATTCATTCACAAGTCACCGAGGATATCAATGACAATACTCCACCAACTTAGTGTTATCTTTCTATCATACTAAACACAAAGAGGATCGTAAAAAAACATACCTAACATCAAACTCCATTAAAAGAATTTAAAACCATCGAGACAGGGGTCGTTGGTTCCACCTATTTTCCGAAATCAGTTTTCATCAATCGAATCCCTGCGAGATCGAATCACACGGTGGCTGATTCCCGATGCACCTGTTTGCGAGCTCATCGAAGTGGCTGGACCTATTTTTCGTTCTATTTATTCGGCTTGCATTGCTCAATCGACTGGTGAGGCCATCTCTGCTCATATTTTTCAAGCTTCACGGTTCTTGGTGCCTAGCGTTTTGTTGCTTATCACCGGAAACACGCGCTACGTGTTTGAAGGTTTTTGCACTGCGCGGATCTCTGTTTACACGATATTCGCCAAATTGTTTGCATCTCCTGCTATACACGACCATGGAATCTGATATGCCTCCGTCCGCCTGTTACTCCTTGGTATCTACAAATTAAACAAGCAATAGTGAGGTTTCTAGCATAAATAGTGGAGGGAATGGGAAACCATAGAGCCGTCATGGAGGACTTCGGTTGCCAATTAATCAGCGGTAATGCTTCGCTACTAGATCTCCTGACAAGCCTCGAATTTATTTAGTCAACACTGGTCTCGCAGAATTCGCGCTGCGGAGCTCGTTTTCGTTTGAGCAGCCGCATTGGTTACATTGGTAATTCTCAATCGTGAAAGTTGATACTCTCGGTGACGTGATATCGTTTTATTTGATTAATTCGCTGAATTGCATTCGCATTTTATGGAAAATTGTGTGGGATCTTTTTGCCATTTTAGGAAAATGTTTTCTTATTCCATATAGCTTCTGAAAAGGAAGTTTATGCGGTAATGCCAGCTAGCTTTATTGAAATCGATACACGTTTTCAAAGCAAATGGTTTGAAAGTTCTGATATTCTCGACATGAAAGTTTCTTTCCGACTTTGCACAGTATCAACTTGAAACTATGTAGCTCCATAATCTCCAAACATTAATGCACTCAATTATGCAATACTGCTCCTTCATGAAAAAAAAAGATTAGACAGTAATTCAATGAACTCCTCATTAAATCAATTTTGTTGTTTTAAATTGTTTTCTTTGGACCTCAATTTTTAAACATAACGTCGATGAACTAAATTATGTAATATTAGATCTATACAAATATAAGGATGCTGTTATTTAATTCAATTTTAATTGAGTAAATATACCTATGATTTGTAGTGAATTATTCAAAGCCTTTCCATCGCTTACATAAAATAAACCTCGATCTATTCCATTATTTAAAGTCATTTCTACCTAAGGAAGACAGTAATGTGATCTTGCTTCGATCAAATTAACCGCGCAAGCGTTAGGCCCTGAGAAATCTATGCTAATTCCATTTATGAAAACGAGGATACGAAGCAAGCTATTTTTAGGGGATTACGCACTCTTGAAACTTCGAAGCACGAACCATTGCGACGAATGAATTAAAATGAAGCGAGATGTAGGCCGCTATGCTCCTACATTTTCCTTCCCGTGAATACATTTGAAACAATCTATATACCTATATATATTTGGTTTCAAGTGTACTTTGCGTTTTGGAAGAAGCTATAAAATAAATCCAAAGAAGAAGGATTTAGTACAAAGAAGGATTCTTCTGAAAACATTTACCTAAAAGACAAGAAATGTAATTTCTAAATGATCTCCATATTTATAATTGTGGTATAAATATATAATATAAATATTTGTATTTTTAAATACACATACCAGTATTAAAAAATAATATTATAACATAATATAAAATACACAAGACATCTGTACATACCGGTTCTCGATATTTGATCTCACCATAGGGATCTGACAAATATCTGTCAAATTCTGCAAAAGCTGCCATAATCCCGTGAAAAATTCCGAGCAGCTACATACGCATCTTTCCCGACGCTCTGAAACATTCGGCCGTATCATCGACGCGTTCCTCGAAACCATCAGCTCTCGAACGATCGTTGAAGAGGCGGACCAAGTGTCGCTGGAGAGAACAGCGTAACGGAGGGAGCATAATCGGACAAGACCGCACGTCGTACACGAGCACTGGCTCCGTCGTTGTTCGTCCTTCCGTATCCTTTCCCGCCAGGCTAATGGTTTAATCCTAACACGGATGTTAACCAGATTACCAGCCAAGAGCTGGCCCTTCCAGCCTGCGTTCCCTGTGGCCGCTGCAGAACAAATTAGCCGCGATTACGTGGATAACGACAAAAAGGGTCGATCGTTGCGATTCGAGCTACCGGCCGCCACGATGGCTGCCTTCTGTAATTTTCTGCAACGTCGCTCCCTTCCTTAGCTACCAGGCATCCTGGGATTGCTCCCCCTTTGTTTTATCCTCCCTGCTTGCCCGCAAGATTATGCGTCTTCGACTTTACGTTGCTTGCCTCTCGATGGGAGAGCGCAGGCAATCTTCGCGAAGACAAGGACGAGAGGAGCTTGGTAGATGCTTTCTGTCGTGGGATTAAGGAGATGTGTTTGCTTTCTGTCTGTGACTGTATGTTTCAATTGGAAATGAAAGCATCTACGAATTTTGCGAGCAGGAGCAACTTAGTAAACAAGAGTTATTTTGTTATATTATCCGACTTTGAATTCTACGACTTCTACGAATATTAATTATCGTGTCTATATAATTCTTACGGTTGTCCAGTAATTCTGAAACGTGTGAAAAGAAACAGAAATCTAGAAAAGGACTTGAAAAATGCAGAAAAGAAGATTTGATCGGCACATGAGATTCGAAAGTGGAGTTTGAGAAGTGTACAGTCACAGAAGAACAGAACGAAATTAGAGTACTTTGATCCAGTTCATAGCAAAACATTCCAGAAATAGTATTTCAAAACTAGAATACCTTCTCGTTATTTTTGAATGCCATATCCAATAACGTAATGTTTGAATTTATACATCCATTTCGTTACAAAATCTCTTGTTACAGTATTAATTAATTTGATAATTAATTCAATACATAATTAACTATCCCTATAATTAAAAAAATATAATATAAATTAACAGGCTTCTACTTCATAAAAATTACACATTCCACAATTTAAATTTTTAAAATTTCAACTCAACTGTAATTTTCCTCGCCCAAGATGACTTCATATTATATTTCATATTCGTATAAAACAAACTGTCCCCGAAATTGAAAAAATTATATAAAATTTTCAATATAACGGTGATCCAAAGAACGATCCAATATTTTATCGCTTTTCCAGAAAAAGGACATTACTTTTACGTAAACCTCAACAATTATCTGTACATGGTTTATAATTTTTAAACAGTGCAGAGTAATGAAACCCATTGATAAAAATGATAAAAAATGATAATATCTTGTCATATTTATGTTATATAATAATTTCATAAATTATCACACCTTTCGGATGAATACTATGTTCACACCTTACTGTCCCTGAATTTTCCTCGGAGAAGCGTAACTCCATAATAAAGATGTTCCGTGTCAGCTCAGAAAACGGAGCGACGATGCAGAAAATTGCTCGTCAGTAGCAGCATACGCTACCGCGATCAACCCCTCTCGACCTAATTCTCGCAATCAGCTCTAATTTGTTCCGTGAAACATTTGGAAAAGGCTAAGAAGTGACGAAACAGCTTCGTGATGACAAACGGTGTGTGACTGTTCGAGATCAACTCCGTCGCCCCTTTTTTGTTGTAATTTTTAACGCGCGAGAAGTCTGTCACGTGTCTGAGACAGCAGATGGTACAAGGGGCCTGTGAAATCTCCGCGAATAGTTCAGTTTACCGAGGAAAACACGTTTACTGACAACTTGAAAAGTGGTAATAACGAGATAAATATTCGAGTATTTGTTTTTGGTCCCAGGGAAAATGTCTGACATTTTAGCTCGTACTAAACGTCCTGTTCTGAATTAGGAAAATTATCCCCAAATGTACTACAGTTATTCATTGCATAAAAGTTATATAAAATTTGAAACTTGGAAAATTAGCTAAAGAATAGCTGAGAAATAAAAATTACTATGAGAAATCTTTTAGTATTCCAAAATCCAAATTCCAGTAGGTATAAGTACTCCAAAAACCAATAATATTGTATACATATATGAGGTTTCTATGTAGAATAATTAATATATGTACTATTCTACAATAATTTCGCCCAATGCATTTGACCAAAAAAGGTGCGAGCAATAATGGGTTTCAGAAAGTTCACGAGAAATCTCATTGCACGTGTAATCTCGCCCCTCGTGGATTTCATAATATCAAAAAAATTTCACGCACTGTCATCCCTCCACCCCCTCTCTATCTCTCTTTCTCTCTTCGGCCGTTTTCCCCATTTATTGCTTTTTTTTCCACGATCACCGCAGACTCACAGTGGAGGACTCACGTCTGTCGGTGCCACCAGCCAGGGCCCACAGATATTATATTGTCCCTGAATTATGCCGCCATAAAAACGTGACGAAGCGACCACGAGCTGGCAGAACAGTCCAGCAAATGGCTCGAAAAATCAAAGGGAACAGGAATAATGGTCACCGAACAGCCAGCCAGGATAATATATTCGTTTTTCTCCATACAATTCGCGGTGCTGTCGCAGCCTGAGGATCCGACCATTATTTTCAGACCGCGCTGACACGTTTGATGAATCTTTTAGCAGGAGTTATGAATATGTATGAACCGTATATTGTTTGTTTCTTGATCGCCAAAAAAGATTTCGGGGTGGGGATATGAGAAAAGTAAGTAGTGCTATTGTGAAAATCTTTTAACAGGCGTAAGCTTAAATGAAATTACATAATATATAATATTTTATCAGAATTGCAATCTTCAATAGTTTTGTAATAGGCCACTGGGGAGCCTTCTTAAATCCTTTTGTCAGGTTGATTAACAATTCTGCACCCTTCATTGTTTCAGTAAAACAATGTTGAAAGTCATCTGAATGCAAATCCTTAAAATTTCCATGGGAATTCTGCTGCATCTGACAAATTCGATTTAACAGTCTGCTCGAATTCTATACATTTAACTGCATATTTAATAACAGCGCAAGAATTTACAAAATATAAAATACGCACAGTTGATTCATCAAGGCTGCATGAAATTAGAAAATAGATTTAATCAAACAACATATTAAATACACACTGAAAGTAACTGAAACATAATTAAATAACCAAAGAGATCCCTAATATTTTCAAAAGAATTAGAAAATTGTTACACGAGTGACTGAATTTACCAGAAAATTTTTATGCAAATCTGCATGCGTCCACTTCTAACCAATTCTCCAACCTTTACCATTCTAAACTGACCTCCAACATACGAATAGAAAAAAAACCCTATACATCTGACGAGATACCATTTCGAACTTCGGATTAGGAATTTTCTCGTGAAGAAAACGCATGGGGAATCCTCGTTTCCCCAAACTGTGGCTTGAGCCCAGTGAAGTGAACATGCTTCCTGGTAATCTTCGGCGAGGCAGAATTCATTTCATTTCGAAGAAGGAAGCGCCTCGCCTGGTATCGCAAGAAACCGCGAGGAAGAAGAGGTTCGGGGGGAAGAAGGGATAAATGACGGGTAGCAGGGCTGTGTACCTCCCTGGGGAGTTTCAGGGATCCTCGGGTAGCCGCACGTTAGTTTTTCCTGTGTCTTTACTTGGAAACTCATCTCGCGGCGTAATTATCGACGTGAACACGTACATCGTGCACGGTGCAGCCTCTAATGGAGCCACGTCGCTATACAGTGCACCGTCCTGTTACGTTAGAACGTTAACAATTATATAAAGGGTGAGTCATAAGCCCTTATCCAGTTCGCGTACGCTTGTTAAATTTATTTCGTGTGTAATAATTTATACAGTAATTCGCAGCCACCGAAATAAATTGAATCGCGTTAATTACGAAAAGGGGATGAGTTCTATTTCTGGCGGTATCCCCTTTTTTGTGTCTCAATCTTCTTCGGGCCTTGGCGTATTGTTTCTCTCGGAAAGGTGACAAATCTCCGTACTATAAAGGGTCCAAAGGTCTGCGTCAAGTCGGCTTACAACAGAGCGTGAAAAATGGCCAGAACAGGACTTCTGATCCTGATTATATATTTCACTTTATCCAAGTTCTTATCTGATTGTTTGGAAAACTAAGTATAGGGTGGATTGTACCAGTTTTGGCCACTTCTTAAAAAATATAATATTTTTCCGTGTGAACAATAAATGTTACCGTATATTTCTGCAAGCAATTTACAATTAAGATAATTATGCACATGACCAGAAACAGTGCAATGGCCACAAACGATACATCTACTTTAATGAGTGTGATTTTGTTTGATTTAAATGCAAACAACAATTGGGGCAAATTAAATCTGTAGTATCTTCCTTCTCCGGATAATCGAATTATTAACGATATAACAGGATAAAGGTGTCCTCTGTTATATTCTAACAGAGGATTATTCTTCCTAGGATTATATTCAGAGGATTAACGCAGAACGCAATCTCTTGTGATCGTAATGTTGATAATTACACAAAATGAGTTTATCTATTGTATGGACTACATAATCAAAGAATCTTAATGCACTTGTTAATAGCAATAATTGTATATATACATTGACCATGATTTCCAGTTTGACTGGATTTCTCACGCGGAATATATAGAGCCTAATTGACCCTAACTATTTAATTGACTATGTTGGTAACCAAGTTACACGATTGCCTGAAAGCCTAATTGCTTCAGTGCCCAGAGTTTGATTCTGAACCAGTTACTGTTAGAAGTCAACTAACTGGCTACCAAAACTCTAATTAATAGAAAATTATTGCGCGATTGCTAGTTCGTTCGAATTGGCGCGAAAACTCTCTTTCAATCTCTCGTAGCAGAAATTTAGGAGTAGTGACTTTTTTGAGCACGCGTGAATTATGTAACTTTATCCACAGGTTTATCCCTAAGTAATATCTCGTTAACACATTTCTGTAATAAACTTTATGGTCAAAGCAAGTGTAGATTTCAAAATTCTGTGGTCAAATCAAATTTTAATTTCAAAATGACGTGCTTAACTTATCCTATCGAATAACTTCCAAACCTCTCGATATTTTTTAATAGTTCTTGTACTTTATCTTTTATGAAGAAACTGAGTTTCAAAACTACAATCCCGTCATGTAATTAAAATTTTCAGCGAATGCGTTACTAATCGATAACTGCCAAATCTAACGTTTCATGTTTTGTTGTTACAGATGATGAAGCATGGTTGGGACAATTATGTGAGGTACGCGTGGGGAAAGAACGAGCTGCGGCCGATCTCGAAGAGGGGACACAGCGCGACGATCTTCGGTGCTGCCAACATGGGTGCAACTATCGTCGACGGCCTCGACACCCTGTACATCATGGGTCTTCACGACGAATTCAAGCAGGGCCGCGACTGGATAGCTGAGAACCTCGACTTCGATATCGTGAGTACCAAATGTGCTTTTTTCAACTATTTGCTTGTTAATCTACTCCTTGGGAAACCATAACGACGCCGTGAAAGCGTTTGAACATTAACAAGTTAGACTTCGATGACGGGACAAAATGTCCTTGCAAATCGAGAAGTTAACTCGCCGATTGGCCCAGCACTAAACGCTATCAGGCCAGACTTCGAAGTCGAAGCAATTCGCGCTTCGATTAAAGGCGTGAAAATTGCTTCAACGAAGCGATGACCGATTGTGAATAACGCCAGGTCACGAATCGAGGACTTTAAATATTTTAATTTATATGTCATCTGAAAGAGCTGAAATTCTTCTATTCAAAAGTGCTAATAGAAGTTTTCAATTCCCCTCAAAGGTAATAGGATTGATTAAACAATGTAAAAGTAGTTGTGGGGGCAAAAGCCCGAAAATAATTTGACACGTGTTATAAATTCATTAAACTTGTTTTGTTTCTAGCGTTTGCTAAAGTAATAACGAAAACTGATTTACCTGATTATAAAAAATAAATTTGAAATTATTTATCAATCACAGCATGGAAATAAGTTTTGAATTTATGGCAGTTGAATTGTTAGATCTTTTATTTTTTCTCTTCTTTAGAAATCTGCGCGTCGCTGATCTCTTTATAGACACCGATATATCAGGGAAAGCGTTTTTTTGGTAGTTGAGGAAAGGAATTTCATCGCGTTTCCTTCCTTGCGTTAGAAATCTTGGCGGGAAGCAGACTTTCTGCACACATCCTGTCAAAATCGACAGCATCTTGCTTTCTCCTTGCCAAACGCCGTGAAAATGTGTTTGCTTTAGCCTGCGCGGGTGAAACGTCGCGATCTTGGCCCGCCGATCCTCCCCCGAGAGCGAAATCGAGCCGCGGAAACTCGGCGTTCGACGATATTGACGCGCGATAATTTCCGAGAAAGTCAAAGCACTTAACTGTGGAAGCTTAAAGATATTTTGATGCTTAACAGTTTAACAATGAAAAATTATTATTAAATTTGTGGGGGGATTGTGGTCTTCCTTTTTAGTTTTCATTCTGTTATGACTTATAAGTTATTTGAAGTTGCAATGGAAAGGAATTTTAATATATTTCACGTATTATAGAAATTCCGTGCCTTCCGTTTATCACCACCTCATTATTTTACCTGCAAGAGAATCACCAGATTAATTCTCGCTCTGTATATTTAAAATCTTGTTAATTCCCTCGCGGAACCATTTTGAGCTTACTCCTCCGCTTGGATTTCCTCCCAAAAGGATTTAATCATTGGGAACGTTACCAAAAATGGAGTCTGAATAATATTACATAACTACACGAGCTGGTTTTTTAAAGAGACTTTAATTACTTGAATTCAACCTTTCACTCTTTAGAAAATAATTACACGAAACATTTACATAGGTGATATTTCACTCATGTATGGGTATGCTTTTTAGTAGAACCATGAAAACACTGTATTAAATTTATTTCAAAGGTGCCCTGCAACTCTTGATACAATCTGAAACGTGGTGATTCTACCTGAAAGAATAAATCAAGAATATAGAATAATATTTCTGGATTTGCAGCTTCGTTTTATGTATATCAAAACTGCGAATGAAATGACTATACAATAACGAGACAAAATTGTAGAATAAGAATTTTCAGTTCAAAATCGTTTTCGATAACAAACCTTACTTCCAGAAAATGTTATCTAATAACTTCGACTCATTTTCAATGATTCATATTATTCGCAGTTGTTTTATATTTTCTGTCACATTGTACCAATTCTTGATCAGCTGCTGTTCAACGCTATTTTTTTCAAAATGAAGCTCCAAGTAAAAAAAAATTATTCTACGTTATCTACTTTTTTTTTCCATAACATCTTCGGGTATGGGGTTGTACTACAAGTTGCTAAATATTCTATATATACCTATATTTTACACAGAGTAAATACAGAGTGAGAAGTTAATTCTCCTCAAGTGTAACGTCCGTAAATTAATGACTCATACCTTGATTAGACATGAGTTCTAGGCATTCATTTAATGACTCCCGCATTCATCAATTCTGTTCCAATTTATTCTAAGAATAAACGTCGTCTGAAGAGCTTATTTCAATCTGGGTCATATCCTATCCATAAGTACAATGTACAATGCCCGCAGATACCTAAAAAATATTTTTAAAAATAACAAATGGCGATTGAGAATTTTTTTTAACGGTATTTGTCGAAACCATGAAGACGTAAGAATTTAATATTTGTTTAATGTAAATTCATATCTTAAATGAATTCGACAAATTACAATATACTCAGTTGGATAGTTTTTGAATTCACAGCATTCATAAATGGAAGATAAATGAAAAGTCACTTAAGGGAGGGTGAAATATAGTTTTCTACTAATTCTATTAAAAAGAATCTTGTTCTAATCAGATCAAAGCTCTAATCTTGAACATTGGGAGCTGAGAAGCTTTGCGACAGCATGATTCAAATATTTGCGAGAAATCACAGAGATAAACGAGGACGTAGCAAAAACACGAGATTCCCCGTCAGTGAGCGAAATCCCACGAGGATTCAAGATAATCCTTGGAGAATCGTGACCGTTCACCGGAAGTGGAAGATCTAGCAAATACTCCGTGACCTTGAGTGCCAATGGAAACCATTTCTGCGAGCTCTTGTTAAAGTATGTCGACACCAAAGTCAAGCTCAATATATTCTTTTAAACATAGTAACGTGAAAAAATTGTTAGTAAAACAGTACGTATATGTTTTGAACAAATAACAAAATAAAATAATGAAAATTTGAAAAGCACTAAATTTTTAAATAACTTTCTTTTAATAACATTGTAAATCAAATAAGGTTTCACAAGTGGCTTCGAAACTATAAGTGCAGGCTTAAGTAGGGCATAGAACTCGTGAAAACAAGAGAAGTTTCCGCTTAAATTTAAAACGTCTCCATGTACTTATAAAAATATAAACACGATGAATATTCAGATCGTATTTGGACAAAATACTTACAGACTTGCGGTTACCACGGGTTATCATTCTTATTTTCCCATGAGCTGTATCACCCAACGTAATCCTATAGTTCTGAAGTGTACTGTACAGATGAAGACGAATGTCTGAAGAAATCGTGACGGGGTCCAAAGAAATTTCATTCCTGTAAGTTCGTACTTTGCGGCGAAAGGAATCCTGTCTCCTTGTGCCCCTTCGCTTCCCGCGATATTAATATCGACATTCCGTTGCTGGTATTGCTCCTTCGAGGGTGATAAATGAAAATTCTGATAAATGAAAAGAATGCGCTGCCTGCATTCCATAAATATGCAGATGCGTTCTATAAACTTTCTGATATTCTAATTTTCGCGACGCAAACTTTTTACCGTTCTTTTTATGCTTCTTAAGGTGGATAACCACTGTGCTGGATCGGAAACTTCGGTTTAACTTTACAATTTATTTTTCAGTTGATCACGTATTTTTACTATGCATTCTGCGAAGAGTAAAATGAAACAAAAAAATGTTAATTTTGATTGATATTATTTGTCAACGAATTTAATCCCTATAAAAAAAAGAAGTTATTTTGTGGTTGCCAAGATTTCTTGGATTCTAATAAAGGGTTTAACGTCAAATTTTGGAAGAATATTCTGAGATATATATATTGTTCATCGTCTCATATCATCGATAAATATCAATAAAATAAGCATTACTACGCTAAAAAATAAATTGCAGAGTCGAGCTTACTTTTCGAATTGCCACAGTGGTTATCTCTCTCTAATGTGATAGTGTGTTCCCTGAAATTGTCAATTTAAAATCGTACTTGTGGAAATGATCTTTCTAGACGTCGATATGATATCGATAAGATAACACAATTCAGGACGGTAGCAAATATTGTGAACGATAATCCAATTTGCTGCAGATATATCTGTTACGGCTTAGGAGAAAGGAAGAATCAAGTTTCCTACAAATTAGATCGACTTTTCTGCAGTTATAGGAGATAGAGAAATTCGTTGCGATAAAAACAGTTGGGAAAAGATGGTGCTAATAAATTGTTCGAGTAATTTAAATGGAAGAGAAGATATAGTGGCCTTATTTCATTGTATAAAAAAAATGTTTTATAAAAATCAACGTTGGCAGGTGACAATCATGAAGGTAGAAAAATATTTCATTTTTATTTGGTATTGTAATCAATCTGTTGACATAACAGCATATTCAATTTTCAGAAATACGAGCCCTCTTTCGAAAACAAACAAGAGTAAATAATTGTATACATATATAAATGTAATAGAAACGGTAGAATATTTCAATCTCTGAACTACTTCGATACTTTTATTCATATTTTTATCAATGTTTAAGCAATATAGTAACTGGTTACTGGCCATAATAGAAATTAGCTCCAGTATACGAAATAAATTTTCTTTTATTCCCGATATCGTTTACAAACGTCGAGATATACACTGTATATACGTACGATAGATTGCATGCTCTGAAAAAAATTACTGATAAGAATGTCCTTCAAAAAACCGTGATAAAGCTTCAATGATTCTCCGCGGTGCTTTATATGCGATATATAAAAAACACAAAACTGTAGCAAAATTATCTAGTATCTGAAGAAACAGTTATTCAATGTGTATTTACCTAGGCAAAAAATACACAATAACAAAACAGAAACCAGCCCTTTTCAAAGAAATCGTCTCGTACAGACAAACCACCAAAGTAATGGTACTAATTAATGAACATTTAACCAGGCAAAAACATGATGTCTGTACACATGTTCGTACCTAAAATTCTAAAATCATGGAAACCACATAAAATCCATAGCAAAATGAAGGAAACCGGTGAAACGAATCTCAGATCCGCAACCGCTGGACTTAACAACCCGCGCAAAGAATCATCCTCTACCTTCGTCCCCCAATAAAATAACCGAAGATCGATAGTTCCAAAGGGACGGGAAGTTACTCGATCAAACAACCCGCGTTCCGTGTACCGCTAATAATTCTCATTCTGGCAACGCCACGGGACGTTCGACGTCCTTCCTCGCCCCGCTGGATTAACAATCCAACGGCAGACCTCGTTAATTAACTTAATCGTTATGTAAATCAGTGTCCCCGGTATTTCTACGGGGAACGGGGGGGGGGGGGGGCGCGAGCGGGGGAATAAACTTTGTCCGAGGGTTTTCGCCGCCAGACACCAGTCCCGTAAGTACCAGCCAGCCAACTTACCTCCGTTTATCCCAACTTGGTAAGTTACAAAACCCAAAACTCTTCGTTACAACCCCCTCCCCCCCTCGCCCCTGCGCCCCACCTATCGAGCAACACCCGCGCGGTATCAGAGCGTATTGCTAAGTGGATAACTTGCAGTATTAACCAGGAACCGTCCTGTCGAGCGCCTCGGAATTCATGCCTACTGTATCGCAGCTGCGTGCCAGCGGCTGGGACACCCTCTGAAATATAATTGCCTTTCGAGTGGGCAAAGAAACGGAGTTCTGTGGCAACAGCCAGAAGTAAAGTGACAGAATTGTTTGAGCCTGGGTGACGGAGTCGAGTGCCGGGAACTAAACGCTTTTATTAACAGAAGCTGTACCCGGCCACGCGTTGCTGTGGCTCAGTCTGGTTAAAAAGTATGTTAAATGTTTTTACCTGTCACAGGTGTGACAGCTATATAATAATAGGAATATATAAAAACACGCGCGTATTGGAATGCAACGTTGTGTCAAAATTTATAGCAATCGATGAAGAACTCTCGGAGATTTAAGATTTTGAACAAACGAACATTTACATTTTTATTTTTTAGTGCATTTTTAATAAAATAGTTTAACATAATTTTTTTTATATATATTTTTTATTTTGACAAGAGGTTGGCAAGATTCCACAGTAAATAATAAATAATAAGAAGGATCGACATAAACAAAAAATTTCTGCAACTTTAAGATGCCTTCTTATATCCCAAAAGAGTATAATCCGATATTACCAATAGTTTCTTAAAAAAAAAAAAAATTCATAAATATTAGTTCCTTTGGGGGGGCTGTTACAGGACAAAGACCACTTATACATATCACAGGTCAAGTTTCTCGACCCTGATAATAGTATAAATCGTAATCGAAGTCTCTAGAAATAATCTTTCGCTTGACAAAAGGCAATGGAATGATAAACGTGGGTTTATAGAAGTTCTAGTGATGAAATAGGTGGAGCTCAAAGAAACGTGCCTTCGTCGCGTATCGAGTGGATCCCGCTGAGCTGCTCAAATATTTGACTTCTCTAAGGAGTATTCCAGGAGGATTTCGATTCCTGGCATGGATAATAGGATGTCAAACATTTTCTTGGTCTGTGCCAACCTCCACTATTTATGGCGGATTCCTAAACGGATAACTTCTCGTATTAGTCACTTCGTCGCACTGCAAACTCGTGCGTGGAAATCGCTCCGTTGCTCTCGCCAAAATTCCTGCCTGATATTTCACACCTGTGCAACTCGCTTACCATTCTTCGTGTTATATATTCGAGCTTTCCGTTGCATAAAGTAAATGCGCGTCTATCTTCTTAGAAAAAGAAAATCCTTCTCCTTTCCGAGATCGACGGCTTTTCTTAGATCGAATATTCTTGACGCGGAGTATCGATAAATTGATTATATGTACGCTGTCGCGTGGAATATAAATTACAGCATTACTTTGCAGTTGACAAGAAATTTATCAGAACACTTTCGAAGTCATACAAATCTTGGTATACCGGAGTCTAAATTGATTAAATACTGTAACAGTTTTAAAAACTACTATGACTTGTTAAATATTATTATATTACTGTGATAAGTATCGTAATTCCAATAATATTTAATTTAATATTCTTTAATTACTATTTTACATCAATCTTATAATATCAATTGATTTTAATTTCATTTCTTAACGTTATAACTACGTTTTTTTTTTTACATCTGGAAAATGTATGACATTTCCACTGAATAATTACGTCCGCTATAGTTGGTTCAATCTAACGCGCCAGTGGCATAGAAAGCATGTAGTATTAACGAGTGAAAACTTCTTACGAGTATAAGGGTTTGAAGGAGATCAGGTACGTCACTTAACAACAACCGTCGAACACCCTCGTTCCTTTCATATACGAAAAGATCTCCCCGAGCTTTTCCTCGAAGCAGGACGGTCCGCGAAATAACGAGAGGCCGGATTAAAAAACACGAACGAAGGGGGCCCACTGCGGGTATTAATCTTCCGGTGGCTATTCGGGCGCGGCGCGTCGGCCCGGCCGAAATCAATTTCAATGGTGCGCGCATGCAAAAGGGATACGGCCGCATAAAACGCGGCCGCGAGTGAATACGCCCGTACCCCCGATATATATTACCTTCTGCAAGATTTATAAAAGAATGAAAACAGTGCGTGGACTGTGGGAGCGAGGAGGTGGGGTTCGATAGGGAGGCACCTCAGCGTGGCTGAGGTGGGAACCGATCGTGAACGGGTTATATGGACTGGCCCGTGATTCGGACGGGCGATAAATTCGCGGAGGAAACTGCGCGGGGCCTAACTGCCGCGGGTAAAACGAAAAACCGCGTCGCATTATGCGCTAGCCGAGGCCCACGTGGACGGAACGGGTGGCGACCGACACCGAATCCGGTACCTGACGCCGCCGCTTTCTGAATAAACCACACGCGCACAAGAGATGTACAACCGCATTCAGCTTGTGTGTGCATTAACGCGATAGTGTAATATTGTCCGGGGGTTGTGGACCTGGTGCAAATTGGATAACTTCTCTTCTGAGGCCCCCTTATAGGAGGTACTTGTCCGGGTCATAACTGGTATTTCAGATATATGAACTTGGTAAAGGTAGCGTTGGGTTAATAATGGTAGATTGAGTAGAAAGTATGCGAGTATGTATGGTGTCTTACGTGAAACCGCACTAGAATAGTGTTTGTATGTTTGTCTGTCGCCTAAAAACATTCAGCTCATTATGCCTAATTAATCCAGATGAAAGTGCCTATTTTCACAAAAAGTAAAGCTAGTATATAATTTAATAGATCTAGTAGCGCACTCAGGATTTAATCTTGAAGGGAGCCGAGTTGAACAGATAAAAATATTTTTTATGCTAATTCAATAAAATTCATTAGGTGATTGTAAAAATGTATTTAATTAAAAAAATCCAGTTTTCTTTTCTTTTTACAAAGCTTTTGAATTACTGCTGGTTAAGCCCTAATCGCCTTTTTCTATTTTCATTGGGGGTGCCAGGAAACCTCGCCCCCTCTCCCTTCTCTGGGTGCGCCACTAAAAGGATCATTCGAACGTTAATGCTTCCAATACTTCGTATTAGATTTTTCGGACATAACTTCGAAGCAGTCTCATATGTTTCGACGTAAAATGTTACAAAGTAAAATATGCCTGGTCGAAGTGACTTTCGTTACTGTTACCATGTTACGCCAGTGTGTCTGAATATTCGTTCGTTCTTGGTGACGCTGCTCCGCATATTTGGTGCACGCATTGTTCCCGAAGACGGTGCGCGCACCGAACTTGCTGGTGCATTTTTAATGAAGTCCCTTTCCAGAGGAGCCTCGCCGTTTTCGGTGCCTTTGTGACCAGCCATGGTCCAGACACGCCTTCGCCCAGGAATTTTGTTTTATTTGCCGTCCTCGAGGGACACCTACTGGCATTGTATATCGGCCTTGCTGCGTCTCACTATGCCAATCGCAGGTGTCCTTTGAAACGCTTGCAAAACTACAATTTAACATCTACTTAGAAAGACATTCTTTGTAAATAATCTTCCCGTCGATTCTTCGTGTTATGCGCTTCCCCTTCTTTTGACACCGACAGAAATTTAATGATGCTTCGCCTTAAATGTCGCGGGTGGCTGGATTGTTTACTTGAACTGGATGTTGTGTTAGTATAAACGCGTAATACGAGGATATATCACAAAATTATTGGGAATATTAAATAAAAAATAAACTGAACTACTTAATCTGTAGATTCATCATAGCTAAATGTGGGCATTGTCGTAGAAGTTCTTGCATACGTCTCCTACTAAAGTAATATAATTTCTGTTTTAAACCCCACCCAATACTTTTACCAAGGTGTTTAAAAAACAATCGATAAATAACTGACAACACTAAGCTGAATTGCTGAATAAAAGTGCGAGTCGTCAATAAGTATGAAAATATCCGATACCTGAACCATCTCTACCAACACATGTTACACTACGCACAGAAGAATACGAGTTCCTTTAATAATTAACCACCCCATTCCTCGCCAATGAAACTCTCCTCCATTAGAAGCTTTCTTCTTTCCTACAAGCAAATCAAACATTGCCTGCCCGAGAACGATAAAACGTCCCTACAGATCAAACACCTCGAACGACTGTGGCTGCGCTCTAATCAAGTCCTACGCAAAGACGGAACCCACTCGATGTCCATTAAATCGATCCATTGCATCAGATTCAATTCCATGACTAACATTTCCCAACCTCGAGTCTCCCAACTGTCCCACGTGAAAGTGTCTATCAGTTTCACCCGAAGAGGTTAATCAGGTTCACGACCAATCCACGTTAGCCGCAACCACAGGCCCCCCCGCTAGAGACGCGCTAATCGCGCGGGTTATGGGACTCAAGACCCCAGCAACGCAGCGCCAGTACCCGACGTTCTTGCCCCGAACACTGTAATTAGCGGCATCGCTGTGCTTTCACGTGGCCCGGGCCTCGCGAACGGCCGCGAATCCCTTCTTTCTCGCGTGCTTTAATCAAGACGACTCTTAAAACCCGTCATCAGTCGCGATTCGAGGCAGCCGGCGAAATTGCGCGTCAGTTTCGTTTATGTTCTCAAATTAGTCGGATGATAATCCACGGAACGACCATGCAGGCTCAATGAGAAAGCGGCCGGAGACGACGCGCAAAGCGATAATGAACTCCTTGATTCCGTGCCGCTGCCCATGTCGGCCCCGTTCCGCCCGATTCCGACGGTACTGCAGCCACCGAATCGACTCCAGACGATAAAAGGAGCTTATTATCGCGGCCCCGAAGGACTAATGCCGCGATTAAACCGTCCAATTCCCTATTTTTCCCTAATTTTCCCCGCGGACCGTGGTTATGAATGCGGAGCCACTGATTCTGTAGCACTAGGTAATTGCCACGAGTTTTTGACGAGGCTACGGTGCTTTTATCGTGGAATGGCGAGCTTTTGTTGGTTCTGGGTGGTATTATTTTTTGGGGGGATTGAATGAAATTATTTTGGAGAGGTTATGGGACGAAATATTATTATGTAAGATGTGGCAGATGGATTCATACGATCATTCGGTAAATGGTATGTGCACCGAGTAAATTTGAAATATTTTAGGAAATGGGGTTTGGTAATTATGATGAAAATGGATTTGTGTTGAACTTTGTGAGTATTATGAATTATGGAAACCATTAATGAAATTGATTTTTGAGTCTGATCGATTTTTTTGTAAAGAAATCATTTGAATAATATATTCAATTTTTGGGGGGTTCTTTTTTGGTGATTTTCTTAACTATGTTATATTTGATAATTAGGTTAATATGTAAGGATAAAAAATGTAAAGTAGACATCTAACTAAAACACTTGTTGCGTTCCTCCCAAATCGTCATCACTATTTCTATCATTATCTCAGTATTATAAAAACTCAGCATTGTTCTTCGAAGAATGTGAATATATTCTCGCAACAGGAAATAAAATCGTATAAAAGACGAATTTCAGTAACATCGTTCGTAATGCCTCGAACAGTTAATCGTGTATGAATTACGATCATGCAACCGCGGAGTATCGTAATCTTTCAGCCGTTGCATTGCATAAAATGGAAACATCACAGTAGATACCGTGGTCGATGGTGAAACCACAATAGATCGGCAGTCACGACCGACCGGTCGTTACGATGAAAAATGACATCCTTGAGACATGTAAACACGAAAGATCAGACACGATCGATCCTCGCGAAGGCTTCTCAAAGGAGTGTCACGCCGTCGTAATTCAGCATCGATATCGATACGCCTACTAGCGCCGATTCAATCGGCCTCTGCGCCTCTGCGCCTCGCGTTTAAACTATCTTCGTCCCCTGCAGTCGGCGAAATATAGGGTGCTCCAAAATCATGCCAATTCTTTGTGATCACATACCTAATATCAAACCAGTTTACGTTCCTGCAATTTCAACCTTTATCATTATGGCACAAAGTGAATTTCTTTATATTTATTCTTTTTTTTTTATTAACGGATTATGGCGGAAATGAGTTGAAGTAAGCATCAATATATATACACACATCAATTATAATAAATACAATCATTACACTATCTCAATCAATTTTGCTATCAAACAACTAGCAGTGAGTGTGTCAATTTTCAGTCTCAACTTCAATATAGTATACATACGTATACACATATTCTGTTCTACGCAATCCAACAAAGTAAAAAGATTTACCGAATCAAGATCGAGAGGTAGTACCGAATATGCGTATGTACCTATGTACACCTCGATGACGAATCGATGCTCAATCACATCTCGATTCATTTTGTTACTGAGAATTTGCATGTTCTTGCTTCTTGCACGACTTTCTGAGCACAGTGTATATGTATCTGCAACCGGTTTTCCCTGATCGCAGTTCGAGAAACAGTAAAAGTGACACAGAGTCGTTTCACTGGGCGCCAATATTCGACCGGCTTCTGATTGAAATATATTGGACGCGTCGCTCGTTCACTTTCCTTTTTGGACGTTTTCCTCCCGATGGCTATGTTCTTTGCTCGCCTTCATTGTTTTATACCGGTTTTACGGCAGATGGAAAAGGTTGCAAGCTTCTTTCGCAAATTCCAGACTACGGGTGGACAACAAAGTCAGATGTGTACAATAAATCGCTCAGTCATTGGATATGTAAAAATATAAGTGTTTTATAGGAAGTACAGGTAATCGGTTTATACGAAGAAGTAACAGAAAATTTGAATTATAGGGGATATTGGTACGCTTAGGTTTGAAATCGAATTTAATTTTAAACACGATATGATTTTTTGTTTAAAACTTGTGTTGGAATACTAGTAATGGCACAGTGATCTACTATTAGAATATTATTATCTAGACTTTTGTCCCTTTTATGAGACTTCTTTTGTTCGTTAATAAATAACTTTAGTAACATATAATTGCACTCGGTTAAAACCTGTCAAGTCTTGCGTCAGTAAATAACTTTAGAACTTAATTTCACTACAATCGTCGAAGAAAATGATTGGCATATACATTTACAAGAATAACTTCTGTATTGTTATTACTATACAGGTTAGTTTGAAAGTATCACGAACTTCCTTCAACCACGGCTTTCCTAAAAAAGAGAAAGCAACGATATTTGTCCTATTTTCGGTAGCAAACGGAACTTTAGCAAAGACACCGAATTTCCAACAAGCCCCGAACATTCCGTGTGGCACGTCAGCTCAAGAAGCATTAAAACTATTTTCCCTCTTGCCTTGTGCAAACTGTAAAGTTTGTGACACGCCTGCCTCCTCTCCAGGACAGGTGAAACGAAAATTTCACTCTGCGGGCTGTAACTATCATTTCTTTCGTCAGGATATTCTCTACCTCTTTTACACTTTGTAAATTTAGTTATTCTATCTTCAAACACGCGGGGCTTAACTGCTTAAAAATTTACGAATAGCAATCGTGCGCCCTTTGTTGCAACGCTTCAATTATAAATTCCGCCCTCAATGTGAAACTCAAACTAATTTTATCCCGTGTCTGCTGACCACTTAGAAATTGCAATTATTGGCAGGGTGTATTTCAGTAGATTTTGATTTGAATTTCGACTGTGGATCAATATGATATTTGAGATTTTTACAGCCCAGAGTGCTATTCGAAGCTTTCCCAATCTGAAAACGTATTCTTCTGGTGAATTGTTCTGACATTTCGCTGGATAAGTTGTCTCGAAGATTACGTGATATTATAGTATTAAATACATAGATAGACGACAGTATAAAGAGCCGTTAAATTTTCATTCCAATAATTTCTTTATACCTACTATAGTTTTCAAGATATACAGAAAATTAGAAAATCACACATCAACCTTTAAAGGGTGTTTTCACCTCGAAGAATCTAAAATGGGCACAAAGAAAAATTGTCTGATACTTCTATCGAGGTCCTCCACAAACCTGCACAGTTTAAAAAAAAAACCATATTTCTCTAGTTAGCCTGTGACGCGGTATATCACTGTGTACTTGAAGAAAGCAGCTTTCATTGGTCCCATAAATAAACAAAAAGGCTAGTCCCCAGGAAGGAACTGGAATGAGAGACCAAGGTGGCCGTGACACTCGTATAGTCCGTTCAGCAGAGCTACGAATCCCTGTCTGGTTGCGAGATCGCGTGCCTACACTATCGGTGTCGTTAACCACCGCAGAGTAGGCTGTTCGGTAGGCACGTAGGCAGATAGGTAGGCAGCCAGCCAGGTAGGAAGGAAGGAAGGACATCGAGAGAGATCTGTAACGCTTAGAGCAATCAGTTATGCCACACGGAGGGCCTCTCGGCTAGCAATTTTGCGTAGCTCACCTCGAAACCGGGCATAAATCAACGACTCCAGCTACGTTCCACTGATCTCCCGCTAACAGAGTTGGCCACTATCCGAATTGTTTCGAATAAATACTTACGTAACAAGAGAACTTCGGTAACGCGAAATTTCTGGCTTTGTTTTAAACTTTGCAGTGTTCAGAGATCTTCCACAGAAGTAGCGAGCAATTTTTTTCTTTCTTCGGAATGAGAATTTGTTTTAAAGAGTAATGTGCGCTTTTCTATTTTCGTATTTCTATTTTCGTATTTATGGCAAATACGAGCTTATTCACTCCATCCGAATTAAATCGTTTCCAATTCTGTTTGCTAAACAATTGCTTGCAACAATTCGGTGTTCGCCGTGACCACACACTTTCAATTAATATCTTTCAGTCTGAACATACACGAAGGTGAACGACGTGGGTTTTAGGATGGGAACAGGTTCAGTTTCGATCGAATATCCAATAGGCAAGTGCACTGGAGATACCGATTCGTAAAACGTCGCACGTTCGGCGAATGCAATTTCAGAGGAAGCTTGCAGCCGAAGGTTGCTTGGTGTGGTTGCTGTCTCATGGTGGCTATGCAGATCCCTCTGCAGCCTCTGCTGCGTTTTTGCCGCGACAAATGTGCTTATACTGCTTTTTGGTTACTCGAATCAAAGGTATCGAAAGTTCATTCGATTGGGAATTGGACTTCTATTCCCTTGAGCTCGTTACATTTTCCCACTACTGAGTTAATGCACGTACTTTTTTATATAGATACTTGTATAATAAATAATTGTGTAACTTGCTCGCCGTTTATTAGAATTTCATCGAGAAAGGAACAGCTATTTTTCCTTCCCCGGGGTGGAAAATAGAGATTTTTAATTATGCTTACAGTGAGGACGCTAATTACGATTATAGTAACGATATTAGCGCACTACTGTCTCCAATGTTATATTATTGATGACATAATTAAATTTATATATGCGACCTGAATTATACGTCTGTTAAAATGTCTCGCATATTCGCAACGATTCCCATCGAAATTATATACATATATGCCATGTTTCAAAATTTCTAATTTTCTCTGAGATTTTATTTTACGTATAAAATATTTTAAATTGACTTAAAAATATAAGCATCAAGTGTAAGTATGTACCTGTTTCTTTTCTATTCCGTCCTAGTTAAGTCACTTTTGTATTGTGCATTCCTTTCATTGTGTTCGGATGAATTCAACTGTACAATCTTCACGTAACTTCAAATTGGTGAACAAATTCAATTTCGTAATGAATGATCGGGTTGGTCCAATTGTTTTCTCCACTCTAAAATAAAACAGAAATATCACAATCAATTTAATTCAATGGTTTCCGATGACTTACATTTCTTAATTAATTTGATATTACTTGATGTATCGTATTTTTTATGCAACATTTCATAGATAAGGGCTAATATTAAACAAACATTCGAAATATTGGGCTTAAATATTGGATTAGTCAAACATTTACAAAACTACTGACTAAAATCATACGGAAAAAATTATATTACAGTTTAAATTGATGTCTAATGAACAGAGATATTTTAATAACAAAAGAGAAACTTAGTTGTCGTGCAAATTAAACAGTTTCGCACACATATTTGGACTTCATGAACTGCTGTATCTCTTCATAAAACGACACTAATCTTGAAGAAATTGCACTCTACACAGAGTCCATGAGTCAACTCCTCCTTCGACGTTATCACACACATCTTTCACCATTCTACAGAATATAAAATATAATCATAGAAAGGGTCTACTCCGCACGGTGTCTGCATCGACTCTGAGAGAGCTGACAGCAAAGATAAAAATTCTATTTCTCCCTCCCAATGTAAAAACAGAAAGAAAGAAAGGAAATATTGGCTACCCTACACTTTCCTTGAATTACGCGTTTATTTTTGTGATATCTTCTCAGTGTTGCTACTGAAATCGATCGGTTACAAGGGGACACCTATAATTTCACCATATTATACCTGATTACCGCGGACAAGTGACGCGCTGGAAAATACAAGACAAAAGTCGGATAGAATGAATAAAATATGATACCGAGGTGTCGTCGGACGATTTCACGAGTCCAGCGAACAGTCGTTCTCCAGCATTGGTCGTGAAGATGAACTTGTTTCGAACGCACTATCCCAGCTACTATACCACCTTATCCATCATTGGTCTATGGCCTTTCGACGTCTCTACTTTTGTAATTATAAAGAGGCTGTGCTTTTCTTTACTTCTGCTATCTTGTTCAATAATCCAGGTAGTGCAAATACATTGAATTCTGCATGTCTTAGTCTTATACATTTCGGTAGTTTATTGAAGGGTTACATTTTGGATCTCAACACTTCGACTGCCACACGTTTTGGAGCACGCTTACTGTCGATGTTATTCAAATTTCCTAACTCCCTTAGATGTTTAACAATCATCAAAACTGCTAAATACGAAATAAAATTAATTTCTTGAGCTCACCTAAAATAATAGATTGAAATCGTGAAATCGCGGATACGTGACACTGGCCGTAACAAATGCTAATATTCTTTACATATTCTTTATATCATATTACTCTTTGTTTTCCTTGTCGTAATTACAATATTTATGAAAACTGTTTTTTTTCGACACAGAAGTCTAATGCTTATTACAAAGGCGTCTACGTTCAATTAATTAAGAAAATGTTTTTTCCAGTTTGCGTTACTAGCGAGGTCTGAAATTACATCCACGAATGTGTTGTTGGTGTTATCGTGCAACGGTCCCGCACTTTTATTCTTTACGCAGTATGTTGGTTTTATCATTAATTTCTCACATGTAAGTTATTGTCCCAGAGAAAATGATATAATCAAGGAAATTTTAGTGAAGTCCTAGTCATTCAACAGAATTCTTGTGTGACTGCAGATGAAATTCCTCATTGAAACTATACAATCTGATTGCAGTACACTCCAAAATCCAGTTGAAATGAGGATATTAATGACACATATTAATACTGGGAAACGAATATTCAGGTTTTACTTGTGTAAGATATCTGTCCATATTATAAGAATAATGTACTGTTTTCGGATGTTCCTCTTAACAGTCTTAAGACAATAATACGTATGTACACAATAACAATTTCGCTCAAAACAATTGACAAGTAACAAAGCAGTGGAGCATACAATGCACCTACTATTAGCTGGGATATTTACATAAGTTACAATAATACAGATTTTAATTGCAATCGAGCAAACCTTTCGAAACACTTTTAAACCATTTATGAAAACATATCGCGAGAAATAGTTTCATGACTGTATTCTCACGCGTTCAGATGAACTGTTTCCAGTCTGTAGTGTTTGATAAATGTGATGAAATTCTAGGTTTATCTTGCATGGGAATTGTTTATATGGGCATCCTGCTCTTAGGGCCTACAGTGCTTGATTTTGTCATGCCTGTGAACGAATCTCGGTATCGTACTATTAGAGATTTTGGTTTCCTTGTACATCACAGTACGTATTCTGATCTGTTGTCTCTGTATGTCGTGCTGATTACGACAACTGGATTGCTGGGGGTAGCATGCAGCGAATCGATGCTCGCTATCAGCGCACATTATATATGTGGTCTTTTCAAAATTTCCAGGTACGAATCTATCAGCATTTTTGCAGATAAATATACGAGAATCGAAATTTCTCTTATCAACAAATGGTTTGCCTTGTATTATTTGCTACTGCTATGCGCGATGGGTGACTGCTTTTTACATACACTCTTTGCACATTTATATTAGGAAATTTCAATTACTCAATATGGGTAATTGAATACGATCAATAGGAAACTTATTAAAACATATTTACCCCCCTAGCTATCGAATACGAACGGCTGTTCTCGATATTGCCAAGTCCACTAAGGATTCGAAAGAAAGTGTTCCGAATATGAGAAACATTTGTCGAGCTGTGGATTTGCACAGGCGAGCTATTGAGTTGGTACTTTCATTCAGATATCGCGGTACATTTGTTGGTCACAGATTGTTGTTAAGTGTGCTGTGTTTTTCTCGCATACTTATGAACTCTACTGGACCAATATAATCCATTCTCGGACGCAGGATCGTTAAATTAATCGATATCACGATAATAAAGTGTTACCTAATACCGAGCATAGTGTTCATGCTTTCGTTCGTTTTGAATCTATACCGAGTAAGTATTACAAAACTCAGGTAAGATGAATTTTTTCTTCTTGAGTAGCTATGCACCTCGCAGAATTAAGATTAATCTACACGTTTTATCCTACATACAATTCATCTGTTATATTGAAAACAAGTAATAGTTACTAATTTCCGAAATATGTATTAACTCGCTGAGTGGCGAGGACTTCACTACTCAAGACCAGGTGGGCCACACAAAGTTGGGCACTAAGAAGTGACGGATCTCAAGTATCCGCATTAAAAAATTATTTATTTTTCATCGAATCGATATAGCAGTGACACCAATGGATTCCTCAATGTTTTCCGATGAAAATCATACTAAATTTCATGTAAATCGGACTATTTTATGCAAAATCAATTGTTCATATAATTTCCTTAATTATGGCCCGAATTATGTCGTTTTTGGGACCATTTTCATTCGGAAGACATAAGGAATCGAATGACATCACTTTCGCTAAGATCTGATGAGAAATACGGAACCTGAGATTCGTCACTTCTTAGCGCGCAAAATTGTATTGTCCCCCTGGTCTGTAGCGCCGAAGTCCACGACACACAGCGAGGCATTGCCGTTGAGGACTCTAGCGAGAGAATTATCCTGTATGATGGATACCGATGTTACATCGCTCACTATGGGACCGTTAACACGACGATCCTCGTAACAACAATGATAATCGGTATCAATCATGCGCGTGTACGCGCTTGATGAGCTGTATAAATAATATATTTATTTATACAGCCATAATTGTAAGACACAAATATAATTTTTATAATTATTTCTTTCTGGCGGCGGATAAAATTCTAATAAGACTTCACGTAACGTATAATAGTTTTTTCTAGCGATTGAGCAGATGAGTGATCTAAGAGATATTATGTTTTGTGCTGTTTCCGTCATTACCCAAGCACTATACGTATTCTTGGATAATCATAGCGGGCAGGTGATAATCGACTGTAGTGCGGATGTGTTTAACGACACGTGAGTTTAATATATATTCCATTTAACTGATAGTTGTGCGGTAGACGACGGAAGAAGTAAAATCTACCATATTGTAACTTTATTCAATTTAATCTGCGTTTCACTTGCATTGCTACTAATATCTATTGTGGATTATTTCCACACATTTAATCGCTTCAAGTATTGTCGATTTGCTGCCATTACTCACAGATCTTCCTACCTCTGCTGTACGATCAATCGTAAAAGGGGAAATAGAAATAAGAAATTAATTAAACAATATCGTTGAATCACGCAGATACAATTCTATGTGGTATTGCACACCAGTGAAAACGCAAAAGCTATTGTTGTTCATAATGCAAAGATGTTTGGTCGAATGTTCGTGGAGTGTTAGTGGATTCTTTATTCCATGCTTCAAAGGCTTCTCCGCCGTAATTTTTTATTTTATTATCCACATGCCTCGAATCTACTTTTTTAGTGTACAATCTCAGATGGAGGATTTCTATTCCAGATGATGAGCACGTCCTTTTCATATTTTACTGTACTATGTTCGATTCGGTAAAATTTCTGCTAAATGTAATACTGAAAATAGTTTTCACCTAGTAATGGCACTCCTGATTAAACAGCAACTTCGGTCGCAGTAATAGCTCCAGTCGTGAATTAATACCTCTCGCTTGCGACTCGTATTGGATTCATGATATTTATTCAAACGGTGAGTCGGATAGTCAATATCGTAAGTGATACCATTTATTAATAATAGCAGTGATATCCATAGTTTTCTGTTTTTCCTTAAGCACTCACAAATATACGTGCTATTATAAATTCGTGGACCCATTCTGAAAAATAGACACAATAAGTGAAACAAAAGGATGGTGAATCATTTTGGAAAAATTCACTTAAATATTCACAACCCGCAGTTATTGAAAGAAATTCCAGCTATTGTCAAACATCTTCCACAACACTGTCACCACTACCAGACAAGCGCATATTGTATACCCGCATCACCATTTTGAATCTTATTGTTAGTAACGCATAAAATCGAAACTTGTGATATTAGAATATCTTATCTACCATTAATTTAATGTAACGAAATTTTAGTACCCACTGCGACTCGACACTCCAAGTTTCGATTAGTCTAAAATTAGTCTACCATTTCTCAACGGCGCGTCTCTGAACACAGACTGATGACACTTTTTTACAAGTGAGTATGGCGCGCGGAAGAACGACGAAGCTGTTCACACGAAAGTTCGGGACAGAATGCAGCGAGCTTGTGTGCTTTTTCCTTGTACCTCCCCTCCACAGAAGAAGAATATACCCTCCCTATTGTAAGTCACTGTACATCGATCGAAATGTTATTTTCTGTAACGTGCAATTACGCTTATGTCCATATCGAAGGGGAGAATGCGACAATGTTTCTGCAAACCGTTAATTTTCACACGAGACGTGCAATTCTTAACGTAAATATTACGACAATTTCCCCAACAGTTGGATACACCATTCGGGAAACTTTGCAGACGTTATTTAGTGAATAAAATATTACGGCGAACCGTAGTCGGAAGTTCCTTTCTTTTGCATCACGCAAACGTACTTCGACCTTCGTGCCGGTATGAACCCCTTCGACAACGGTTGCTACACATTGAACCGCAGGTTCTTAGTATTCATTGGAGTTTGGCCATTCTTTAACTCTGTATTGGTCCGCGTACAAAGAATTTTATACATATTAGTGATTATTTCACCTGTGATTTATCAGGTAACAATATGTTATTCATTCTTTTATCGTCTGTTGTATGCCAGCTATGAATGTAGTTGACAACTTTAAAATAAGTGATACTACTTTCTTTTATTTGATCTATTTGTAAGTTTCGAACAGTATCTGATATTTACTTGATACTATTAAGCTATTCCGGAATAAACTTCAAATTTAACGATTATTCAAATTTAAGGATTACTACATTGTTGTAATTCCGAACTTGTTTCAGGTAAAATACCTAAACGAGAACGGGGTTACTGCGCATAATCTGGTATTCTTCTTGTTGCTTACCTCAAATATTCTATTGTTGATTATCAAGTATGTTACTATGATACATAACCGACTTCATGTAAGTCAATCACTGCATTGTCCTTCTTACGGTGATCTTTATTCAAGATGAACACATATTTTCTATTAAGATGAGTCAACTTTCCCTAAAATCAGAAATAATTAGATGTAATATTATACATATCTACGATAAATCGAGCAGTAGTGAGTTCTCCACTGCGTATTGTTAAATAGAATTTGGAGAAGTGGATAGAGACATCAGTCCACATGACAGCGTGAATTCTATGGGGATTTAGTAACTACTTAGATTCGAGATTTGTCTAGTAACTTTATCACTATCTTTTGTTTACGCGTATGTATTGGAGACCACACTGCTGCTCGCTATACGCATACTCTGCAAATTTTCAGAACTGAGTTTGAAACAAAGAAAACATCACCCAACCAAATTTTTACTGTAACTTTTAAAATTATTTTTGCACTGGAAATAACTCCTCCCACGATTATACCGGGGATTTGACTGTCTTCTGTATACATACGCACATCACTGAGTTTCCTTCGTTTGAACACTTACACCGAGTTGAATATATACATATATATTCTTACAACGCGTAATTACAATTAAGGTTTATATTATGGTTGTTGGCTTTAGATAAAATTTCTGATGGAATGTATCGTTCGCGACTGGAACGTATATATCAACGAGAAAGAGTTTCAGATACTGGAAAAGTATGCTAAACTGCAATTACGGATGTTGCTAATCTCCATATGTACGCGATGCTTGTTTATACCAGTAATTTTCTTGCACATTATTATTTTCGTTCCTTGCCTCTGTATTTACAGTCACTCGGAAACTCGTATAGATGGAAGAAATGTGGTTTTAGGGGTCAGAAAGTGCACGAACATTTCGATGAAATGGAATACAATCTTGAAACAAACTTCTTAATTACATGTTTTTATATACTGACAGTCAAAAACAAGTCTAAACGCGGTATTTGTATTTACGTATATAAGTAACTGAAATGCTACAAACAGTTGTGTTGATGTTTAGATCATTTGAATCTATTTCATTACCTTCTGAAATCAGTCCATATTTTCTAAAAATCACAAACTAAAAAGTAGGGCTTTAGACTCACGGTGGAGATATTAAATGTATTGCGAATTAAGTCTTCTGAATCAGGACTGTCGATATTCCGAATTCTTCACTATTTCAGCCATACCTTGTGTGCTAACGATTCAATTTACTTGCGCACAACTAACATCATTGCTGCTAGATATTATAATGCCCCTGAACACTTCTCGCTCACTCCAACTTGTACTAGCATTAGGATGCTCCGAAGAGTACAAAACGCACCTACTTCCACTGTATACACAGGTTATTGTGGCTTACTTGATAAGTCCGACGATGCTAATGATGAGTGAATCTATAAACCTTCTTTCTTCGTATCACTATTGTGCAATCTTTGAGATAATAAGGTACCTGATAAAAGTCACTTCGCACCGTGGTGCGTTATTCGGATACCGTAAATGACGATTTGCGATTACAGTTACCGAATAAAAAGCGCGATCGATGATGAGTCGAGACTTGAAATTCCAGCATTGGACAAACAGAGGCAGACTTACGTTAAAATTTGCAGGGCAATGGATATTTACCAACAGATGGCGAGGTCTGTATACACATTATTAAACGAAACAAGCGTTCACGATAGTATACATTTAACGAAACTTTGGCCATTCAAGCACCTTCAATTATGTCATGTCGATTGTCTCCTACTATTTCATACTTGAGATTGCGCTGATTATATGCGCTTTGACCATTCATATGTTCCACGTGAGTAATGCGTAATCTTTCCCAACGAATTCTTTTTTTGTCATTCCGAAATATTGACGCTTGGTTTTCCGCGCAACAGGTGTGCATGATTATCCGTGAATCGACGAACGAAATGAATAGAGTGATCCTACACTTGTTGCTAGCGTTTTTTAATTTCTTTTATTGCTATTTGCATAACCACATTAGCCAGATATACATGGATCATTCTGTGAAGGTGTTCCACGCAGCGTGAGTAAAACAATCGATACACGGTTTAATATAGACCGATTGCTCAAAATGGCATCAACTACGTATGGATAGCATTTAACAAAAGAAAGGTTTTCTCAAAAGTGTATCATTCATTTAGGTACGATACGCGTTGGTACGAGTTACCGCATAAAACGCAAAAGTTATTACTCCTGGTATTGCAACGGACATCGAAGGGCTGCATTCCGACTTTGGCTACTCTATTCATTCCATCGATGAAGTTCTTCGCCGCGGTATAATAATTGTTTACATTTCTTCGATAGTTGTCATTTAATTTACACCGTTAAGTTGTGACATCTTCGCGAGATTAAATACTTGTATAATGATCAGTGCGTCGCAATTTCAGATGGTCAACACTTCCTTTTCTCACTTCACCGTACTGTATACCATCCGGTATGGTTCATAATTTGGGAAGGTATTTTAGCAGGCGATGGAGCGGCATATAAAGGATATAAGAAGTCAGATCTCAGATAAAGATACGATTACACTGCGACTTTAATAATAATATTGCAAAAGAATGGCTTGTTTCCATGCTTTTACTTATTTAGGGAAATATGCTATGAAATTCTGATTCACAGTCGTATTATTCATTGCTCCTGACAGAAGTAACACTGAACATGCTATAATGAAAATTTTAGAGATATATTATATTACTGATGAAACTGGTATATTTCAATAGCCATGAAGAACATTAAGAACATTAATTAACATGGTAGTTCGAAGAAATGAAATTAAAGTTCTTTATGACAATGTTCTACGAAAAGAATATTCTTAAAATGTTTCCAACACATATTTGGACTTCGTAACATACCTATGTCTGCACCATTTCTTAATAAAACAACACAAATCTTGAAGAACTTGCAACTCTACTCAGAGTCAACGCAGTTTCCTTCAACGTTATCGCACACACGTTTCATTATTCTACAGAATATAAAGAATATACGTAGATAGGGTCTGCTCCGTATGATGTCTGCATCGACTATGAGAGAACTGGAAGCAAAGATAAATATTCTATTTCTCCCCCCCAATGTAAAAACAGGAAGAAAGAAAGGAAATATTGGCTACCCTACACTTTCCTTAAATTACGCGTTTATTTTTGTAATATCTTCTCGTCGTGCTACTGAAATCGATCGGTTTCAAGGGGACACCTATAATTTCAACATATTATATATTTATTACTACCGGCAAGGGATGCGTTTGAAAATACAAGACAAAACTCGGATGGAATGAATAAAATATGATACCGAGGTGTCGTTGGATGATTCCACGAGTTTTGCATACAGTCGCTCTCCAACATCGGTCGTAACGATGGACTTGTTTCAAGCGCGCTATCGCAGCTACTACTCCACGTTATCCATCATTGGTCTATGGCCTTTCGACGTCTCTACTTTTGCAAATATAAAGAGGCTGTGCTTTTCTTTGTACCTGCTGTCTGGTCCAATAATCCAGGTAGTAGCCACACATTTTGCGAGCACGCTCACAGTCGATGTTTCTCAAATTTCCTAACTACCTTTTAGCAATCATTAATATTGTTTACTGTAAATAGGATAGTAATCTTTGAATGGTATGAGTTACTCGGTGAAAAATACGAAACAAATTACTTGATAGGCCTCACGTTAATTAACAATATTAAAATTGGGAAATCACGAATACGAGACTTCGGCTGTGAAAGTGCTAATATTCGTTTCATATGCTTTATATCTTGTTGCTCTTTTTTTCCTTGGCATAATTACAATATATATGAAAACTGATTTTTTTTTAACACAGAAGTCTAATGCTTATTACAGAGGCTTCTACGTTCAATTAATTAAGGAAATATTTTTTCCAGTTTGCGTTACTAGCGACGTCTGAAATGACATCCACGAATGTGTTGTTGGTGTTATCGTGCAACGCTCCCGCACTTTTATTCTTTACGCAATATGTCGTTTTTATCATTAATTTCTCACATGTAAGTTACCTACTGTCTCAGAGAAAATGATAGTAATCGAGGAAGTTTTGGTGAGGTCTTACCTATACTGTAGTCATTAACCAGATTTATTATGTAACTGCAGATCCAAGTCCTCTTTGAAACCATACAAACTGATTGCAGTGCACTCCAAAATCCCGTTGAACTGGGGATACTAACGGCACATATTAATACTGGAAAACGCGTATTCATGATTTACTTATGTAAGATATCAGACAAGTGACTATCTGGCAATACTATAGGAATAATGTACCCATTTCAAATGTTCCTTTTAACGCAATACATAATATTTAAATACTCAAATAAGAGTCATACTCGATCGTATGTACTTAGACGGCCAGGCTTGGCTTCTATAGTGGCCCCGAGCGTATATATTTAACTGTATATATTTAAATTTTTAAAATTTGAACTTTTCTGTTTCTAACTGTTTTTAATGTCGCTAATCACAATTCGCGGCCGGGCTGGTCACTATAGTGGCAAAATAAAAATTTGGATACTTTGTCGATCATGTTGTTTGTATATGTATATGCAACACTGTCAAACCATGTATCGTAATATATATGCCACGAGAAACAGTTTCGGGAATCTATTTTCACGCGTCCACAAGATCTATTTCCAGTCTGTACCGTTGAACAAATGTGATAATATTCTAGGTCAATGTTGCCTGCAAATCATTTGGATCAACCTTCTGCTATTAGGGCCCATGGTGCTTGATTTTGCCATACCTGTGAACGAATCTCGCTATCGTACTGTTAGAGATTTCGGTTTCCTTGTACATCAAACTGGATATTCTGATCTGTTGTCTCTGTATATGGTGCTGATCTCGACAATTGGATTGCTTGGGGTAGCATGCAGCGAATCGACGCTCGCTATCATTGCATATCATGCATGTGCACTTTTCAAAATTGCCAGGTGTGTGGCCCTATCTGTGCTTGTATCAATTTTATTTGTCACCACTTTTACAGATACATATAAATATGTAATCGAAATTTCTCTTCTCAACAAAATTCTTTCATTGTTTTATTTAGTACTGTCTGACCCGTTATTCGGTTTCACCAGGGAATTATTTATGATGTGGCCAAAATAAAAAATCATAAAAAAAGCTTATAATCTGATGTAGGACGTATGTAATGTTAATTCAAAATTTCATTGAAATCCGTTCAGCCGTTTAAAACAGACACGTTACAATTTTATAGATTAGTAGAGATTATGATGAACGTAACATGCACACTACACACACTCGAGTATAAAATCCACGTATGACTGTTTTTTGTATAAACTCTTTACACATTTATATTAGGTAATTTCAGTTGCTAAATATCTGACATTGAATTCAAACAATATGAAAATTTACACATTTTTTCCACCTAGCTATAGAATACAAACAGCTGTTCTCGATATTGCCAAGTCCATTAAAGATTCAGAAGAAAGTGTCCCGAATCTGAGAAACATTTGTCGAGCTGTGGATGTGCACAGGCGAGCTATTGAGTTGGTACTTTCATTCACATATTGCAGTACATTTATGGTCACCGATTCTTATTAAGTGTGCTGTGTTTTTTTTTTTTTTTTGCGTACTTTACATATGAACTCTACTGGACCGTTATAATCCATTCTCGGACGCAGTATCATTAAATTAGTCGATTCCACGATAATAAAGTATTATCCAATACCGTGCCTAATCTGCATGGTTTCGTTCGTTATGAATCTATACCGTGTAAGTACCTATTACAAAATTACGGTATTAAGATTTTTTTTAAGACCAATGAAGACATTTTTATCGTACACATCCAATTCATCTGTTAAATATACTACTATCTAACAAATATCTGAAATCAGTAGTAATATTTATTTTATTTGAGCAGTCTAATTATATTTTCGAAACCTTAACGCTAAAGATAATTAAACTCCAATACCTTAGCAATAAACATTATAGTTACTTTTCCAAGAGTTTCTCGAAATATTACGATCTAACGAAACTTAATATTTCATTTAAAGTAACCTACTGATTACCTTGATATCAAATGAATCCAATATGATTATAATAACTATTTCCTTCTGACGACAGATAGAATTGTAATGAGACTTCTCACCATGTACATATCACAGCTTTTTCTAGCGCTTCAGGACATGAATAATCTAAAAGAAATTATTGCGTGTACTCTTTCCATTCTTGGCCATGTAATAATTATATTCGTGAATAATCATAGCGGGCAGGTAATAATTGACCATAGTGCGGATGTGTTTAACGAGACGTGAGTATAATGTGCATTCCATTGAAGTGATAGTTGTGCGGTAGACGAAGGAAGAAGTGAAATCGACCATATTTTAACTTTATTCAAAAAGTTCCCTTTCACTTATTATTGTAAATACCCATTGCTACTAATATCCATTGAGGATTATTTCGATACATATAATCACATCATGTATTGCTGCCACTACTCACAGATCTTCCTACATCTGCTGTTCGATCATTCATGACAAAGGAAATAAGAATAAAAATTTAATTAAATAATATCGTTGAATCATGCAGATACAATTCTATGTGGTATTGCATACCAGTGCGTGCGCAAAAGCTACTGTTGATTATAATGCAAAGAAGTGCTGTCGTATGTTCATGCAATATTTTTGGATTCCTTACTCCATGCTTCAAAGGCTTCTCCGCCGTAATTTTTCATTTTATTATCCACATGCCTCGAATCTACCATTTTAGGGTTCAATCTCAGATGGAGAATTTCTATTTCAGATGATGAGCTCGTCCTTTTCATATTTTACTGTACTATGTTCGATTCGGTAAAATTTCTGCTAAATGTAATACTGAAAATAGTTGTCACCTAATAATGGCACTCCTGATTAAACAGCAACTTCGGTCGCAGTAGTAGCTCCAGTCATGAATTAATACCTCTCGCTTGCGACTCGTATTGGATTCATGACCCTTATTCAAACGGTGAGTTGGACAGTCAATATTGTAAATGATACCATTCACTAATAATAGTAGTGGCATCCATAGTTTTCTGTTTTCCCTTAAGCACTTACAAATATACGTGCTATTATAAATTCGGGGACCCATTCTGAAAAATACACATACATTTGAATAAATTCACATAAAATCGTACGTCGTAGCGCACTGAAACAAAAGGATGGTGAATCATTTCGGAAAATTCACTTAAATATTCACAACACTGAATTATTGTCTCAATTAACAATTTAAGTCGCCAAAATTTTTTAATAGACTATTTATGTAGAGTTTATAGAAACGGAGGAGGCGGACAGACTTGGAAGTTGTCCGGAGAAGGTTCGACAGAGAAGCATCTTCTTTTGCACATTTTCATCTATAATTTTATTTTAGATTAAGAAATATGTATATACAATTAAAATCGAATTTTATTATGAATGTGGAATTCGTTATAATTTCCTCAAAGTTAGAAGAGTCCTGAAAAAAAAGTTCGAATGAGTCGAAAAAGTTCCAAGCGATATGAGGCGTTTTCTTTAGTATTTCTTTCAATTGTATTCTATTGGCACGGTCAATATTGTTGTCTTTAATGGTGTCGCGGTGCCATGAGGGTGTATCGATTTCCCCTCGCGTGTCACGTTTCTCCTATAACACATTTTACGCCCTTCCATGGGCAATCAATATATTATTTTTCTTGCGTGACTATGTATAACTTTCTACAAGTTTTGTTTCTTATTACTTAACTTAAATATTTTAAGCTTCGATGGAAGTTTTTTTATTGCTTCTCAGCTAACACCTTCATATGATATGAACCTTTCAAAAACTTTCGTTTCTTCTTCCAATTAGTGAAGTTAGCAACTATTAAAATCAAGAAAATTTACAATCACCATTTCAATACGATCCCGTAAGATTTTAAAAAATCACCGGTTCCCTCGTGCTTATCATGACATATATTAAATAATAGTATTATTATATTTTATTCCTCATATGTATAAATATATTTTATACTTTTCATTTTACCATCTTCACATTACTCCAAAATAATTAAATTCCAGCCACAGCTCAAGTAGCTCGCTTCAAGTACCCAGCGGCCATATATTCTCCTGCATAATAATATGCTTTACTCTCTCAACTTTACCGAATTGCCAATCAATAATAATACTACTCCGACAACATAGCACAAAAGAAACTGTTCGCCGTGCAACATTCATAATATCGATAAAAATCGTGCGTGTGCGTTAGCTGTATAAGAAAGAGGAGGGAGTCAAGAAGCTACCCACGAATTAAGTGTAATTTTCAAAATTCACGGATCGATGCGTTTTCTTCCACCCTCGCGGACTAGACACCGTGGCGACTGTCTCCCCAGGAAATTGCTACCCCTGTCAATCATCTCGCCGCTCAGCCACCGTTCGCGATATTCCCCGTAAATTCAGAGAGGGTTCGCAGAGGGTATAAATTCCCGTATAAAGGTGGGGACGAATCGATTGTGCGGCAGTTGCGTTTCTGACTTCGCGCGAGGATGATGTGTGTCCGGCGATTCGACTACGCGTTCTCCAAGGCGGTGCTGGTGCGTGTGTGGCCGAGTTCCCATCCACAGAATTCGCATGTGTCTGATCTTCGTCATCTATATCGTGCTGGTGATCAGTGTATTTCCTAAGATACTGTGTTCCGAAGCACGTGTCGCGAGAAAGCGGGCTATCTAATCGGACGTTGCTTCCATTTGGCGGTGTTCGCTTCCTCCGAGTGCGATTTGAATTGCGTCCTGCGCGTCCTGTCCATCATTTTCCCGCACATGACCAGTTTTGTCACATACACCAGCTTCCACATCTGCGCCAGCACCTTAAATTACCTTCACACTATGTACACCGCTGTTAATACTTAATTAACGCGAGGATTTATTTCGGATGTTTGACTAACCCGTCGGTGGGCTGTGGATTCAATGAGTGCGTGTCATAGAGTGTAGTTGACGAGTGAGGCTGTAAAGATTTAATCGAAAGCATCGAAAGGGTTAATGTAGTCGAGATTGGCGTAAAACGAGTGGTTAAAGTGTCACGAATTTGTTGCATGTTCCACCCCTTTCTGTCTGGATTGTATTAAATACATCAACGCGATGCAACGGCGGGAATTATCAAATTCTAACAAACATATTGATTTCAGTTATGGTCTGCACCGCGAGTATCGTGGTAATAATACCGACAGTGTTTTCGTTACACGCGTTACCTAACAATTCCACGCAACTTTTCCAGCCTTCATTCGTGTCGGAGTACAATATCCAACAGCGAACGTAATTTTACTGTGTTGTTTCTACGTCAGTGGCCGTGTTCAGCGGGATTTTCGTTGACGTATTGACCGAGTCCACCTTTCTATTCGTATCAGAACGTATATGTGGATTATTCAAAATCGAGGGGTAAGAAACAAGCATAATGTATTATTAAGCTGTAGCGTATTTGAAACTGTTGTTCGGTGAACATCAATTTGCAAACAACATTTTTGCGTGACACGAATATTTCTGAATATAAGTAAATGTTTCGCATTGCTTTAATCTCTTAGCTATGACTGGACTTTCCGCGGAATTGTAACTGTGTACGGCAAAGTTCTTAACGACAAATTGATCCACTATAGTGGCGTATCTACCGTTTAGATACATGACATTCGCGAAAGCCACTGTAATCCGTTCAACGAGTCGATTCACTCGCGTGGATATTTTGTTTGCAGCTGGAGGCTCGACTCGATGAATCGGGTATAGTGGCGTACAATTGCTAAAAGATTAATTATTTGAGTTATTCCGTTTATTAGGATATAGAATCATTACGATGCATGTTGTCTACTATGAAGATTTACCATTCGTTTATTTATCCGAATCTTCGATCAAGTGAATAGCTGGCCACAAACACGGAGGTGTCTCCGTGGTCTTCATCCGTCGGGACGAACCTGCGCTCAAAGTCTGCGGCGGATGAAACCTGCATATACCAATTAAATCACGTTGAATAAATCGGTCAAAGATAAAACTTTGCGTTAATGGATGAAAACCGCGGATTTGATCAAAACAGTGGACGTTTTAACTTCGTTTTGTTAAAGTTTGTTAAAGATATTTTTATGAATAGAAAAATTTGTTGCGTACGTGGGAAGAATATAGATGAATTTTTTTTTTTGAGAGTTTCAAACATAACTTTTTGTGGGAAATTTAGTAGATGAAGTGTGGTGACTCCGTTATAGGAAAAAGCAGTGGTGGCAGAAAGGAAATTCGAAATATAAGAAGAAGGGAAACTTCTGTAATTTAATGTGAACGAATTATGTTGTGGACAATTTTATTATGAAATACTATCCTTTGACCAGCAATATTAATTCTTGGAAAGTACATTTTTAATATCTAGAGGAGAGGAAGCCACTGTTTAAAAAAGAAACTATTATAGACAGCTCGTCAATTAATAAAATTGAACGTATTAAATTGCAATTCTAAATATCGAGCATTCATTTTCCTTACACTATTAGATTATATATTTACTCACGAATATAAACTCACCATTCTGATTAAGAGTTGAAAGTGCCCAACAGCGACACTACGACTTTCAAACACTGCTTCATTATTCAGTGAGACACCAATAAATTGAATTTTTCAAATATTCGTAAGAAATAGTCGTTAAGTGGCGACATGCATTTTGGGAAACCTGAAATTTAACAAAGCACAATATACATTAATTATATAATTTTGTGTGTCATTGATAGGTTGAAAAGTGAAAATACACAATGACGAAACATTGTAAAATATAAATATTCATATAAATAATACCTTCTGCAATATTTAAAAATTAATGTTCTTTTTATTACAAGTATCATTGTGACCTTCCGCTTTCTGTTATGCACACAAAAAAAAATTAATGGATATTTCGCTTTCATCATACTTAATTGTAAGGGACTCACATGAAGCACAACTTGAATTTTGAGTATATTCATTTGACAGAGACAGCGATAGTTTAAAAAAAAAAAAAATAAAAACTACATGAGCATTAATTTTCGCTTGCGTCTCATTGCAACATGTTGCAATGAAAATTGTAGAGGGAAAAATTATATCATTGTTCAAATTAGTAAGTATCTAATGGAAAAATAAATTTTAACAAAGAAGAATGCAAGTAATTAACGTGGTATTTATAGTCTATATATTATTGAAATTCTACGTACCACCCTTCTAAGAAAGGAATTCTTAACAACTTTCCCTTGCACTTTTGTACTTTACAATACATATTTGTACCACCTCTTAATAAAACAACACTAATCATGAAGAACTTGCACTCTACACAGAGTTCGTGCATCAACTCCTTCTTCGACATTATCGTACACATCTCTCAGTATTCTACAGAATATAAAGAATAAACGTAGAAAAGCTCTGCTCTGTACGCTGTTTCCATCGATTCTGAAAAAAACTGGTAGCAACGACAAAACTTCTATTCCCCTGTTCTGGCACAGAGATAGAAAGAAAAGAGGGAAATATTGTCTACCGCTACGCTTCCCTTAAATTACGCACTCATTTGCATAATATCCTTGCAACCATGCTACGGAAATCGATCTGTTACGAGGGGACATTCGTAATTTAAATTATTGATAAGTCACGCCGTAGAAAGTCCAGGCGAAAATCAGCTGGATCGAATAAAATATGATGCCGAGGTGTAATCGGACGTTCCTTCGAGTTTTGCTAGCAGTCGTCCTTCTGCTTCGGTCGAGATGAGCTTGTTTCAAACACGGTATCGCATATACTATTCGATGATGTGCATCACTGGACTTTGGCCATTCGACAACTCCACCTTTGCCAAAATGCAAAGGGTGGCCTTTGTTGTTATTGCGTTGGTCTATCTGTCATTCCAGGTAACAAACAATACTCTAATTCTGCACTGTACATTCGATTTGTATCTTGGCGTATTCTGTGGAGTGTTTGCTTATGAACGATTTGGTTATTTACTTTACGTGCGTCTTAATTTTCCTTCTTTGTTTCAATTTCAATCTGATAATCTCTTTTCACATAGTTCTTTTGGTATTCCTATCGTTTGGCGTTTTGTTTGTGGCTCGCTCTTCCTTCAAAAAGGAATGCACGTTTTGTCACAAAGAATTCCAATTTAACGCTAATGACCGAAACGTTTTTTCAGTCAATATCATTAGCAGTTTCTGAAATTACGTTGCATAATCTGCTGCTGGTGTCAACGGTCGCCTGTCCCATGAGTTGTGTCTTGATTCGATACATTAGTTTCGTCATCAATTTCGCAAGAGTAAGTCGCGAACAGTACTGGCAGTGAAGAAATTAAAATAATCGAGGAGATTTTGGTTAATTGATAGTGGAACTTTAGTAATCATAAAGATTTTATTGACTGCAGATGAAACATTTTCTTAAAAACATAGAAATTGACTGGAGCACGTTGAAAGATTCGGTTGAACAGGAGATAGTAGCGGATTCTATGGATGAAGCGATGCGTTTGATCACCATCTTCTTATGTAAGGCGTTGCTCAAATATCTCTTTCAGAAAATTTCGTTTTTTGAATTGAATGAGTGCTTCAAATCATTAAGATTTAAATAAATCTCCTTTTCCTGCTACTAATATCTACAAGTTTGTCACTTGGAAGAAGGTTTAATTTTGTTTTTCTGTTATGTAAATATATTCCGTTGTCTATAGTGTTTAGGTTATAATAAATTAGGCAACAAAATTGTTTATTTCGTGATGTTTAAATTTGTATTAAGCTCTAATATTACACGGATGATTGGCATTTTATATTCTTCATATATTGTGGAAATTTCAACTGGTTGGAATTTAGAATTTATTTTAATATCAATTAACTTTCATGTACAATCGAGTTTCTTACAATATAAATCTCATCAATTTCAGCCGTGTCGAACGCATTACTTTTTAGTTGTGGCGCAATTGTAGCAAGCCCTTTGATACTTGATCTAGTAATGCCAAGAGACACACCCCGACTTCGAAACCTCAGCATGGTGGGGTTTTTTGTTGATGAAAACCCCTACGTTGATATGATATCTATAACCCTTCTATTAACGAATGGCTTTGGCATATTGGCGATTACGTGCACCGAATCGATGGTCACTGTCTTCGCTTATTACACTTCTGCACTGTTCAAAATCGCCAGGTATAACAGATACACCCCACAGGATTCATTCTCCGCAATCATTTATATATACGTATCCATACTTTCATAGCTATCGAATACGAAACGCCGTGGAAACAGCGGCTAAGATGGTTCCCGTTTCTGAAAAGGGCGAATCCTTTCGCGTCAGAATTCGTCGTGGCGTGGAGATGCAAAGGAAAGCTATTGAGTTGGTACATTCAGCTAAATTTCTTTCACTGAAGCTTCCTTATCGTAAATCCTCACACTAAACGCCTTCTGTTTCTTTCAATATTGCAATCTGCTCGCGACTAAAGGTTCATCGATGATTTGACGACGAATATGGCAGTGTCTTACTTATTGGCCAGCGTGATGATTTTGGTGTCAATCCCTATGTGTCAGTATCGAGTAAGTACCATCACGCTGCACGTGGTATAATAAATAAGAGATATTGAAAGTTCTTAATGTGCAGTACTAACTGTGGCATTGAACTATAAACACCTACTTCTGAAAAATTGTTAAAGACTGTTCTGGAATCATTTGCAGTATGCATGACAGTGGATGTGTTACCTAAGATTGCATGGTTCAAAATTTTATATTTAAAAAACTTTGAAATAATATTTCGATTAACGCTTAAGTGTTTATATTAAATATTTTTTTTGCAAATGTTTTATCCTGACGAGGCACAGAAATTCCGATGGTTTTATTTAATTGTATTTGTTTATTTGCGTGTGCCAGCTCTTTCTGTCGATCGCAGACGCGCACGAAGCGAAAGAAATTATCTTATGCATTCTGTTACTCGCTACCCAAGTGATAGTTGCGTTCTTAAATTGCCACAGTGGGCAGAAGATAATAAACGAAAGTGTGGATATCTTTTATCAAACGTGAGTTTATCATCTATACAAACGGTCATTACGCAGTAGAAGTGGGAGGAGGTAAAATTAGAATTTCTCTGAAACTAGCAGTCGTGCTCACTATTCTCTGTTGCTATACCCTTATAAAAACTGCATCCCACAATTGTGCTTTTATGTCAGTAAAGCTCTAAAGGGATAGAGATACTGTGTTCGTAAATTTTTCTTCAGAAATGAGAAATGCATGGATCGGTGGAATAACCATATTCATTAATTGTCAGTAGCTAACTGATTTTATCCAATTAAACAAGTTGTTTCTAACTTTAGTGTGAGTAGATGGTTACCTTAGATACAATAATCCACTTGCTTTGTATGTTACACCTATAAACTGTAAATAATTATGACTGTCGGTAACATTTCAAGCTTCCCACTTCTCTAGCGGTATCATTTGTGAATAGAAACGTTACAGTGACAATATCATAGTGATACATATGTGTTAAATGATACAGATATGATTCTACGTGGTACTGCATCCCACTAAGCCATCAGAAACTTTTGCTGTTCATAATGCAGAGAAGTTCGATAGAGTGTGCAATCAATCTTTCCAGTCTGTATACTGCACATTATACTGGCTTTACAACGGTAATGTCTCTACTATTAATTCTTCAAGTTTAAGTATCGCTGAAAACTTGTGTATTTCAGATGATGAGTTCATCCTTCTCGTATTTCACCATGATATGTTCCTCACAGTAGAATTCATAACAGAGGTGGATAGAGACATTAGCTATCACGGGACACTAACATTTGGAGGCTGATATTGACATTCATTGTTAAAGATAATCTGCCAAGTAATGCAGAGCGTGGTGTTGATAATTTATTAGGGTATGGATTTCGTTTGGGCGGTAAGTTTTCAGTACGCATCTGATATATACGATGTTTAAACAATTTTCAATAACGTGCACTATAAAAAAGTTTATACGAACCCATGTAAGAAAATGAGGTATGAATAAATTGTAAGATATTGATGATTCAGTATCAGAGTCTGGAATTTATATTAATTGTAAAAAAATACTTAGGCGCTCTTCCTTTTGTAGTAATAGAAACTCATAGTTGTTGTAAAGTATTGTAAGTCCCTAAATATACACATAAAACTCTAGCTTGACCAAAATTTGGCCATTTTTAACCATAGACTCGTTCCAGTCCTAGTACAGAACTTTCATACTTTGGAATATTGACGGAAATATCTACTGATCTTGGCGTAACAAACTGTTTCATCTCCTGTTTTGCACTCATGCTGTCATAATGTAAGGAAATTCTCAACAGGTATATCGTAAGTTCTCAGTTTATGTCAACCTTAACTCTCGATGACACGTTAAGTATATACTTTATTTTGCATAGTCGAATGTAGAAATCAAATTAAATATAAAAATATATATATATATATAAAAAAGAAATTTTTAAATTAAACGATTTTATTTAATTTGATCACAAATGCACTGAAAATTAGTGCATTAGATATATTGGATATCTGCTCCAATTGTGTTATTGTCATATGTTTGCTTTCTATGATTTTTTTTGGAAACAGTTAATACAAAGAGAAAGGTGTAAATTGCTTATGTAATGCACATCCTCGTTAAATGTTAATATGGTATCCCTCAGTAACAATTATTTATTTTGAACTCGTTTTTTACGTTTATATATGTACATAATTCTGATCTGTATTGAATTTTTCCGCTGTGACTGATATATGAGTGTTTCTTCTACTGCGGCTGATATATGAGTGTTTCTTCTACTGCGGCTGATGTATGAGTGTTTCTTCTACTGTGGCTGACCAAGCATTGATATTTCTACCTAAAATTACACTATTGTTCATTGCTATTAACAAATGCAGGGTTATCCACGGGAACTATCATGTTAATCACTTTTTGCGAATTTGTTGATATTTTTAAAAATACATTTATTCAATTCTTGTACTAAAAATTATTAATTGCAGAAACTCCGATTTACACGTACTTTAAATGCATTTACATTAGTTTACTTGAGTTTAGATCTTAGTAAATTATGTTTATTATTTGAATTGATAAAGATGTCTGAAACTTAGTTTATTGGAACACAATAGCAAATGTGTATATGGTATTGAAAGAACTTGATTTGTAATATTAAAAGTGAGGGTAAAAATGCAGACATATATTGTATATATTAACAGCTACTTCCTTACAATTTCCTCGAGGTTACAACAGTTCTCATAGAAATAAAAATTCAATGGAAAAACCAGCTCTTTCTTTAGTATTTCTTTCAACTGAATTATATTGGCAAGGTCAAGATTGTGGTATTTAATGGTGTACCATTCAGATTAACTAATTGTGCCATGAGGGTGTATCGATTTCCCCTCGCGTGTCACGTTTCCTTCATAGCACACCCTTCTACGGGAAATCAATATATTATTTTTCTTTCTTTATTTGCCCTTCGTCCCTTGCGTGACTATGTATAACTTTGGGAAAATGTGTATTAACTGTCTGTGCATTTGTAAATTTTTACAAATTTTATTCTTCATAATAGTTTTAAAAACTTTAGATTTATGTGATAGCAATTTTTGTTTCTTACTAGCTTAAATATTTTAAACGCCAACCAAATTTTTTTTATTGCTTCTCAACTAACACCTTCATACGAAATGATCCGTTCAAAAACTTATGTTTCTTCCTACAATTAGTGGAACTTCAATACCATCGCACAAAGTTTAAAAAAATCACAGTCCCATGTGCTCTCAACATGACATATATATGACAAAAGTATTATCGTATTTTATTTCTCATTTATATATATGCTTTATACTTATCACTTTACCATCTTCACATTCCCCAAAATTAACTAAATTCCTACCAGACCTCAACTAGCTCGCTTCAAGTATAATGATTTCGCTCCTCATATAATATGATTTCTTCTCCCAACATTACCAAACTGCGAGCCACAATAATAATACAACTCCGACAACATTGCACAAAAGAAACTGCTCGCCGAGCAACGTTCGTAATATCGATAATCGATGGCAGCAAGGGTAAGAAAAACCGTGCATGTGCGTTAGCCGTGTAACAAAAGAAGGGGACACCAAGTATTATTTTCAAAATTCGAGCATCGATGCATGCTCTTCCACCCTCGCAGACAAGACACCGCGGCGACTGTCTCGCCAGGAAATTGCAACCCCTGTCAATCATCTCACACCTCAGCCACAGTTCGCGATATTCCCCGTAAATTCAGAGAGGGTTCGCAGAGGGTATAAATTTCCGTATAAAGGTGGGGACGAATCGATCGTGCGGCAGTTGCGTTTCTGACTTCGCGCGAGAATGATGTGCGTCCAGCGATTCGAGTTCGCGTTCTCCAAGACGGTGCTAGTGCGTGTGTGGCCGAAATACATCATCGCGACGTAACGACGGGATCATCAGATTCTAGCAAACATAGCGATTTCAGTTATTGTCTGCACCGCGAGTATCGTGGTATTAATACCTGCAGTGTTTTCGTTATACGCGTTACCTAACAATTCCTCGCAACTTTTCCAGCCTTCATTCGTGTCGGAGTACAATATTCAACAGCGAAAGTAATTTTACTGTGTTGTTTCTACGTCAGTGGTCGTGTTCAGCGGGATTTTCATTGTTGTATTGACCGAATGCACCTTTCTATTCGTATCAGAACATATATGTGGATTATTCAAAATCGGGGGGTAAGAAGCAATGTATAATGTATCACTAAGCTGTAGCGTATTTGAAACTGTTGGATGAACATAAATTTGCTAACAACATTATTGGGTGACATGCATATTTCTGAGTATAAGGAAATGTTTCGCATTGCTTTAATCTCTTAGCTACGGCTGGACTTTCCGCGGAACTATAACTATGTACGGCAAAGTTCTAACGACAAAGTGATCCACTATAGTGGCATACCTACCGTTTAGATAGATGACATTCGCGAAAGCTAGTATAATCCGTTTAACGAGTTGATTTCCCCGCGTGGATATTTTGTAATTTCTTTGTAGAAAAATACTTACGTGTATAATAAAATTACAACCGAGATTCAAGAAGCGTTTTTTAACAAATTGTTGTGGTGTGAGCACTGCCATTCGGAACCAGATTATCTAAAATAAAAACGATTTCGTTAGGATATTAATGTATACTTTGATTAACGGAGGAAATTTGCGAAATATTAATTTAACAGAAAATGGCGACTAGTTATAGTTGAAGTCAAAGTCATAACTTTTTTCGCGCAAAAATCGTGCCTTTAGACTATTTTTTATTACAAAATTTCATTTGCCTTTTTGTAATGGAATGCCTCGCTAATTTTTTTACTCCAATCTGTGTTTTGGTGGGCTTATAAATCAAAAAAATTCCTTGAAAATCAATTTTTGTCAATACTACTGAAATATTAATAGTCGTCATTCAAGGAAAACATTTGAAAATTAAGATTTAAATATTAAGAATGAGTACTTCAATATTATATTTCTCCATTTAACAACGTTATCGAAAGTAATTATACTCCCATATTACAAAATAAATTACATTTGCATGATAGCAATTTATATATTGCAATATATTAATGAATACGATGTGACTGTTCCGTCCTTTAGAGAGTTAATTATAATCAAAATTTCTCGTAATTAATCATAGACCAAATAACACAACTAGTCTGGCAATACGTATAAATTGTGTTTACTAATAATTAAAAACTCACCGCTTCCGGTTTCAGTAATTCATTCAGAATTCCCTTGATTTCAATGCATGCTAATGAGAACAACTTTCCACTAATGCTCAACATGCACATGTTCCTCGAAACTCGAAACAAGAATACGAAACTTCACTTAAAAAACAAAAAGTGATATTTGTTCTACTATCTAAGCACTTGAACATAAAGAACGAATAAAATACTCCATCTATAACAATCGTAGCAAAATATGTATCCATACTTCACTACTTCCTTGCTCGATCGCCGAAGAGCCAATGAGTGTAAAGAAAATGCGACAATCGCGCGTAAGCTAAAAGAAAATTGGAAGTATTGGGAAATATCCCCTTTTTCCATTCTGGTGCCACAATATAGGTAATTTTATGTATTATCCAGATATTACCGTTCTTTCTTTTCACCCCTGTGACTTGCACCCTGTTCTTATGTTATTTTGCCTGTCAATCATTCGCCCCCAACGCTACAGTCGTCTCAAAATGCTACGTGCAATTTTAGAAGAGAAATAAAACGACTGTTTATCGAACAATACATAGTGGAGGGGAGAACAAATTGTCACGTAGCGTAACTTGATCGCAGAAGCGTCTCGACTGTTGTACAGCGATGAACTTCATCGGAAGTCACTACTACAAACCGAATTTAATGTTACTGTCCATAGTCGGACTCCGAAATTTCGATGGCCGACCACAATTTGATAAATGGACGCAAATACGCCTCACGATTTGTTATATATTTCTCTTCTCAGTGGTGTTGTTTCAAGTACGTTTCATTTTTCCTCTCATGCACAAATTTCGTTTCATGTAAAAGTAACAAAACTATTTACAGTTTATTTTATTCTTCCCTGTTTTCTGGTTTACATTCTTTTTTTTTTTTTATTGTAGTTCTAAGAGAATTGAACGCAAGTTAAGTATACTTTCCGAATTATTCTTATATATGGCTCAAAGAGTACGATTTCTTGTTTATCTGAATTATCTTGTACATTCTGAAATTATCTCGTAAATTCATCGGTTAGAATTAATTAGATTCAAATGATTTGGGAAATTAATGTAATATTATGATTCTTCAGGTAGCAAGAATATTCACTGATCCAAAGATAGACATCCCCATGTCATTAAAAGTGTGCTCGTATATGTTGCCATGGATTGTAGTGATTATTAGGTACAATAGCTGTCACAGGCATATCCGCGATGTAAGTTGCTAGTAAAGAGAAAGAATCTCCTGGAAACTGTCTTTATAATTGTTGTTCGCGACGACAGATAGAGAAGCTTTTTGAGCACATCGCTGATGACTGGAGATCGTTGAAGAGCGACGAGGAAATTGAGATAGTACGACAGTATGCAAATAACAGCAGAATTTGTTTAATTATCATCGCAGGTGTGAAATAAATTAATTAAATGTGTTGTACAAGCTTGAACAATCTTACGTATTATTGTGATCGCACGTAGATTCAATTATTTATAATCACTTTTAGTCAATAAGTACTGTGTCCTCCACGTTTGTAGCCCTTTTTCATAAACCACGATTGGGTTTCTGTCAAGTTATTTTTAAAAAGATAATTTATCGACAGTGC